>OY288242.1:10118895-11318895 GCA_958450325.1 Agrostemma githago
CTCTACCTCTTTAGCCTTCTTCTCTAGTTTGTTAGTGTTTCTAATCTTTAGTTGTTTCAATTAGCTTTTGTTTTATCTAGTTCATTGTTAGTCCATTTTCATACCTCTCAACCATCATAGTTTGTCAATTATTGTCTTCTTTTGTTTATCTAGCTTTTGTTTGTTTGTGTAACTTAGCCTTGTTTGTGAGTAGACCATAGTCTAGACACCTATAACCGTCCCCGTGGACACGACCCGACTTACCCTAGCTACCGTTAGGATTAGTTGTTAATATATTGATCGGTTGGGAGCCGCGGCAAATCCTACCATCATCAAGTCAACCTAGGTGATCAAGCTAAGTCAAACAAAACACAACAATACCATCAAGACAATATCACCCTCAAATGCAATATTCCCACAAGATAAAACCTTTTCCTAGAATTCCTCCTCCCCTAGCCCCCTAACTAAAATCTACTCACTACCCATAATAAAACTAGCATTAAGGGGACTAGAAGAAAAGCTAAACATGATTAAACTAGAGAAGTAATAACTAATCTAACACGATAAAGGAAACTACACTAACAAAACAACACTAAGGAGGAAAACACACAAACTATGGAGAAACAAACTAAGGAGAGAGATAAACAAACAAACAATGGGAAATTACACTAACATGAAGATTAACAAGATGAACAATGGATTAACAAGAAAACAAAACTAACTATTAGAGAAGAAGGGAGAAGAGAGAAACTACCAATTATGGAGGAGACTAAGGAGGAAAATGAAGATTAACATAAATAAGAAGCTTCAAGAAATAATACAAAGATCTTGTCACTAAACCCTTGCAAAACCCTTGAATCTTCAATATAAACACAATCTTCAACTAAAGATTGAAGCTTTGATTACAAATTAATAGTAGATCTAAACTAAACTAAGAGAGTTTTTACTAAATCTATGGAATTTTACTATGTGAACTACTACTACTATTACTACTACTAAGGCGATCTTCCTACACTACTCTACCCTAAAGAGGCTCACTCAAGGCACAAGAGTGGCACAAAACCCTAGGTTAAGTATTTATAATGTTCCTTAATGGGTCACACAAGCTTAATGCCCATAATCCAATTCCTCTTCATTAAGCTAGACCTTCACCCTTTGCATCTTCATGGGGTGAAGTTTCACCCCGCGGCTTGACGACATTGGCACCACCGGGTGAAATTTCACCCGGTGAGATTTTCTTCTCGAATCGCCAATTTTGGCGTTTTTCTCCATCGGGCGAAATTTCACCCGGTGGGCGAAATTTCGCCCGGTCGTTTCGCTCGGTGGGAACTGCTCACGAAAATCTTCGGGAGGTGAAAAATGTCGTCGGGCGAAATTTCGCCCGGTGATGACTCACCGGGTGAAATTTCACCCGGTGATACTCTGCCTCTTTTCCGGTCTCTTTCTTTGTCAATCAATTGGATTACTTGAACTTTCAGTTGTATGCTTTGCTCTTTGGACCGTATCTCTCTCATGCTCGTAGAAGCTCATACACGTTTTTGGTCGAAAATCCTATCAAAATAGACAGAAAACTACCAAAAACACGTAAAATGCAAAAGAGGGACACTAATGCGAGAATTACTCAAAATACGGCGATAATCGCGCTCAAGTCTCGCAAAACGGAGGAAAAACAGGTCTAAATGGGAGAAAAAACGGTCCAAATTTGGCACACAACAATGTGAATTAGGGTTGAAAATGTAGGATTTTAGCATGAAGAATTCTGAAATGAGAAGAGCACAAGGGGGGGTATTTATAGGAAATGCCCCACGACCTAGGGTCACTCGATCGAGTGGCCCTAGTGCACTCGATCGAGTGCCCTGAAAAAGGGGCCTAATCCGTTTTTTGTTGTCGCACTCGATCGAGTGAGGTCATGGCACTCGATCGAGTGGCTAGACGGGTGGAGTGAGAATAGGGAGTGTTTGACTTTTTTTGAATTTTGAATTTTGAATTTTTTGCATGGGTGCTTGCTTCTAGAAGGTTTGCCAAGGTCGATTTCTGACTCGGACCGTGTTCTTGGGTTGTAAAAAGTCGGTTTTATTTTTGGTGTCGGTTTTGGCCCAAATTAGTCTCATTTTATTGGAAATGACCCACTAGGCCTGGATTTGAGGTTGGTTTTGTGAGATTTGTACTCCGCTAAGTGCTCACGTCGGATATTATTGATTCCGAGTCCGTATTCGAGCGTTTTAAGTCACGTTTACGTCCGATCATCATCACGTTTAAGTCACGTTTTAAGTCACGTTTACGTCCGTATTCGAGCGTTTTACGTCACGTTTACGTCCGATCATCATTATAGACACCTAGCGGCCAAATACGGGTGTCTATAGAGCCCCCACTCTGACTGAGGCTTGGACAAGGCGAAAGTCAGAGTAGCTACCAGGCCAATCGAGGATTAAGACCTGGTAGACTTCCGGTCGGGTCGTTTATAGTCCATTAGACTTGCGTAAAAGGGCTCGCTAGCCATAAGCAAAGGGTCATACCTGTCTTTGATGCTGATGGCTCCGTGGGGAGTCAGACTTGCCTTCGAAGTCTTAAGTGTACCTATACACGGTTACATGATAAATTGCACATAACATTTAGGTAAAACACCGACTCGCGATGGGGAGCAAAAACATTTGAATTTTTGAAAAGTTTTGAAAATTTTGGAATTTTGAATTTTTTTAAAAAATTGTTAGGACTGCTCGGGATGACTTAATTCCTGCGTTCGTAGGAAGAGACAAAGACCGGGCCTGTATGCTTTAGGCCTGCCTGGGCCAAGGAGACATAGTAGCAGGGGAACTGCCAGGGTTTGGATATTATAAATACATTGACCCTTATTCCAATTTTGCCACAATTCTCAATTCTTCTTTCCCTCAAGAAAAAACTTGTCTCTTTCAGAAATTTTAGTCATGGGTATTGAACGCCTGACTGCGATGCTGCAAGATTGGTCTTATCACTTTAGAAACGCGAATAAGGTAGCCCTGAATCAGTCGGGCATATCTCAATTGTTCTCGTTTCGCCAGATGCATGTGGATCGTTACTTCCTTGACGCCTGTTTGTCCTACTGGGACGACACATACCACGTTTTCGCCTTTCTTCGAGGCGAAATCTGTCCTCTTCCGGAGGAGATTGCTGCTATAGGAGGATGGAACCCTTTGCTCCGTCCTGCTGTCCCTTTCTCAGTCCACGACCCCAGGAGGAAATTGCGGGAGTTTCTAGGGCTTTTCCATGCCAAAGTATCCCATATGGCAGAAGGGGATACTATTTCTCTGCTTGCTTTGGCTGAGAAATTCAAGAACCCGTATGACATCCGGGTTTTGCCAGTTCACAGTCACAGGGCGTTTGCATTTTGTATGCTTCACATGTACGCCTTTGAACGTTATCTGGATTTCCTGTCATGTATGGGCAACGTTCGTCTTCTTGTCATTGCCGACTTAATGGAGACGGAGTATAGTCCCGCGTGGTTGATTACGGGGGAGATTATCCATGGCTTGGATGATCGCAAAAGGGATCCGTCAGCCCATCTGACTGGGAGCACCCGCCTGCTGCAGGTATATATATCGTTTTTTTCCCCGAAAATCTGGTTCAGGGGCACTCGATCGAGTGCCTTCGTAAAAAAGCCCACTATCCCGTTTTAGGGGTGTCACTCGATTGAGTGATCCCTAGGCACTCGATCGAGTGCCCCTGGGCAGACGTCAAAATCGTCCCGAAATCTCATAAGCCTTGTGTTTTTTCAGCTCTGGCTATTTGAGAGGTTATCGATCATCGAGCCTCCTCTCGACCCGAGTCAATACCGGCCTAACCAAGTGATGACGAGGAGACGGGCTATCGATTCATCCTGCCTCATCAACCAGAAGTATTGGGATGAAGAATTAGCATTCCATCGCGGTCCATTGATCCGATGGGTGGTCCTGTGGTGGCCCATTTATGCCTGGACGGGCTTGGCGCCTAGAGATAAGGCCCGTTATTAGGTGATTTTGTCCCTTATCCAGACAGTTCACCTCTATCCCGACCGCATACTAAGAGAGTATGGTTTGTCTCTGCGAATCCCGGAGAACGAGACAGTTGTGAGTGAACCTACCCAGCTGACCGACGTTATGTGTGACACCTGGATACAACAGTGGTATACCCGGGTTACTTGGTCTGTTCCTGAGTCTCTTCACTCATTTTGGGTGTCTGACTCCTATGAGAAGTGGACCAAAGCAGATTCTGCCGAGGCCCGAGCTTCTCTGAAGGTCGATGAAGCCTTCGGCCTGCTTCGACGAGAGCAAGACAATAGGGGTTTCTTCGATGAAGGTGAGACTCCAACCACATTGGTCCGTTTAATGTCGGGTCAGAGGGGAAGAGCTAGGACTCAAGCTGGGGGGGGTCCAGCGCTAGAGGTGCTCCGGGGGAAGTGAGCCCCCAAACAGACTTAGAGAGGAGACTTGGGCCCAGATTATCAGTCCAGGACCGACTTGGTCATAGGGACAGGTTGTCGGAGCACGTACGGGCTCGACTTGGGCATGTTACAATAGCTGAAGACCCGCTGTCAAAGAAGCGGACTCGAGCTAAAGAGGTTCCCCTTGTCATCCGGGAACGCTCACCCCCGCCTCGACGACCCCGGGCTCCACGTGACCCGAAAGACAAAGGCAAGGGCAAGATGCACTAGATAAATGTCTCCTTAGATTTTATTATTTAAATATTATTACTATTTTTTGTGGTCTGCTTTGCTTTTTTTTGTGTGGCTTTTTCGTGGCTTTTTGTAATTTGAAGTTCCCGAGTTTATCGAGGTTTTTTTTTTGAATAATAAAAGTATTTTATTAGTGAAACCGTTTCTGTCTTTTCGTTATTGCGGTGGTTGTGCCCTTTTGAGGGGCTGCCTACGTATCCACAGTTAGTGGAATCAAACCAAACGTAGTTCGGGCATAGAATTTTTGCAATTTCGAAATACACCAAGACTATTAGTTCGAGATGTGCGACAGTAGGATAAATAATCTTAACTCATTGACTTGCTTATAAATTTTGGAAATAATAATTTTGATAAATTTTGTAAATGACATTGAGATGTGGCTTTAGGGGTAGTAGCGCTTCAGCTGGTCCAAGTTAGTCGGGTTGACAAATAAAACGTCCAGGTCTGTTAGCATCACTTCTCCCCCTAATAAAACCGTCTTTACCAGATATGATCCAGCCCAATTGGGTTTGAATTTTCCTCTTGGGTCAACCGGTAGTAATGCACGGACTGATTTGAGAACCAGATCCCCCTCTTTGATATTCCTGGGCCTAACTCTTTTGTTAAAAGCCCGTTGGATCATCTTTAGCTATATCTGGATGTTATTGAGGACCCGGGACCGCCGTTCGTCCAAAAGAACTAGCGAGTCATATCGGGCTTGCACCCAATCCGCTTCAGGCACTTGGCTTTCTAGCAGAATTCTGAGAGACGGTATTTCTAACTTGACTGGTTGGACTACTTCCATCTCGTACGTTAGATAATACGGAGTTATACCGGTTGCGGTGCGGATTGACGTTCGGTATCCCCACAAGGCAAAAGGTATTTTGTCGGGCCAGTCCCAATAATTATCAGCCATCTTTTTAAGTATGGTGACAATTGTTTTATTAGCTGCCTCTACTGCTCCATTTGTTTGGGGACAGTAAGGCGAAGATGTATGTCTTTGGATTTTATATTTGGCTAGCAAAGTAGCGGTTTCGGCTTGGAAATGTGTCCCGTGATCACTGATGAACTCGTGTGGGACCCCGTATCGGCATATAATCTTGTTTTGGATAAACTTGGCAACATGCTTGGCGTTCAAAATCCGATATGACTCGGCCTCGACCCATTTAGTGAAATAGTTGATGGCCACTAAAATGAAACAGTGACCTCCCGTCCCGGAAGGATTTACCTTTCCAATTATATCAATTCCCCACGTTGAGAATGGCCATGGTGACGTCATGGTGTATAGTAGGGACGATGGCATATGTTGAACGTTGGCGAAAATTTGGCAGTTATGGCAGTGTTTGACATATAACTCACAGTCGGTTTCCATACTGTTCCAGTAGTATCCGAGTCTCATGATCTTTCGGGCCAACATCTGGGCGTTCATATGGGGCCCACATTCGCCGTCGTTCACTTCAACCATAACCTTATCGGCTTGTAAATGTATTCTACCTTTGGGAATTGTTTTTCGAGAACCCTTACTCGCGCCTGGTAGGCCACGAGATTAGCGTTCCAAGTTTTTCATTTTTGAAGGGCTTGGTTGATAACTAGAGATGAGTCACCGTGAACCCGAAGATTTGTGACTCCTAAATTAGCGGTGACCTGCAACCCATGGATGCATGCTTCATACTCGGCCGCATTATTAATCACGTCGAAATCCAGTTTAATGGATAATGGCGTATGCTCCCCTTTTGGTGATATTAGGAGAATACCGATCCCGAACCCTCGGAAATTGGACGCCCCGTCGAAATATAGATCCCATGTTTCCGTGTCAGTATGAAATATATCCTCATCTAGGAAGGACCAAGTATCGGTGTGCCCTTCTTCGGTTATGGGACTATCGGCGAGAAATTCAGCTACTACCCGGCCTTTGATGGCTTTTAGTGGCACAAAATTGAGGTCGAACTCTGCCAACATCAAAGTCCTTCTTAACATTCTGCCGTTAAGGATGGGCTTCTTGAACAGGTATTTGATCGGATCCATTTTGGATAAGACGTGTACCTCGTAACTGAGCATGTAGTGACGAAGTTTTTTGGTGGCCCAGACTAGGGCTAGGCACGTCTTCTCAAGCATGGTATACTTGCAATCATACTCCAAGAATTTTTTGCTGATGTAGTAAATGGCCCGTTCTTTTGAGTTGATTGTCTGTGCTAGCATAGCCCCCATGGCTGTCTCGGTCGTTGCTAAGTATAACGACAAAGGCAAACCAGGTTGAGGTGACATTAATACCGGCGAAGCAGATAGGATCTCTTTGATTTTATCGAAGGCCATTTGACATTTATCGTCCCACAGTGTTCGTTCTCCCACTTTCAGCTTCTTGAAAATGGGTTCACATACCATAGTTAGCTTGGAAACAAACCGACTGATGTATTGAACTTTCTTGAGAAATCCCCTTATTTCTTTTTCAGTTTTATGAGGTTGCGTCTCGGTAATGACTTTGATTTTAGCTGGATCGACCTCGATGCCGCGTTGGCTAACGATATGACCCAGTAATTTGCCAGATGTTACCCCGAAACTGCACTTTTGAGGATTTAGCCTCATGTTGTATTTACGCAGTCGGGTGGAAAATTTCCTTAGGGCAGCAATATGCCCGTCTCGGCTATTAGACTTGACGATCATGTCATCCACATAAACCTTCACTTCCTTATGCATCATGTCATGTAATAAGGTCGTGGCTGTTCGTTGATAAGTAGCCCCGACGTTGATGAGACCGAATGACATGACAGTATAGCAGTAAGTACCCCAAGGTGTAGTGAAGGTGGTCTTACTCATATCTTCTTCTGCCATCTTGATTTGATTATACCCGGCATATCTGTCCATGAAAGAAAGAAGGGCATGATCAGCGGTATTGTCCACCAATATATCGATGTGTGGCAATGGAAAGTCATCTTTCGGGCTTGCTTTATTAATGTCTCGAAAATCTACACATACGCGCACCTTACCGTCCTTTTTAGGTACCGGCACGATGTTTGCAACCCGGTCTGGATATTCAAACACCTGTATGAAGCCGGCTTTGAACTGCTTATTGACCTCTTCTTTGACCTTGAGAGACCATTTAGGTCTTATTCTGCGGAGCTTTTGTTTTACCGGCTTACACCCATCTTTGATTGGTATACGATGTTCAGCTATTTTCCGGTCTATCCCCGGCATGTCCTTGTAGGACCATGCGAAGACGTCCTTGAACTCTTGGAGGAGGTTTGTGAACTGTTGTCTCTCCTCGGGATCTAAGGATAACCCTAACTTAAGCATCTGGAGCTCTACGGTTGTTCCCACATTGATGGACTCAGTTTCTTCGATTACCGGGTCTCGGGAATCCTTCTGTTCTAGTTGCTCTATCAGATGCGGAGGTAAGGATACCTGTTCGTCGGGTTTCTCAATGTCATTGCATAAATTATTTTTGAAATTGAAAGAAGTATGAAAATAAGACAAGTCGTAAGCAGAACGGTTATCATATTATTGATAGAAAACTTGGAAAACAGCTCAAAGAGAGCGGTCATCTGATCATTGGTCAGAGGCAGGATTGGGAGCGCCTTCGGGACAGACCCCGAGGCTCCAGTGGGAGTGACTACAGGAAGGGGGGTTACAGTTTGGACTCTAGCACCAGACCCCCTAGACTCTGACTTAGACTCTGACTCGGAATCGGTGTCCGGCATATCTCTTTCACCGGTGGTCAGCTTGTAGACTCGGCCTTGGCTGTCGGTCCACTTGATGGTCTTCCTCTATGCCCTTTTCCCAGTATTAGCACCGACTTCTGAGATCAGCTTCGAAGGATCGAACTTGTTTCTCCAGAGGATCAGGTTCACCAAGTCTTCCTTAGGGTTCGGGACAGCCTTGTCTTCCCCGAACAAAAGCCCCAGCACGGGTCCGGCATTGCTAGCACCCTCTGATTCAGATTGGATGAGGGCAAATATGCCATCCGAGATATAGTTGTATTCCTAAGCTAATTTAGTCTTGGGATATGTGATAGTTGGTTGGTACAGACCAACTTGGACAGCCCCGAATACCGGCGTGACGAAGTAGTCAGCTAACTGTGGGCTGTAAGGGCACAAGTAGGTACCTTTGATGATGTTACAGACCTTCTCAATACCTGCCCAGACCACATTTCCCGGGGTCACAGCATACCCTAAGCCGAAGCAAGATTCCTCATCGTTCAGAACTTCAATAATCTTCCCAGCTGGAAGATACGACCTCGAAGTAGCCCCCGGTAGATATCCCAAATTTTGTAGCATCGTGTCGATGCTAGTGGTGAAATAGGACCTGAAAAGGTATTCTTCCTCAATCATCCCCACAAAATCAAACCCCCAAAGGTCTGTGCGGTCCGCGGCATTGCAGCTAGCCACAGTCATAGGGGTTGCTTCCAAAGTAATAATACTGTCTTGCAAGGGCATTTTGACCTTTCGGTGAAGAGTGGAGGACACCGCCTTAACGGCGTGGATCCATGGCCTTCCGAGGAGCAGATTGAAAGAGGAGGTGACATCGATCACCTGGAACTCTAACTCCTTTTCAATTGGGCCCGTTATAATTGTCAGCTTGACGGCCCCAGCAACCGACTTTGGGCTTCCATCGAAAGCCTGGATAGTCTGAGCAGTCGGTATGTAGTCGGCCTCGGTGATGTCGAGGGATTTGGCAGTCCTTAGAGGGAGGACATTCACAGCAGACCCATCATCAATTAGGGTCATCGGGAGGTACTTCCCCAGGCAAATCACCGTGATGTACAAGGCCAGATTCTGAGAGGCCCCGAACGGTGGTAAGTCGGACTTCGAGAAGGTGATTAGTGGGCCTTCTACTTTGGACTTGCCCTTGAGGTAGGGCATGATTGTGGCTACCATTTCAGTAGGGGTAACCTGGGAGTCGATCTTGATTTGATCGAGAGCCTTAGTAAGTGTCTCTCGATGTTCTTGCGAGCTAACCAAGAGTTGCCATATAGTGAGGTCAACTCGAGCTCTCTTCAGTTGTTTGACAAGAGCTGTATCAGTACTTGGCTCTTCCAGGGAAATTTCCGTCCTGGTAGGTTCAGTGACGGTTGCCGAGACAGGGGTGTCCTTAGAGCTAGTAGCTTGGTAAGGACGACCGACACTGGCGAGGTGGTTACTGGACTTAGCCTTCCGGATCTCTTCGAGGGTAATAGGGACAACTTCCCCTTTGGTGAGGTACACATCATCCTCATCATCGAACCAGATCCCATTGATTTGTGGGATGAAAGGAGAGATAAGGTGAGAACAGTCGATCACCTCTCCGGAGAAGATAGCATGAGAGCTGAAGGGGTTGTCTTTGTTGCTCGGTTTGTCCCCGGGCAATGGTATTTTCCCACTCTCGATGAGGTCCTGAATCAGATGCTTCAACTTCCAACATTTCTCAGTATCATGCCCATTACCCCGATGATATTGGCAATAGACTTGAACATTGTAGCTTTTGGAATGTTTCTCAACCGAAACCTCAGGAGTCGGGCCTATCGGTTGGATCAGACCCTTGAAGATAGCCTCTGTAAGTCGTATGTATAGGTAGTCCCTATATCGGTGAATACCCGAGGTGGAGTATTCCTTTTGGACGGGGCATCTAGTAGATTAACCGCGTCAAAAATGCTGCGAGTTGCAGCCGGGGGCTTAGTAGTGGACGAAGAAGCCCCTTGGTATTCCTTGCTAGAGGTCTTAGTAAGGCCCTCTAGTCTTAGATCATCTTCAATTCTCATACCCATTTCAGTAAGGGTAGTGAAATTAGGTATGACAGCATACCGGAGATGGACCGGTAGGAGGGAAGGAGGTTCTTGACAAAGGCCTCCACCAAAGCTTTTTCACTGGGTTTATCAACCAGTTTTACACTCTCGGCCCTCCAGCGTTGAAGGTATTTGGTAAAACCTTCCCTGGCCTCCTGGGCCATAACTTCCAAGGAGCGCATTGTGGTCTGGATCTCGGTGTTATCAGCATAGTTCTGAGCAAATTCCGTAGCCACATCAACCCAAGTCAGGAATTTCTTTGGGTCTAGCCTGTAGTACCAGGCCTTTGGGTGTTTCTCAAGAGAAGCAGCAAACAGATTCTTAAACATGCTTGAGTCAACCCCCTTGATTGCTATAAACTTTTTGAAGGCCCGCACATGTAGCAACGGGTCTTCGGTTCCCTCAAACATGGGCAAACCCGTGAAGTTCAGGTTTGCGGGAAGCTTGTCGTTCACCGGGGAGTAGTCTCGGGAATTTTCCCGATGAATGTTGTTTTCCCCTGATAGGTGGACTTGTTCCTCTAGCCGGCGCACCACGCTAACTAGTTCAGCCAAAGGCCCAGTGGCTCCGATATTAGGAGTCCCTTGCTCCACCACAGTCACACGAGCAGGGATAGCTACCTGGTCAGCCCTTATTGCTGTCAGTTGGGTTTCAATGTCGGTCTGTTTGGCGACCATGGCATCCATGGAGGTCTTCAGACTGTTCACAGCTGCCTCCATCTTGTTTCTGTTTCTGGTTGATGGTGGCATGTCTGTAAGAACACCGCGTAATTAGAAACTGAACCCGGACATTGGAATCAAAATAGTACATCCCGAGCAAGGAAAATACTGAAAAGGAAATGACTCGGAAAAGACACCTATACGGGTGACTCATGAATGGTGTGCCTTCCTTAGGATTCGGCTATGTGGGCCGAATCCCGTTCGAAGGAAGGTCCACGTGAGGTTTCCCCAGACTTTGGACTTGAGTGTGTAAATGGACCTTTCTTTGTAGGAGTATGTCCTACGCAGGTTGGCCATGCCTTAGACAAATAAGGCGGACCGGGATTGGGGGGAAACTCGTGATGTAAGATCGACGGAGTTTCGACGGTAAAAACCTTCGACGACTTATAGGAGACCCGACACTACTAAATACGGGAAGTCCTAAAAAGAGGAAAGTTTTTGAAGAGAAAGTTTGAATTCCGAGAAAGCCGATGGACGGTCCCGAGTTTTAAAGTTGGCGAAAATGCCGTCGGGGCCGATTTTTTGGAAAAGTCGAAAATTTTTGAATTTTGAAATGGATAGCGTACCGGCTAAAAATGGGCTACTTTGAGTCAAATCATAAGTCCTAAATTCGGTAGCTTTCCGGTTTTTCTGAAATTTGAATATTTTTTGAAAAGATGCATTTTTTGAAATGACGTTTTTTTGAAAATGACACGGAAACCAAGTAGCACATAGTCACGT
The DNA here is from genome assembly GCA_958450325.1 of Agrostemma githago. Taxonomy (NCBI): domain Eukaryota; kingdom Viridiplantae; phylum Streptophyta; class Magnoliopsida; order Caryophyllales; family Caryophyllaceae; genus Agrostemma; species Agrostemma githago. Next base: position 10,130,735 of record OY288242.1, read on the forward strand.
AAGCATTATAACGACGCCATGTATGCTTTACACTAAGTCTCGGTTGGTCTAAATAGGGTCTATACCAGTGCGCATGACCTTTCCGAGTATCGGCACGGACTTTCTAAGTCGAGTTGAGCTTAGAACATGCCGCGATGAACAGCTTCACATATCCAAGTCGGACTACTTCATGGTATACTGGGACGTCGGTCACCAGTACCGGCCCGGTTAAAAATGGGGTTATGCATGAACCGTAAAACTAACATGCGTATTGTACTAATCGAAGAATTTCTCCTCGAGTCTCACCATGAGAGTCCCGATGGTAAGACACACATCAGTCGTCCCCAGCGGAGTCGCCAAATTGTGAACATGACACAGGTCCACCCCGACGCGGCCATGCGCGGGTTTGGGCGGCGAAATGTTTCCAATGTGAGATAATTCTCGGGTTGAAATTTAAGTCGAATTAGGATTCGCCACCGAACTTTGTGGGAGTTCCGGCCCATTCGAACCCACTCTATATCGTCGTGGACCGTGCACAAAGTACGGCCCATTTCGATTTCAGAGTTTATGGGGTTCGTCCCTTTGCATTGCGATACCGATACCGTCATTATCGGTTATCATGTATTGAATGACTCTCGTGCGCCAACGGTTTAGGGCATCCGGAAACCGAGGTTCTGAGTAAGGGGTGAGGGTACGTGTTGGGAAGCCCACGACGGACACCCAACCCCGCCCGCACTTAGCGGCCTCTACTAAGACATCGTTCGAGTTTATAATACGCGTGCTAGTAATCCGGTAAAATGTTATGCAAACAACGTTTTACAAGGTATAAATATCGAATGGGTTGCTACGTCATTTTAATGCATCTCGGTTCACGTCAAAGTGATTTAAAATGTGATGTTCATTTATAAACGGTAAAACGCAAATAAATAAAAACCAAGACAAAATAAATCAGTTACAAGTTACACGGGCGGAAATACAACCCGGCCAAAACGAAAATAACGAATAATGATATAATAACGGTAATAATAAAATGAATAACGAATTACAATGCATGGTTTTAGAAGAAAATAGACACGTGATGGTCTTTACACGTGACGATTAAAGTCGTAAAAAAAGACGAGGCTCAGATGATGCTTGAAGCTCTCGGTTTTTTGAATAAAGAAGCCCACTCAATCGAGTCATGGCAGAGACTCGACCGAGTGGCCTTCTAACAGGCTCACTGCCCATTTTTTGGGGTGCTACTCGATCGAGTAGCCTATGGCACTCGATCGAGTGCCCCCTGTTCGAGCTGCAGCTCGATTTCGTAAAGGGCTATTACGAAATCTATAATTGTTTTAAAATCGATACTTGACCGAGTCGAATATAAATATGACGTAATTTATATTCGGCTCGATTTTCGGTACTCATAATACGTGTTTTTTAATTACGAGACCGTTATCGGAATTTTATAAAAAAAATTTAGGATCGAAAAATTTGATTAGTGACGAAATTTTCTCCTTCCGCGTCACGACACCGATACTAACCCTTACGGATTATGTGGTGTCGATTTTTGCGTCAATGGGTTCCGTACTAATCTCGGAAATGGAATCAGACGCGTTCAACTACGAACGACCACGATCGCGTTACGCCCTTGAGTGCTTGGGACGGCGCTCCTCGAAAGGGTGCCACTTCCGTCGCGACTCGTAAAGGGATTAAACGGACTTGGAGCGGTGGTCGTAGTGAAACGTGTTTGACCCGAAGTTTTTACTATTATATTTATATATATATACACACACACGCGCGCGCGCTGTATAGCAATGATAAAAAAGAACGAAAATCAAAATGCAACCAAGATAAGAACTAAAATATAAAGCATGATACATACAACGGGGGAGATGACAGAGAAAAATGGGTTGATGACACTCTCAACCTACATGCTTAAAATGACCACGAAAATAGACTCGTAAATAGCGACGGGAGCGCGGGAGTATCGATGATGTAAGTGAAGTTATGGTGTGTTTGTGTGTAGGGATGATTATCGATTTTTCGAGAGATAAAAGCTCGGTTTTTTGGCTTAGAATTGCTTAGGGTTATTGTAGTGTAGTGAGGATATGTGAATTAGGGTTGAAAATGTAGGGTTTTAGCATGAAGAATTCTGACACCTAAGCAACGGGGGTAAAAGCACTCGATCAACTTTTTACGACCCAAGAACACGGTCCGAGTCAGAAATCGACCTTGGCTAACCTTCTAGAAGCAAGCACCCATGCAACAAATTAAAAATTCAAAAAAAAGTCAAACACTCCCTATTCTCATTTCACCCGTCTAGCCACTCGATCGAGTGCCATGACCTCACTCGATCGAGTGCGACAACAAAAAACGGATCATGCCCCTTTTTCAGGACACTCGATCGAGTGCACTAGGGCCACTCGATCGAGTGACCCTAGGTCGTGGGGGCATTTCCTATAAATACCCCCGTTGTGCTATTCACATAGCACAACGAGCTTTTATCATCATCGAGTGTTTTTTGGAAACTGCTATAGACACCTAGCGGCCAAATGCGGGTGTCTACACCAAGGCTCGATTCTGGTGGGGGTTCGACGGATATTAAGCGAAAAACTCACTGGCAAAACTGGGAGAATCTGTGCAGGCCTAAGTGTGACGGTGGTATGAACTTTCATGACCTACATGTGTTCAACAAGGCTCTTTTAGCTAACCAGGTATATATGACGGTTGCTTTTATTCCTTGAGTCGTTGGTTGGTTGTATCCTTAAGGCGCGTTACTTCAAGCATGACTCGATCTTGGATGCTCGTCGTGCCCACGATCCGAGCTTCTGTTGGAGATGTCTATGAGGTTCTAAATCTCTTTTTGTTGGAGGGCCTGAAATGGAGGGTGGGAAATAGAAGGGAATATTAATGTGTGGAGAAAGGGTTGGCTTCTGGGGAATACAACGAGTCGGATCCCAGCCCCCAAATATTGAGGCAGACCCGAATCTTGTGGTGAAGGCGATTCTGGCTACTTGTTAGTTCCCGTTTACCAGGCGATGTTCTGTTTTGGTGGCCAACACGCCAACACGGAATGGCCTGTTTTGTGTCAGGTCCGCTTATCGTTCGGCCAGTGGGGTTTTTAACAGAGGCATACGTGATAGCGGGAGGGTCGAGAATCAGGGGTTGTGGTGAAGATATGGGACTTGAACATTCCTCCGAAACTAGCCCATTTTGTTTGGCGCGCATGCTGATATACACTTGTTGTCGATAAGAATTGGCATCATAGACATTGCCTGGATGACCCAAATTGTTCGTTATACACGGGGAGGGACGAGACGAGTACTCATGTTATATATCTTCAAGGGTCGAATAACGGATTTGGGGATCTTATTCCAGATATGCTTGACTTGGGGTGTAGGGAGGCCGTTGAATGGATCCTGGAAAAGATGAATTCGGAGGAGTGTATTCATGTGCTTAGACTAACATGGGCTGCATGGAATTGGCGTAAAGCGCAAATCTTTGGTGAAAGTCCAACTCCTGCTACTGTTATTAAGCTGGGACTACTCCAAAATGGTGCAAGACTACAACATTTATAGAGCTTGTGTGGATGAGAGGAGGAACATTGTTGTGGGGGCCGGGGAAGGCTCAACTTGCTGAAACAAACCCCCTCCGAGTTGGCTAAAGTTAAGTTATGATGTCGTGCTGTTGGAAGAGGATAAAGTTGGTCTTGAATTTGTTTGCAGGAATATTAGAAGGAAGCTTGTGGTGGCAGGGAGAGTAAACGAGTCAAGGCACGGTGGTAGGTTGAAGTGGCGGAATCAAAAGCTCTCATCTTTGGCTTGCAGCAGCTCTGCCCTTTTGGGTCCAGTTTCGTCGTGGTGGAGAGCGACACACTTTCAGTGGTGAATGCTATTAGATCAAGAGCGGAGATTAGAAGTTCTTTCGGTGTGTGTGTTGATGGGGCCGTTTACTTACTAAGTTGTTTTCCTAGTACCAAATGTAATCATATTAAACGTGGGGGTAATACGGTAGCACACTATATGATGAAGTTTTGCCCAAATGTTTGCGCTAAAATTGTACTCGATTCGTCTTTCCTGCAATCTATTCTCAACTTGGCGGAGATTAAAGATGGCAATGGACCGGATCTGGACCGGGTCCACTAGGATCCAGATTTGGACCCGTCAAAATTACCTTGGACCCGGACCCGGTCGGGTCCAAAATTTTAAGACCCAGATCCAGACCCGCCGGGTCCGGTTCGGGTCCGGGTCTACCCTCGGGTCTCACTATTTTATTTTATTTTGTCCTACATTCCTCATTTCTTCCAAATTTCAGATTTCGCCGGTGACTATTAGCACGTACAAAATTGTCTACGACGTAGGTTGTACTAAGAAATTAAACACTCCTACAAACTCATTCATAATGGTCTTAGGAGAGTTACATAGATGTCCGACAACAAACTAAATTCACCACCACAAGTCCACAAGTCATAACTACAAGTCCACAAGACCACAATGTTTACATAAATTCAGTACATTGAAAGGGTGAGGAGAGAAGTGAGGGTAAGGGAGTAAGCCCAATAAGTTGTTTTAGTTGTTTGTTGTTTGTTGTTTGCTGGCTTCTGCTTAGGTTGGTAGATTTTAGTTTGTTTTTTCTTCTTTTTCTTTTTTTTTTTAATTAAAGTGTCGGGTCCACGGGTCATGTCGGGTCCTGGTCCAGTACTTCAGACCCGGACCCGGACCCGGACCCGGTTTTTAAAAACAAGACCCAGATCCGACCCGGACCCGCCGGGTCTGAAAAAATGAGACCAAGACCCGAACCATTTGGGTCCGACCCGCCGGGTCTTCGACCCATTGCCATCCCTAGCGGAGATAGACTTAATTTAATACAACCATGTTTTTACTCATAAAAAACTATATAACGCTTTAATCAGAAGTAAATACACTCCCTCCATCCCACGAGTAGGTCTCCTGAGAGACGGTTTCTCATTAACTCTACTGAGAGACTAAGTACAAACGAAAGTAACAGTGGTACCAAACCTAATAGAAGTAGGTACGATTAACATAAAAGAGTATACAAATATAAAGATGATACGCTTGTTATAAAAACAGGTACAAAACAAAGTTGTCATTTAATGGTACGAATAGGACATAGAGTGATACTAAAAAATGATCTCTACAAGAATTTGTGCCATTCCAATATCAAAAAAAATAAAGAATTCATTGGAATAGAGACATGAGATTCACATAATCACATGGCATAGATTCGCGTAGAACACGTCAAGTTTATATAAACACCGTCTAAAAAGTTTCAACCATCTGACTTCAACAGAAAAAAAAAGAAAAAAAAGAAAAAAAAAGATTCAACGATCTAATTTCTCAACCCCAAGCCCCTTCTCTCTCTGCTCTCTCTCTTTGTAGCTCAGACCCAATCAGAGGGATGACGGAAAACCGGCGGAAATACGACATTGTGATCCTGGGAGCGTCAGGGTTCACAGGGAAGTACGTGTTAAGAGAAGCCTTAAAATTCCTAAACACGGGATCATCTCCTCTGAAGTCACTAGCCATAGCAGGGCGAAACAAGAAGAAGCTAGCCCAAACGCTGTCATGGGCAGCGTCTACGTGTACTAATACTCCGGAGGTGCCGATCATGGTGGTGGACACGGCGTCGGAGTCTTCTTTGACCGAAATGGCGTGGGAAGCAAGGGTGGTTCTGAACTGCGTGGGGCCGTTCAGGCTGCACGGGGAGCCGGTGGTGCGGGCGTGCGTGGAGGCCGGGTGCGACTACCTGGACATCTGCGGGGAGCCGGAGTTCATGGAGCGCGTGGAGGCTGTGTACCACGATCAGGCGGTGGACAGGGGCAGTCTGGTCATCTCTGCTTGCGGCTTCGACTCCATTCCGGCCGAGTTGGGGTTGATGTTCAATTCCCGGCAGTGGGTTTCCCCGAAGGAGGCGTTGAATAATGTGGAGGCCTACTTGAGCTTGGAGAGTGACATGAAACTTGTTGGCAACTTCGGGACTTATGAATCCGCAGTTCTTGGTATTGCTAACGCCGAGGAGTTGATTAATTGGAGGAAGACCCGACCCAGGCGACCTCGTCCTCTGGTCAGTCCTCACCTCTCCTCTCCTTTCTTTTTTACTCCACAACATTCCTTGCTTTGCTTCCAATCCAATCCAATCCTACCCACTTAATTAGTATTCTTTTCACATTATTGCATTGCATGCACAACTAACTAACTACTCCGTACTACTAATTAACTTTGATCACAATAAGTGACTTCAATTCGTTAGCTACCTCCATTTTCTTTTGTTTAGATCTGGTAAGTCTAGTCCGACGGATTAACATCCCATATAGGTAGATGTAGATCTGTGATTAGTTTTCTTGATTTTATATTTTTTTGTTTTTGGGATGGGAATCAGGTTCAACTTGATCGATCACACCTTGATTAGGCAAAGTCTTTAACGTGTATGGACTCATCATTATACAGAAATAGGAGTATCTATCAGCGAGTTGGCCCCGGATTTCAATTTTTTAAAACCTGGTTCAATCTCGGAAACATCATGTCCAGGACAATTAAAAAGGGTGTTTCCTACTTTAAGGAAAATAATCCATTGCGTCCAAAGGAGTCCCTTGGTAAAAATGATTGGCAAAAATGTATGTTGGCGGGTTGTTTCCACGGTCTAATAAGACACCAACCACATACTTTAGTACGGCCGATACGGGCTGTGAACCGTGTGTAAGCTGAAATTCGAGAAAGAAATCTGTGAGGGCGTGAGGCACAACCCAACTTGAGCACGTCATGCTTGGCTCGTCGAAAATGCCAACACTAAGGGTAAATTTTGTGTGTCCAAGCATGCCACACTCGGGTGTGTTGGCATACTTGGCAATGCAAAGAAATTAAGGTTGAAGTTATCTTGCACAACATTCTATGTGTCATGGGGGCCATGTTTGAGCCGCCATTCCGTTTCACCACCACGACATGACATGAAACCTACCTTCTTGGACCTACTCCGTGCCATTTTATCTAGGTACCATGGGTCGGGATGATGTTCGCACGGCCCGAACCACCCTCATCTTTGGTCAAATGGAAAATCTTTGCTTTTCCTAAATACTTAAGTAATAAATAGAAGAGGAGGTGAAAATGCAATTACTCCCTCCGACCCGTTCAATAGTTCTTAAGTTTTCTTTTTGGTATAATACTCCGTATTCAATAATATCTATTTTTCCATTTTGTTAGGTTTTTTTAATTGATTTTTTTTTAGAACGAATTAATTTTTTTTTGTTATGGGTATCTTTATGCAAAATGGATTTTGTATGGCGCAAATTCACCGATGATTCTTTCCATGAACTTTGATTTAAAAGTAGGGGTAATAGATAACTATTGAGTAAGACAAATGGAGGATTTACTTCCTCCCTTTATGTTCCACATTTCCGTTTTAGGATTGCTACTAAAACGTTTACATTTCATTTTGGTATATAATGATTTTTATTGTTCCAATTTTCTAGACCACACATTTTCTTTACTTTTATTTTCCTCCATATATTTTCAATCTTCTTATTTTTTTTAAAAAAACCCCAATGTGGATTATCTTTAAAAAAGGAAAAAGGTGGAGTATTTAATAATGTTCAAATAAACAAGAGTTTTTTTTTTCTTTTTACCAAAATTAGGGTTCTCGTCAAACGGTTTTTCTAACGTGTGCCCAGCGGGCACATGTTAATAAGCTATTTAAAGCAAGAATCACATTGATAATATCGCGAGAAATTGATATATTAACCCATAATTAGCATACTTAAAACAATATCAATGTGATTCTTACCGTGAATAGCTTATTAACGTGTACTCACTGGGTCCACGTTAGAAAAATCGTTCATCAAATTACCAAAAATTGGTATGTTTTCTTCAAGCTAGGCTTGGATTCAATTTGCTCAGTTGAGCGCCTACAACCCCATGTTACTCTCCCACAGTTAGAGGCACAAGTTAGGACAAACGAACTCAGCGACTACTGACTACAATTCAAATGTTTTAAAAATAATCACGCTTCATTTGAAGGTCGAAGCACAAATGGTTAGCTGAAGACGCTGTTGGAATACTTGCACCTAAATCAATACTTCCTCCTTGCCTTCGTTGTTTTATTCGCATAAATACCGAGAAGAGAAAGGTAGATAGGTGAATAGATCCGCTCCAACAAGAATCGAAGGGGCCAGTACTTACCCCAGTAGTACACTAGGATGATGACATGTATGTGGACAGGACCAAGATTAAGGGTTCTGATATTTTCTTTAAAAACTTGAACCCTGCAGTACAGTAGTGCATCCTCACTAAAATTCCACCTCTCTCAAGTCAAGTCTCAATTCCATTCAGTTTACAGCTGCAAAACTTTAACAATGGTGGCTGATTAGTAAAACCCAACTGTCAATCATCATTTTCTCTTTAAAAGAGCCAAGAGCTAATAGCATAGCACCCACCATCATAAGTTCATAACCACCAACCCTTTGGGATCCATGGTATGTGACAACGGGACTGTCATCCCTCATCAGACAGTCGCTTAACCCATTATTATTGTACCTTGCTTGTGGTGTTCGTTGATAAGTTCAGTGGGATGTTCAACTCATGATGCATTTTGGGTGAAGATGGTAATGTTGGATTTTTGACCAAGAAGAAGATTGAAAGGGGGTCTTTTTTCAGGCGTTGATGATTGATGGATGTAGATTGTGGGATGTGGGTTGCCTAAGAGCATATACATTAGCAGTATGATGCGAGAACGAGAACCTGGGAATGGGTAAAATAATATTAAAAAAATAAAGAAAATGCTGATTGTGCAGGAGAGAGAGGGCGAGCTTCTCCCCTGCACGAGAATGCACAGGACCTGCAACTTTGCAGAATAATACAATTTCTCTTTTTTTTTTTTTTTTATTAAAATATTAGTTTTCATATAAAACAAAAAATACATACGTATTTAATTGTGAAACGTTCTTTACTCTCCGTATTATAATTGTGATTAATATCGTTATTTTTTACTGAGTACTCTATTAGTTAAAATTAGTTAATTAATTAAATGAGTATATATTTATCATTTATTTGTTTATGAATTTTAATCAGACACGTTGTAAGGGGTACCATTAGAGTTAAACTGAGCCGACCCGATAAACTGATTTGACTCACCTGAAATCGATCAATCGAACTCGAAAATCTAGCAACCGACTCGCTTGTGACCCGTTACTTGATATAACTCAAGATTGGCGAATCGAAACCGATTTATTTTACATTTCCAATTTTAATTCATTCATAACTCGATATCGACCCAAAAAATTAAAGTTAATAATACGGAGTAGTTATTTTTAATTAAATGTTAATGGATAAATTATTGAGATAAATAGTATGGGGTATAAAAAATGTAAGAGAGAGAGTGTGTGAGAAATGAATTCTTGTTGATGTGAGATGTTTTGGATGAAAATGTAAAGATGAGTGGAAAGCTGAGGTGGATGTTGAATAGGATAGAGAAAAGGTGAAAAAGAGAAAGATGAGAATTGGGTAATTCTTGCTGATGTACATGGTCTAATTTGCGGAGGAGAAATTCAGAAATGGTGAAATGTACCACATTAATTTAAACCCATTGACCTTTAATGATTGATGGATCAAGGAGGGACAGGACAGGACAGGACGATATCATCCCAAGCGAGCCGAAAAACACATAATGAATAGAAAGGTTAGTAAATGACCAAGACATCTGAAAAAATGTAATGGGGAGATTATACAACCTACCTGTAACATTAGAAAAAAGTTTATTAGGAAAAAAATTAACAAGCATAACTCTGTAAATATGGCAATTATGATTTTCCTTTGAACCCATTTTAGAAAAAACCTACCTGTATTTTTTTTTTGAGAAAACAATTTTGTAGAATGATATTGTTTCCGTCTCGGTCATTTCTTATCCTTTAATTAAAATAATTCTCACAAATAATATAAAAGTAAAACCAATGACCGAGATGGAGGGAGTATTCAAATAAGTACGGTATACGAGTATAATTTCATCAAGATACTCCGTATAACTTATTACCCCATAAAGAACTCATTTTTAAAAACATAAACAGTTTTTTACAAGTTAAGACCAACCAAGTCCATTGTAGACAACTTAGGATTTAAGTTGAAATTCAACTCTCACCACGAGATAGAAATTGGATACTGTACGCCGTAGAGTGTAGAACTGTAGACGATACAAAGACGCAGGAACTCTAAACAAAGAACAAGTCAACAAAATAAAAAAAAAATTGTGGAGAGACCAATTCAACAAAGTACGGAGTTAGTAAGAGTATACGTGGGAGAGAACTAGAGAAGAGACAGCGAAGCTTCTCTAAAAGTAGTGCTGATAGGGATGTAGATTGCGCAACTGAAAATAGAGTACACATTTGATACAGCTCCGTTTTTTAATCTTTGTCCCATTTTAATAAAATATGGCTCATACGGAGTATAATATAACATGCAAAAAAAAGGGAGAGGTATATATTTTTTGGATTATGACAAGTTCTAATGTCATCAAATTTTGGATGAATCTCCCTCCTTTTACTATGATGTTCGTGGTGTATTTGGGCACAAAGGTTGAGTAGAGTAAAAATTGGATTAATATTCGTCATTTTGTATCAAAAAGGAAGGAGGAAGATTTTAGAGAAAAATATCAAAAAGAAAAAGAAAAATATGTTAGGTAGCGGTTGAGAATTCATATTCCATTTTAAAACATCAATGTCAAATTAGAAAAAAATAATTATGGATTTTACAATGACGTAGGTTAGGGTATTATTTGGAAATGTGGTCTTTTACTCAGGGTTGAGATTTAGTTGGATCAGACAAAATTCCAAAATTCAAATTCACCTCTTCTTCCAAACAAAGTAGTTATGTCAAATCAAAATTTCAAAATGAAATTCTAGCTCCCAAACGGAGCATTAGTGAAATGGAGGGAGTAATACCCTTTGACCATTTTTCTCACTTTAATTTATCCCAAATTAGTTACTCGTAATCTTTTTCTATTTTGGATAAAAAAAAAATATAGAGTATTTTAATTATAATCTCTTTTTTCATGAATATTTTTAGCAAAGGAAATTTGGATGAAGAGGGTGGTTAGAGCAGTAGAGCTAGAGCACTCATATCCATGTTTTTTCACCATGGAAAGAATGGAAGAAAATAATACTAATAATTATATTGGTCATGTTTGGTAAACAGCGGAATGATATTAGCAGAAGCAGGTTTAGAAAGCAGATTTGACTAGCAGAATCAATTGACAGGTTTGACTGACATATTTATTTAGCAGAAATTTTTAACTAGTGTTTGGTAATTAGCGGTTTAAGATCAGCAGATTGTTTAAATGTGTTGTAAAATGACAAAAAAGTACATAAACAAATTTTTAATTAAATATACGTCAATATATATCACACCAACAATTTCAATAATTAATATCTTCGATTTCTTCTAATAGCGATTAAAGTTGAACAAATATTAATACGAAGAGTTGATATTTCTTGAGTTTATGAAGTCTCAGCCGAAGCTTGCGAGTCATGAATTAATTACTACAACAAATTTATGTCCTTACAATTAATTTTTATCTTCCCATTTTAATATAATACTCCACCTATATATTAAAAGAATGAGAAGATAAAAAATAAATATAAGAAGCTAACTATAAAAAAAATCGAAGGGAGAAAAATGTACTCAGAATGATGAATTCTATGGAAGAGTTTAGAATAATGAAAATAGGAATAAATTGATAAAGGGTAAAGTGGTAAATAAAGAAGAAAAGTAATCCGCTAAGCTCTCAATATGAAAATAGGAATAAATAGCCTATTCGACCCCAATATGCTATTACAGTCTGCCATTTACCAAACACTACCATTGACATATTTTTTGGTCAAACCCGCCATTTGCTCTTAATATGCCAATTTTTTGCGGATCCGCCATCAACCAAACGGGGCCATGGTCTTTAATTTTATCCATGGAGAAAATCTTCATGGGATGAAGAATTGGAAAAATCTTCATTGGCATGAAGAATAAAATGGAGGAAAAAAGTGCTTAGCAACGGTGATATAACTTTCAATATATTTAGCAACGGAAATTAATGAGAGATCAATCATAGAGGAAAATGGTAACGATATAATTTAGGTAGGGAAATGTTATGTGACGATGTTAGTATTGGATCGAAGAATCGAAGATGTTTTGGCCTAGTGGTTAAGGCTAGCTAGGTAACTTTGACAATAGGTTTCAGGTTCGAATCTCCCTCTCCTGTAATTCAACTTAGGTCTGGCCGTGCTACTTTCGGTCATTATTTTTCGTCACGTTCAAGAAATGAGACAAAAAAATAATGAACACCTCTAAAATAATCTACTGATCTAAAACTGTGAATTATCAAACACCTCTAAAACAAGTTTGTTAGTTAAATCTTGATAATCAAACCCGCTAATTCATTCTGCTAGACAATATTTTTTAAATTTAATTTTGTCGATATTAATCCGTTATTTATCAAATATGTTCTATATATAATACGGAGTATGTTTAGAAGGTAGGTTGCACGGACACTCCTCCAAACCAACGTGTCGTGTCGGACACACGACAATACGTGTCGGACACTTGTAAAACCGTGTCTGATTTTTTAAATTTATTTGGACAGACACGGTTCGTCATTTTTGGAGACGTGTCTGGCCCGGTTCGTAATATTTAGAGACTCCTCGGACATACCTAACGTTGTTTTATTGGGTTCTAGATTTAATAAATGACGATATTGTAGGTTTATGGTGGTTACTTGATGCTATAAACACTTATTATAAGACTAAATAACTAACTAATAATTATATTATAGTGGTAAAATTGTTTGAATTTTCAGCAAGTCTTGCTTGTGACGGATATATCCGTCACAAGCCTGCGATTGGCCAAATACTACCCATGTGGTAGATAAGACAAAACATGGGTAGACATTTTGGTTTTGTCTTATTCACCCACATGGATACTACTTGACCCGTCGCACACTTGTGACGGATATGGCCGTCACAAGTAAGAATTTGTGTTGAATTTTTAAGATTTGATTTTTAACTTCAAATTTATAGGACTTTAATTTTTGTTTTTATTATTTTATGATAATCGTGATAGTGTAAGTAACCAAACGTATATCTTAGGTATAAAAATCTTAAAATTCTCTTTGTTTAAATATGTATATCGATTTTTTTTCCTGCCGTGTTCGTGTCCTACAAAATTTCAAATGCCGTGTCACGTGTCCGATACGTGTCCGTGTCCGTATCGATGCAACCTAGTTTAAAAGTAGTAATATTGAATTTCGCAATCAATGGGTTGTTAAAACTTATTTTTCGCATCCTTGTGGCATGATAGTATCTTTAAGAAAAGATCCAAATCATTATTGAGGGAAGGTAGATCCCACTAGGCATTAGAAGCCACCCACACCCACATGTTGCGTGTATTCGTCTAATTGGTGAAGCCTAAGCCTTAGCCTTACCTTGAGATATATGCTTAATTAGACGGCTAAGGATGTTTGACTAGAACGACTTCAATACAATTTATATACGTAGTCGTTGGTATAACCTCAGTTACTCTCCTGTGAGACCGTCTCACGATAACTTATCGTGAGACCTACTCACAGAAATAAAATAATAATAAAACTAACTAACCTCCATGTGAGAGGTCTCACAATAAACTTATCGTGAGACCGTCTCATATAAGAATTTGTGAACCTGAAATACAAGATGTAATCAATCGTTTGTTTTCATCACCGACAAAAATCGTTTGTTTTTCATCACCGACAAAATTGATACGACCCTAGGAGTATTATTTGTGTGTTAGTGTTATACACATCGAAGAAGAAAAAAAATGCCAGTAGAATTCTACGGAGTAGTATTGTTCGACAAAGACATTAGTGGGACCAATGTGGACATTTACTCTTAATGTATTGATTCATTGATTAATTTAGTCACTAAGTTGTGCTGTCACTTTATAAGTTAGCTTATATGGAAATAGTAACTTTCTCTTGTGATGGATATCCGTCATAAATTTACAACGGATTACGTATTAATCACGTGGATATTTTGTTAGACATTATAGTTTTTGTCATATCTATCCCATTCGATCTCTATATATTTACGACGTATATGACTATCACAAACAAGAATTTACGATATATACAAGGACAGAAGGACTCAAATAGAGGTATTCAGGCTTCTCGTGCGAATTGCATTTTCGCCACTCATTGTGTGACATATGTGTCTTTGAACTTAGGGATTGTGTGATCAGATTACACTCAAGTACAATCAAATACTCCTCCTGTCCCTAAAAGTCTATCTCATTTCTTTAATTACAAAATATTTTAATGAAATGTGACAATCTTAGTGGAACGGAGGTAGTATTTCTTTTCTCTAAAATTATGTGACAAAATACAAGGAGTTCATAGTGAAAATGGGGGAGTAAAATATTCTCATCCTTCTACCACGACAACCTCGCTAAACATACTCCCTCCGTCTCAATGAATTACATGTAAGAAATATTTTAATGAAATGTGACAATCTTAGTGGAACGGAGTTAGTATTTCTTTTCTCTAAAATTATGTGACAAAATAACAAGGAGTTCATAGTGAAAATGGGGGAGTAAAATATTCTCATCCTTCTACCAGGACAACCTCGCTAAAACATACTTTCTCCGTCTCAGTGAATTGTTTGTCTATTTCATATTGGGACGTCAATGAATTGTTTGCCTTTTTATTTTAGGAATGTTTTTTATATGTAATTTGACCATTCTCATTAGTTTGGCTCCACATGTCACTTCTTCATTGGATCTCTCCCCTTGATGCCAAAAGTAAAGGCAAACAATTCATTAAAACAGAGGGAGTACTCCGTACTAAATATACAATTGATAAGCTTATGACAAATCAAGTAGTAATCATGTAGATATATAATGACAAATCACTTTCTATTCCTTTAGACATTATAGTTTTTGTCCTATCTAACATATTCGACCTTTCTTTCCTTTTTGGTTCTTTTCTTTAAAAATCTTCCTATTTCATTTTTAGTACAAAATACATGGCCACTATTGTCTCATCTTTTCACTCAATTTCAACCACATATTTTCCTAACCCTAAAATTTTGAGCCCAAATGCAATAGAAAGGTCATAGTGAAAATGAGAGAGTACTAAATATACAATTATAATAATAATAATACTTAAAAAATAGAAAAACAAACCACCATAGGTCTACACCCGACCCCAACCTCACACTACTACTACCCACTACCCCATTACTAGCCGGTGTCGCCTCCAACACTGCCCCCAACATCACTCTTAGCCGCCGCCCCTGCACCACCCTCTAACCCCAACCCCAAGCCCAACCACATAAACCCAGCTAGCCAACTTTCTTTGACCGCATGAAGCCAACCACTGGCCTTAAGGACCATTGACTAGTGATCGATCCCGGTCACCGACAACCACAACCACAACCACCCACCACTAGGGATGTCATGGGGAGAGTGGGTGTGGGGGGTAAGTATCTCACATTCACACCCGCCACTCAAAAGTAGCATTTATATTCACCCTGCTACCCACCACGGGTACAAAAGTGATGACCCTCACTTGCCTTGCGGTTATACTTAGAAGATCAATCCTCGCCCCCAAAATTGCAAAATAAATGTAATCAAACTCAATAATAAAATTAAAGTTCAAGTACAAACTTCATATTACAAGTTTTTCAAAATGATAAAATTATAGTTTCACTTTTTTTCTCTCTTTTTTCAGGGATGAGAATATGAGATAAATATGTTTAGGATTGGGTTAACGAGTTAGTGTTTTTTAATCATATTACTATAGATTTAAGGTGGCGTAGATATAGAACGATGCTGTCGATGCAGATAGGCAATGCGGGTATGGGGAGGATAAAATGTTAAAACCACCCCGCCTCATTACCCATCACGGATATCATTTAACGCCCGCCACCCGCATAACCATTCTCCACACCCGTACTAGGCGGTGCGCTGGGGCGGGTGTAGTGCGGGTGTGGTGCTCGCCTTTTAGCCACCCCACTAACATCCCTTCCCACCACCCGGCCCTGCACCTAGGCAACCACCGTTAACCAAAACATCATAATTACTAAACCCTAATTAACGAGATAATTAAAGTAATTAATAGAAATGTTGGAGACTGATGTGTGTGCTGCAATCTGTTACTGATTGTAACAGAATGGTTGGTTCTAACAGAATTTTGTTACAATAGAGTTCATGTAGTTACAGATATTTTATCTTGTACTCGTATAAATACAAATAACTTATTGTAAATACATGTCTTCATCAATAATACAAAGCTCAGTTTATTTGCCCCGCTTTACTCTTAAAGCTCAAGTACGTATACACTATGAAGTAAATTTCCGCAAGAAATTAACGAGATAAAGAACAAAACTAAAAATTGCTTGTTCCATGTCCAAATCACGTTCCATAATACTAAAATTTTAGCTTAATTTGTCTAGAACTAGATGAAGAGAGAAGTTAAAGGATTTTTTTAGTGGATGAACAAACACAAAAGATTAAATAACAATGTGTACAACGTAGTGGTTTAATCGGCTTAATTATATTATCGGCTTTGCTTGCTTACATGAATCATCATAGCTTTGCTTAGAATCAAGCCAACAAAGCGTATAAAGAGGCACGTACTGGAGTATCGTTGTATAAATGATAAGCATGAACCAAGGCAATAACAATTTAGAAAATCTCACTTTTGTCCGTCAATAATCAACTAATCAAACTCCATATTATACATCATCAATAAATATAAACAAATGAGACGGGGTATGATATATATATTCAAAATTTTACCCACCGATTAGGTATTGCGAAAAATTCATTTGGTTGTTGGACAAGTTATGGATTTGTAGCAGAATTGTGTTTTTGAGGAGCTTAGGTCTATTCAAGTACTCCATTCATTAAGTAATAGCAATGGAGACTTCAAAAATATAACCATTGTGTATAGACAGACATATATTGGCTAGCAAACGTTTTTCGGTGGGACGAACGAACAAATGACTATCTAAAAATTTAGAACTTCAGTAGTGGTAAGCTATAATTTAGAACATGGTAAATGATTTCCCGTTTATTATTAGTAATGGTTTTCTCAAATTATGGGAGACGAATTTAGAATGATGTATTAAAATGGTTTTAACAGAGTAGAACTAATCTTCAAGTTAATGTTATTCCGCTTTCTTACGGGTATAATCCTACATTAACAATAATTGTTCTAAGCTGTGCTATTATGCTCGAGTACCCGCTTGACATGTCCATCGGATTAAATGTTGATTCCACACTTAAATTCTTGGTGCATTTATATTTCAGCTCACAAAATGAATGCTATATTGAATCGATGATCTGACTTGCAGATTCCTGGTCCTCCTCCACAAAAGGGGCCTACACTTGAGCATCAGAAAGGGCTGGGCCTTTGGGCTGTTAAGTTGCCTTCCGCTGACGCCGGTGTTGTTCGTAGAACTCTTTCAGCACTAACGAAGAACCCGAGTGGTCTCCCTGGGGTGAATGAGAGCCCAGATCAAATTATTAGGAGAGAGAAGTTTTGGGCTACCGTCAAGCCTGCCCACTTCGGTGTGAAGATTGCCAACAAATCTTTGCTAGCCACGCTGCGACACATTACCATTGGTATATTCATCGGGCTTTTGGGAACTTCTTCATGGGGAAGATGGCTACTTCTCAAGTTCCCATCGATCTTCACTCTCGGATGGTTCAACCGAAAGGGACCGAATGAAGCCGAGGTGAATAGCGCAAGTTTCAAAATGTGGTTTGTGGGGAAGGGGTTTAGCGACAAAAGCAGCAAAACGGGCCTGGAAAACCGTGTACCCGATACAGAAATAATCACCAGAATCATGGGGCCGGAGAGTGGTTATATAGCTACCCCAATTATATTGGTGCAAAGTGCCTTAATCACTCTGTCTCAACGTGGGAACTTTCCTAAAGGAGGTGTTTTTCCACCGGGAGTTGTGTTTGGGCCAACCGATCTTCAAGAACGGCTTCAACGAAATGGAATATCATTTGATTTTATATCGAGACGTTCTTTGTCTAGCTGAAGATGATCCCTTTTTGTTTTTGGTAATAAGGTATTAATGTCTTTTTACGGAAATGTTAATTTTGTACTTTGGCTCAAAATTAAATTTGTTTATGGTTTTGAATTGCTGGGTTTTGTAACACTTATAAAATTATCTTAGGAAATGAAATTCCATTTTATTGGGGTTTAAAAGTTAATGTTGTGAAATCAATGGAGAAGAAAATTGTAGAAAGATGTGTGTTATTCTTCAAATGGCAAAAAGTCCCTATTACATTAGGTTGTCGGCATTTTAGCCAAGTCGTCGGCGTTTTATACGTGATTTTATTCTTTTGCCTTTCTTTAATTATGATTAATAATATTAATTATTTTTACTTAATTAATCTAATTATTATTTTCCGACTACTTTAAGATAACCGTTTTAATAATTTTTGACGGTTTTTGAGACACATGTCTCAATAAAGTTCGGGAATCATTATATTTTGTAAGTGATTTTATTTAGGCCGATTAGTTTCATTATAATTGTGATTAAGTTGATAGTTTAGTCTCATCGTAGCTAGCATGTAGTTAACTAATCAATTAAGTATTCGATTTTAGTTGTTAGAGTTTGACGTATTCAACTTTATATGTTCCTATCGTTGATTTCCGTACGAAAAATTATTAAAAAAGAACTCGAAAAACTTGCCAAACGTCCAAAACTGACGCCCCTGTGATCAGTCAGGTGTCAATTTTTGATGCCAAAAATGAGTTACTACCAAGGCTCGAACCCACAACTTAAATGAGACTCTTTACCACCAAACCAATTAAATATTTTTTTGATAATCTTTACTAAAATATCATCTATATCTGATTCTAAAATCCCAAAATCGCCTGATTTTTTTTTTGATAATCTATACACTTGTGTCCCCCTAACAATGATGGTTATATATGAATTTTTAATATTTTTAATAATATTAGTGTTGTGGTGGGTGGGGGAGGATATATAACATGACTAATCCGTAACATAATAAAATGACGGTTTTAAAAAAAAAAATGTTTCATTATCGAGTTTCATTAACACGATTGAACTTTTTAATTTCATTAAAAAAGTTAGTGAATGTTGTAGACATGACATAGGTCCACCCCGACGCGGCCACGCGCGGGTTTGGGTAGACGAATGAATCTCCATATGAAACGGATCGAATTGAAATTTAGATCTAAGTGGAGTCGCCAATTTAATCTCCATATTAAAGGATTTTCACTTGAGTTGACCGTTGACCACGGTCATGGGTATTTGATTTTTGATTGACCTCTTAGTCGTGGTCATGGGTTTTGATAATTTTGACCGTACCCTGGTCGTGGGGCTTTCCCTTAAATTGACCGTTGACCATGGTCATGGGTATTCTGAATTTTTTTGATTATGGCCTGTTTTTTTTTTGTGGCCTTTTACTTTTTTCTCATGGACTTTCGATTTTTTTTTTGTGTCCAGTTTTCTTTTTTTGATGGTCTTCTTTTTGTTTTGGCCCTTTCTTTTTTTGATGGCCTTCTTTTTGTTTTTTTTTTTACTTTTGATTTTTTTGTCCAGTGTTTTTTTGTTTTTTTTTGCCGGTCAGACTAACACCTAAGGTAGGGATTGGTCAGTCTTATTGGAGGGGTATTTTATTGTGGGAAATGGGCTTGCCTCCCATCTTGAACCCAAACTAGGAGATTACCTAGATTTGTCATAGGATTCGATACCGCTCCTGCTACGGGTAGTTATGTGGTTTTTCTATACCAGACACGGAATAGGTAAAAAGAAAACACGGGCTCGGTTTCCTGCAGTCATTATAGATGTGCCTATAATAGTCACGTGCGTGTGCTCACAGTGTATAACGGTGTTCATCATGTTCTCGGAAACACATAAGGAAAATATATATGAGAAAGAATATTGAAAGCTGATTTTATTGAATTTTGAAAAAGAGGACAGAATACAACTGACTATGACTCTGACTTTGACCTTGGCTTTGGAATAGAACATCCTAGACTCAGACTCAGACTCGGACTTAAATCAAATTCGGACTCTTGGGTGCATGAGAGGTAGATTGGATGCTTCGGTCATCGGGCCCTGTGTAGTCCACGAGGGGTGATAAACGTTATTTTAGTAGTCATTTTACCCATATTTAGATCTATATTTGTCTCGATTTTTGTGTGCTTAATTGGTATTATAGCTCCTTTTAGTACTTAATTAGTAATTAATATATTTATTATAGTTTTTTGTTAATAATGTTATATTTCGAGAAATCGGTACTGCTTTTTTGTTGATTTGACTTTGTAGGATTTGGAGCGGGAATTAGCGAGAAAAAACGGGTCAAAAACCGAGCCATAGTAAGCGAGGAAACGATCGAGTGAAACCCGAGTTTGACTTAATCGAGGACTCCCTCCTAACATCCTAGTCTACTGTATTCTTGCTCCTAGTACTCTGCTGCCAGTTGAATCATTCATACGCATCATACTCCATCATAAATCAATACACATTCACTATCATTCACCATCACCATTAATACACCACCACCACCATCATCCTCCGACTCCACTCCGGCCAGGTCCGACAGCCCAGCTTCGGCATCAGCACCAGCTAGCCTCGCGTTGTCCGACCACCACCACGACGGAACCCCGGCAGCCCAAAATCCGACCCAGCCGCAGCACCAGGCGACGACCACCAAAGGCCAGACCACCACCATGATGAGGCTCCGACCCAGTTCAGCCGCACGCCACCGTCAGCCGGCGCCTGCTCCGCCGCGCGCGTCGTCACCTCTCCAACTCGACCTCCACCGTCAACACCACCGTGCTCCGACCACATCCGTCTCCCCTGTCTCGTCTCCACCGTCGCTGCACTCCAACTCCGGCGACGCCACTCCAGCCCAGTTTCTCCCGTCGACCACCTCCGACCTCCGGCGAAGAACCGACACCCTTGTATTGGGATTGATTCAAATTGGGTTCAATTGATTGAATTGGAAAGGATTGAATTGGTTTGTAATTGTGTAATTGACTGATTTGCCCTTCATTAATGAGGTGGCATTTTCTTTTCTTTTAAGCAAATCAGGTGGGAGTATAAAAAGGGGATTAAACCCTCAAAACCAAGGGGGAGAGCAGCAGTGAGCCACAGTAGAGAGAAGAAGGGGCAGCAGCAGGCCGCACAAGGAGAGAGTAGGAGTAGAGTAGCAGTAGGCTTTGGTTCTTATTTTTTCTCACTTCATTTTAGCACTTTGTTAATTTAATTAGCCATAGTTTTAGATTAAGTAGACTATTAATTAGTTTGGATCAATCTTGCTTCTTCATCTATGCAATTCTCATTCAAGTTGGTATATTTCTTCTCCCCTTTCATTATTGTTCCTCTTTTATGTTTATTAGTTTTAGATTATTTGATTGTTTAATTAGTTTAAAGTTTTTATCTTTATTAGTTATTCATGTTTAATATTATGATTAGAGTAATGGGTAACTTAATTAGTCTACTTTTAATCATGTTCGAGTAGCTAATTTCTAGGGTCGAGGAAAACTTGGTTTGTCTCATATTTGTGGGTTTGTTGTGGGTTCATTATCTTGTCTATTATTGTTGGTGTTCTCCTTTGATTGCGATTTTTGTATGATTTGCTTGTCTTGGCCGTTGGGTGAATCGTATTTCGTTGAGCTCTCTTTGGGGTGGGTCGACCTAGTAATAAGTGCGAGAGCCCGTTATTAGGAACGTCCCGGGTAGATAGAGACTCGAGAGAGACCCTTTATCTCCCCAATTACCGACCGTAATCAACTCGTTTGTGAACTCCGATAACTCTCTTGAGACTACCTCGTTGACCTTGACCCTAGTCCTTTTTATCGTATTTATTTCTTTTGTTTGTTCGATTCGTTTAGATCGCTAGTTTAGAACCTTCTTTCAAACCCAAAACATTTCTCCTCTTTTGACTAATTTCTTACCTTGACCGAGACCCTTATTTCAACTAGACCGTCCCCGTGGATTCGACCCGACTTACCCTCGACTACCCATGTTTAGGATTAGTTGGTTTTTATTTGGTGGCGGGATCCACGACAAATCCCTCCCATCAAATTGGCGCCGTTGCCGGGGACGGTGCTAAGTTATATATTTGTCTTAGTTTAGTTTCGGAGTTAGTCTCTCTTTTATTTTTTCTCCTTTTGTATATATTTGTGTGTTTCTTGTTCTCTTTTCACTTGTGTCTTATCTTGTCATTTTTCTTGAATCTCTTCTCTTCTTTCTTTCTATAATGCCTTCTCTTGCCGACCATAGTAGACCGAACCCCGACTTATTTGCCTCACCCATTAACATTGGGGTTTTTGAGGGTCCTTGCTTCGATATTGAGCCTTATTATATTGATTTGGTGGAGCGGGATGCCTTTCATGGGCTTGAGAGTGAGGATGTATATGGTCTTTTTGAGAATTTTGTGGACTTGCGTTGTGTGTTTAAAAGGGATGGAGTGCCCCTTGATACCATTAAGCTTATATTGTTTCCATTTTTTCTTAAGGATGGGGCTAAGAGATGGTTTCGTTTACACCCTCCTAACATCTTCACCTCTTGGAACCCACTAGCCCTTGCATTTCTTAGGAAATTTTTCTCTCCCTCGAAGGTCGCCAAGTTTAGAGATGAGATTCTTAGCTTTGAACAAGGCGAGTTTGAGAGTTTGAGTGAGTCTTGGGTTAGGTTTAAGGGTTTATTGAGAGCTTGTCCAGTTCATGGAATCCAACTTTCGCTAACCACTTCGACCTTCCTTCAAGGTCTTCTTCCTCACCATAGAAACTTAATCATCTTTTCATCCGAGAGAAAATTCAACGAGTTAACTGATGATGAAGTTTCCGGTTTAATTGAAAGAGTGGCTAATGTCAATGACCAATGGGGATTTGTAAGAGTGAGACCTCAAGTGAGAGAAGCTAGAGATAACCCACCTATGCTTTCTTTACAACATGAGTTGAGTGATAGGGTAGACTCTTATTCTCTTGATAATGTGCATAATTATCATAATTGTCAAGTTTCTCATCCCTTTGTGATCGTGAATGCTTTGTATGACATTTCATCTACTTTTGCATCTTGTGGTGTTTTGGGATCTACTTTGCATGCTCTTCCTTCTTGTTCTTTCCCACCTCTTATTGATGATGATGAGGATGATGATGATGATTTGCATGTTGTTCCACATGTTCCCCAAGCCCCTTTGAATGATGTTATTGATGATTTGCATACTATTGACTCTTGTGAATCGACTTGCCTTCCTTCAACACAAATTCCGCATCCCCTTGTCCAACTTACACCTTTTGTTGTGAGGGTTAATGATTGTGAGTTGGAATGTGTGCTTTTTGAGGAAAATGTGTGCTTGGATAAGTTTTATGATCTTTGTAGAGAGGAAAACCACAAAGGTCTTAGCTTGTGTGAGTTGGAAGACATATCTTTTGAGGTTGATTATGAGAGCTTGGAAAGGGAGTTGAGGAAAAGAGAGACTCTTGAGGTTGAGAGGAAGGAGCAAAGAGAAGATAATGAAATATTTGATGATACTTTGAGTGATGAGATTGTGGAGATCGAGGATACTTGGGATTGTGAGGTTGATTTCTTTGAGGAACCAATTTTTGAGAAATTTGAGCCCTTCCCTTGTATGGATTTTGAGTCTCTTTCACCCATTGATGATTTGGATCTTATTTCTCTTACTCCTTTGTATGAGCATATGATTATAGATGAAGATTTTGAAACTCTTTTAGAAGAGTTTGTGTTGACTCTTGATTTGTCACTTGATGGTTATTTGATTGAGACACTTGAGTATAGAGAGATGATTAAGACTCCCAATATGAGTGAAAATGGGGAGAATGATTGTGTGAGTGCCTCTCCTCTTGTGATTTTGGAGTCTAGTGATAAATTTTGGGAATTTGAGTTCGATAATGCCTACCATATCCACAAACCCTACACTACCACTCTTATATCTTGGTTTTGTGGATTCTCTAGCTTGCCTCACTATGAGCACTTGGGTGAGGATTGTTCTAATGCTTATGACAAGTTAATGAGATCTTTGGTAGGGTATTTAGATGACTTACTTGTTTCATTTGTGTTTAGTGTATATATTTCCTTTTTTGTGTGTGTTTTTGTGTTGTTTTCTTCTTGTGTGTAGGAATCAACTTATGATCTTGAATAAGTAACAACAAGATGGTGGATAAAAGGGAAAAGATCAAGAATCACTCACCAAGTGATGAACGATCGAGTTTGAAATGGTAAATTCTTCACCCACCCTCTCTTTTCTCCCTCCCTAGTCTTAAACATTGAGGACAATGTTTCGTTTAAGTGTGGGGGAGATTGTTGCTTGTTGGATCATACTTGGATGAATTTTGGTGGAAATTGTGGATTTGGTGGTGTGATTTTGTTGTAAATATGTGTTGTGGTGGGATGTTGGAAGTAGTTTGTTTATTTATGTTGCTCCTTGTGAATATGTGTTGTGGATTTTCTTTATTTCTCTTTTGTGTGTTAGTTTTGTTTCTTATTTTGTCGAAAAAGTTTCAAAAACTCCTAAAAATTTGAAAATTCGAAAAATCCAAGAAGAAATTTTGCATCTTCCTAAGAGTTTAGTCGATTTTCTAGATTTCAACTTTGATGAAAAGAATGATTTGGAAATACTCAGTGTTGCATATTAGTATTGTGAATCGACTAATCTTTGCTTTAATTAGTAATTTAGGGTGTATACCATCATTATTTTCCACATATTCATCTCATGGTGTGATATTTCTATTTGTTCATTTTGTCCTATGGTGACCGGATCCCGACTTGGTGACATTATATCCATATAAAAATCACAAAAATCCCAAAAAAATGAGAAAATCCAAGAAAAACACAAAAACAAAGTGTTTAATAATTGCTCACATTTCAATTCAAGTGACAAAATCAAAAATCAAAAGAAGAAAAAAAAGTCACATATCAATAATTTTCGAAGTGTTTCGAAAAAAAAAAAATGAAAAAAAAATGAAAAGAAAGAAAAAAAAATGAAGAAAAAAAAGAAAAAAAGAAAGTTGTTCAAATAAGTGAGCTTATGCATATTTATTATTTCCCAACCATCTCATAAATAAATTTAGTCTCCTTTCTAGTCACCAAGTGGGTACCGGGACGATCCGAACCTCTTATTATGTGAGAGGAGGGACTTTGTGTTTCATTTTCGGTTAGAACGCCATGTTAGTTCACTCCATTTCCACCATACACCCTATTTTGCTTACCGAAGTTATAGATTAGTAGATATACAATAAAAATATGCAACTTGTGAAGTATTTCTTTGTCATCCTTTGTGTTTTAGTTGGATTTTAGAATTTTGGTTATTGATTGGGGATTTGCTTGGTTGCCTTATTGAGGGAGGTGACTCGTTTTGACTTGAGATGACTATTATCTGATTGAGTTTTTGTGCTTTAATGTTGGTCGTCTCGCAATTTTGGCAAGACCCCACTTGCCTTGCAAGGGGATACTCTCCTCATAGTATCTCGTTGTGAGTTGAAGGGACGGAGCGAGCCTGTTTATTGTCTCGTATCGGCTATTACGTTTTATATACTTATTTGGTGAATAAATTGCTTTTGTTGTAGAATATTTGAGGTTACTCGAGGACGAGTAAGGTTTAAGTGTGGGGGAGTTGATAAACGTTATTTTAGTAGTCATTTTACCCATATTTAGATCTATATTTGTCTCGATTTTTGTGTGCTTAATTGGTATTATAGCTCCTTTTAGTACTTAATTAGTAATTAATATATTTATTATAGTTTTTTGTTAATAATGTTATATTTCGAGAAATCGGTACTGCTTTTTTGTTGATTTGACTTTGTAGGATTTGGAGCGGGAATTAGCGAGAAAAAACGGGTCAAAAACCGAGCCATAGTAAGCGAGGAAACGATCGAGTGAAACCCGAGTTTGACTTAATCGAGGACTCCCTCCTAACATCCTAGTCTACTGTATTCTTGCTCCTAGTACTCTGCTGCCAGTTGAATCATTCATACGCATCATACTCCATCATAAATCAATACACATTCACTATCATTCACCATCACCATCAATACACCACCACCACCATCATCCTCCGACTCCACTCCGGCCAGGTCCGACAGCCCAGCTCCGGCATCAGCACCAGCTAGCCCCGCGTTGTCCGACCACCACCACGACGGAACCCCGGCAGCCCAAAATCCGACCCAGCCGCAGCACCAGGCGACGACCACCGGAGGCCAGACCACCACCATGATGAGGCTCCGACCCAGTTCAGCCGCGCGCCACCGTCAGCCGGCGCCTGCTCCGCCGCGCGCGTCGTCACCTCTCCAACTCGACCTCCACCGTCAACACCACCGTGCTCCGACCACATCCGTCTCCCCTGTCTTGTCTCCACCGTCGCTGCACTCCAACTCCGGCGAAATTCTCCGTGCTCCGGCGACGCCACTCCAGCCCAGTTTCTCCCGTCGACCACCTCCGACCTCCGGCGAAGAACCGACACCCTTGTATTGGGATTGATTCAATTTGGGTTCAATTGATTGAATTGGAAAGGATTGAATTGGTTTGTAATTGTGTAATTGACTGATTTGCCCTTCATTAATGAGGTGGCATTTTCTTTTCTTTTAAGCAAATCAGGTGGGAGTATAAAAAGGGCATTAAACCCTCAAAACCAGGGAGGGAGAGCAGCAGTGAGCCGCAGTAGAGAGAAGAAGGGGCAGCAGCAGGCCGCACAAGGAGAGAGTAGGAGTAGAGTAGCAGTAGGCTTTGGTTCTTATTTTTTCTCACTTCATTTTAGCACTTTGTTAATTTAATTAGCCATAGTTTTAGATTAAGTAGACTATTAATTAGTTTGGATCAATCTTGCTTCTTCATCTATGCAATTCTCATTCAAGTTGGTATATTTCTTCTCCCCTTTCATTATTGTTCCTCTTTTATGTTTATTAGTTTTAGATTATTTGATTGTTTAATTAGTTTAAAGTTTTTATCTTTATTAGTTATTCATGTTTAATATTATGATTAGAGTAATGGGTAACTTAATTAGTCTACTTTTAATCATGTTCGAGTAGCTAATTTCTAGGGTCGAGGAAAACTTGGTTTGTCTCATATTTGTGGGTTTGTTGTGGGTTCATTATCTTGTCTATTATTGTTGGTGTTCTCCTTTGATTGCGATTTTTGTATGATTTGCTTGTCTTGGCCGTTGGGTGAATCGTATTTCGTTGAGCTCTCTTTGGGGTGGGTCGACCTAGTAATAAGTGCGAGAGCCCGTTATTAGGAACGTCCCGGGTAGATAGAGACTCGAGAGAGACCCTTTATCTCCCCAATTACCGACCGTAATCAACTCGTTTGTGAACTCCGATAACTCTCTTGAGACTACCTCGTTGACCTTGACCCTAGTCCTTTTTATCGTATTTATTTCTTTTGTTTGTTCGATTCGTTTAGATCGCTAGTTTAGAACCTTCTTTCAAACCCAAAACATTTCTCCTCTTTTGACTAATTTCTTACCTTGACCGAGACCCTTATTTCAACTAGACCGTCCCCGTGGATTCGACCCGACTTACCCTCGACTACCCATGTTTAGGATTAGTTGGTTTTTATTTGGTGGCGGGATCCACGACAAATCCCTCCCATCAAATTGGCGCCGTTGCCGGGGACGGTGCTAAGTTATATATTTGTCTTAGTTTAGTTTCGGAGTTAGTCTCTCTTTTATTTTTTCTCCTTTTGTATATATTTGTGTGTTTCTTGTTCTCTTTTCACTTGTGTCTTATCTTGTCATTTTTCTTGAATCTCTTCTCTTCTTTCTTTCTATAATGCCTTCTCTTGCCGACCATAGTAGACCGAACCCCGACTTATTTGCCTCACCCATTAACATTGGGGTTTTTGAGGGTCCTTGCTTCGATATTGAGCCTTATTATATTGATTTGGTGGAGCGGGATGCCTTTCATGGGCTTGAGAGTGAGGATGTATATGGTCTTTTTGAGAATTTTGTGGACTTGCGTTGTGTGTTTAAAAGGGATGGAGTGCCCCTTGATACCATTAAGCTTATATTGTTTCCATTTTTTCTTAAGGATGGGGCTAAGAGATGGTTTCGTTTACACCCTCCTAACATCTTCACCTCTTGGAACCCACTAGCCCTTGCATTTCTTAGGAAATTTTTCTCTCCCTCGAAGGTCGCCAAGTTTAGAGATGAGATTCTTAGCTTTGAACAAGGCGAGTTTGAGAGTTTGAGTGAGTCTTGGGTTAGGTTTAAGGGTTTATTGAGAGCTTGTCCAGTTCATGGAATCCAACTTTCGCTAACCACTTCGACCTTCCTTCAAGGTCTTCTTCCTCACCATAGAAACTTAATCATCTTTTCATCCGAGAGAAAATTCAACGAGTTAACTGATGATGAAGTTTCCGGTTTAATTGAAAGAGTGGCTAATGTCAATGACCAATGGGGATTTGTAAGAGTGAGACCTCAAGTGAGAGAAGCTAGAGATAACCCACCTATGCTTTCTTTACAACATGAGTTGAGTGATAGGGTAGACTCTTATTCTCTTGATAATGTGCATAATTATCATAATTGTCAAGTTTCTCATCCCTTTGTGATCGTGAATGCTTTGTATGACATTTCATCTACTTTTGCATCTTGTGGTGTTTTGGGATCTACTTTGCATGCTCTTCCTTCTTGTTCTTTCCCACCTCTTATTGATGATGATGAGGATGATGATGATGATTTGCATGTTGTTCCACATGTTCCCCAAGCCCCTTTGAATGATGTTATTGATGATTTGCATACTATTGACTCTTGTGAATCGACTTGCCTTCCTTCAACACAAATTCCGCATCCCCTTGTCCAACTTACACCTTTTGTTGTGAGGGTTAATGATTGTGAGTTGGAATGTGTGCTTTTTGAGGAAAATGTGTGCTTGGATAAGTTTTATGATCTTTGTAGAGAGGAAAACCACAAAGGTCTTAGCTTGTGTGAGTTGGAAGACATATCTTTTGAGGTTGATTATGAGAGCTTGGAAAGGGAGTTGAGGAAAAGAGAGACTCTTGAGGTTGAGAGGAAGGAGCAAAGAGAAGATAATGAAATATTTGATGATACTTTGAGTGATGAGATTGTGGAGATCGAGGATACTTGGGATTGTGAGGTTGATTTCTTTGAGGAACCAATTTTTGAGAAATTTGAGCCCTTCCCTTGTATGGATTTTGAGTCTCTTTCACCCATTGATGATTTGGATCTTATTTCTCTTACTCCTTTGTATGAGCATATGATTATAGATGAAGATTTTGAAACTCTTTTAGAAGAGTTTGTGTTGACTCTTGATTTGTCACTTGATGGTTATTTGATTGAGACACTTGAGTATAGAGAGATGATTAAGACTCCCAATATGAGTGAAAATGGGGAGAATGATTGTGTGAGTGCCTCTCCTCTTGTGATTTTGGAGTCTAGTGATAAATTTTGGGAATTTGAGTTCGATAATGCCTACCATATCCACAAACCCTACACTACCACTCTTATATCTTGGTTTTGTGGATTCTCTAGCTTGCCTCACTATGAGCACTTGGGTGAGGATTGTTCTAATGCTTATGACAAGTTAATGAGATCTTTGGTAGGGTATTTAGATGACTTACTTGTTTCATTTGTGTTTAGTGTATATATTTCCTTTTTTGTGTGTGTTTTTGTGTTGTTTTCTTCTTGTGTGTAGGAATCAACTTATGATCTTGAATAAGTAACAACAAGATGGTGGATAAAAGGGAAAAGATCAAGAATCACTCACCAAGTGATGAACGATCGAGTTTGAAATGGTAAATTCTTCACCCACCCTCTCTTTTCTCCCTCCCTAGTCTTAAACATTGAGGACAATGTTTCGTTTAAGTGTGGGGGAGATTGTTGCTTGTTGGATCATACTTGGATGAATTTTGGTGGAAATTGTGGATTTGGTGGTGTGATTTTGTTGTAAATATGTGTTGTGGTGGGATGTTGGAAGTAGTTTGTTTATTTATGTTGCTCCTTGTGAATATGTGTTGTGGATTTTCTTTATTTCTCTTTTGTGTGTTAGTTTTGTTTCTTATTTTGTCGAAAAAGTTTCAAAAACTCCTAAAAATTTGAAAATTCGAAAAATCCAAGAAGAAATTTTGCATCTTCCTAAGAGTTTAGTCGATTTTCTAGATTTCAACTTTGATGAAAAGAATGATTTGGAAATACTCAGTGTTGCATATTAGTATTGTGAATCGACTAATCTTTGCTTTAATTAGTAATTTAGGGTGTATACCATCATTATTTTCCACATATTCATCTCATGGTGTGATATTTCTATTTGTTCATTTTGTCCTATGGTGACCGGATCCCGACTTGGTGACATTATATCCATATAAAAATCACAAAAATCCCAAAAAAATGAGAAAATCCAAGAAAAACACAAAAACAAAGTGTTTAATAATTGCTCACATTTCAATTCAAGTGACAAAATCAAAAATCAAAAGAAGAAAAAAAAGTCACATATCAATAATTTTCGAAGTGTTTCGAAAAAAAAAAAATGAAAAAAAAATGAAAAGAAAGAAAAAAAAATGAAGAAAAAAAAGAAAAAAAGAAAGTTGTTCAAATAAGTGAGCTTATGCATATTTATTATTTCCCAACCATCTCATAAATAAATTTAGTCTCCTTTCTAGTCACCAAGTGGGTACCGGGACGATCCGAACCTCTTATTATGTGAGAGGAGGGACTTTGTGTTTCATTTTCGGTTAGAACGCCATGTTAGTTCACTCCATTTCCACCATACACCCTATTTTGCTTACCGAAGTTATAGATTAGTAGATATACAATAAAAATATGCAACTTGTGAAGTATTTCTTTGTCATCCTTTGTGTTTTAGTTGGATTTTAGAATTTTGGTTATTGATTGGGGATTTGCTTGGTTGCCTTATTGAGGGAGGTGACTCGTTTTGACTTGAGATGACTATTATCTGATTGAGTTTTTGTGCTTTAATGTTGGTCGTCTCGCAATTTTGGCAAGACCCCACTTGCCTTGCAAGGGGATACTCTCCTCATAGTATCTCGTTGTGAGTTGAAGGGACGGAGCGAGCCTGTTTATTGTCTCGTATCGGCTATTACGTTTTATATACTTATTTGGTGAATAAATTGCTTTTGTTGTAGAATATTTGAGGTTACTCGAGGACGAGTAAGGTTTAAGTGTGGGGGAGTTGATAAACGTTATTTTAGTAGTCATTTTACCCATATTTAGATCTATATTTGTCTCGATTTTTGTGTGCTTAATTGGTATTATAGCTCCTTTTAGTACTTAATTAGTAATTAATATATTTATTATAGTTTTTTGTTAATAATGTTATATTTCGAGAAATCGGTACTGCTTTTTTGTTGATTTGACTTTGTAGGATTTGGAGCGGGAATTAGCGAGAAAAAACGGGTCAAAAACCGAGCCATAGTAAGCGAGGAAACGATCGAGTGAAACCCGAGTTTGACTTAATCGAGGACTCCCTCCTAACATCCTAGTCTACTGTATTCTTGCTCCTAGTACTCTGCTGCCAGTTGAATCATTCATACGCATCATACTCCATCATAAATCAATACACATTCACTATCATTCACCATCACCATCAATACACCACCACCACCATCATCCTCCGACTCCACTCCGGCCAGGTCCGACAGCCCAGCTCCGGCATCAGCACCAGCTAGCCCCGCGTTGTCCGACCACCACCACGACGGAACCCCGGCAGCCCAAAATCCGACCCAGCCGCAGCACCAGGCGACGACCACCGGAGGCCAGACCACCACCATGATGAGGCTCCGACCCAGTTCAGCCGCGCGCCACCGTCAGCCGGCGCCTGCTCCGCCGCGCGCGTCGTCACCTCTCCAACTCGACCTCCACCGTCAACACCACCGTGCTCCGACCACATCCGTCTCCCCTGTCTTGTCTCCACCGTCGCTGCACTCCAACTCCGGCGAAATTCTCCGTGCTCCGGCGACGCCACTCCAGCCCAGTTTCTCCCGTCGACCACCTCCGACCTCCGGCGAAGAACCGACACCCTTGTATTGGGATTGATTCAATTTGGGTTCAATTGATTGAATTGGAAAGGATTGAATTGGTTTGTAATTGTGTAATTGACTGATTTGCCCTTCATTAATGAGGTGGCATTTTCTTTTCTTTTAAGCAAATCAGGTGGGAGTATAAAAAGGGCATTAAACCCTCAAAACCAGGGAGGGAGAGCAGCAGTGAGCCGCAGTAGAGAGAAGAAGGGGCAGCAGCAGGCCGCACAAGGAGAGAGTAGGAGTAGAGTAGCAGTAGGCTTTGGTTCTTATTTTTTCTCACTTCATTTTAGCACTTTGTTAATTTAATTAGCCATAGTTTTAGATTAAGTAGACTATTAATTAGTTTGGATCAATCTTGCTTCTTCATCTATGCAATTCTCATTCAAGTTGGTATATTTCTTCTCCCCTTTCGTTATTGTTCCTCTTTTATGTTTATTAGTTTTAGATTATTTGATTGTTTAATTAGTTTAAAGTTTTTATCTTTATTAGTTATTCATGTTTAATATTATGATTAGAGTAATGGGTAACTTAATTAGTCTACTTTTAATCATGTTCGAGTAGATAATTTCTAGGGTCGAGGAAAACTTGGTTTGTCTCATATTTGTGTGTTTGTTGTGGGTTCATTATCTTGTCTATTATTGTTGGTGTTCTCCTTTGATTGCGATTTTTGTATGATTTGCTTGTCTTGGCCGCTGGGTGAATCGTATTTCGTTGAGCTCTCTTTGGGGTGGGTCGACCTAGTAATAAGTGCGAGAGCCCGTTATTAGGAACGTCCCGGGTAGATAGAGACTCGAGAGAGACCCTTTATCTCCCCAATTACCGACCGTAATCAACTCGTTTGTGAACTCCGATAACTCTCTTGAGACTACCTCGTTGACCTTGACCCTAGTCCTTTTTATCGTATTTATTTCTTTTGTTTGTTCGATTCGTTTAGATCGCTAGTTTAGAACCTTCTTTCAAACCCAAAACATTTCTCCTCTTTTGACTAATTTCTTACCTTGACCGAGACCCTTATTTCAACTAGACCGTCCCCGTGGATTCGACCCGACTTACCCTCGACTACCCATGTTTAGGATTAGTTGGTTTTTATTTGGTGGCGGGATCCACGACAAATCCCTCCCATCAAGGGGCTTTGCAAGTGACAATGTTTCCAAAACGGGAGTCTTCCCGGCATCGAGGAAGTCTTGAATGAGGTGTTTCAGCTTCCAGCATTGTTCTGTATCGTGTCCCCTCCCTCTGTGGAATTCGCAGTAATGCTCGGCGTTCCATGCTTTGGAACGTTTCTCCAAAGGTGGGTCGGCTGTTGGGCCTATAGGTAGCACTAGGCCCTTCGGAACCAACCTCTGGAAAGCGACGGTGTAGGACATATCCAAGTGAGTAAATGTTCTTTCCTTTGACTGGTTCTTGATTCTTGGAGAGGTTACTTGAGGGTTACCTCTCTCGGCCTTGCCATCTTGAGGGTATCGGACAGTTTCGTAAGAGTGTTCACCCTTCGAATGGCTCAGTTGGGTGACTGGCTGCCTTACCCGCTCTAGCTGTGTTAGACGGGATCGGGTTCTTACAAGGTCTTCTTCGATGATGGTTACCCTGGAACTTAGGTTATCTAGGGCAGTATCGATTTTCGAGAAGATGTTGTTAATGGAGCAAGATAGCATAAGCATACTCCCCTGGATATCCCCTTTCTTGACGGCATGGGATTTGTTATGGTTTGGTAGTGTCTCGTTCATAGGGTCCATGATCGGGAAAAACGACAGGTGTTAGAACTCGCCTAAACTCTGTTTTGCGCAAGAGAGAGAGTCAAACCAGACACGGCCCGGGGTGACGGGTCGACAAAGTCTCTCGGACCGGGATACTTGAATGTTGACCTAGACGAGGTAACGACCGCAAATTAGACTCGAGCTGTAGAAGGGTGAGTCCGAAAATGGGGCGACCATGTTTGACTTGGGTCAGACCCTCCTAAGACGAATGTGTAGGGTGCGATTCTCAGAGTGACTGTGATTAATCGCTCCGTCGGAGAATAGCCCCCAAATGAGACTATGGACTCAGATGGTGTGGCGTCTAAGTGACTCAAAGGTGGGGTACGTGAGACACGTGTAAGACATGACCCTTAGGGAAACCGTGATTGATCGCTCCGTTAAGGGGTAGCCCCCAAGTGGGATTGAAGATTTTGTTAAGACTCGATTGTTGGACGAGTGACCCTTAGACGTAAGGACCGTGAACCTTTTGTTATAGGGCTATGCCTTGTAAAAAAGGTTGACTCGGAAAAGACACCTAGACGGGTGACTCGTGAAAGGTGGGCCTCCCTTAGAATTCGGCATGTGGGCCGAGTCCTGTTCGAAGGAAGGTTCACGTGAGACATCCCCAGATTTTTGACTCGATTGTGTTGACGGGCCCTCCTTCGTAAGAGTATGTCCTACTTAGGTGGGCCCTGCCTTAGTCTAATAAGGCGGACTGGGATAGGGAAGAGACCCGTGATGTAAGATCGACAGAGTTTCGACGCTAGAGACCTCGATAACTTATGACCCGACACTGCTAAATACGGGAAGTCCTAAGAAGAGGGAAGTTTTGAAAATCGGTTGTTTTTGAAGAAGTCTGAGAAAACTCGGTTGAGGGCCCAATTTTCGAGAAAAAAAACGAAAGAGCATTGGGCCGTGGGTTTTGAAAGTTTGAAAGTAATTTCGAGTTTTGAATTGGGCAGCATACCGTTTAGAAAATAGGCTATTTTGAGTAAAATCATAAGTCCTAGATTCGGCATGTCCCGGGTTTTGAAATCGAATGTCTTGAAAAAGATACAATTTTTGAAAAGTTGACATTTTTGAAAACGATTCGGAAACCAAGTAGCACGTAGTCACACAAGCATTATAACGACGCCACGTATGCTCTACACTAAGTCTCGGTCGGTCTGAGAGGGTCTATACCAGTGTACATAGACTAGACGTTGATCGGGACGGACTCTCTAAGTCGAGTTGAGCTTAGAACATGCCGCGAAACCCACTCAAATCGACTATGGACACCTTTTGACATATCCATGTTGGAGTACATCAATGGTATAGTGGGACGTCGGTCACCAGTACCGGCCCGGGAAAATATGGGTTATGCATGACCCGTAAAACTAAAACGCGTATTGTATTTGTCAAACGATTTCTATTCGAGTCTCACCCTGAGGATGCCGATGGTAAGTCACACATCAGTTACTCCCCAGCGGAGTCGCCAAATTGTGGACATGATATAGGTCCACCCCGACGCGGCCACGCGCGGGTTTGGGTAGGCGAATGAATCTCCATATGAAACGGATCGAATTGAAATTTAGGTCTAAGTGGAGTCGCCACCGAATTTTGTGGTTATTCGGAACCATTCGAGCCCACTCTATGTCATAGTGGTCCGTATACAAAATACGGCCCATTTCCGATGTCAGAGTTTATTGGGCTCGTCCCTTTGCATTTGATACCAATACCGACATTATCGGATATTGTGTATTGAATGACTCTCGTGCGCCAACGGTTTCGGGCATCCGGAAACCGAGATTCTGAGTAAGGGGTGAGGGTACGTGTTGGGAAGCCCACAAAGGACACCCAACCCCGCCCGCACATTAGCGACCTCTACTAAGAATTCGAATGACTTTCCAATACGCGCGTTAGTTGAACGGGAAAATGATATGCAAAGATTATTTTCTCTAAACATGTGAATGAAATTGAAAAGGGTTTCTAAGTCAATTTAATGCAATTTGATTCTAACGTCAAAGTTGAATTTTAGCATGTGGGTTCATTTTAGTACGATAAAATAAACAACCAAAATTGACAAAAGAAACGACAAACGGTTAGTAACGGTATAACGATATTAACGGTTTGTGCAAATAATGAATTGTGTAGAATGATGCAAGTGAGTTAATGCATGGTTTTGAAAAAGGTGTTTCACGTGATTAATTAGGCACGTGTTGACCGAGGTCAAGGAAAAAAATATATCGAGATCTAAAAAAAATGTTTTGTCTAAAAAAAATGATGTTCGAAGAATAATAATAAAAAAGAGCGAAATTGTTTTCTTCGGAAAATTGATGATTTTATTAAATCGCGTACAAATATTTCGTAATTTGCACTCGACTTAATATTTTCGATATTCGTCGTATTCAATATTCGATTATGAAATCGATATTAAATACTTGGAATAATTTATACTCGATTTTAATTGTGATGCTCGTCATATCCCATATTCGATTATGGAATCGATATGGAATACTAGAGTGAAAAAATAAAGAATATTGATTTGAATCGTTTAAAATAACCAAGACGATATAGATATTCCTCCGCGTTTGTAGTGTCATGATTCGAACGAATTAAATAACATCTACGTTAGCATCAACGAAAAATTGAATTGGCTAAATTGTTTGATTAGATTATTAGACTCGACATCCAATTATGGAATTGGCATCGGATCTAACGTATCGACACTTTGCTTGAATGAAAACTTGATTCCCTCGGCTTTTCCGACATCAAAATAAATCCCTAAGGATTAGGATGTCAGATCCGCGTCAACGGGTTTCGACCCTTATTAAATATAATGCTTATTTTTTGAAAACTAATGTAAATATGCGACTAATGATAATGATGCAAACAAAATAAAAAAAATATTGTTTAAGTTAACTTATCTCAATAATCAAATAATCGGGGTATTGAAACAAGCGACCGGCAACGCTGTGTGCAGTACACTTGTATATTCGTGTTTCCTTATTCCGATATCCCTCTTATTCGACACAAATCGATATGTATTTTAATGTTTTGTATTAGTTATTATCGATATTATGATGCAATAAAGAAAAAAATAAAAAAATAAAAAAGTAAGAAAAAGCGAAGAAGATGACGAGAGGAAGAGAAGAAGGAGAGAACGGGATTTTGACACCCTCAACCTACATGTTCTTGTCTCGGATCGAACTCGTAACCGTGGCTTTAACACAAGAGTCTTTGAGGTTTTATGGAGGTTAAGTTATGGTGGCTCGGGATTGATTCCTAAAACTAGGTTTAGGGTTTTTTTGCTAGTGTAGAATTGCTAGGGTTTGATTAGAGTTCCATGTATAAGATTAGGGTTCTTTTTTGAAGTGGTAAAAAGTTGTGTCATGTGGTGTTGCATGGGGTGTATATATAGGCATTGCCCATGTATTTGGATGCTTAGGATTTTGTGCCCTGATGGACTTGACCTGATGGCCCGTCTGAAGGTGAACTGTTGGTTTTGATTCTTGAGTTGGACTTTCGATGTCGTGAATGGTTGTTTTGCACGTCCCGGAGACGACTTTGACTAGGGTTGACCCAATCGTAAAAAAGTCGGTTTTATTTCCGGTGTCGGTTTTGGCCCAAATTAATCATGTTTGATTGGAAATGGCCCACTGGACCTGGATTCGAGGTTGATTTTGTGAGATTTGTACTCTGTAAGTGTGTTAGCCAGCGATTAATGGATTTGAGCCCGTATCCGAGCGCACAGAAGCATGTTAGCGTCCGATCATCATCGGGTGTTTTTTGGGAAACTACCATAGACACCTGGCAGTCAAAATGCGGGTGTCTACAAATGTAATTAGGCAAGGGTGTTGTTGTCTTTTTCACATTAAAAAGCGTCGACGACCTGAAATAG
Organism: Agrostemma githago; assembly: GCA_958450325.1. Lineage (NCBI taxonomy): Eukaryota > Viridiplantae > Streptophyta > Magnoliopsida > Caryophyllales > Caryophyllaceae > Agrostemma > Agrostemma githago. The sequence goes on from OY288242.1 coordinate 10,168,344, forward strand.
CACTCCAAAAAGTCCATATCTGATAGACGGATTGAGTCGTACATACAGAAAATAGATTATAAGTACAACAGATAATAAGTTTATAAGGAGAAAATTTTCTCAAAAACTAATCAATAAATAAACTTGGATTACTTTGTCTTAGGATATGTTTGGATAGACGGAAATTGAAAGGGAAGGGAGGGGAGGAAGTTCCTTTGTTTGGTTAGGAAAATGAGGCGAAGGGATTTCGGTTCCAATCACTTCGGTTCGTTTCGGTCGGTATGGTTCCGTCTCTTTCTCCGTTTCCCAATCCAAATCTCATTCCTAATCTCAATTTCCACTTCCAACCCCAGTGTTGTTCAGTTCACGTCTCCCTTTCCTCACTACCACTTCCAATTTATTTATTGAAGTTTATTTAGGGGTCGTTTGACTGTTCTTGAGAAATCATGCAAAGTAGGAATTCCCATGAATTTTCAAAAAAATGAGGTTGTTTGATTGCCTCAAATTTGCACGAATGGAGAAAGTGTAACTTCCCATGGAAGTGACTTCCTTCATAAATGTAGGAAGTTGCTAATCCCCTCTTGGTAACTTGCAATTTACATGAATTAGATTCTCACTCATATTTTGGGCTTTTTGTGACACGAATGTTCACAAAAAGGTGTGTTGATTATCACATACTCTAGCAGCTTCTTTGGCACATCAATTTCTACTAAGACACTAGCAAACGAGAGCTTTGATTTAATAGTTGTAGCAATGTCAACGCATAGAGGAGCCCCAATTTTACAAGCCATTTTACTTAACACAGATTCAGACCAAAGAAATGAGTCTAGGTGAAAAAGAACCCAAACAAGCTCCATAGTAACTCTGTCTATCTCCAAGAAAAAGGAGGAAGTCTATTATTTAAGAACTAAAGAGTATACCCCTACTTTCCAAGGACCATCCCTTAAAACCTTGTTCATAGCTTCTCTAGAATCAAAACGAAAGGAGAACTAACCTTTTTTGAAGTACTAGACTACATATTCAGCAATGAGTCCTCAATTAGTTTGGACGAACTTTTGGATAACTTGTATGGAAGGTTTCAAGCCTATCACATTTCCCATGAGGGTATTTTCCCAATCTTGAGTTAAGATTCAAAATCATCAAATTCTATGTCAATTTCAGTGGATTTCGAACTATCTTCATAGTAGAATAGATTAATACCAGTGTGTTGCTTCTTAGAGACTACATTCGACCAATTAGTTTCAGGCAAAATTGGCGGCAAAATAGAATTTTCAGTAGAAATGATGATGGGAGACTTAATTGTCTCAATAATTAAGGCTAAATCAACATCAAGACGGTCCTAGTCGTGCCATTACGGTCGCGTCAATTAGAGTCAATTCCGACATCGGGACCCCGAATCGGTCCCGAAATAAGTAAAGTCGAACCCGAGTCAACGCGTCGGGCCGAGCAAACATCGAGACACGTGCTCAAGGCCCACCCGGTGCTCGACGCGATAGGGTTAACGAGGATGCTTAATCCCCCAAGTCAATGCAATATACGCATCTTCTCCGTTTTGGAAAGTTTCGAAATCAGATCTTCAAAAATCCAGGCGCCTCACACCAAGCATCCCAATATAGATGCGCATGACACCAGTCGACTGAGTCATGTTACGCACGATGTCAAGCGTCCCAAAGTTCGATTTGAACTGAGCGAAGAAACTATAAATACCCCCTCATTCCGCTCATTTCACACAACTCATCGAATTCGTGACTTACTTCTTTCACAATTCGCTCTCCTCCTCTTCTTCCCTAACTTAGGTCGCACTCCGACACTAAGTATGATGCACTCGATCGTTGTTTTAATAAGCGAATCGACGCTACTCCGCACTCTCGAGCACCCCACTCGACTCGAGGAGCACCTGCGCTCGACTAGCCAATACCGAGTCTAGCAGCGAAGCTCTACCGGATTAACCCCATAATCAGCTGTAGTAACGAAACTCTGCCGAAATCATCACATGACAAACTAGGAGGATCTGCCTCGAAGTCTAACCATCACGAGGTTGTCGTCTAAACAAAACTTTATATTTCTGTATTTTTATTATGCACTTTCGATAATGTCAAGTCCAATTAGTACGGACGCTAGGTCCATGGCACATTATAAACATACGTAACGTCCTCAACGTCAACCATAAGCACTGAAACACCTTAACTAAACCCGAGTAGTTCTGAGACCTGTTCTCAACCTTCTACGTATCGTGTCTCGTTTAGTGTACACTCTGAGGGTGCAACTCCTCACTATGTGATTTACTTACATTTCGCATTTACCGCTTTTCGTACGATTTACCGCTTTTATGATCTTATAATTGCATGCTAAATCACCTAACACGGAATTCAAAAGGTAAATAAGCTAAAACTGAATAAAGCGGTGGTCAGGTTCCATATCAATCCCCATGCTCACCACACGTGGTTCAACGCATCCCTATTAATGTCAAATCGACGCACCTTAAGCAGAATACCAGGTAAGGTATAACACGAGAATGACTAATATCCATATTATCGCGTTAAACCTGATTTGCTAATACGTATAATACTTAGTACTCTCTACTGTCCTATGTGCATGATAACCATTATTTATATACATATTTTCATCCCCTTAATTGTTAGTTTTATCTCGGTTTTCGTGCTTAACTCGTTAATAATGATGCAATATGCTTTGAACGTCGATACTTCCGTATTTGTGTGTATTTTGTAGATTTGGATGCATTTGGAGCATCGGAGCATTATGGAATTGATAATTGAAGAATTCACATCTAAGCGCGGAATCAAAGGAAGAAGATGCGGAATACACGAAGAAACAAAGATCAAAGAAGGAAAGGATATCAAACGAGATGAAAGAATGATCGCCTATATAAGGGTCAACTTCAAACATCGATAACTTTCGTTCTACAAATCCAATCAGGGTGATTGAGGTGTAGTTAGAAAGCCCTTTCTCTTAGATTTCTAACGGTATATTTCACGTTTAATTTGAACAAGTAACAAAGAAATGACAGCCGTTTGAAGTAGAGCGCGCGATGCTGTGATCTACAGAGCTACTTGATCGAGTTCTACTTCGTGAAGCTCCTGCCCATATTTTGGGGTGTCACTCGATAGAGTGCCATCAGGCACTCGATCAAACAAATCCGGGCCAAGCCTCATTCCCGATTTCAGCATAGATTTTGGGCCTGTTTTCGAGCCTAACTGATTTTCTTTAAATCAGTTTTCTTGACTCAAATGTCAGACACTTTTCATTCTACACTTTTCTTTTACCTTCTTTTACACACTTTTCATTATTCAGTTTTCATAGTTTAGTTTACCTATCTAGAGATCTTTACAATTTCCTTCATCATTCGGTATTGAATTTCAATTCTCTTTCAATTCATCTTTATTTGTTGTTCTAGTATTGTTATTTCCTTCAATTGATTGTTAATTCATCTTGATATGTTTAGATTCGTTTTCCTTCTTTCTTGTCTGATTAGTTTTATTATGCGTAGCTAATTTCTCATCTAGGATTAAGGGGATCTATGCATATTAGGAGGGGTTATAATTAATTGATTAATTGTTAATCGCATGAACTATCGCTTGTTTATCGTCTTAAATCTGATTGATTGTCTGATGCATAGATCAATTAATTAGCATAGCAATTAGGGTTTTTCACCGACCAGGTTAAGAACTAATTAGGCCACGATAATTCGGGTAGACTGACTTAATGCTAGCGACCGCAGGTTAAGTTTAGATCTGATGGTTGTATTGTACCGACCGGACTTCCCACAATTCAAGAATGAGTCACTACATAATTATTGGGATAGACTTGAGTCTTTCATTATTCAAAATGGCTTTAATGTTGATATGCGGGATATGTGTCATATGATACATAATGGTGTTGATGATGAGTCACGGGCTAGAATTGAAGAAAATTGCGGAGGGATGTTTAATTATATCTCTTACGAGGAACGATTGGAAATCCTTAAATATTTAGCCCGAAATAGTGCTGAATTAGAGTTGAGGCGGAATAATGATGAGGCAGAAATCAAGGCTTTATTGCTACAATTCATGCAAGCTCGACAAAAGCAAGATACTCAAATAGGCCAATTGCTAGATCATTATGAAATTTTGAACAATCAAATTGCCCAATTAGCAAGCCAAAAGCAACAAAGTCAACCGAGTACGCCTATGGAAGTAGTAAAGAACCTCCAGGTAAGTGAATCATGCCCATCTCTTGTGAAAATAATTGATGATGATGATGATGATGGGTATAATGTTCAATCTATTCAAGATCACCAAACCCTCGTGAATGACTGTGAGCTGGAATGTGTGTTTTTTGAGGAAAACGTGTGTTTGGATGCTCTGAATGATGCTCTTTTAATTGAGGATAACATGAAGGATTTTGATTTGTGTGATTTTGAGAGAGTATCATTTGATGTCAATTATGAGGTTCTGGAGACAGAATTGAACAAAAGAGAGGATCTTGAGATTGAGCGGAAAAATCAAAGCGAAGGGAAGAATACACTTTTTATTGATTCTTTGAGTGAAAAAAGTGTAGATAGATGGGATATTGACAATGATTTCTTTGAGAAACCCATTTTAGAGAAATTTGAGTTTTTTCCCTTTTATTGAGGATGAATCACTTTCACCCACTGATTGTCTTGACCCTATTTCTCTTGAGCCTTTGTTTGAGCATATGATTAGTGGGGAGGATTGTGATAATTCTTTCGCAGAGATGGGTAAGATTGATCTTTTGAGTGGTCTTGAGAGTTCTAACTCTTATTTTATGCAATCTATACCCGATGATAAGCCTTGGGGAGAATTTGAGATATTTGACAAGTACGTCTTGCCTTACGAGCCACCTATTAACATTCTTACTCTTCTTATGCACTCTGACCACCATGCTGAGGATTGGTCTAACTCGTGTGATAGACTAAGACGATCATTGACTTTGTCTCTGTTTGTCTTCTTTATATCTTGGTGCTACTTATGCTTTTGTGTAGCACATGCGCAGATGTTTGATCGACTCTTGAGAGCCTTAAGCTGTTTTGATCACAGTCATCTGTGGACAACTGATCTGTAAGACGAACCCCCACTCTGCATCTGGTTTGGGGGAGCTATGTTGTGTATACGGTAGTTTCCTTCCCTTTTTTTAAATTTTTTTTTTTAAATTTTTTTATTCGATTGCTTAGATTTTTGTCTTCCCCTTAGGTCAAGTTGTCCTTAGGATTGGCTGTGGATTTTCTGTCTTATCTGCTTTAGAGTCACATTGAGGACACTGTGACATTTAGGTTTGGGGGAGAGTTTGTGTGCTTTTGTGTATCTCATTTTTCGTCGTGTGTTTTATTGCTTTCAAAAAAATATAAAAATCCAAAAAAATTGAAAAAATCATAAAATTCCAAAAATATTTTATTTTTTACGTGGTGTGTCTGATGTAGAAGCATGCAAAACGGCGATGATGATAATGCTTTTAACATGATTTCTCCTAATTTTCAGCTTAATTTGTGTCTGAAAATACGTTTTGCTTGAGATATGACTATGTTGATATGAATGCCTATTTGAACGTTTAATTGCCAAATGAGTAGATTTGACCATTTGTCGGCAAGCCACAAAATTCTGAAGACTTAGAGCTTCCTAGGCCAGTAACATCCACAACTGGTCTTATTATTATTTAGGAATTGAGTGATTTTCTCCTTGTGAAATGTGTAACATCAATTTGCTTAAATATGACATTCGTCTCTTGATATTGAACACGTGTTTGGTTTGAGGAAGAGGTACATGAGGAAAGGCAATTCTGTTTTTGATGAACTCCACATAGCCAAAAATGACTCATTTTTACTACCTTGTTGATTTAGGTCATTTTCCTTTGTTTAGCCCATTTCAGTTGTTGTAAGCCGCTTTTCGTTGCCTATATTAATTAGCCACAACCCAGAATAGCCTACCATGTCGGGACAGTCGTAGTGAACTTAATTGGAAGTACTTCACTGATAGGTCATTTTTGAGATTTTTACATCTTTTGGATCTTAGTGCTGAATATCATTGTTGTGCGACCTTGTTTTCGCCTTCCCCTTATCTGAATTGATACAAAAAATAGAAGCATGAAAAAGAAAAGAAAATGAATTGAAAATAAAGAAAAAAAAAAACAAAAAAAAGATGAATATATGCTTCTTGTAACATTTCGGGGAATGGTCTAAAAGATTGAAACTAGAGATTAATTGAGAGGATGAACAAAATTTCTCTTACACCTAATCTTGAATTTATATCTCTAGTTGGTGGTTCGACGTTATTTGTTGGCGTTTTTGATGGATAGTTTTTATTGTGTAGTTGCGACTGGGCCCGATTTTAGCTCCACATTCCCATACGTGCTTAGGCACAATCCATTTTCTTCCCCATCTCATTTAATGGTCCTGATTGGTGGAACACGTATTTGATTGGGGAGAGTAATTTCATGTTCGATTGCATGCATATTTCATAAGTCGAGTGAGTGTTCTTATTATTTCTTATCTTCACATTTATAAACGCACCCATTCTTATGAGTGTTGAGCGATAACCGCGAGTAAGTCCGACACTGATGTTCTCGCAAGGTTGAAAGTTTGGCAAGCGATCGTTTATTCATGGCATGATTATTGATTTAGTTTTATTCTTTGACATTCCGTGTTTTCTAGCCGGCCTAAGATGATTTTTAGGAGAATGATTGTAAGTTTGCTTTGAGTCGTGCTTCACATCACTTGTCCTCCTTTGTATTCACAAGTGTGGTTTGCTTAAGGACAAGCAAATGTTTGGTTTGGGCGAGTTTGATAAGCGTTATTTATATACATATTTTTATCCCCTTAATTGTTAGTTTTATCTCGGTTTTCGTGCTTAACTCGTTAATAATGATGCAATATGCTTTGAACGTCGATACTTCCGTATTTGTGTGTATTTTGTAGATTTGGATGCATTTGGAGCTAATCGGAGCATTACGGAATTGATAATTGAAGAATTCACATCTAAGCGCGGAATCAAAGGAAGAAGATGCGGAATACATGAAGAAACAGAGATCAAAGAAGGAAAGGATATCAAACGAGATGAAAGAACGATCGCCTATACAAGGGTCAACTTCAAACGTCCATAACTTTCGTTCTACAAAACCAATCAGGGTGATTGAGGTGGCGTTAGAAAGCCCTTTCTCTTAGATTTATAACGGTAAATTGCACGTTTAATTTGAACAAGTAGCAAAGAAATGGCAGCCGTTTGAAGTAGAGCGCGCGATGCTGTGATCTACAGGCATTCGATCGAGTACACCCAATTCGGGCCAAGCGTCGTTCCCGATTTCAGCATAGATTTTGGGCCTGTTTTTGAGCCCAACTGATTTTCTTTAAATTAGTTTTCATGACTCATATGTCAGACACTTTTCATTCTACACTTTTCTTTTACCTTCTTTTACACACTTTTCATTATTCAATTTTCATAGTTTAGTTTACCTATCTAGAGATCTTTACAATTTCCTTCATCATTCGGTATTGAATTTCATTTCTCTTTTAATTCATCTTTATTTGTTGTTCTAGTATTGTTATTTCCTTCAATTGATTGTTAATTCATCTTGATATGTTTAGAGTCAATTTCTTTCTTTCTTGTTTGTTTAGTTTTATTATGCGTAGCTAATTTCTCATCTAGGGTTAAAGGGATCTATGCATATTAGGAGGGGTTATAATTAATTGATTAATTATTAATCGCATGAACTATCGCTTGTTTATCGTCTTAAATCTGATTGATTGTCTGATGCATAATTCAATTAATTAGCATAGCAATTAGTGTTTTTCACCGACCGGGTTAAGAACTAATTAGGCCACGATAATTCGGGTAGACTGACTTAATGCTAGCGACCGAAGGTTAAGTTTAGATCTAAAGGTTGTATTGTACCGACCGGACTTGCACCTTAGGTAGTTCGATTAATGATTAGTTAGTTAATTCCCTGACCCCGACTAATATTCATAGTGAACCTACAATCCTAGACCTTTATCTTATTATTGTCTTGTCTTAGTTACAAAATCCAAGAAAAATTGTGACCCATAATCTAGAATCTAATTCTTAGGGCTCGCTTGGAATGGGAGTAATTATTCCGGGGGTAATAGAGCAAAAATGAACTAGAGAATGATGGAAAGTTGTGATGATGCTAAGCGGAAATGGAGAAAATTAGGAAAATGTACTTATTTGGGGGGGAATTATTACTCCTCTCTCCCCCCAAGTAATGCATTACCCCTCAATGAGGGTAATTATTTCCCCCTCATATGCCTTTTACACCATAAAATGTCACAACCAAGCAACAAGCTCATTCATTTTTAGTTCATTTTTGCTCTATTACCCCTAGAATAATTACCTCTATTCCATGCGAGCCCTTAGGATAAATAATTGAATTCCCATCTCCTTGTGGTTCGACCCTGACTTCGCTATCTACATTAGTTAGTGACCTTAGGGTACTTTTGATTAGGGATACGACTTAGCCCTGTCAGTGCATCTTTTCATGGCCTGCTTGTCACATGAAATCGCATGCAAAGAATGTAAACTCAACTACTTCGATGACAAAACTTACTTGTCCTTAAACAACCGACATAGCAAAAACATATGGTTAAAATAATGGACGTTATCGTACTTCCGCCACAATAAAGGAACAAAGTTATCAGCCCACCGATTGATTAGTAGAGGCCACTATGTGCAGGCGGGATTGGGTGTCGATGTCTAGCGGACGTTGGCTTCCCAATACGTTCCCTCACCCATTACTCAGAATCGATGGTTTTCGGATGCCCGAAACCATTGACAATGAGACTCATTCCATCCATGGAGTGCTTAAGGGTACAAGTCTTTATCATTAGGTCCTGTGCCACTCAATTTTGAGCCGACTAAGGATCAAAGTTGGCTTGAACGGTTTCTGAGTTTCCATAATTGACTCGGTGGCGACTCCACAAATCAACAACGAATTCGGTTCACTAAAAAGGTCGTCTTACCAAACATATAGGCCTTTAAACATTTACAACCACGTATCGATCGATTCTAACGGAAACACGGGTGCTCGCATCCGTCTAGTACTATCCGAATCGTCAACCAAATTGCGGACCGACACATCGCTCCGTACGTGAGATCGGACAGGCCCTCGACCGGGAGGGGGCCGCGTGGGTGGGCGCTGCGATAAAACCGGGTCGGTCCCACGCGGGTGCCGGGGGGTGCGGACGGACGTCCACAGTTTGGCGACTCCGCTGGGGATTTGGAAACAAGTTTCCAGCGGTGGTGTAACTCGAACGAGGTCGGTGTAGCTCGTTTCCTAGTTCCTTGTTGTGGTCACTACAGGTTTTGGGCTTAAAAAGCCCACATTAACCGATATTAGGACCAATCGACCTTTTCGCGGTAAGATCCTTACGAACACGCGGAGAGACCCTCGGTTGACGCTCTGACCGTCTAAGGTAGCCACGTATCCCGTGGATGTATCAAACGAGTGGTTCTAAGCAAACGGTACGACACTCACCTCCCCAGGTGATCCGTCGTCACCTAAGAGAAGACTATTCGTGGGCGATAGCCTACCCTAACCTACCGGTGTCTGCATCCTGCATGAGTGTACGCATTCATAGTTATATGTAGCGTGTTTTAAACAACCCAAATAAAACATTAAAATCTGGATTCAACCACAACAACATATTCAACCGCACGCAATTCCGTTTTCGAAAAAGCACATCTTCTTTTCAAAACCATCTTTTGATTGCCGATGCTCCGGCCAAACCAAAATTATTTTCAAAAGCACTCTTAGCGCCGTCACCATAGCCAAATACACGCTCGCTACTTTCAAAAGACACTTTTGAGCGCCGCTACTTCAGCCAAAACGAAATTTGTCATTTTCAAACAACAATGACATACCGTTATTATTACCAAATTCCCGACTAATGGGATCGAGGTACCTTGTACGATTACATTTTGCTTTCAAAACATCCACACGCATAAACACACTGTTACCACCGCCAAATTCCCAACCAATGGGATTAAGGCACCAAAAACGGTCACATTTTATTTTTCAAAACATATTTTTGCACATACCGTTAACGTAACCGAAATTTCAATTAATGAAGTCAAGTAATGTAAACACGGTTACACTCACAAAACATTACACACACACCATCCCCACCGTCGAAATTCCAATCAGTGGAATCGACAAATACGGTCGCACATTCTCAAAATTTTCTAAGAACACCAACTACAAAAATCAAGCCGGAATTGCGTCGGACAAATCCGACGCAAACGGCCTAAATCCGACGCAAATTGAAAATTGCGTCGGACTAGCCAACGCAACAACCCGCCATTATTTTTCGACACAAATTTTTTTCCTTTCGTCGGCTAATCCGATGCAAGCCTTTCTGCGTCTACCCTGCGTCAGATAATCCGACGCAGCCTTAGATGAGTCAACCCCCAGTCAATGACTTCTGCGTCGGATTAGCCGATGCAAAGGCTAACCTCCTGTCGGCTTTGCGTCGGCTAATCCGACGCAGATGTCGTTGACCAAGAGCATTACGTCGGATTAACCGACGAAAAATTTGACCTTCCATCGGCCTTGCATTGGCTAATCCGACGCAATTCTCTCAGTCAACAACATCTGCGTCGGATTAGCCGACGCAAAGTCGATTAGAGTTTAGCCTTTGCATTGGCTAATCCGACGCAGGACCGGTTATAAAATTACGTTGATTATTTGTTTTTAGCTCCCCATATGCGCGAAATTAATCGACCTGCAATTACACCCTACTCCTACAACAAATAACAACAGGAGCACATGCCCACAAAAATGACCCAATAACTCCAATCTAAGCGCCCGTACATATCTTCTTCGGTAAACTTCACAAAACTTCACAATACTCCACAAATCTCCACAAAACTCAACAAAACTCCACAAAACTCAACAATTCTAAACCAGTGCACTGTTATAGAAAATGAAAATATATTACAAATACAACCGGTGGTGGGTTCACAATTCTATCTAGGAGTTGGAGACATATCTAGGTTCACAACCATAGTCTAAGCAAGTAACATAAAAGAGATGAACTACCTACGCAAGAGGCTCAATCCGCTCCGACCCATGGGGATGACCATCGTTGTTGTCGTCATCGTTGCGCCTACTCATGTGCGGTCCTCCGCTGCAGTTCTCGGTCTCCATGGCGAACCGTTCCCTCATCATCTGAATAAACCTGTCCTGCTCCTCACACCTCTTTTCTAATGTCTGCAGGCGCTCTTCTTGTCTTTGGAATTTATCATCCGTGCGCTCGTTAACTGTGCGTTCCTGCGAGGCGGCGGTAGGGAGGTATGTGTCCGCAGATGGCTCCATACCATGGTTCAAGCATGGGCGAAAGAGATCTTTCGCCGCGTTACCTATCCCCCAGAACCTTTTCTTCTGGTTGTAGCCACCCGTGACGTCGTGGAAGATCTTCAAGGTGTTGGGTGCCAGATCAGAAGCTCGTGCCTCCTCCACTATTTTCTCATAGTTCTCTTGAAACAGCAACATGAAACAGTGTTATAACTTTTAGAACAACACATACTATCACATCGTAATTTTCATGCCTAGTATATTTTTGAAAAACATTACTACTACTCACAACGATCTGCGGTCCTCGAGGGTCAATCCACTTGCCATCTTTCCCCTTCTTCGTCTTTTCCAAGAGCTGCACCGGGGATGCAGTTGGGCCCTTCGTATAACAGTGTTAAAACTTTCAGCATTTATTTACCAATAGTATATATTGAATTATACTCAAATTGTTTACTTGTGTTACAAGCACTTACCATTTACGCGAAGGCTGTTGCTGGGCTCCTACTCCTAAGGCAGCTGGTGGGTTTGGCTACCCCATCCACTTGCCCACCTCTCCTGTTCGACGACTTAATCGCCGACTTCTTCTTGAAGTTTGGGTCGGCAGCGTTCCTCTTCAGTGCCTCCCACTTCTCCTGCGGAATCCATTCTGCTTTCTGAAACCTCGGGACAGCTCTCTGAAATATGTCGGTTATTTTCTTCTTTATCCGACTCCCATAGTCCGACCTGAGGTCGTACCCCAAGTCTATACGCACTCTCTTCTGTTTGTCAAAAAAAGATTTGTTAGTTACAATTTAATGTATAAATCGTGCAACGAAAACCTTAGAATCAAAGACGAGGTAATTACCGTGAAGTGCATATACATGGCTTCCCGAGCTTCCTGGGGCGCCTCCGTCCAGCTACGGTAGGCGCCAGGGGTAGACGCATAGGACATGATTATGGAATCCCGCATATAATTAGAGTACATCGTGTCCTCCCACCTACACAAGTAATTTATGATACTGTGAAGCAAATAAATGAGTGAAAATATAGAAAGCAATTGGTTACAACAACTTAAACTCACTAAGTAGCGGATTTCACTTTCCGCCGTGATAGGTAGGGTTTCTCAGCCGTCGCAACATAGACCCTCGCCCCGACTTCTTGCACAACGTCCACACCTTCGACGACGTCAGGCCCAGGCACGTCCTCTTCCATAGCGTCAACGTGGCTACTGCTACCCGTCACCATCCCACTGCCACCTGACATAATCACGTCTACAAAATATGTTTGCGTTAAGTTAAACTGTAAAGTCAGTTAGTTTAGGGTAAAACATGAATTTCATTGATTACCAAAATATGTTTGCGCAAGTGAAGTGGGAGATGCTCCATCGAGTTGAAGAATGACGGGGGAAATATTTTCTCCAACTTGCAAAGGATTTCGGGAATGATGTTCTCCAGCCGATTCATGGAATCGACTGACACCGTAGTGGAACACAAATCACGGAAGAACTCACTGATCTTTGTCAATGCATTCCACGTGAGTACGACTTGCCAAACTGCCCGTATTGTGAGAAACCATCTGTGCACAAACCCAAACGTACGTTGCACGGCTCTTTCGAGAACTCGGGATGTTTGACATCAAATGTCTTCCAAGCTTCACCGTCGCTAGGGTGTGTCATCATACCACTAACCCTTATTTTGGAGTTACTGTGGTGCCAACTCATCTCGGCCGCAATTTTCTTTGTCGCATACAGTCTTTGCAGGCTCAGACCTACTGGGAAGTAAGTCAAAACCTTAGTTGGTACTCTCTTCCCCCTAGTATTTGCAGTTGGACTCTTGTACCTCTCCGAACCACATTTCCTACACGCGTCAATGTCCGAATCTCCCTTCCAGAACAACGTGCATCCGTTCGGACACGAGTCTATCTTTTCATGGGGGAGTTGGAGGCCCTTCAACACATTTTTAACCTCGTAGAAATTATTTGACATGACATTCTCCTTTTTCGGTAGAAGGTCACTAATCAGTTGGTTCTAACCGTCTAAATGTCTTAAGGCCATGTTGCTCTCGCACTTCAAAGTCAGCATCCTTAAAGCGACTTGCAACAGACTCATATCGCACCCTCCATAAACTGGGAGCTCAGCATTTTTTAGCATTTCGAAAAAGGAAATGACTTGTGGGTTGGGTTTGTGTTGCACTTCTTCGTCGCTTAAGTTGTCTGGGTTACGCTCCTCCTCCATTATGTCCTCAATCGTCGTATGCAGTGCGTTCTCCACGAAGTCCCGGTACGAATTTTTCCGAATAGGTTCTTGCAGGCGACTATTTTCATTTTCACCATGATACGTCCACACGTAGTAGTTCTCAACAAAACCGTGCTTGTGTAGATGCTGTTTGACATCTACTTCATGTTTTAAGGCTCGGTTTTGACATTTTCTACATGGACACCTAAGTTGCTCGCTGGTCTAGTGGGGGTTATTATCTAAGGAAAACTTGATGAACTCCTCGACACCGTCTGTAAATTCTATTTTCGGTCGCTTATTGTCGGCCAGTCTCTCGTACATCAAACTCCGTTATACTCTATTCATTCTATATGGATTGAACTATGAATGATTAGGGTATGTACACATGAATAAAATGGCGTGGGGAAAGAAGTCAACAACATCGAATTTGAAGTAGGCGACAACAACAGGGGAAATGCACCATCAGTTCGCGAATTTCACCATCTGTTCGAACTCTCACAACCATCAATTTAGAAACGATTCATCACCGGGGACCTTATCACTTCAACCTAAACCCATTCTTGTGCGTTCCATGTCACTGATAAACAGGAAATTGAGTAATGTCGATAAGAGAAAAATTCGGCAGAAATTTGCCTCAGTTCTCCAAAAGCACAATGTGGAGTATATGAAAACTCCACATATGCAATCGAAGAACATTGAGGGAATTGTCACCAAATTTTTCTCTTACCAACATAACACAATTACATGTTTACCACCCAAGCGACATGAAAAGCACAAGAATAGTCCCAAAACGAGGACTGCTCAAGAATTACTCATAATGAGTAACTCTTGAACGGGCACAAGGTATGTCTGAGTAGATTTCAAACAAACCTCATGCGCAATACATAACGAAAACAAATAACAACAACAATCATATCTCAACACAATCATCCAAAACATTAATACTTACTGTTATTACCACCACTAACTGCTGAAATTTAAAAAACAAAAACAAATTTCCCTTTTTTTAGTATTGTTTATGTAGTAGAAGTAGTAGTATAAAATTAGTAGTAGTAGTAGAAGAAAATTAGTAGTAGTAGTAGTAGTAGAAAAGTAGTAGTAGTAGTAGTAGCAGTAGTAGTAGAAAATTAGTAGTAGTAGTTTAGTAGTAGTAGTAGAAATAGAAAATTGGTAGTAGTAGTAGTAGTAGTAGTACGTAGATTAATAGTAGTAGTAGTAGTAGAATTAGGAAATTAGTAGTAGTAGTAGTAGTAGTAGTAGATTATTATTGGTAGTAGTAGTAGTAGTAGTAGATTATTATTGGTAGTAGTAGTAGTAGTAGTAGTAGAAAATTAGTAGTAGTAGTAGAAGTAGAAAATTAGTAGTAGCAGATGTAGATTAGTAGTAGTAGTAGTACAACTAGAAGTAGGAAATTAGTAGTAGTAGTAGTAGAAAATTAGTAGTATTAGTAGTAGATTAGTAGTTGTGTAGTAGAAGAAGAAGATTAGTAGTTGTGTAGTAGTATAGTAGGTTAGTAGTAAATTAGTATTGCATTAGATAAGTAGTAGTAGTTTTAGTAGATTTGTTGTAGTAGATTAGTAGTAGTATTAGTAGTACATTAATTAGTAGTATTAGTAGTACGTTATTAGTATTAGTAGTATTAGTAGTAGATTAGTAATCTTAGTAGTAGTAATGAAGTATTTTATTACTTCATACTACTACTAATACTACTACTATTAGTAATACTACTACTAGCACTACTAATGTACTACTAATAACACAATTTCTAACCTAATTAACCATTAGTGTAATTAACAATTTCCGTCTAACAATATAACGAAATCTAACTTAATTAACATACTAATTAACCTAATTAACACACTAACTAACGTAATTAACATATTAATTAACGTAATTAACATAATTATGAAACTATTTAACCTAATTAAGCTATTTAACATACTAACTTAATCACCATACAATATCAATAACCTTTAAACAATTAACATGCTAATAATGAACATAATAAACCTAATTAATCTAATTAACTAACAATTAATCTAATTAAGTAACAATTAACATAATCAAAACAATTAAACCCTAATTATCATACCTGAGATTTAGGGGTTGGGTTAGGGTTTTTCGGGGCTAAGTACGTCGGGGGGTTCGGTTCGCCGGGGTTCTTTCTCGCCGAAAGTGTTGTGCGCCGACGAGTTTTGTCGATTGGGGGGCCGGGGTTGGGTGCGCCGGGAATGGGAAGGGTTCGTCGGAAGAGGAGGAGGTCGCCGGAAAAGGGGTAGGGTGGTGGTCGCCGGAGGAAGACCTAGGGTTTGGTTTTTGGGGGTCGATTTAAAGTTGCGTCGCCGGATCTGGGTGGGGTGGTGGTTGCCGGAGGAAGGTTTCGCCGGAGGTGGGTGGGGTTGGGGTTGTGCGCGTGTTAGGTTCGCCGGGTACTGCGTCGATTTCGCGTTTTAGAGAGAGAGGGGGTTTGGGGGGTTCTGTCTGTTTGTCGTTTTTTTTTTTTAATTTTTAACATACATTGCGTCAGATTAGCCGACGCAAACCAGACCAATATTAAACATTGTGTCGGCTAATCCGACGCAATACATTTATTTCTGTTGACTGGTATTGTTGAGTCAACACATTTGCGTGGGATTAGCCGGCGCAAACCAGATGCAGAATTCAATATTGCGTCGGCTAATCCGACGCTGTACGCGTCTTCCTGTTGACTGGTCGCGTAAGCTAACACGTTGACTCGACAACATTTGCGTGGGATTAGCCGACGCAACCCCTTCCATTTGGGTCGACTTTGCGTCGGCTAATCCCACGCAACCTTTTCACATAGTGGCGCCAACCCAAAATTATTGGCACCTGTTTCACGGAGGCGGACAGCGTCGGCTAATCCCATGCAAGTTATTTGCGTCGGATTCACCGAAGCAAACCGACAAAATTAACATTCTTGCGTCGGATAGGAAATCCGACGCAATTTATCCGACGCAATGTCACCTGTTTTTAGTAGTGACCATCACCACCAAGACCCATGACAAGAAAACTTTGTCACATTTTCAAAAAATACCGTCACAGACACCACGTTCTCTCACGAACACCGTCTACACCACAAACTTCGAGCTACTAACTAATAGTAGTCTTGGTGAAAAAAAAACAACGTCACTGTTTCCAAAACCGGTTCCTTCACAAACCGCGCTTCCTTTACAAAATCACAACTTACACTCTTGTTATTGTCGGACCCCCGACACTCACGTAGCAACACCTTTTCGGCACACCACAAACGATGTCTTTAAACCATTGTAATACCGATTTTGCAAACTCCCACTCGAAAATTTTTGTTTTCAATATCCATCCGTTTTCAAAAACTTCAAACTCTTCATTCCGAGCCGAGATCGAGATCAATTCCTTACGTCGTACAACCGTGTGATTAACTGTCTGTGTTAAGTTACTAGGGTCGCCTCTGTTCGAGGTTTTACATTTTGGGTCGCCTCATCTCGAGAAGTCCTCCTCTTTAAATCTCACTCCCGAGGTTTATGTCAAATCGTCTCGTTCAAGAGATACGGGTCCATTAGGCGCTCCGTCGAATACACCAAGAGTCTAAAGCACCTGAGTCCCTAATTCGATGACCGTAACACACGCGCAAATCAAGGGTCTCGTCTCCGTGTCGCCTAGATACGAGCATTCCTCGAGTCTTTGAATCGTCCGATGGATTCGTCCTGGCCTTCAACATTTTCTTGCAGAACCAATACCCAATATGTCCCTAGATCCAAGAGTCATCGACAACATTTGCAACGATGTCAATACCCTAACCGAGGTTGTTCATGATGTCCGCACTTCGATAGACCGGCTGACCTGCTTCGTTTGTCAAATCGACAACCGCCTCAGCTTCCTCGAAAGTGGGGGCACAGAGAGCGAAACGAACGCCAGCTCAGGCGATTACCATACCCAAGAACCTACCCCAAGTAGGTCATCCCGGTGCTCCGCACGGGCAAAACTCCCTAAGGCCAATACAGAAATAACCTCGAAGCCTCACAAGGTCCTATCTGACGAAGTGAGAACGCCACAAAGAAAGTTTACCAAAATCAATTCATTGTACACCGAAATTCTCAAGCATCTAGTAGATCAGGGATTACTCTTCCTCATGGGTCCTACTCCGGGCCCACTGATCAATAGGCGAAGCAAAAATTGGGGTCCCAATGCATACTGCCTATTCCATCAAGGTAATGGGCATGATACTGAGGCATGCTTTACATTAAAGCACGCCATACAAAACTTGATCGACGAAGGAACGCTCTCTCCCGCGAAACGGCAAAAGGCAGACCTTACCTTCAAGGTCGCCGAGGGATAAATAGTGACATCGGTAGTCGTCACAAGTTATTTCAAACCCCTCAATGATCCACCAACGAAAACCAGCCCTAAACACCCGTCAAGGGGCGCGTCTACGGAAGACTATGTAGGGATCTAAGACCCGGGGGACAATTATGTTTCTGAGGTTAGAACAATGTTACAATATGGTCAAGTCATAACCAACGAAGGTTCTTCTAAAGGCATGTGAACCTGCAATAATAATAATAATAAATTTTCTCGTTTCCATTTTGCACACCGAGTCAGGAGGTGCGAGGGGCCTGTACTCCATCTCCCCAAAAACAACATCTCGGGCACCTAGCCCGTTTACTACTATCAGTAAAGGAATCAACTTTTCTTTTTACGATGCGCCTCGACAATCGCTTAATTTACAATAATGCACTCTCTCGCTTAACACTCGTTACTATGCCATTTATCGATATCAATCAATCAAAGCACAAGGGCTACAACTAACAACCCACCTAAATTCACCCTAAAACGAGATCAGGAATAACTATCCTAAACCTGATTCATAACCAACTTCCTAACCAACAAACCCAACATAAGAAACCCACAACAACATACACCGCACAATCAAGCTAGACTTCCCAGTAACCAACACCGCAGCCGAATACGAAGCCTGCCTAATAGGGCTAAAAGTCATCGTAACATTAGGGATTAAAAACCTTAGAGTTCACGACGATTCATCCTTAGTAGTCAACCAAGCCATAGGCACTTGAAAGGTCTATAGCGAAAGCCTAGCTCCGTACCAAACCGAAATCAAAACAATATCCCAAGAGTTCGCCGAAATCAACTTCATACATATACCCCACGAAGAAAACCAATTCGCCGACGCCCTGTCCAAGTTGGCTTCACTAATAAACATGCCCGACAACCCTTTTCTCTATGCTTATCTTCGTAAAGAGAATCGAACAACTCGCCTACATTAGATGTATAAACAAAACCCAATCCGGAAAAGTTATGGAAGAAGTACATGACGCGAAATGTGGACCCCACATGAGCGCACACCTATTAGCCCGAAAAATAATGAGATTAGGCTATTACTGGGTCACCCTAGAGGCAGACTACCGACGTCATGTCTGTCATTGTCACAATTGCCAAATATTCCAACATCCAACACCTACCATCATACCCACTCCACACCACAACAACACCCTGGTCCTTCTCTACTTGGGGAATCGACATCATAGGAAAGGTACACCCATCCAGAACCGACGGACACTGTTTTATACTAGTGGCCGTTGATTACTTTACCGAATGGGTAGAAGTAGCCTCTTACACCATAATAACCTCCAAACAAGTAGTCAAATTCCTGCAAAATAACATTATCTGTCGCTATGGCATACCTCACGAGATTATCAGTGATCAGGGGGCTCACTTTAGGGCCGACACTCAAAAACTCCTAGACATATGAAATTGAATTTCCAAAGTGGCATAGATATCTGATGATAATAGACGGCTTATAAGAAAAGATTGGTACCACATATATTCAGATTCAGATATCATTAATCAGTACTAATGATGAGAAATTATATCGTTGGAACGATATGTTATTTGTGCGCGATATGCTATGGGCCCTATAATAGGGATCTTATATAAAAGTCTATTTGATTGTTGACGTACACTCGATGGTTAAAAAACTTGAAGTCCACGTATTGGCCTTAAGTTAATCCAATTATGAATATTGGTGAAGTATACTGTACAATTTGCATTTGAGTCTCATGTGCATGTAATATTGTTATTTTATCATTGCATATTAGTTAAGATTACATCATTGCATTAATATAGAAAATACAATATAGGGCATTGTTCGTATTACATGCATGCACGAGATTATTATTGTTATATATTGCACGATATATATGTTTAAAAGGAGATCATACTCTTAGATTTATAAGTACTTCGGGAATGAGCTTATATTATAAATGATAAGCATATGACAGTTGTTGATCAAATGAGTTCTTGAAAGACTCGTGATTAATTTAAGTATATGAACCTCTACACAATAATTATGTTTAGAGAAGCATTCAACATGCATGTGATGTGAATGCATGGTTTCATTTTCTGAACTTGAAGTTTGAGCGTATGAGAAATCATACATGAATAATTTTCTGGTCATGTGAAAATACTTTATGGTCTAAAAATACCATAATAGTTGGAAAATAATGTAGTGAAATGCTACAATGAGTTTTTCAATCCGTACAATGGCAAGAAGATAAATTATTATTTAAGATAAAATCGGATTGATTGATTCTCCTGAACATAATCAGTCCATGTCACTATGACCGGTAATAGCAAGTCATAATATCATACATAGCAAAACGAGATTAATGAATGTGTAGTTCATATTAAAATGAGATTATGTATAGTTTGGATTATTTTAAGAAACACACGCATAGTTGGGATTATTCCCATGAAATAACTCTGTTATTAAACGAGTATTTAACCAATTAAATCAAGGGCGATTGGATTCGTTGTATCATGATATTTGTTTTAAGAAAAAAATGGTAACTATGGATACAAACCGGATAATGTACCTTTTAAATATTTTTACGGAGATTTTTCTTTCTTTCTTTCTTTGTTTCTAGTACAGAGTATAACACATCTTCGAAATTTTTTTCTTTAAAAAAACGTTTTCTTTACTATAAAGGTACGTAAATAATTTCATATTTCAAGTATAATCAGGATTAATTAGTCATCTTCTAAGTGCTCGTAAGTTGTATGTACATACAAAGTCGTTCAAATTACTTTCATTTTTTTGTAGTGTATTTGGAATTAAAACTATATGTCGAGAATTTTGATTTTTTTTTATTTCTACGCAACATATTATTAATTCACCGTCTCCCATCTTTTTAATTTGTATTTTTAACTATTTTTTTTTTACTAAAACTCTTGATTCTGTTACTAATGTTATTGTTGGTGTGACTTTTGTATGTGCAATTTAAAGAGGTAAATGGCACCTTCAAGGATTATCATTCTTGGTGTGTTATGCTTTTATTTATCACATTTTTCGGCCGAGGGTGGTAATAATGAATCACTGGTTGTTGTGACGACAATTAAGGTAAAATCATAAATTAATTTCAAATAATTATGGAGTTTTTTGTTTAATCATCTATTTTGAATAAAATTTTCGATGCATTTATCTGATATACAGACAGAAGACGGGTTATACGACTGTTATGATTTCTATAAGCAACCGACATTTAAACATCCTTTGCTATAAGAGCATTCGTACCATCCAGAGGTTAGTACTTACTTTCGATATAT
Organism: Agrostemma githago; assembly: GCA_958450325.1. Taxonomy (NCBI): domain Eukaryota; kingdom Viridiplantae; phylum Streptophyta; class Magnoliopsida; order Caryophyllales; family Caryophyllaceae; genus Agrostemma; species Agrostemma githago. The sequence continues at coordinate 10,189,471 of OY288242.1, forward strand.
TTATTTATCTATTTTACGCAAAAAATCACTTAAAGTAATTCAAACTCAAGAAATAATCTTATATTTTAAATTCACATTTTTTATCAACCAAAAACTCATACTTGCTACTATTTTTTAATACAATATTTACAAAGATTCATATCCAGATCCATTTTAAAACAATTGTACCGAATCTTTATCCAAATTCGAGGAATCTAAAATGTCACGATCCATATGATGACCATTAGAATTTGCCTAATATTTTAACGTCATTTTAACAACTTTAACATCTGATGAAAAACCATCTCATAAATAATTACATCTGCTTTATATATTTGTAGATGAAACCTTTTTCTGTGCCGGATTGGGTCTACTCTAATTCTAACAATGAGACCTCAGATGAAGATATTTCAAGCATCATCATGACAGTAGATTGTCCAGATGGATCGATTCCAATAAGAAGACTTAACAAAGATGGTGAACCGTTGCAATATGATCAAGTACCTCGAGATATTTATAGTCATTTGGGAAAAGATAATTATACTCAAAATAATTCCAATGGAAGGACTTACGTGAGTTTTCTATTACTTTACTATTCCGTACTACTACTACTACTAACGAAATTCATATATATAATAATTTTGATTCATATATATATAATAATTTTGTCAATATTCTCGTAAAAATATAGGTTAAAAAGTAACGATAAAATCTAGATATAAGCAGTAAAAAAGTAACGATAAATATAATGCAACACAAATTAGGTAGATATTCGATTAAAGTTTAGTAAGATCCGAGGTTATATTTTATGTGTCACATGTTAAAGATCAGTGTTTTCTATTAAATGTCTCTTACAATAGTTTTGGAAAAAAAAACATCGTCAACTATTTAATTACCTATAATAGAAATTTATTCGTTCGTAGTTTTTTATTAGTAACAATTAAGTACGAAGTAGTTATTTAATACAATATTTTATATTTTGATCTTAAGACCATTTTATAGTTTTTTTAACGGAGAAGTCACGCTATTTATGTGAGAGGTCTTTCAATAATGTATGTTATTGATCTGATCAGTATTAAGAGACCGTTTCTCTAAAGTTTTTGTGATTAATCATGTATATTATGTTATTGTAGTTTGGAGTTATTCAATCCGACGAATCAAATTCATTTCATGGAGTTGGTTCATTGCTCTCGGTTTGGAACCCTAGCGGTGTAAGAAACAACCAATATACTTCGGGTGAAATCATCGTTAAAAGTTCAGAAGATGTCCTAGTTGCTGGTTGGACGGTGAGTTTTTTTTTTTAATCTCAAATTTTCTAAGCCAAATTGTTCTTTTATTTAAGATTAATATATCTCTTTTACCATTATAACAGGTTAATAAAAAAATATAAATAGGGTAAAACTAGAATGCATCGGTGGTGGTGGTAATAATAATAATAATAATAAGCTAAGTTTGTGTCATCTAATTCGATACTACGAGATATTATTTGACTAATAATATTATAATCATATTAATTTTAAAGCTCTGCTTGGTGCGTACTTTAAGTTACTAAGTAGATAGTTTATTTGACCAAAGTAACTTATTTGACCAAAATTTCAGTTAGATTTTTTTTTCTTGTAATAAATGTTTAAGTAACTTATTTAGCACATAAGATAACTAAAATAAAAAGTTATTTAGGCTAGTATGTGAAAATAGACTACCGAAACTTTTCGATTTTCTATTTTTACACCTTCAATTATTATTATTATTATTATAAAAAAAAAATAGTTTCTTTAGTTCATTTTATCAAATACGTACTCCCTGTAGTTCTTTTTTATCTTCCCACCCAAAGAATCAGATGGAGTATCAGCTAATTTCGACTATTTTGTCTTAACATTTTTAACGTTTTCATCAAACCTGTGAGTTCGTGATTTCCAACTAACTTGTCAGCTTTCAAACTTATCAAATAGTTTTACCTAACATAGCCTAAGTTAGAACAACCAATCAATGAATTATTTCTATTTCGCTATTTTTTAAAACTTTTATCAAACCGAAAATTTATAATATTTATGTCTATTTTGTTGCTCGTGATTTAGGTGAATCCATTGGTCTACAAGGATACTTGAATCAGGCTCTTTACATACGCAGTCGTAAGTGCTTATACAATTTAATTTAATTTAATTTAATTCTCGATGTTACAAGCTTATACAAAAGTGACCTTACAGTTTTAGTGACATTTTTTTAAAGAACTGTCGCTCTAAAGTTTTTTTTGGTGATTAATAGGCGCAAGGTATGCATTGTTTTAATGCGCATTGTGGATTCGTTCATGTTAACAAGAAAATTGCCCTTGATGCTCCAATACAACCAATATCTACTCGATTACCAATGAAAATATATCACTACGGATATTTCATTTACCAGGTAAATGTCTCGATCTAGTACCCCCAATTTATGTGTTCTAGCGCAGTTTTAACCTTTTGAAAGACGGTTTTACGATAAATAATGTAAGTGATCAGAATATTAGATGACCAGATATTATATATTGATTGAAGTCACTATAAAAGAATTGGACATGTGCCACACTCTTAAAGAAAATTATTGCATAAAATCAATCTATATTTATTGATAAGAAAATCTTATTAAAATGTAAGAAAACCATTGATAAAAAAATAGTGATAAAATATATTTTTATGACATAATAAAGAACTGGCTAAATTATAAACACAATATCAACTAAAATTACGTTTTAATGTATATTTTTAAATTTATCATTATTACTAACTCACTATCGTAATAATAATCATATTTTGGATAATAACTTTGACTTGCGATAACTTATGGACACAATTTCCAAAAATGATGATATTTTTCTTGAACTCATTATCTTTCCAAGATCTTCAAGTTGAGATTTTTTTTTACAATTTCGAAACTTGTACTAAGAGTTTTGCCCAATCAAACGTTTTAAACCGAATAAACTTTGACCAACCATAACTCTTTGTATCTCGAGTTCCGAAAGTGATGATTTTTTGTTCAAATTGATCGTTTTTGCAAGAGATCTTCAGTTTGAAATTGAAATCATCTCTTTTGGAATTCATTGCTAATTAGAATTATCGACGAAAACCAGGATAAAAAGGACAATGGAGATTGGTGGCTAGCAATAACATCGAAGCGCATCCCAGTCGGATTTTGGCCGAATAAGATATTTAACGCGTTATCCTATGAAGCTATATACGTGGCGTGTGGAGGAGAAGCGTATGGGCCGACGAATATAATTCCTCCGGTCATGGGAAACGGGGTTCAGCCGAGAAGGGATCCCGCAAACACATGGCCCTATTGCAGGGATACTACTGTGATCAACGAAAACCATAAGCCGGTCGTCTATAACAATTTTAAGCCATTTGCGACAGATAACAAAGATTATTTTGTTATTTATTATGACAAATTCAATATAGCTGCCTATGGAGGTCCTGGCCATTTCTAGAAATTTTGTCAAATACCAGCACATGGTGCTAATAAAGACAAAACATTTGACATTTCTTAGGCAACATGTTACTTCGTATATTGTTATGTAATCTGATATGTATTTGATTCGTTTTATAATTTACGATCAACAGTGCCTTCACAACCAAGAACTTGTCCTATTGTTTTTGCAAAGACCTTGACTTTTCATACGATCTCTTTACTTGATTCTCTTCATTAAATTGATTTAAGGTATAGGTGATCATATGCGAGTTCGGGTCGACATGGGTCGGGTTAAGTGTGAAATTTTGGCCACAGGCAAGCGGGTTAGCGGGTTTGGTACGGGATTGTGGGTCGATCCTTTTCATATTTTTGAAAATGTTATGTCCAAGCCCACTAAAAATTCGGACCGGACAGGATGGGCCAATAATGGCACGACCCATGATCGAATATAATTCAAGGTATCCTCCACATGGTTGGAAACTTGGAATATATATTTAGATGACAATATTTTGTTCGCTTTGGATACAAGTGCAATGTCACTGATCGAAATCATCGAATGCCAGAAGGGTAAATTTGTTCTTCGAATGCCAGAGTTTAATAGAAATAACAAAGACCACCCTACAACAAGTTCAGAGTTTAATATAAATTTTGTCTTTTTTCTATGTAAATGAGTAAAATATTTGATTTGTTATAACGTTATGATACATATCTCCTTCACAAACAAGAATGTGTGAATTATTGTACTAAATTATACTCAGTGTTTACGATTAATAGTTAGTTCCCTACAATTTAGAAAGGAGGTCGCGGATGAGATTTACTTTTTTTTTAATTAATTTTTGGTTACGTTGACTCTAATATCAAGTAATTTTTTTTTTATATTTTGTTAATTTTGGATCTAATAAACTTGATGTTTATTCACGAATGTTTGCAAATTATGAGACACTCTTAAAAGTTGATATTTATATCACAGTAATGTACACCATTTCCTGAAGCGAATGGTATATCATATTTTGATGATGGAATACTCGTATATTTTATCTTTCATAGAAATTACGTTGTAACACCCCGTATTTTTAATAATCTTTTATAAACTCTTCCTATTCTATGGTATATATTTTGAATTTTAGAAACTACTAGGCTCTCTTCTTTGATCGATCAAGAATCCTTATTTTTATTTTATTAAAATTTATCATCTTTATCCTTCATCATATATTTCTTTTAATGGATCATTCTGTTTATTTATTTTGTTTTACTATTATGTATATTATATTTAAATATAATGTGTGTGTAACGCTTTTCAGCTCAACTTAAGACAACTTAAGTCGACCCTAACTCTTTCATTAATTCTTACTCGCACACCTCAATATACGTTTTAAAGATGAGAGTGAGTATCACAACCTTACAGAAGAAGTCAGAAACCGATTCAATCAACTAGTAGACGAAAGTTATATATTAATATTACGTTATTAGTATTTACGTCTTAAAACTATTTAAATTTCTCTTTAAATCAAAACTCGTTTGACCACGTCTCATCTTTCAATAATATATATATGTATATGTATATTCACACTACTAATAAGTAGTATCGTTAATACGCGATTAATATGAACTAGTGACCCGACCTACTTACCTAAATTATTCTAGTAACATGTACTCAACCACACCAACCGTGTCATGAATTTTATTTTGATACAAAATTTTATATTTAGTAAGACTATGTTAAAAACCGAGTCAATTATAACACAGACTCGAATCTCGGAATTGAAAACCGAAACTCACTACAAGAAAAACAGTCCCAGGCGTGCGCTATGTTGGCGTCCTGGGCATATGGACGCCCACATGGCGTCTGAAAATACTTCCGGGCGTCCACCGTCAGACTCCAAACTTGGCGTCCGACTGAGTTTGGAGGACGAAATTCAGACCAACAGGCGTCCACAGACGGACGCCATATACCGCAAATGGCGTCCACTGTCGGACGCCAAATAGAAATTACGGGCGTCCACCTGGCGTCCGATAGTGGACGCCCGTCCGTTTGTGTTCGGCGACAAATACCCGCCCACCCCCCTCTCCCCCTTCACTCTCTAAAAATTTTTTTATCTCTCTACACTCTCTCCACACTCCCTCGCCGATTCCCTTTGAATTTCCTCTCCAATTTTCATTCTTTTTTCTTAATTTGTGGTATGTTTTCTTACTTTACTTAGTTCTTATTCATTATAATTAGTTCTTATTTTTGATTGTTATCGTTATTTATTGATAGTTTGCTCGTTAATATTGTTTAGGTCTAAATTTCGATTAGGTTGATTAGTTTAGCCCAAATTCGCTTAGGTTGATTAGTTTAGTTGAAATTCGATTAGGTAGATTAGATTTGCCCATCACAATTATGAATAGGGTTTGATGAAATTGGTTGAATTGAGCTAGAATCACCTCTAGGGCCTTCCGTGAGGTTTTGTGTGACTTAGGACGGACCAAATGGTGTCGTATTAATGCCGGATTTTGCCTAAACCACTTCTATCCTGATTGGGGTTGTAAGTAGGTGTTAGCGGCGCTTTTGGAAATTTGATATTTGCATTCGAAAATTTGACCCTTTTTTGACCTGTTTAAGCTATTTCTGTCTGACCTAAGCCATGAATTGTTGTGTTTTGTTCGGTTGAATTTGGATTACATTGATAAATTAGCTACAGTTTTTGTAAATTGGGATTAAATTGTGATTACATTTGTGATTAAATTCGGTGACTAATTTTTGTAAGGTCAATTAAAAATTAATAAGAGAGTTGCAAATTAAAAAAATGGGTTTACTTTGACGTATTAAGTTAAATTGAGGACACTCAGCTATGGAAATTAAGTTAGAGAAATTAAGTTTAAGTTAAGTGGTGATTAAATTTTCGTTTAGTAAGTTCTAAATTAAGTTACGGAAATTAAACTTTTATTTGTTATATATATTTTTTGAACATAGAAAATGAAGAGAGTTGAACGCAAATGGATGTATGAGAGTAGACTTGATAAGAAGAGACGTCCCACCGTAGAATTTTTGAGGGGTGTGGAATCATTTGTCGAGGTCGCTAAAAAGTCAGTAGACTATGCATCGAGGGGGGAGGTTAGGTGTCCGTGCACTAAATGCAAGAACATTAAATTTTTTGATGTCCTTGTAGTTAAGGAACATGTCATCTATAATGGTTTTTCATCAAATTATTATAATTGGATTTGTCATGGTGAGCCAGCTCAGTCTGAGGAACCCGAAAACCGTCAAAATGAGGGGGGTTTGAGAGGTATGATAGTTGACGTAGTGGAGTGCAACTTGTTTAACAACGAGAACACATATGGGAATGACTCACCCAACCAACACGACTCACCTAACCCACAAGAACCTAACCCACGAGCGAAGGCGTTCTTCGACATGTTGAACGCTTCGGAGAAACCGTTATACGGAGGGTGCGAGGTGACTTTGTTAGAAGTCGCATCTATGGTAGTCAGCCTTAAATGTGAGTTCAACCTACCCTTTGCCTGTGTCGATGGTATTGCTGCCTTGCTCGAGAGAGTAATCCCGAAAGACAATATCATGACCCGAACTTTCTAAACAACCAAAAAAGTTGTGAAGGGCCTTCAACTCCCGCATCAGAAGATTGATGCTTGTCCAGATGGATGTATGTTATTTTGGAAAGACGATGCGATGCTAGATGAATGTAAGAGATGTGGTAAGGGTAGGTATAAGATGCTTGAGGGGGATATTGTTTTGAGGGGTAGAAAAGGGAAAAGCGGTGTTAGGGGTAAGAACCCGATCCCAATAAGTCAGCTTACGTACTTCCCTATTGCACCAAGGCTTCAAAAATTGTATGCCACAAAAACCATAGTGGAGCAAATGAGGTGGCACAAGGAGGATATTAGGGTACCAGGGAATATGTGTCATCCGAGTGACGGCGAGGAGTGGAAGCGTTTCGATAGACTACATCCCCATTTTGCGTCAGAACCCCGAAATGTAAGGCTAGGGTTGTGTATTGATGGATTTGCACCTTTCGGCCAATTTGGTAAGTCGTACTCTTGTTGACCTGTGATGATCACACCTTATAACCTACCTCCTTGGTTGTGTTTGAAACAGCCTTTCATCTTTCTATCACTTATTGTGCCTGGTCCCAAAAATCCAAAAAATCATTTGGATGTTTACTTGCAACCTGTTATTGAGGAATTGAAACAAATGTGGGAGGTAGGGGTCGAAACATATGATGTCTCTCTTAGACAAAACTTTCAGTTGAAAGCAGCTTTGTTGTGGACTATAAATGACTTTCCCGCATACGGTATGCTCTCGGGATGGTCTACTGCGGGTCAAAAAGTGTGTCCGTGTTGTATGGAAGAGAGCAAAGCTTTTTATCTCCCAAATTCTCGTAAAATTAGTTGGTTTGACAGTCATAGACAGTTCCTATTAGAGGGTCACCCGTATAGGAAGAATAAGAAGGCGTTCAAGAAGGGTGGGGTTGTGCTTGACGACGCACCTGATCGACTCCCAGGAGATGAAATATGGGAGTTGATTTCCGAGTACCCGTCCACTGTTGACGGAACCGATCAGAAGTTCAAAGACCTGAAAAAGTTGAAAAATGGTTGGTTTAAACGTAGCATATTCTTTGACCTACCATATTGGAGGACTTTGTTACTTCGTCACAATTTAGATGTGATGCATATAGAGAAAAACTTCTTCGAGCAGTTGATTCACACTGTAATGGATGTGGAGGGGAAGAGTTGTGACACTGCCGGCTCCCGGCGAGATGTAAAGATTTTTTGTGACCGTCCTCAGCTGCACATAAAACGGGATGGGTCCAAACCGAGAGCCTTGTTCACACTTGACAAGGCCCAGAGAAAGGCGTTGTTGGAGTGGGTACAGAAGTTGAAGTTTCCTGATGGGTACGCCTCCGACTTCAAACGCTGTGTTAATCTTAAGAACCTAAAACTGCAGGGGTTAAAGAGTCACGACTGCCATGTCTTTATGGAGAGGTTACTTCCGGTAGCTCTAAAGCAACTTCTGCCACCGACGGTGTGGAATTCTATAACTGAGATATCTCAGTTTTTCGAGATTTGTGTTCGTCTACAGTAACAAGTGAGGACATGACTCGGCTGGAGGATCAGATTCCACAAATACTATGCAAACTCGAGATGATCTTCCCACCGTCGTTCTTTAATTCCATGGAGCATCTACCGGTCCACTTGCCCTACGAGGCTAAGGTTGGAGGACCTATCCAGTATAGATGGATGTACCCATTTCAAAGGTACATAAATTTTTGTAACTTTATTTATAAATTTAATTTAAACATAGCTAACTTTTATTAATTAAAATACATAACTTGTTTATTTAGGTTCCTCAATCATCTGAAGAAGAAAATTGGTAACAAGGCTAGGGTAGAGGGTTCTATTTGTAATGCATATTTGACAGAAGAGATTGCGAACTTCTGCTCCCTATACTTCGAGAAAGACATCCAAACAAAAACCAAGAACCTGAACCTAGAACATTCGATTTCCATTGATCCTACTATACCAGAGTTTTTTCAAAAGAAGGGCGATGAAGGAACTTCATCCGTCGAGGGTTCTAGGGTACTAGATGAGAAAGAGTACAACCGAGCGCACCTTTACCTACTCTCTAATTGTGAGATATTAGAGCCTTATGAGAAACAATTTGTAACTGAATATGTCGCCTTGAACCCTGACGTGAACCCTGATGACGTTTGGAGTAAGCACGATGAACATTTTCCTAAGTGGCTAAAGGATCACGTAGTTGCCTTAGACATACGTGATGATTTGGTTAGAAGTTTGGCTTACGGACCAGTGCGAGTTGTTAAAACCTGGAACCGGTACACAGTGAATGGGTTCAATTTTCACACATTCAACTATGGTAAGAACAAGGCTAGATGTAATTTCGGTGTCAGTGTGACATCTCTTGATGGTGATGAGTACTACGGCATTTTGGAGGATATTTTTGAGTTGTGTTATGCCGGCAAAGAACGGGGGTATAGAGCTGTGTTGTTCAAATGTGAGTGGAAAGACAACTCCGTGAACGGAACCCGGGTGCATGAACGTTACAAGATCGTGGAAGTTAACCACGCCCGGAAATATCCTACTTACGATCTGTTCATACTCGCGCACCAGGCCAAGCAAGTCTACTTTGCTCCTTCCCCGTACACGAGAAATGACAGAAATCAAAGTCAATGGTGGGCAGTCTTTACGACAAAACCACGGGGGCAAATAGACAGTTCTTTGTTCCAGGAAGATGTGGCTTCAAGTGGTACACGCTTGTCTCCTATTGACGAGACCATAATCTCCTAAGAAGATCAGAATGTTGGGGCAGATGAATACTCTGAGGATGATACTGAAGATGGACAGGGAGATTACATGGTTAGGGATGTTCCGGAGATCCTTGAGGAGGATGACGGACACGATGAAGAGAATTTGGAGGATGATCAAGAGGAGGGCGAGGAAACGGAGGAGGAGGAGGATCAGAGTGAGGACAATGAGGCTGAGGGCAATAACGACAGCGAAGATGACCTCTAGACTTGTTGTAGTAGGTTACCCACATTAATCATTGTGTTACTTATTGTGTACGTTATTTCAATTGTGTTAGATTGTAATTGCTAATTGTTGCTAATTTGTTGCAAGGTTAAGATAATGGCAGGCGGTAGATCGACGAGGAAACGTGGCGGAGGTAGTCGGTCTGTGCACGCATCGACCTCCCAGCAGGAGGAGGAGAAAGTGGTCCTTGAAACGCTGGAACAGGAGCAGAATGACGAGCAGCAGCGGCAGGGGAACACGGAGGAGCTACAAAAGGACGAGAACGGTCGTGTGATTCTCGACCCCGGTCGCGTATGGTAATATAATCTAACATGCCCACTCTTTTGTAACATATGAACTTTTGGACTACATACATCTTGTAATATTTCGTACATGTCCGTGTCTCTCGACTTGGTGCAGGTTCCTCCATGGGGAGGTGACCACTGGCTGTACTAACAGCTACATGACCGACAAAGGTCTAGGGTATGCCTGTTGGACTCAGGTGCCGACGGATCAGCGGGCGCTGTGGTTCAACAACTTCCGGGTTCGTTTACTGTTTTTGCTACCGAGTTCCGCACTCATAATGTGTAGTTTTTTATTATTTCTTTTACTAATTACTAATCTGCCTTGATTTTGTAGTTGAAGTTCTTTTGGAAGCCGGAGCTCGAAGGAAGGGTATATGAGCGGTACAATGAGACTTGCTCACGCCGCTTCAAAGACGTAATGAACAAGCGCCACAAGCGGGGGACTGCGCTGAAAGACCTGAAAGGTGTAGTTTTTTATATTACTCAATTTTAAAGAACAATCTAACTTCAACCTTTTACAATATTAACTAATAATATATTAGTGTTGTCATACTTCAGGTGAGGCGTTGGAGAGGTGGGTTAAGTACCACGACGACCAGGGGTTCAAGGTCAGATCGGAGAGGGCATCACAAAACAAAATGAAGAACTGTGAGCATGTGGGGAAGGCCGACCCGACACATCATCGGGGTTCACAGTCTTCGTTTCTTCGTCTCAAGAGGGTATGATTTCTAATAATATCGTACTCCTACTTGATTAATCATAAACTACGTTCACGTAAAATACGTTTGCCTAACGGTCGTATTTATTTAACAGCTACAAGCTGAACTCGGGAGGACGCCAACCGCCCCTGAGGTGTTCCTGGACATGCACGGGAAGACCGACTCGGAAGGGACTTCTTTTATGACGAGTAGAGATCAGGCAATCTGGGTGAGTACTTACTATTTCAAACAAATCAACTGTGTCTATATATTTACTTTAGGTGGTAGATAAGTATCTTTATTGATTTCATTTTCTAATAACTTGAATTGAAATCACTGTTGTGTACGCAGGATGCCTACCAAGAGGAGTTAGCAAATAACGAGAGTTCTACTAGTGGTGCCGAAGTAGACCCGAATGAGACCTATTTCAAGGTCGTGAAGGGGTACAAGAAAGGTAGTGTGTATGGTGTTGGGAATGCACACGGGATCTACTTCACACCTCCCACAGCGCGTCTAGGCACCTCCACACAGATGGAGTATACGCCACCCGAATCTCAGCAGCCCGACCAAGAAAAGGAGGCCATGAAGGAGCAACTGAAGGAGCAGGCGGAGCAGATAAAGAAGATGCAGGAACAGATGGCCATGTTTCAGGCCATGTTCAACAAATGCAACCAAGGTCGTCCCCCTTCCCCTCCAGACGACAGAGACCCCTTTGGCGGGGATGGCGGTAACTCTGGTGCTTCAGCTAGCTTCACAGTTAGCTAATTGTTTTTTGTTGTTGGTGTTGTAACTGGATTTATGGATTATGTATCTTCGAACTAGTTTGGATTTATGTACCTTTAAACCGTATGTTAAAACTTTTTTATATAAATGGTTTTTTAGCGTAAATGTGGCGGGAGATCAAGTGTTTTGGTTGATTGAGAGTGTGTTGTGGATGGTCGACAGTTGTGGATTTGTTTTATTTTGCAGGTTTTGGCTAGACATCGAACGCTTGGCTACGGTAATGCATCAGCATAAATGGCGTCCAATAACGGACGCCAAGCCAGACGCTGGAGGAAGCTAAAGACGATCATCTATTCAGGGGTATGGCGTCCACATTAAGACGCCATTCATAGCGTCCGCTGTCAGACGCCAATTTTTTTGACGTCCAATAGTGGACGCCCGTTAAAAAAAAAAGGCGACTGGTCGTGCCATCCACTTTCTAGCGTCTGTTTACGGACGCCAGGAATCATACAGCGTCCACTAACGGAAGCCAATGGATGGACGCCAGGCCCATCTATTCTTGTAGTGACTTGGGCCTCGTAGAACCTATCCACGCGGCATAACCCAATCCTCTTTTTATTTTTCAAACCTCTTGTAATTTCCTTGTTTGTTAGAAGACTCCATGCAGGTTCATTCAATCAATCTCACCCTCAATTACATTCACCCTTCTTAATCACTCTTTCCCACCCTCATCTACTCCCTATTCAATCTTAATTCTCTGCAAACAAGAAAAACGGATGAAGAAGAAAAGTCCCTCACCCCAATGAACCCTTCAACTCTCTTTTAGTCCATCAAACCGATTTTTTCTTCACACACTCGATTATTCAATTACTCCTATACTCAAAATTAGTTATAGCCTTCATCATTCTCCATCTAATAAAAGGTATTAAATTTCCTTGTACTCAAAATTTCAGAATCCCTCATTTTCTTAGTAACATTTGTCTTGAGTAGAATCGACATGCATGTCAATATAATGGCAAAATCTGAACTCAAATTCAACTTTTACTTAATAACAAATTGTCATAGTTGTATTAGAGTGGTGTAATCAGAATTAGTTATCTAATTTAATTTTTGGTAGTGCCTTGATCCTGTTGAGGAGAATAGGCAGAGGAAGAATTGGGTTTGATCGGCAAATCGATCCCGCTTCAAGACTCGCGCATGATCAAGGCTTTGTTAGAATTTATGATAGACTTAGTAAGTGATTAAGTAGTTTGATCAGTTTAGAGTTACTGAATTGTGGTCCATTTGGTGATCAACATAAACTCTACTGAATATCTATCTCTTATCTCCTATAATCCTATATTCCATTAACCACTATACAGAAACTTTATCTAGTTGTAACTTTATCTTTGATGGAAAGATTAGTATAAATACAACACCATTCAGGGTCACTAAATTCATCTTCTCTATTCATCTATACACCGTCTAAATCTGAGAGGAAAGAGTTTAGAACCAACAATATAGTTAGGACAGTCGACGGTATTCGGAGACGGTATTTTCGGGTTGTAGATAAATCTGTTCAGGAATCCGATAAGCAATGACTGGAGGTTATTTCTAGATCTTATTATTTACTTCCGCTTTTGAGTTTATCATTATGTTCATTTATTAATTAACAACATGATAAATTCATATAATGAACTTACATTTGGTATCAGAGCTTCAGTTTATACCTCTGTCTTGCTTGCTGTTTTAATTTCATCCTTCATACTATAATCCTCTTTATATCCCCGTTTTTAATTTTTCTGGGCTGAGTTTTGGGTATCGTCTGAGTCTGGAATTTTTTTGTTGTTTTTCTTTATTTCTGGGCCCGTTTCATTGTATTTACGGAGGTTAGGGATGAAGTTGGTGTTTAAGTATATACGCATGCCTTCTATAGTTCTGTCTGTATCTCACGTGTACTCCATATGCATTTTCTTCTTCTTCTTTTTGCTTTACACGTTTTTGAAAGATGTTAAGTAGAAACCTATAGCCTATTGAAGCTTCAAATGATGGGTTCTTATGTTTTTTTTTGTCTTTTACTTTAGCAGCCTCTCGTATTTATTTTGTTGGGTACTCATGTCATGCATATTTGGACTTTTTGCCACCATGTTCATGTTATATGCTTTTTTTTATAAAGTAATCCTTTCGTATGACATTCAGGATATTTTGTTATGTCAGAATAATCAATATATATATATATATATAAAAGAGGAAGTTTTCGAGCGATATGATTGGTCCGTTGTATAAAAACTCAATTTAGGAAAGTATCATTAATAATAAAAAATAATCAAGTAGAGAATCTTTTAATTATTACAATAATATATTTAATCTATTATATTATTGTGATGTTATATAATTTTCATCTAAAAATCTTTAAATTTCGTTTAACAAAAGGTTATCGTAAATAAAATTATAAAAATGGATTAACTAGATTCGTGGTAGAAAATGCTTTCATTAGAGTATAAATTTCATATTATTTGCTCGAAAAAGTGATGAATTTACTACATATAAAGATATTAAAGTTATCCCATATCGACAAATTATAATAAAGTGATGAAATTCTATATTATAAATATTACTCTGTAGTAATCATCCGTCCTTAGATATCCACAAAAAAAAATTTGAGTCATAAAGAACTCTTAAAATTATAACCTTAGGTAATTATCCACATCGAAAAATTATGATGAGATTACGAAATTCAATAATATAAATAAAAATAGAGTAAATTAGAAATTACTCTCTTCAAAGATGCGTTTATTAAAATTTACTCCCTTATGAATTTTTTTTAATATTTTACACCCAAAAAGATGCAAAACTTCAAAATTTACTTGCAAATGACTACTCCGACGAGTTAATCCGGTGAGTTTGAATTATTTTGCTTGTTTCCTATTTTTTATACCGAAAGTACCCCATTTCTTCTTCCTGCCCTTCTTTTCCCCTTCCCTTATGCTCTTATTTATTCTGCAGACTTGTAAAAAAAAGTCCCCACAATTCATTGATGAATGGATGCTCGAGTTCTGGATTTGGTGATTTTTGATTTGGGAATTTAGGGTTCTCCTGGAATTGGGATTGAAAGAATTGGGAAAGTCGAAATGATGATGAGGTGGGGTGGGGTGGGGTGGGGTGGGGGGGGGGGGGGGGGGGGGGGGCGCTTACTATTAATGAAGGACATTTCGGTCAATAAAATCATAAACTCATCGAAATACTGATTTGCAAGAAAATTTTGAAGTTTTGCATCTTTTTGAGTGTAAAATATTAAAAAACAAATCATAAGGGAGTAAATTTTAATAAACACATCTTTAAAGGGAGTAATTTCTAATTTACTCATAAAAATAATCATTGTTTTTGAATATCGACCAAAAAAATTTTGAGTCTTAAAAAACTCTTAATAAGACTACAAACTTAAAATTGTCCCGCATTGAAACAATTAAAATAAAATAAGGATTCTATATTATTTCATTTTATATTATAAATAAGCAATAAGAGTAATTAATTCTACAATAATACCATGAAATTCTATTATACAAATAAAAGTAATCATTTCTCCAAATTATGATGAGGTGATGAATTTTATATTATAAATAAGTGTAATCTTCCGTCGTTAAATATGACAAATCATTCGTTATTAGTTATCTTCCAAAACTCAATTGAGTCTTAAAACCTCTTAATTATAAACTCAAGTAAAATTATTAAAAGAGTTCCTAAGACTATATAATTTAATCAAAATTATTCTATATCAAAAAATTATGAGGTGATGGAATCTTGATATTATAAATAAGATTAATCATTCGTTCTTAGATATAAAAAAAATTGTTTTGAGTCTTATTAAAGTACTTGAGACTATAAACTTAGGTAAGATTATCTCACATTGAAAAATTATAATAAGGTGATCAAATTTTATTATATAAATAAGAGTAATCGACCAATCTTAAGTTAGATATAAAAACAAACTCTTTTATTATTATAATTGTCCTAACCTTGTCTCACATCGAAAAATTATGACGACCTGATGAAATTCTATATTAAAAATAAAAATCATTTATCCTTGGATATTAGCTAAAAAAAATTGAGTCTTAAAAATGCTCTTAGTACCGTAAGCTGATGAAAAAGAGAAATCATTCGTGTTTATTTAGATATTAATCAAAAATCTGAGTTCTAAAAAGAGTTTCTAAGTAGAATTATCGCATATCGATAAATTATGATGAGCTGATGAAATTTTATATAAAAAATTGGAGACATCATTCGTTTTTAGATATTAATAAAAAAATTGTCTTATAAAAGCTCTTGAAGCTATAAATTGAAGTAAAATTAAATAAGGTGATGAAATTCTACTACATAAATACGAAGTAAAAGCAATCATTCGTCTTTACATATTAACGAGAAATCTTTTGAGTCTTAAAATAAATTCAAGACTATAAACTTAAGTAAGTACAATTATCTCACGTCGGAAAATTATGATGAAGTGATGAAATTCTACATCATCAATAATAGAAATGATTTGTTTTTGGATATTCAAAAATCATAAATTGAAGTACAAATTATCACACATCGAAAAATTACAAAAAAGTGATGAAATTTTATTATATAAATAAAAGTAATCATCGTATTTAGATATCAATCAAAAATCTTTTGAGTTCTAAAAAAAGTTCTTAAAACTATAAATTTGAGTAGAATTATCACACATCCAAACATTATTTGTCCAAAAGTATACTCCGTAATAAAGTGATCGAATTCTATTATATAAATAAGAGTAATCGTTCATCCTTAATAACTTAAGTAAAATTATCTCACACTTTTGAGTCTTACAAAAACTTAAGGCTATAAATTTGAGTAATATTTATCACATCAAAAAATTATTACAAAGTCATAAATTTCATAGATATAAACCAAACATCTTTTGAGTTTTAGAAAAGCTCTTAGGAGTATAATAAACTTACGAAAAAATTTCTCTTTTGAGTATTAAAAAAGCTCTTAAGACTATAAACGTGTAAAATTTTTGCACATCGAAAAATTATTATAAAGTTATGAATTTCATATTATTTGCTCGAAAAAGTAATGAATATATTACATATAGAAATAGTAAAAAAACATCTCACATCGAAAAATTATATTAAGGTGATAAATTTCTATATTATAAATAGGAATAATCCTTCATTCTTAGATATCAACAAAAAAAATCATATGATCCTTAATCTTTTAAGAGTATAAAATTAAGTAAAATTATCCCACATCAAACAATATAAAATTAAGTAAAATTATCTCACATAAAAAAATTATGATGAACTAATTAAATTCTATATTATCAATAAGAGTAATCATTGGTCCATAGATATTAACCAAACATCTTTTGAGTATGAGAAAACTCTATCTCACATCAAAAAAACTACATAATAGGGCGATGAATTTTCATTATATAATTCGTCTCTAAATATTGACAAAACTTAAAGAGCTTTTAAGATTATAAAATTAAGTAAAATTATCTCACATTGAAATAATAATGTCATTGAAAGAATAATGTTATATGTATAAATTAGATATTTTTCCACTCTATAATTTGTAGTTATAAGTAAAAGGTGAGGTTAATATAGTAAAAAGTTGGACCAAATAAAAAATATTTGTCATGGGAAGAACATAGAAAGAAAGAGTAAGTACTACGAAGTATAATTTTATCACATTGAAAGATTTTCCTAAGAAGATATTTTATGATTATAAATTGAAGTCATTTATTGGTTCTTAGTATTGTCTTAAAGAGAGATATTACGAGTTTTAAATACAATGCACGCGTATAATTTAATTTGACGTTTACCGCATATATGACCTCCCAAAAAACACATTAGCGTATGTGGATAGTATTCTTTTACTATTAGACATTCTCTTACCTTCGACTTACTTTCTACTGTTGTGTAGTCTCACAAATTTATGCAATCCTCTAACTTGGTCTCATTATCATTGTCAGTAAAAATCGGCCCGTGCATCGCACGGGCTTTCCAACTAGTAAGTTACGTTTTGGGTCAAATGAATATTAAGGTTCACATAATAAATTCAGTACTATAATTATGTCGGTTTTAAGCTGTCTATATACCTTAAGCTAAAATATATAGATTAATATAGTAATGTTGAGTGATTCGTAAATTTTATTGGTTAGGGAGTAGCCACAGCATCTCTAATTGTTTGAAATTTCGTTTTGGAATCACATGTAGTAACTAAACATTAATTGTAATCAATCATACGTAATATAATTAAATATACCCACAAGAAATTTTGTTATATTTGTATGATTAATTAGGATGAATATTTGATAGTCGGATTTGTCGTCAATCTTACTACCAAATAAAATCAACTAACCTAAGCTAGAATAGCAAGGGTAAGTCATGTCGAATCCACAGAGAGATCGGGAATGAATACTAGTTCGGTCTCGGATTATGAATTAGCTACGCGGATAAATTGATAAGAGTGAGATACTAGATAGACTAACTAATAAATACATAAAGAAACTAAAAATCTAAAACAAGATAAAGAACTAGAAAACTAAAGAAACAAAGAGATGAAATGATGTAATCAAATAAGAAAAGGTACTAAGGGACGATGTCACCCGTGACTTATTCAAATCACGCTAACGAATGTCAAGTATCGAGGAAGTCGGGTTCTCGGACAAGGACAATGCGCATTCTAAGTCGGTCACCTCCCTCCCGGGTTCGTGAAACGACTAATTACCCCGTTTACCTCCCTCCCGGGTTTGTAAGACAGAATCCTAAGGTCTAGACCGGAGACTCACTCCCGTGATATTCCCCAAACTAACCCAAGTCAATGAAAAACACGCTAATCGAAACTAGTGTTAGGGATACTCCGCTTAATTCCCACTCCCGTGTTCAACTAAGTAGAGTAAGGCAAGATAAAGGGGAAGAATCGACAATTAATCCTAATCGACTCCCGTCGATGACCAAGGGACTAAATTCGACTCAAACCCCATAGACCCAAGGTTATCTATAAATCCCTAACACATTCTCATCCAATCACCCAACTAAACCGATATAAGACATTCAATCGCGTAAACTAAACATTTCGAGGCTCCATCGACCCCTAGTGGGAAAGCTATTCACTAAGCATGATTATACTAATACAAATATCAATATTTATTCTAGACATAATCCTAAACACAATAACTATCCACAAATTCACAAAACAATGATGTTTGGGATAAATCCATACCCTTCGGAGTGACGTGGAACTCTCCAAGTCAAAAGGTCAAAGTCAAAAAGTCAAAAAGTCAAAAGGTCAAAAGAGTCATTCAGTCCGAAGTCATGTGAGTCACAAGACCTACATAGGGAAAGTCAACAAGACAACAAGATGAAACCCAACAGCAGAATTGGGCTGAAGGAATCAGCAGATACAAAGCGGGCCGAAGACAGCCCAACTGCTCACAATCCTCCAACCCTAAAGCAAGACCCTGTCAACCCAACTACCCCCTAAAATCCAGGAGTCGCCTCCAGAGCAGGAGAGAAATCAGGAAAGAGCAACGGTTAAGGAAAAAAGAGAAGATAAAAAGCACAGCAACACCAAAAACGCAGGGCATCGAGAACATACTTCAACCCTACTACTAAAAAGCACGAAGAAGAAAAATATAACCAAAAATAACCCGAAAACGATACTTGTATCCTTGTTCATTTTCTTATTCATAGTAGACATTTGGCGGGATTCCGACTCCCCCCGCGGTTTTTCCCACATTGGGTTTCCGCGTCACCAATTTTTGTGTCTTCTCGTTTTCTTTTTCCGTTTGCTCGTTCGTACGTTCGATTCATTTCGTTGTTTCGCGGAACGTTAGCCCGATCACTTTAACCCACAGATTATTCCGTAACCCGGTAAAATTTTACCAAAACAATTTGGCGCCCACCGTGGGGCAAAGTGATCGTTTGCTAGCCAAAATTCTGCAGAGATTCAACCTACCGCCATGTCTGGATCCGATCAAAACCTTACCGATAGCCAAAATGCCTCCACCCAGTCTGCTGGAGGAACACCATCCTCAGGTGTAGCAAGTCAGCCCATCACACCATTCACTCAGGCTACTCCTGTCAGTCTGACAACAGGGCCTGTACCGACAACCTCCAGACCACCTCAGGGGTTCCCGACATCAAAAACGCTCGATCCCTTCAGAATTAGTAGGGAGGCAGCGCCATCTAGGACGCCGACTCATGGAGGGTCGTTTAGAGATGCGCTCAGGATTCCGTCAGCCCCAGATCCTGTGATGGAAATACTTCAGGGGATCAATACTCTGCAGCAAGCGGTGAGGACCTTGCAGAAGGATAACCGTGACATCAGGGCTCAGATAAAAGCGGTGTCAAGGCCACCACCTGCTCCAATTCCGTCACCACCAGAGATTCTGCCCATGACATCTGGAGAAGAACCAAGCCTCCACAGATAACACGCCGTCAGTGGGCAAGCATCAAGGGCGATTCCTCAGGAGGTGGTCACTAGGCTGGATCTGGAGCTATCACCACCCGTCCAAACCGTAGTGCCACAAGGGCTAGGCTACCTAACCCACGGGCCCACACCCGACAGATCGCGCGTTTCAGGTAATCTCTTCTCCGGCATTGAAAACCGAGAGACTAATGCATTATCTCTTGCAGGTACCCCGGCCCATCAGACGCTGAGGTGGCAACCAACGCAATCGCCAGAAGTGTATCCCCTGTCCGACAGCCAACCCTCTGGAGGAGCATGGGCAGCACCTACTCTCAACCAGCAGGCACCGGAGTGGCAACCCAGGCCTGAAACAGTTGCCTTCCCTTCACTGCCTCCTCCAAACAGTCTGCACCTTGGGGGACCCCAAACAGGAAGTACACCTTTCAGTTTTTTTCCCCCTGCTTCTAACCCTCTTACAGGGACCAACAGTGCAGCAGACCAGCAGTCTCAAGAGCTAAAGGAGCTGAGGGAACTGATCAACAAAATTCCCGGAATGCCACGCCCCCTGGAGAGAGCAGCCAGAGACAGCTATGCAGACTCACCCTTCACAGACGACCTGGCCTGTGTTGCTGTGCCCAAGGGCTTTGTGCCACCCGCCATGACGCTCTATGATGGCACCGCAGATCCCATGGACCATATCAACTAGTACAAGCAGAAAATGATGGTGATAACCGCCACCGGGCCTTTGAAGGAAGCTTGCATGTGCAAAGGGTTCGGTTCCACCCTCTCGGGAGCAGCCCTTCATTGGTTCAACGGTCTGCCAAACAGAAGCATCACCTCCTTTGCTGATCTGGTTAATGCTTTCAACCAACAGTTCGCCAGTAGCAGAAAGCCGGAAAAGCAGACTAGCGATTTATATCGGGTGGTGCAGAGGTTCGAGGAGTCAACGCGAGATTTCCTCAACAGGTTCAATAAGGAGAAGGTGACTATCCCCAGGTGTGACGTGGCCACCGCCATCGAAGCCTTCCGCCAAGGGCTCCTCCAGGATTCAGATCTTTACAAAGATCTCACCAAATATCCTTGTGCTACATTCGAGTATGTGCAAACCAAAGCATTGGCAGCCATCCGACTAGAGGAGGATTCGGGACCCAGAAGGGCCACTTATGGTTCTGAGCATGTTTCCAGGAAGGCACCAGCAGAGAGGAGGGGCGAAAGATCCAAGCCCTACGACAGAAGTGTTCACAAGATCTCTGAAGAGAAGGATTGGAAAGAGAACCCAGGACTCCCACCTAAGATAAGCGAGTACGGGTTCTCCACCAATCTAGCTGGTCTGCTCAGAGCCCTAAAAGAGTTGGGGCGTAAAGTCAGATGGCCCAGGAGACAAGAGTACGCCAACGACCGTAGGGACGCAAGCAAGAGGTGTGAATTCCACGATGATATAGGTCACAACACTGAAGAATGCGTCCTCCTCAGGAAAGAAGTGAAATACCAGTATGATCAGGGAAACTTAGATCATTTGGTACCTAGAAGCTCCAGCAGGCTAAATGCGGCAGAGCAAGTGCTACCTTCGCCTCCACCCCTGTGCACCAGAATTGTCAATGTAATTACAGGAGGATCAGAGTTAAGCGGTCTAACCTATTCAGCAGCCAAAAGACATGCTTCCCACTCCAGAGGAGACAAGCCAGAATATTCCTGCAGAATTAGCTGCCCAGACCTCCCAGCCGTCACCTTTGATGAATCTGATGCAGAGTCATCTCCAGAATCCCACCATGACGCCCTGATCATCACGCTCTCCATAGGAAACTGCACTGTAAGGAAAATACTGGTGGACACTGGAAGCTCCGTCAACCTTATCATGCTAGAAACCCTGCAGAACATGGGATTCAGTGAGGAGGATCTGAGCAAGAAAGCAGTCCCTCTCATAGGCTTCAGTGGGGAAACCAAATACTCCCTGGGAGAGATCACGATTCCTACCTACGCAGGAGGCGTAAACAAGCAAGTGCGGTACCTGGTCATTGATGGTCCCTCTACTTACAACGTGATCCTGGGAAGACCGTGGATACATGAAATGAAAGCCATCACCTCCACCTACCACCAATGTTTGAAATTTCCCACACCCTGGGGAGTGCAGAAGATCAGTGGTGACCAAAGAGAAGCCAAAGACTGCTACAGAGTGGCGCTGAAGAAGACGGCCAGCCCTCCAGCATAGCAACTACAGAGCCTTCATCTACCTCTGCAAGAGTATCTAGAGCCCCCTCAGGCGGAGATAGATGAAGTCAACTTAGACAAGCAACACCCAGAGCGAAAAGTGCTAATCGGTTTAGAATGCACAGGTAATATCCAACAAAACCTTGTTGAATTATTAAAAACTAACATGGATTGTTTTGCGTGGTCTCATGATGATATGGTAGGAATAGATCCGAGTATCATAACTCACAGGTTAAGCGTGGACCCGAGCTACAAACCAATCCAGCAGAAGAGGAGGAAGTTTGCTCCAGAGAGGAACCAAGTCATAAACCAGGAGGTAGATAACCTGCTGGCCGCCGGAAAAATTAGAGAAGTCAAGAACCCAGAATGGCTATCCAACGTGGTAGTAGTCCCAAAGAAAATCGGCAAATGGAGAGTGTGCGTCGACTTCACCGATCTGAACAAGGCGTGTCCAAAAGACCCATTCCCCCTACCACACATAGATGCCATGGTAGATGCCACAGCAGGCCATGAGATGCTGACCTTCCTGGATGCATGGAGTGGATACAACCAAATCAGGATGCATCCATCAGATCAGGAGAAAACCGCATTCAGGTCTGAGAGAGGTATCTATTGCTACAATGTTATATGCCTTTTGGTTTGAAAAATGCAGGATCTACCTACCAGAGGTTGGTTAACATGATGTTCAAGAAGCAAATCGGCAAGACCATGGAGGTGTATATCGATGATATGGTTGTCAAATCCAAGCAAGCCTCGCAGCACACGGCACATCTGGAGGACGCTTTCAATACCCTGAGGGAGTACAAGATGAAGTTGAATCCTTCAAAGTGCACATTCGGAGTATCCTGTGGAAAATTTCTAGGGTACATGGTCACCCAGAGGGGAATCGAAGCCAGCACAGAGCAGATCAAAGCCATTCTACAACTAGAGTCTCCACAGAAACCAAAAGACGTGCAGCGGCTAACCGGAAGAATTGCCGCCCTGAGCCGGTTCATCTCCAGGTCATCAGACAGATGCCGCCTATTCTATGATGTCCTGAAGAAAGCCCAAAGATTCGACTGGACGGAAGAGCACGAGAAGGCATTCAAAGAATTAAAACACTACCTTAGCACCCCACCACTCCTATCAAAACCGGAACCAGGGGAGCCGCTCTTTTTGTATTTATCAGTGACCGAGGTGGCGGTCAGTGCGGTGCTGATAAGGGAGCATGAGGGAGTGCAACATCCCGTCTACTACGTCAGTAAGTCTCTGCTCCCTGCAGAGACCAGGTACACGTCCCTTGAAAAACTTGTACTTGCACTCGTTATCGCATCATATAAACTACGTCCCTATTTTGAGTCACATGTTATATCTGTAGTAACAAATTACCCGTTAAAAGCTATTATGAGAAAACCTGAGTTGTCAGGAAGGATGGCGAAGTGGTCTATGCACTTGAGTGACTTTGATTTGAGGTTTGTTCCCAGAACAGCAATCAAATCCCAAGCGCTAGCAGATTTCATTTCCGACTTCAGTCCAGCACTGCAGACGCAAGCTGAGAAAGATGTCATCCTCCTGGAAGAAAACAGGGACGAGCAAGTGTGGAAACTCAACGTAGATGGCGCTTCAAACATGAGAGGATCCGGAGCAGGCTTGGTGCTTAGGTCACCTCAGGGAGATCTCATAGTTCAAGCAGTTCGATACGAGTTCCGAACAACGAACAATGAAGCAGAATACGAAGCTTTGATCCTGGGTCTCCAGTTGTCCCTAGACCTTAAAATCAAGCAGCTGGAGGTGTATGGTGACTCCCAACTGGTAGTCAACCATATGAACGGTTCGTACGCAGCCAAAGACGCAAAGATGATGGCTTACCTTGAAGTGGCGAAAGACCTTTCCTTGAGATTCACAAAGTTCTCAATAAACCAAGTTCCGAGAGAACAAAATGTGGAAGCAGACGCCTTAGCAACTCTGGGGGCAACCTTCAAAACAGAAGAAGTATCCTCCATACCCATAGTCCATGTGCTATAACCAGCAATCCGAAGGGGTGCACAGGAGCATGAAACGTCAGAAGGAAGTCCACCAGATCAAGGTCTGCAGTGGTTTCAGGAAGCGAGGGTCCACAGCACCACAGCAGAGCAAGAAGAAATCTCCGACTGGAGAAAACCCTACAAGGACTGGCTGCAAAATGATATCCTGCCAGCAAACAAAAGAGAAGCTCGGAGTTTCAGAATGAAAGCATCCCGATATACCCTTATCGACGGTATATTATTTAAAAGATCCACAGCGGGGCCATACCTGAGGTGTCTAAACGAAGAAGAGGCAGAAGTGGTAATGCATGATCTCCACAGCGGGGAATGTGGAAATCATGCAGGGGGCAAGAGTCTATCCAACAAAGCACTTCGTCAAGGTTACTATTGGCCAACAATGCACAGGGACGCCAGAGAGCATGTTAAAAAATGCGACGCCTGCCAAAGACACGCACCGGTCAATCACCAGCCAGCAGAACCACTACATCCAATTATATCCCCTTGGCCCTTCATGAAGTGGGGAATGGATATTGTGGGCAAATTACCAAGAGCACCAGGAAACAAAGTCTTCATGCTCGCAATGACCGACTACTTCTCCAAGTGGATAGAAGCAGAAGCGTTCCCTCAGGTGACTGAGAAGCAGGTAATATCCTTTATTAAATGTAACATCATCTGCAGGTTCGGAGTTCCCTCAGAGATCATCTGCGACAATGGGTCCCAATTTATTGGCAAAAAGATGGAAGCCTATTGCGCCAGGTGGAACATCGCCCTCAACACATCCACCCCCAGAAATCCGCAATCTAATGGTCAAGCAGAATCCAGCAACAAAATTGTGATGGATAACCTGAAGAGAAGGCTGGAGGAAGCAGGGGGCAGATGGGCAGAAGAACTCCCTTTGGTACTGTGGTCCGACAGAACCACACCTAAGGTAGCTACTGGGCAGACACCTTTTAGCTTGGTTTTTGGTGCTGAGGCGGTCATTCCTGCAGAGGTGAGGGTACCCACTTACAGATATGGTTGCACAACAGAAGAAGGGAACCAGGTCGAGATGGCAAGCAGTTTAGACACCATAGATGAACTCAGAACCGATGCTCAGATCAGAATGGCCTCCTACAGGCAGGTAATCGCCAGAAGCTACAACAAGAATGTTAAAATCAGAGTCCTGCAAGAAGGAGATCTGGTCCTCAGGAAGGTATTCCAGAACACCAGAAATCAACAGGCGGGGAAGTTCGCTTATAACTGGGAAGGGCCCTACCAAGTGGAGAAGATAATCGGAAATGGAGCATATCGACTTATGACCATGGAGGGAGAGATCATCCAAAAACCTTGGAACATAATACACTTGAAAAAAATACTTTTTATATAAAACAAAATCATCAGAAACAAAGGCCATTGTCGCCAGAGCAAAGGCATCCAAATCTGCCAGATACGCCTCCACCAGAACCCAGGTTCAAACTCACCTCTCATTCTTTTAATCTACTCTATCTTTCAAAATTACTCCCTGTTTATAAAGATTTCAAGATTTCCTCCACCCTTTGAAGCTTAGATAATTTTTCTTATATGTACCTTGGAATTTAACACAACTTTGATGAAACTAAAGAAAGCTAATTAGGTTCTCGCCATTCTCAAAACCAGAAATTTGAAACCTCTTTTATGAATCCTTAGGATCCAATTTTCTTAAACTTCCTCTTCACATGTTTTCATTCTATTCTTCTTTTTGTGTCACTAAAATTGAATCTCTTTCATCTACCACACTCTTTCTGAAATGTGATTTTCTCTGTTACGGCATTTTTTGCAAATGTGACGAGTCTTTGCCAAAATTCTTTCAAATTAATGTCTGATCTGGTGGAGCGTATAACTTCCACAGAAGGCGTGCGTCTTGTGCTGATTGCCTACAACCAGGGCATCACAAGTCCCCTGCGTCACTCAGCACCCACGCAAAGTGTGGCACCTCTGACTGAGTGGGCAAAACAAGACCCCAGGCCACCAATCATCATGGGTCGACCATACGGACAAAGGCATGCATACAAACAGAACAAACAAAACAAGCGAAACAAACATCACAGAAGTAAGGTAAACAAGTTCCACAAACAAGTTCATAATGATTCTGCTCCCTTGAGCAGAAGAAATTCGGGTACTCTACTCCCTTGAGCAGAGGAAAAGGTTCGGAACATAACAAATTTTTTAACGAAATATTTTTGACCGCACAGGGCCACAGACAACAAAAGATAATGGGCTGAACAGCCTAAGCTTTATCCTCAGGAGGAAGGGAGGCAAGAGGCTCCACCACAGCTTCATCATCAATGGCCACCGCCGATCCAGGCATCTCTTGAGCAGCAGGAGGAGAAGAAACCGACTCCTCCACCACTTCCTCTCCCTCTACAGCCAGCATCTTCAGGTCGAAGCCATTGGGGAACTCCTTCTGCATCCTCCTCTCCAGAGCAGCTAGGTCCCAGCCCGTGTGCTTCCCCTTGGTATAGGTGGTGACCATTTGAATTTCAGTGCTCAAAGCAGACCAGCTGAGAGCTCCCACCATATTCTCCTGAAGTGCCGCCACCTTCTCCTGGAGGTCAGAGTTGGCATCCTGAGCCTTAGCAAGCTCAACCCTCATTCCCTCAGCAGCCGCCTTCTGCTTTTCCTCCTCAGCAAGTTGTCCTCTAACCTGCTCCAGTTCCCTCCTGAGCTTATTGGCCTCCTCCTCCAGCCTCGTAACGTTCTCCTTGGATTGACCAGCCTCCTCCATCAGTCGAGCCTTATCCAACTGAAGCTGACTCCCCAGATCCTTAAGATGAGATATGCCGGTTTTCACATAGATAGCCATCTGGAGAATCTGAGCAACATCGCAACAATCAGCAGCACAGTTTAGATGGAAAATAACTCGAAGCCAGAAAAGCAGAAATTACCTCGAAGCCATGAGCAGCAATATGGGCCGCCGATTCAATCAAGGGTTCTCTGGCCATTATGGCCTCAGAGCCAGGGAAAAGGAACTGGTCCAGGATCGACAGGTCCTCCAAATTCCTGATGGTCCCAAAATCCCTAGGGAAGGTCATGGTGACTTCATCAGGACCATCTCCAGCAGAGTGAAGAGCTGAAGGCTGAGGAGAATCAGGGACGTGAGTCACATGAGGATTCCCCTCTGAGTCAACTGGTGCAGAAGGAGAGGAGCTGCGCCTCCTCTTCGAACTGGTCGACGGAGCAGGGGAGGAAGCAGGGCCCTTTCTAGAGGAAGAGCGGGTGGACATGCTTCTCCTTCTAATCCGATCCAGGGTCAAGGGAGCTTTTGCACTACCTAAAAGGAATAAATGCACAGTTTAAAGTTTCACGGAAATCGACAAGAGGAAAGTTAAACGTGAATTTACTCAGCAAGAACGATCCTCACCAGAAGACATTGTGGCAGCAAAGGGAGGACAGGTACCGTTGGCAGAAGAGATAAACAAACTGGAGAAGGAGAGTTGTTCGGAGGTCAAATCGGAAAGTTTAGCCGCAAAATCGAGGAGGGGCGTTACTTTATCCGGTTGCTGAAGACCTGCGACACGAAGTCAATAAGAACCATAAGAAGGCGAGAAAAATACAAAGCTGAGAGCACGACAAATACCTGTGACAGTCCCCCACTCAAAGAACAAGTAATCACAGGAAGGAGGAGAAAGGGAGTCGGCCTTCACAAATACAAAGTCCCTAAACCACTCCGCATCAGGAGGATTAGGAGGAAAGAATATACCGGGGAAATTCTTGTCTTTTACCCGCATGGTCACCTGTCCGCATCCCAGGGGTCATACCTGGAACACGGAGCAGACATCAAGCAACGAGAAGCTCTTCTGATGACGGAGATTTAGGACACAGAAAGACAGAAGCACTCTCCAGGTGTGGGGAACTAGTTGACAAGGGGCCAATCTATAGAGGGTTAGAAATTCCTGGACTAGAGGAGGAAAGGGGAAACGAAGACCTAGGAGGAATGGGTATGCATACATGCAGATCCATCCGGGGCAAACATAGTCGGCTTGTTGTCCCGGAGAAGGGAGGTGGACCACAACTCCTTCCTCGAAGCCAAAAATCTCTCTAACAAGGGGGAGATCCCCGTCAGAGAAGCTAGAGTCGCAAGAATGCTTCTTGCCCAGGATAGAAGAGGGGGAGAAGTTCATCAGCGATGTCGATGAAGAGAGGGCGGGTGACTTACCTCGAGCTGATTTGGGAGCCATGATCGAAATTAAAATAACAAACAAAAACGAAGAAAATCACCTGGAGAAGCAGAGAGTACGGCGAATGACGATGGCGAACGACGAAGGACAGAGGAAAAAAGATGATTTGAATTTCGAAAAGAAGAGAGAGGTCTTGAGTTATGAGAGGGGTAGAGGAAGTAGGAGTAAATGGGAAAGGAGGTAAATTAAGTGGAATAACGAAAGAGAGGAAGCATCGGGAAGTGTGAGCAATTATGAGGGTAGAGGTCAGAGTCATCATGAGGGAGGAGAAGAGTCAGTTAGAAAAACGAGAAGTAGCAGACTCCAAAACAAACTCTGTGAGAAAAAATCGTCACCAGAACCGTAAACAAACGGAAATTCCCGCCTAATATGAACTTAGTCGGAAATTTGGGGGCAATTGTTTGGGATAAATCCATACCCTTCGGAGTGACGTGGAACTCTCCAAGTCAAAAGGTCAAAGTCAAAAAGTCAAAAAGTCAAAAGGTCAAAAGAGTCATTCAGTCCGAAGTCATGTGAGTCACAAGACCGACATAGGGAAAGTCAACAAGACAACAAGATGAAACCCAACAGCAGAATTGGGCTGAAGGAATCAGCAGATACAAAGCGGGCCGAAGACAGCCCAACTGCTCACAATCCTCCAACCCTAAAGCAAGACCCTGTCAACCCAACTACCCCCTGAAATCCAGGAGTCGCCTCCAGAGCAGGAGAGAAATCAGGAAAGAGCAACGGTTAAGGAAAAAAGAGAAGATAAAAAGCACGGCAACACCAAAAACGCAGGGCATCGAGAACATACTTCAACCCTACTACTAAAAAGCACGAAGAAGAAAAATATAACCAAAAATAACCCGAAAACGATACTTGTATCCTTGTTCATTTTCTCATTCATAGTAGACATTTGGCGGGATTCCGACTCCCCCCGCGGTTTTTCCCACATTGGGTTTCCGCGTCACCAATTTTTGTGTCTTCTCGTTTTCTTTTTCCGTTTGCTCGTTCGTACGTTCGATTCATTTCGTTGTTTCGCGGAACGTTAGCCCGATCACTTTAACCCACAGATTATTCCGTAACCCGGTAAAATTTTACCAAAACAAATGATAAGATCATAAAACTAAACACAATTAGCGATAATGACGATAAATATAAACTAATCAATCGATAAACCTACCATAAACATAAAACTCAAACATAAATAAGGAATAAGAAAAGAGAAGAGAATTATGCCAAAATGAAAGATGAATTGATTAAAGGAGAAACTAACGCAAAAAGATCAAGTCTTGAACCCAAAGATTAAATCTCTTAAACTAATTTTAGGAAAATAATTGGAATTAAACTAACTAATGAAGAGGCAAAATGCTAATCTAGAACTACTGTGCGGCTGACCACTACACTAAACCCTCTGTTTTTTTTTATGTCTACGCCTCTCTCCTCTATACAAATGAGGGGTTTTTGCTTTAATATTTCACCAAACAAAGGAAAAGACCAAAACGTTCTTCACTCAAATGAGAAGGAAAGAAATAGATCCAAGGGTTGAATAGTCGTTATCTTTTTTTGCATAGTGGCCTCTTCTCTTTAAGTCTTGACCCGTCTTGACTTGTCTCGGTTTTAGCCAACCCAATCCTTCCTGTACCTATAATATTAAATGACTAGAGCAGTACCAAAATTCCGAGAAATATAATAAAACAAACATAAATACGCGAGACACGACTAATAAACTAATTAAATCCAAAACGACTAAATAATAGCAAGTTGAGTGGTAAAATCGACTAGATAAGAGTACCAATGTGGGCCAAAAATAGGTAAAATACCGACTTATCAACCTTCCCACACTTAACTCTTATTCGTCCTCGAGTAAGCTCAAAAGACAAACTCCGACCCATAAATAAAATCATGAAAACAAAAACACAAAATAAATACAAAAACGAAAATAAGCAAATATCAACAAACAGGTCACAAACTCACAAGTCTCCCAAATCAAAAGTCACTATCTAAAATCCAACTAAAATATAGAATATGAATATTGAAATTACTTGATCGGTTGCAAAAATTATTATTACATATCTCGTGGCCTCGGTTCATGCTATGTCGGGATGTGAGACGGAAATGGAAAGAGGTCTCCCATGAAGTTATCGAGAAATGTATACAAGTCTCGACCCCTTGAATAAACAAAGGGTTAGGGCCGTCCTAATTACCCAAGTGACACATGAAACGATCCAAAATGAAGAATAAGGATAAAAAAAAATACTCGGGGGAGGAATCGTCTTTCATTTTCTTTTTCTCATATTTTTGTTTCATTTTTCATTTTTCCTTCTTTCATTTTCTCGTTTTTTTTTTCTTTTCTTCTTGTCCCCTTTGTTCTATTCTTTTTGAGTTTTTGAGAATTTTTCTTTGTTTGCTTGTATTTGATGTTTGAGCTCTTTTTGATGGAAAATGAATGTAAACTCAATATCAACTCTTATTTTGTGGAGTATTTTTGTGAGATATGGATCGAAAAAAAAAAGATAGAAAGTCACTTGGATAAATAGTCACCTAGACAATATACAAAGCCAAAATCACAACACGGGAGGTGAAAGGTGGAAACAAGTGAAGAACACATCTTGAGCGACTTATAGTAGGAGGGCAATCAATATATAATACTAATAAACAACCAAT
Source organism: Agrostemma githago (assembly GCA_958450325.1). Classification (NCBI taxonomy): domain Eukaryota; kingdom Viridiplantae; phylum Streptophyta; class Magnoliopsida; order Caryophyllales; family Caryophyllaceae; genus Agrostemma; species Agrostemma githago. The sequence goes on from OY288242.1 coordinate 10,220,610, forward strand.
AAGTAATAAAAAATTCATACTCTTTAAAGAAGTTGAAAATTAGAAAAATAACTTTATCAAGGAAAATAAGTGAATCGAAAAACAAAAATCTTTTTGGAGTTTTTCTTTTTTTCAATCAAAGAAAAACACAAAAAACGACACAAACCACAAAGACAAAGAACTAAAAACAACAAAACAATCCATACAAGCTACAATTCCACAACAAACACATATTTACAACACAAAACACCACTAAGTAACCTCCAACAAGAGTAACAACCACAATATCCTCAAGCATAACAAACCATCCACCAAGAATCTACCTCCCCACACTTGAAACGAACATTGTCCTCAATGTTCAAAATTAGGGAGGGAAAGGGAGGGTGAGAAATACCTTTGAAGCGTAATTATTCCCCACACTTGATCGATTTCATGTCTCCAAGCCATCTTGCTTCAATGTGGTGGTTTCTTGCTAGAGGTACCTACAAGCAAAAATACAAACAAACAAACAAAAACATAAATATGTTCAACAAACTTGGGATGCCTCCCAAGAAGTGCGGATTTAAGGAAACCGCCAAACCTACAATTAAGCTTAACGTTTAACGGGATCCCATAATCGATATTCTAGGCCATTCATGGTTCTAGACTCATCATAGTAACCAACATCCCTAAGATCTCTTCTTTGTTTTTCCACTCCTTTCATGAGAGTTAGGCTAAAAACCACATAAAAGACACGATTAGTCTTCTTGATCAACATGTCACTCTTCCAAACGCCTCCTTCCTTGTCCAAAATCACACCACTTCCATGTAAATCTTCAAACATTGATTCATAAGTGGGGGCTAGAAAGTCTTGAGGAAAACAATTAATGTGAAATGAAAATGCATCCTCAAATACTATGGACTCATAAGAAGGGGAATGGAAGTCAAGAGGAAAACAAGTGAGAAGAATAAGAGATTCATCAAGAATGGAAGGGTAGCCTCATGAATTTCCTCAAGAAATATCTCAAAAATAGGTTCGTCTAATATGTCAACATTATTATCATCCCATTTAACCTCAACATCGTCATCAACAATGCTCGATTCACTTAATTTAAAATCTTTTGGAAACAAGAAAGTTTCCAACACACATCCACTACTTGTCACAATGACATTCACATCAAAATCAAAGGGTGCACATAAAATCTCTTTGTGGGCTACCTCCTCACATTTGGTCTCATTAAAATACATGGTCTCGAACAAAGGGGTAAGAGAAATAAGGTCAACATAATCAATACATGAAATAGATTCATCCTCAAAATAAGCAAAAGACTCAAATTTCTCCAAAATGGGCTCCTCAAAGAAGTCATTATCCATATCTCATTTATATTCAAATACCCCCATCCTCTCAACTATCCCTACAACACTCTCAGCACAAGTTTCAACATCATCAACAACCTTATCAAGAGAGTAAGAAATCTCTTCATTGCAAGGATTATCAACTAAATCATCGACATCCATAAAGTGAGGCAAGCAAGCATCCTTAAGACTAGGGGAAGAGATTTGAATCTCCATAAGAACACAATTTTCATCCCTCTCCATATCAAAAGCATCATTAAACACACTCATGCACTCACCATATGGCTCATCAACAATCTCAAAATCCTCAAGAAAAGTCTCTTTAATAACATCATCACTAACACATCTCTTATCCTCAAGATTATCATCAAATGAAGACTTGATATCGTCAATAAGAACAATAGACCCAACATAAACGCTACCATGATCATCACATCCCTTGAGGAAGGGAGAACTAATCAAATTACAAATGGTAGGCAAAGTGGTCATGTTAACAAGAGGCTCATCATCCAACTTAGACTCTAAGTCTTCAACTAAGGTGGTAGCATCCACATGGAGAGGTAAATAAGTATTCTTATAACTAGTGTTCTCCGATTGCCTAGAATCATTAACAAACTTATTAAGAATGTCCCATCTTTCACAATACGGGATTGATGTAAACCTACTTTGACAACTTTCTTCAATCATGCCTATAATGTTATCATGAACACCATCATACACCATATGACAAAATTCCCACATCTCAACATCAAACTCATAAGTGCAATTCTTAAGTCTACCCCAATAATCATGCAATGTCTCTTTACGTAGTGGAATGTGGTAAATCGTCATAGGAACAAGCACCAAGTGACAAGGCATAAAACCAATCCTACAATCAAATAAACCAACAAACCTAAGCTAGAATAGCAAGGGTAAGTCGAGTCGAATCCACAGAGAGATCGGGAATGAATACTAGTTCGGTCTCGGATTATGAATTAGCTACGCGGATCAATTGATAAGAGTGAGATACTAGATAGACTAACTAATAAATACATAAAAGAAACTAAAAATCTAAACCAAGATAAAGAACTAGAAAACTAAAGAAACAAAGAGATGAAATGATGTGATCAAATAAGAAAAATTACTAAGGGACGATGTCACCCGCGACTCATTCAAATCACGCTAACGAATGCCAAGTATCGAGGAAGTCGGGTTCTCGAACAAGGACAATGCGCATTCTAGGTCCGTCACCTCTCTTCCGGGTTCGTGAAACAACTAATTACCCCGTTTACCTCCCTCCCGGGTTCGTAAGACGGAATCCTAAGGTCTAGACCGGAGACTCACTCCCGTGATGTTCCCCAAACTAGCCCAAGTCAATGAAAAGTACGCTAATACAAACTAGTGTTAGTTATACCCCGCTCAATTCTCACTCCTGTGTTCAACTAAGTAGAGTAAGGCAAAATAAAGGGGAAGAATCGACAAGTAATCCTAATCGACTCCCGTCGATGACCAAGGGACTAAATTCGACCCAAACCCAATAAACCAAGTTAATCCATAAATCCCCAACACGTCCTCATCCAATCACCCAACTAAACCGATACAAGGCATAAAATCGCGCAATTCATATAAGTCGGGGCTCCATCGACCCATAGTGAGAAACTACTCCCTACTCATATTTATAATAATCAAAACACTAATAATTACTCTAAACATAAAAATAAGCATAATGAAACAATAAAGACTAAAACTTTGACTAATGAAATAAATTAAACTAATCTAATATAGCACATACTAATTACTTGACATAAAGATGGAAAACAAACTTAGAATCATATTAACAAACACAATTAACGAAAAAGAAATGAACTTTACACTAATTACTCCGTAATAATTATAATATCATAAACTTGAAACTTAAGGGTAAACAATAATGAGAGAAAAGATGAGAATTGTACAAAAGGATGAATTTAAGGAACTTGAATGAAGAAGAAGAAGAAGTGATTAAATCATAAAAAATAATTAAAAGGCTAATTAAAACAAATTTAAAAGAAGATTAAGAAGAAAACTAGGTACGTCACCCGTGAAATTCACGGAATTATCCGCTTAATAATTGTGTGCGTTGGTTTTTGTAAATCATCCACCAAGTCGTTTGGTGAATGTATATACGGAGTAGTTGTCTGAAATTACATGTCGATCAATTTAGTATTTAACGGAATTGGACGTAGTTGAAATGTAGCATAAAGACGCCCTTTTAATTTTGCTTTAGTATTATTTGGTACCTTTGAGTTGGGTATTGTATCTGCTGTCGGCATTTGTGACAATAGTTGTCGGTTCCGAGTCCCTTCCTACACGTTAGACATGAGATGTATCTCCATTCAATGTCCGTCCTAATTTCACTATTTGTCCGTGGCACGTATAGGTTGCTTTTTGTGCGTTGAATTGCGGTTGAACACAAGTTTCGTTATATTTCGATTGAGTTTCTCTCAATTTTTATATAGTTATTGTAAATGTTATCTTACCATGTCCATGCTCTTCATCTCCTTGAGTTTCTTAATTGATTTTCGAATGGCTGACATTGTGTCCTCAATTTGTTGTTGTATGTTGTTCTGGAGGTGTTCAACTGATTTTGGAGATGTAACCCTGTATTATTTGTAAAAATAAATAGTTATACCAAATTTGTCGGATTTCTTATAGAGTACTCCCTCCAAGTTCCTATTATTGTCCCAAAAGCTTTTGGGGTGAAAAATAAGGAAGGGGAAATGAGTGTCTCAAAAAAGAAGGAGGGAGAGAGAGAAATGAGAGAGTAAATGTGAGCACACATTGATGGCTTAAAAAGGAAATTGGGACAAATAACAAACACAACTCAAAAAGGAAAGTGAGAGAACAATACGAACTCGGAGGGAGTAGTTAGTTTCTAGCAAATGATTTGTGTGTAGGGTTACCTTTCCAATAATTCTCTTGTTTCAAGTATGTCCATGTCTATATACACTTTTGTTCCGTAAGTGCTCTGTAGTTGGTATTCGTCTGCATTGAAAGTAAGCAGGTTTAGTTGCTCTTGTTGAGGTAATGATAATTGTGTTCGGCTTGCCGGATTCTGTTGTGAAGCTTCCATCAACGTATTTGGTTGCTTTTCCCCATAATGTTACCCTAATTTTACTGTCCCTGTACATAGAACATTGTAGGCTGAAATATCAATGCATAAATATTTTCAAAACTCTAACTATGACGATGCAAGAGACAAATCTCAGACGATAAGGATTGCGTGAATGAATTAACCGAAAAGTTACAGTAAGAATGGCAGCCGAATAGGAGAACGTATAATCGAATAAAGTTTATGACAAATATTTTTAACATGAAATCTCACCTCTCGTCTTCAATGAAGATGTGTCGTATTTCTGTAGGTCCGTTTTTGTCATAACGTCAGCATTGTCCTCTATTCCCGTCAGAAGTCTTACGACATCTGCATGTATTTTCAAGTAAGTGTGTGAATGTGAACGCTCTAATTAGTAATAAATTTGTGTAATTTGGGTTAGTTACCTATCAAGTATTCTGTTTCGTTGCTTCTTTCCTCAAGCAGATGCAGCGGATGAAATTCAAACTTATACATTGGAATCTGTTTCTCGTTTTCTGGTGACTCGAGGACGGAAGTGAATCGTGTGAATGGTGAGCCTAGGACGTATGCTCCCAAAGATAAATAATTAAGTCCTATTACCTTAAACAATATAGTAGAGGTAAGTCGGGTATCGAATCCACAGGGAAAGCGATGTAACTAATGTGCAATTAAAATAAAGTAACGTAACAATAATAATGGGGGGTTTTTGATTGATTTGTCTAACAACTAAAATAACGAAAATAAAATAACTAATAATGATGAATTAAGATGATTAAGAGACTCGACTCAAAGAAAATCCACTAACTAGTTAAACAATTGATCATCGACTATTAACCTTTATTTAATCCTTGAGTATTCTATTGTGAAACTAAAAGTTCCAATTGTTCTGTAGATAATATTACTTAGGTCGAAACGCGATACTAAACAACCTAATTATTGAACAACCTAATCCACGCGTCTAGATTTAATTCAATAACAACATGAACGATATGAACAAATCAATAGAAATAACGACCTTTAACACACGCGGTTATTGGTTCGAATTATGTGTTTATTCCTCCCTTTACCCAATTACGATGAAACGCATACAAATAATTAGGTCTAAAGACTGCAATTTTATCTAGTGAATTGAACAATTACGGATTCAAACACAAAGGATTGCAATAGATTGAAGATTGAAATAATCAATTGGTCAAAAAGATTAAACAAGAAACAATCATAAAAATAGCACAAGAAATAAACAATACTCAAGTAATTAAATAGAGATTAAGAAAAGTCTCACAATCAATTAACTAGTAGCTTCAAATCTTTGATCCAAGAAGAAAGATTAGTTACACATGAGAAAATTAGGGTTCTTCTCTTCTAGTCAAAAGTAACGTTAATTACTATGATGAATGTTATATGATGATCCCCATCTTAATAATATGTAGTGTAATAATATAATAGGAAAGTCTAGTAATTTCCATAATCTAGTAATAACAACAACAACAACAACAACAACAACAACAATAATAATAATTAAGCTGACACGGAACCCGAAGTAGTTCCGTCTTCCATCCCGAGCTGTGCTTTGACTTTTCACTCGGTTTAGTTGAGTTTGTTCTTCACACTCTTCATCTCAGGCCCAAATCACACATCACGAAATTAAGAGCTCTGAAAACCGTCTTTTCTTCAATAAAACACAATTTCTTCGAGAAAACCAAATAAACGATTTCCACTCTAAATCCGCACCTTTAATCACCAAATCTAGCTCAAATCTCCGCCGTAAGCACATATAAAACACGCTAGGTCAACTTCCCCACACTTAGATCTTTGCTCATCCCGAGCAAAACTCGAAAACATCAACAATAAAACACAAGATCTTACAAAAGAAACATGGGAGCTCGACATCACACAAAATTCATCTCTTCAACTAACCTCATATTATCTTCAAAATTTAAGCACAAGGTCACAATAACATGAAAATCACACAACTACAAAAACTGTGACCACAAGACAACTCTAAAACATCGGAACATGATACTACGCCCCTTATATCTCCGAATCCTAAACATGATCACATGTGCTACAAAATATCACCAATGGTAAACACGATTTATACCACTATTCTCCAAAACCCACACATGTGATCGACCTAAATGCCTCTAACACCTTAATACAACATAAAGCAATATCTAATCGCATAAAATTTAGTGCTACGACTACACCGCACCGCGATTCTTCTTACCTTAACCAACTATCCTACCCGACCGACCTTCTATGTCACTCTTCTTATGACACCAACACCAAGAATGAAGAAAATAACGTGAATTTTGTCCTAAATCCCTCATTTCGCCCAGAGTGTCCACCCTTGCGGATTTTCACCCTAGCTTTTTATCTTTTTTTTCAAACTCACACTACTCTCGTGGCACACAACTCGATTTTTCATTTTACCCGGAGCGCCCTTTCGGGTTTTCACTCCGTCCTCGGCCACTTTCCCATTCTTGCCTAGGCGCCCTTCCGGGTTTTCACCTAGTCGGGTTTATTATTCTTTTTTTTTTCAACTTTTTTTTTGAATTTTTTTTCTCATCATTTTTTCAGATTACAAGTTACAACATGAATGACGGTTACAAATACGAGATTAATATATAATTCTCTTCCCCACACTTATTCCGAGCATTGTCCTCAAATTGAGACTAAGGACATAAATAAAAACAATAAACATGGGAATCGAGACTTTGAACATCGATAACAACTCGTCACAACCATTGCAATGTCACATGACATTCATCCAACCACATCTCGATCGCACTTACTAGCATCGAACACCCAATCTTAAACAACAAAACTATGACAACATAACTAACTCCGAATCAAAGCAATTCAGCCACCACAACTACTCATCAATACTGTCAATGGACCAGACCCGACAAAACTCGACACTTATAACTCAACCATAAATTCGCACTTACAATGAAACAGTGCCACTAACACCAACTGAAAACCAACCTAACAACACACACGACACACAACAACCCAAAACGAAATAGATCACCAACTCGACACAAAGCAAACTAATTCGAGGCAAAATATGAATGAAAGTCCAGAATTCATACTAAAAGTTGCTGTACTCTGAGTGACTCCTCCAAACCCGTCAGAAAATCGATCGTTTCCGGACCCACAGCTGCACTCCGACCAAAATTTGTACCAACAACCAAGCCAACTCCATCGGACTCAGTACTCACACAAATTCGAGATCGAAACAGAACCACCTTCCACTAATCTCGAAATCAAAGTAATTCAACCACCAACAAAGACCCAATCAACCGACCTGAGACTGAACTCAGAATCGGGCATCTACCTGACACGGACAACCACCGGCGAGACAGAGACAACCCACGGACGGCTGGTGACGACCTGATACAGACTGACGACAACGACCGTGATGGTAGATGAAGGAGGGGGAATGAATTTCGATATTTGATTTGGATTTGAGAGTGAAGGAGAGGAGTAGAGTAATTGGGATTAGAAATATGAGGGGAATTAGGGAAGAATTGTGGATGAATTGAAATTAGGGATTAGGAATTGAAAAAGGTGGGGTTTGATTTAGGGAAATTAGAGAGGGGATGAAGAGGAGGAAGAAAAACATGAAGATGGGTGATCTGGGTAGAGAGCTTATTTTTTTTTTAAAGATAGAAAAACAAACTTTTACAGTGAAGTGGTATTTCGCGAGTCGCACAGGCTCTGCGCGACTCGCGCCAATGCCTGAAATTTTGTCCTCTTTTTTGATTTTCTTCAATTTTGCTTCGATTTTGAGTGGCCGCCATGCTAGTCGCCCAGGGCTCGCACAAGTCGCCCAACTTCTGAAATTAGTCTATCTTATTCCCACAAAATACTAAAAGTTATTATCACACCCAAAATCAAAAATAAAAATAACATCGACTTATTCGACAAAAATACGAAAAACGATTATAAATCTAATATTATGAAGTATGACACATAATAAAATTAATAAAAATATATATAAAATATGGGTTGCCTCCCGGAAGCGCTCTTGTTTTACGTCATTGGCTTGACATGTTGCACGGTAGCTCACTAAATCACCGACTTGATCTAGAGTTTCATCTTCCGAACGAAAGGCGACCCATTATCATGATGATAGACGCGAATTACTGGAGGGTCTTCATCTTTGTCCGTCTTATTCTTAATCTACCCGTCGTACCAAGCTTTGGTCTTACCTTGATGGATTCTCGCATCCTTACGGCTAGCCCATACAATTTTGCACTTCGGTGGTGTAGGAGTGGGGTCCTGCAATTCACAAATAATACTCAGAATCGGTGGTTCCCGACTTCTCCTAGAATGAGGGTTAGAAATAACACAGAGAGAACGTACCTCTATATTAGTCGAATTAGGTGGACTAATTTCAAATTTAACCACCCTCCCATTAAATTCCATGGTCAATGAACCGTTAGGAACATCAATCCGAGTTCCCGCGGTCTTCAAGAAAGGTCGACCCAATAAAATTGGGATAGCATCGGCATCATGTGCCATATCTAAAACATAAAAATCAGCCATAAAGACTAATTTATCGACCTTGACCATCACATTCTCTACAACCCCTTTAGGTGCAACACTAGACTGATTAGCAAGTTGAACAATCACTTTTGTGCTCTTTAGAGGGCCAAGTGCTAACGACTCATAAACCTGGAATGGGAGGACATTTATCGACGCCCCTAAATCTAACATGGCTCTTTCGAACCGCATATGACCTATAGTGCAAGGTATTGTAAACATACCCGGATCACTACACTTGGGAGGGGTCTTGGTCCTAAACAAAGCAGACACAAATTCACTAGCTTGACCTTTAGGCTTTTTCACATTGCGTTCCTTTTGATTTCTCTTGATTGTACAAATTTCTTTTAAGAATTTCGCATATCTAGGAACGTTTTTAAGTAGGTCAAGTAAAGGAATATTTACCTCGCATCTACAAAAGGTTTCGTAAATATCGGTGTCATGCTCCATCTTTCTAGTGTCTTTCAAGGCTTCGGGAAATGGTGGGAGTGACTCATAAGTCGGAAAAATCGGGGTCGCCTCCTTGGACTTGGAAACAATTCCACTTCCCTCTTCATTAGGGAGCTTCCCCTTATCGATCACTAGCTCCTCCTCCTCATGAATAATCATCGTCTTAGGCTTGGTTTTAGGCTTTTCAACCTCAACCAATTGCCTACCATTCCGCAAGGAAACCGCGCTCACATTATGCTTTGGGGTTTCTACCGTTTGAGAAGGTAGACCACCCGACTGTTTAGCCTCCAAACGATTGACCGCAGTAGCTAGTTGACTCATTTGATTATCAAGATTTTTAAAATTTTGCTTATTCTCGGCTCGATCTTGAGTGACACTGACTGTGAGAGCCCGAATCATATCCTCCGTAGACATCAATGAGCTCGATGATTCTTGTGGAATAGCTTGTTGCGGCACTTGTGGAGTGAATTGTTGTCCTTGTGGTCGGGGGATAAATTGACCTCTAGGAGGACCAACTTGGTGAGATTGCCCCTTCCAACCGAGTTGTAAGTATTAGAGTACGGATCCCACTTCCTATTGTTGGACTGACTTTCCCAAATCCCATTCACCATCTCAGAATCATGCTCTTGGATTTGGGGACAAAGATCGCTCGGGTGACCTGAAATAGAGCAAATACCACAAACAATGGTTGATTGCTTACCTACCATCATAGCATGCACCATCGAGGTTAAACTATCAACTTTCTTCTCTAAGCTCGTATTTGAACTCAATGAGTTCACACCACGGGGTCCATCTTTTCTAGCAAAATCTCTAGAACTCTCGGCTAGCTCTGTGATAATATTCTAAGCATCTGTGAGATTCTTGTTCATTATGCCTCCACCGCTAGCAGAATAAACCATACGACCATCCTCCGGGGTAAGTCCACCACAAAAGTATAAAATGAGATCTTGGTTGGAATACCCATGATAAGGACAACCGGCGCATAGTTGCTTGAAGCGTTCAAGGAACTCGTACATAGTCTCTCCCGTATGTTGCTTCACATTACTAATGGTTTTCTTCAAGTGTGCAGAATGGGACGGTGGGAAGTACTTCTCTAGGAACGCCTTCTTCATATCCACCCAAGTTGTGACACTATTAGGTGGTAAATAGTACAACCAATCTCTTGCATTCCCCTTCAATGAAAAGGGAAAAGCTCGTAGCTGAAGTTGTTCGTCAGTCACACCAGCCGGCTTCATACTAGAACACACAATATGGAAATCCGAAAGATGTTTATTCGGGTCTTCGATGCTTGTTCCATTGAAATTGGGTAGATGATGGATTAGACCCGATTTCAATTCAAAAGTGGCTCCCTCGGCTAGAGCTGGAAAAATAATGCATAACGGTTGAACCGCAAGATCAGGAGCTGTGAGCTCCTTCAAAGTACGTGTTTCTCTCGCCATAATTACTTCGTTCTCGGATTTGGGTATAGACTCCGGTATAGAATCAAGATCGCTTTCGGGCTCGGGTTGATCAAAGATGATCAATTCACTATTATTACCTGTCTCCACCTGAAAATTGAACGTTCAATCTCTAAGTCAAAAGGCTCGAGTGGATTGTTAGTGGAACGAGTATTATGCATATACTAGCGTAGCTAAAAAAAATAAAAAATAAAAATCTACACTAAACAAAACACAAAAATTAACTATTGCCTTCCCCGGCAACGACGCCAAAATTTGATGCGTGTCGTTTCCGCAGTCAAAATTAAATTAATAAACACTACTATCTCTACGGTAGATAGGGTAAGTAGAGGTCGATCCCACATAGACTAACGTTATTATCTAAGACGATTTATTATTTAATAGTATAAATATATATAAAAAAAGGGGGTTTTTGTTGGGTAAAAAAATAATAATAAAAAAATTAATAAACATAACATAAATAAAAAATTTAATCATAACAATAATCGAGACATGCAATATATAACAATAATCATTGATTCAATTAATTAGACTCAAATAGATCGGTAACTAGTTAATCCCATGAACGCACGCAAATTACCAATTTTATCGTTTTGACTCGTTAAACCCCGTGAACGCACGCAAGTTTAATCCTAACTAAATTTATCAAATTAACCATGAACGCACGAATTAACTTAACAAATTTAGTCGCATTAAGAATACCCATCAATTGGATTATATAAAACCAGAACGCTGCAATTAAATATAACTCAATTATCATACAAAATTATAGCACTTAAATTAGACCAGAACGCTGCCACCTAATTTAAAACACTATTAATTTAACAATCGGCTCATGTAAATAATCTAGGTGATCAGGGTAAATTAATAAACATGAAAATAATAGTCAAATCGTGAATTTCATAGGAATATCAAAGTACTAATTAAATGTTAAAACAATAACGTAATCTCATAACTAATTGACTATAATCGATACATTACATGTTCGAATAACTGAAAAATTAAACTAAATAACTAATTAAACTGTATATAAACTAAATAAGATAAATAGATACAACCGTTAGATAAATTAGGAGTTGAATTGATCGCGTCCCGCATTAAAATCCGGCTGAATTTGTACCGACCTTGGCTGTGAAGGCCAAGGCCTTCGCCCTATTCCTATGTGTGGTTTTTGTGGCTCTTTTTTCTCCTCTTTTCCTTAAAGCCCTAATGTCTTCTTTTATAGTGTTGATTTGGTTTTAGAGAAATTATTTCTTTCCTTAATTAATTGATCTTTCTCATACAATTCCACATCTTCTTCTTTCCTTTTTACACCGGATTCTCTTTCCTTATTTTTCAATAATGGGTTGATGGTTTCAAGCTTGATTTGACCCATTAGATGATGGAAACTGATTTTGCTCTCTTCATCAAAGTTGTTCATCTAGAACTTAGCTTTCCAATGCATTTTGATTCACATGACATCGTATGAGTGAGATATTGTCGTCTTAAGATAGACCTGTAAGCATAAATACGATTTTAGTAATCTTTTACATGTATATATTAAATAATTAAAATATATTTTAAATACTCAATTTAGCACCAAGAATAATATAAGACCTATAATATATAAAAAATTACTAAAGTTATAACGTTTAGCTCAAAAAATACAAAGACGACATAAAAAATAAAATATTAAAGGAGTAAAAATACGCATAAATATTGACTCATCAAATTTCCTCACACTTAATCCATTGTCGTCCTCGACAATGAGAACTCAAGAGCTAAAACGAAGAACCAAAAGATTAACCCTCCAATTTCAAACCAACCAAAGTAGGTACAACCGACGACAAATTAAAAATATTTTATAAGTTAGTAAGTTATTAAAGTTAACGAAACAAATTACGAGTTAGATTAACAAGTAATATATACATAAATTTCTCCTACACTACAAACTATTCAATTAATTAATTTAACAGCATATAATATTTTAAATCGCTAAACTCATTATTCTTCCCACTTATCTAGCTACCTTTGAAATATTGTGTAAAAATTGACTCAAGAAGACGGGTTTCAGCAGTTTAAGGTCTTAGGGGAAGGGGATCTACTTTCGGTACATTCCTATAACTAGTTCAGTACGAGGATCGTTCTCCCGAGCACATAAGGCAAACTAGACACCTCGTCTCTCTTTTTCCGCTCTTATTCTTGTTTTATTTTTCTTTCTTTTTCTTCATTTTATTTTTTTTCATTTTTTTTCATTTTTTTTCCAAGATCGAGTGACCCATGTAGCGAGCTTTCAACCAATGACTCCCGCCCTTCCGGACAAGGCATTAGGCATTCTCCCAATTCCATTAGGACTAGGTTTTCCTCGGATTTACTAACTCGAGTCACAAGACCGATTCATTCACTTTTGAGGCATCTAATCTTCCTTATAGCCCTAATTAGGAGTCACCTACAAAAGTAAATTAATTGAAACAAGACCGGCTTACCGCTTGTACCTCCAGAGTCAACGAAAAAAGTAGTTAAGGTAGTTAAAACAAATGGTATTCTTTATAATTTACTTGTAACCTAAATTTAAAAGAGACTTACCGTCTATTACTAAATTAATTAATCCAAGTCTAATTGGGAGGAAAATTAAATGCATACACAAAAAAAAAAATTTAAGTTAGTAACAGTTAAAGTAAAGTTAATATTTTTTTTTGAAAAAAAAAATTAGATTAGAATTTGTCATCGACTTCCCTTTTCTAGTTAGTCAAATGAAAACAAAGGGTTTAAAGCTCCACTTATTTAAAAATTTTCACTTTTTTCGTAAGAATTAACCACTCCCCCACACTTAAACTCGACATCGTCCTCGATGTCAAAATTAGGCATTGAGAACTTAACCTTTAAGCATAAAAAATAAGAGGGTGGAGGGTCTTAACAGATTCCAATTATTCGGTAGTTGGTGAGAGCATGTTACTTGGACACAAAAATATAATTGTTCCCTTGTTTTTCCATGTATGCTCCAAGCGAAATAATCAACCCAACACCAACTCAAAAGTTCGTTTAAAATCTACAAAACATAACAATGATCGAGGAAGTGTAGCACGAAGGAAACAAAACACACATAGCATCGACAAGAAAAAAAATAAATAAAAATAAATAAATTATAATAATCAAATTAATAAATAAAAGATTTTTTTGGGCAACCGACACTATTAACATCCCCTTACAAAGGATGCGAAACTCAGGGAGACACTTAAGCCGACTCAACTAATAAAACAAAAATATACTAGTAATTATAAGGGTAATAATAATAAATAGATAACGTCTAAGACAATAAACAATCAGTCCCCGGCAACGGCGCCAAAATTTGATGAGCCTAGGTCGTATGCTCCCAAAGATAAATAATTAAGTCCTATTACCTTTAACAATATAGTAGAGGTAAGTCGGGTGTCGAATCCACAGGGAAGGCGATGTAACTAATGTGCAATTAAAATAAAGTAACGTAACAATAATAATGGGGGGTTTTTGATTGATTTGTCTAACAACTAAAATAACGAAAATAAAATAACTAATAATGATGAATTCAGATGATTAAGAGACTCGACTCAAAGAAAATCCACTAACTAGTTAAACAATTGATCATCGACTATTAAACTTTATTTAATCCTTGAGTATTTTATTGTGAAACTAAAAGTTCCAATTGTTCCGTAGATAATATTACTTAGGTCGAAACGCGATACTAAGCAACCTAATTATTGAACAACCTAATCCACGCGTCTAGATTTAATTCAATAACAGCATGAACGATATGAACAAATCAATAGAAATAACGACCTTTAACACACACGGTTATTGGTTCGAATTATGTGTTTATTCCTCCCTTTACCCAATTACGATGAAACACATATAAATAATTAGGTCTAAAGACTGCAACTTTATCTAGTGAATTGAACAATTACGGATTCAAACACAAAGAATTGCAATAGATTGAAGATTGAAATAATCAATTGGCCAAAAAGATTAAACAAGCAACAATCCTAAATCTAATAATAATAATAATAATAATAATAATAATAATAATAATAATAATAATAATAATAATAATAATAATAATAATAATAATAATAATAAAAAATAAGCTGACACGGAACCCGAAGTAATTCCGTCTTCCGTCCCGAGCTGCGCTTTGACTTTTCACTCGGTTTAGTTGGGCTTGTTCTTCACACTCTTCGTCTCAGGCCCAAATCAAACATCACGAAATTAAGAGCTCTAAAAACCGTATTTTCTTCAATAAAACACAATTTCTTCGAGAAAACCAAATAAACGATTTCCACTCTAAATCCGCACCTTTAATCACCAAATCTAGCTCAAATATCCGCCGTAAACACATATAAAACACGCTAGATCAGTGAACTTAATAATGTTTTCATTTGTATTGAGGGGACGATATCCTCTTTTATTTTTTTCAACGTCAAAGTGTGTTAGCTTGTATACTCGACCTTCTTGAATTAGTTCCTTGAAACTGTGCATCCATTTTCTATTGATATTTGCTTGTATATGATCTCCCTGTTAATTGATGTTTTTCATAGACGTTAGTAAATATTTGGGTAAATTCTATTGTGCTTGGTAAGATAATATTTTATACCTGTGCATCTAGGAAAATCACATCTAGTGACAGGGGAATGTCATCTGCCTTTGGTGTCATATTCCACATCCTAGTTGCTCGAGCGATTATTTGGTAGCGGGATATGGATGGAACCATTGTTGCTATATTCGTGGTAAGGGGAGCCATTTCCTTTTTTTTTTATGTTCTTTTTTAATATTTGAATTGAATTGTGATTGTGTGATTGGGTTTGTGGTATTTATAGTTAGTTGTTCAATTGTATGTTTTATTTTTGAGTACTCCAAAAGTCGTTATTTATTTTCACCTCTTTATGCGGGTAATTAGTTTTCGTAAGATATGGTATCCAAAGATCAATATTGTATTGTATAAACTTAACTAGTTTAGAACTCGTGCAGATGCACGGGTGTATATAATAGAGTTTATTAAAAAAATTATAACGAAACTAATAATAATATCATGCAAAAAATAAAGTCGGACATTGAAGGCAGTATTCTACAAATTATGAGTACGAATTATTATTAAAGCATATGGTAATAAGATGTGTTGAATTGATTCTGCAAATTACGAAACACTTATTTGTAAACTACATTTTCAGTAACGTTGGAAATCTGAAGATCTTGGCCACATATTAAAAATTTTAATCTTTTTTTGCTAATGACCCTAGATAAGGCGACATAGAGTTGACCACAACTGAAAACTGATTTTGGAAGATACAATCCAACTTGTGAAAGGTTTGACCTTCACTTTTGTTGATAGTCATTGCGTAGCACACCATTACTGGAAACTATTTTCGCTGGAACTTAATCGACAATGTATTAGAATCTGATGGACTCAAAATCATCTGAGGGATAAGAACTTTGTTGCCCGTGTTTACACCAGTGATAATGGTAGCTTGGATTATGTGGTCCTCGAGTTGTTCGACCACTAGTCTTGTGCCGTTGCACAACCCAACGACTTGATCTATGTTTCGCATAAGCATTATGTAGACATGAGTATGAAGTCTAAGTTACTTGTTTCTCCATTAGAAGGGAAATCTTTCTCACATGCATAGACAATTCTTCCTTTGATGTGCCACATTTCTTTGTCTGGTTGATTGATTGAATACCATCACATTGAGTTCTCTTTGAAGTCATTGTGGACGATGTAAAGATGCTGACCAACAATTTCTTTGAACGAAGAACAATATATGGTTACCACGTTTATATATATGGATACCATAATTTTTGGGTCGTGCTTTTTCCTAACGAGCGTTTACTCAATCCTAACGACATTTTACCTATTTGCCCCCGTCATTTTCCAACGCTCTCAAAAGTGATGTTCATTTTCTCTCTTTAAAAAAAATCCCAAATTTGACCTAATCGAATCCGACCACCCAATCCACCGGCCATCACCACCACCACCACCACCATTACCCTTTAATTCGTTCCCTAAACCCTAATTTACTTCACCAATTACAATTAAACCATAATTAGAAAAAAAAGTAATTAAACCCTAATTTAATCCTTCAATTTCAATTAAATTTTGATTAGACAAAATAATTAATATAACCATACAATTGATTTAGGGAAACCGACAATTAGTTTATCATTAATTGAATTAGCGTCAATGATCGATCCACTAATTTATTCTACCAATTTCAATTAAACAATAATTAGAAGAAAAAAAAGTAACGAAACTCTAATTTAATCCATCAATTTCAATTAAAGAGTAATTAGAATAAGTAATTAATTACCGTAATCAAACAAGTAATCTTACTTCATCACTAATTGAATTAGTACTCATAATCGATTTGTAATTGTGGTTTGAATAGTTGTATGCAAATGAAAGAAAATTGTTTTTGGTTGGGAGAACTTGAATTATGAGAAGGATAAATTTGAAAATATTAAGGAAAATACGTTAGGATTGAGTAAAGCTGCGTTAGGAAAAAGTAATTTCGTAATTTTTTGCTATTATTTCTATAGTATTCTCGCTATAATATTATATACGGAGTAGTATTCTTGCTATTATTTGTAGTATTCTTGGCATACATGCAGTCCGTAATATGGTTGTCATTATATGGTTGACATAATTTTGATTGGTATATAGTATTAATATACTCCAGTAATGTTGCTATACATATGTAGTGCATATTTTATTCTTGTCATACATACATATATTTTATTTGCTAGGATTATTTTTAGGGATTAAAACCTTTTAATTAGGTGCTTATTAGTTATCTGAAGTTATGCTATTGATTCATAATATTATTTGTTGATGTGTTTATACACGGCAATTGATTTTTATTTTATTTTATATAATAATAATAATAATAATAATAATAATAATAATAATAATAATAATAATAATAATAATAATAATAATAATTAATCATGTACTATTATTACTTAATTTGATTGAATTTATATTTAATATATTAATTGATCTACGTGATTTAAGTTTTAAGATAACATATCATAATATCGATTCTATCATATTCTTGCTACTTAATGGTGGTTTCATTCCATATGGTAGAATTCTTTTCTAAGGATTACTATCACGTATCATTAGTGATTGATAAATATCTCATATATACGTACTGCATATTTTATTCTTGCCATACATACATACGTAATATGATTGCCATCATATACATATTGCATATTAGTTTTTACAAGAATGCAACACCATTGTTGCTATTATTTAGGGACTAAATGTCTTAGGGATTAAAATCCTTTAATTAGGTGCTTATTAGTCATGTGAAATTATAGTGTGAATTGTTTACTTAGAGAGTAATTGTTTACTCTTGTGGTATGATACAAATATACGGTAGTAATTTTTTTACATATTTAATTTTGATTCCATATATAGATTGAGAGGTTGAGTTGGGTGGGAAAAACCAGTGCAGATCTTCTGTCTCATTTTTGTGTCCCACTCAATGTGTCACACCATACACGGGATGACACCTCATCTATTGTAAATAAAATATTCAGCAAATATTATAACTTGTTGATGTGTCATCCCGTGTATGGTGCAATGAGAAGATTATACAACCAGTTGTACATATCTCTATGTATAACTGGTTTTATGATTTTGAATTTTATCACAAAGTTTTCGAGTTTTGCTATACACTTTCTAAGCTTTAGTTTAAAGATGTCGAGTTAAATCACATAAATGTTTAAACTCAAAAACTTACAACTTAGCTCAGAAACTTGTATAAGCTCAGAAAATATATACAAAAGCTTAATAACTTGACCTTGGTTGTACAATGCTACTGTACCACCGGGTGTATAATCCTATTTTTCTGTATGGTGTGGCACACGGGTGGGACACAAAAATGGGACGAGGGATCCGCACTGGGGAAAAAATCATACCCTGGTTGTTGTATTATAGAGAAGTATAGATGTTTTATATTCTCCAATTTCAATATATTTCAAAGAAGTCTGGTTACTACTCTGTATTATACACGGAGTACTACATTAGATGAAACTTACCTGATACTAATTTTTTTTATCTATTTCATGTTATTTTATCAATGATTATACTGATTAGTTTACTTTATACGGATATAAAAAATGTTTAAATTTATGTATATTTGTTTATATATTATAAAATTGTGTAATAGTGATATTTTCGACAATGTTTATTCTATATATAATCGATTATCATATGAAAATAATTTCAATCGAAATAAACGTGATAAGTTGTTTTATTCACAGGTGTATACCTACCATATTTTCAGATATTTTAACTCGTTTAAATAAATTACATTACTATCAGAATATATTAAACTTGTGGCTATGCCGTTTTAAGAAAGTATATACCAAAATATCTCATCAATATGGAGTATTAGATTAATATGGAAAATGTGATATATTAAGAAAGTGTTTTTGGTGCCAAAAAACCAAATGTGTGGTTTATGTATTATATATTAGTATAGATATATAGATGTGTGACTATGCGGGTAATTAATTTTCGTAAAATATGGTATCCAAAGATTAATATTGTATAAACTTAATGTATTATTGTAAACGTAAAGTCTATTAAGTGTAAGGGTAAACGAAAAGGTAGTAACCGTCGGTGTTAATTCAATTGACATCGAATGTTTTGATTGGAGACCAAATTTTTTTTGGATTGATTGAGTATTCTAATTAAAGATTTTATTCAATTCAATATAAATTAAACGAAGAGGTCATCGGCTCGGCAATTATTATTGGGATTCGTTAATATATACTCGTAATATATATATATATATATATATATATATATAGATTTGAACTTTAATAAATAAATAGTAATTTGAATGCCATGAATTCTCCGTATCGATAAATTTTCTAAGAATTTTCGCCTAAATCAATCCTGGTGTCATCATTTATTCTCAATTTATTCATAGGTTCTATTTTTTGGGTTCTAGAGTTTTCATGTATTTTATATTCTCTATGTTTTTTTTAATGTAAAAATGATGAGTTATTGTAATCATGAAGTCAATTCAATATTGGATAATGGAGAATATCATAACCGGCAATTAATTTCATCATCATAATAAATTTTGGATATTATTGAAACGTTTTTTTAAGACCGTTTATTCTTGATATTCTGAATAGTGTATCTGAACTCGACACAAGAGGAAAAAGTATTATGAACATGAGTGTTTCGTATCGAGAAATTCTGTAAGAGTTTTGGTTAACTATTGCACGAAAACGTTCAACTATATTTGACGATTATTTGGATCGTATGTATTTTTTCAGTGTTCGGTGTAAAGAATGAGGTGGCGACTTTATTGAAAAAAATTTGAGCGCACCAAGAGTTATCATTTATTGTAGATTATTTATGTTGTTTTGGTATAATTTGGTTTGGTAAAATATATACTTCCTACATGATACGAAAGGTTGAGCTAAAATTCATGGATGATTATAGCATAAATGTTATTCAATGTTGAACAAACGAACAATTAGAAACCGAAGGAATTTATTTTATCGGCATAAATTATTTCGATTGTATTCCTAGTTTTTTTTTGTGGGCTACGAATACTCTGTCATCATCGATTGTTACGATACAATTGATAGGTTTAGTTTTTGTAGCTGACACATGAGTTTGCTTTAATTTGTACTATACGATTTAGTTAACCTCTAATTTATCCGTATTTTTCTAAACTATGTATCCTAAGATGTTCAATTGTATGTTTTATTTTTGAGCACTCCAAAAGTCATAATTTATTTCAACCTCTTTCTGTGGGTAATTAATTTTCATAACATATGGTATCCAAAGATCAATATTGTATTATATAAACTTAATGTATGATTATGCGGGTAATTAATTTTCTTAAAACATGGTATCGAAAAAATAATATTGTATAAACTTAATGTATGATTGTAAACATAAAGTCTATTAATGTGGGGTAAACGAAAAGGTAGAAACCGCCGGTTTTAATTCTATTGACATCAAATGTTTTGAATGTGGATAAATTTATATTCTTAATGTACGATTGTAGACAAAAGTTATTGACAAAACTATTATTAATTTTATTAATAAACCAATTAATAATGTGTTATTTAATAATAAAGGCAAATGAAAAGTTTTTGATGGAATAATGAATTATTTAATTAATTTTTTTTAACAATTAATCAAATAAATAAGGGTAACCGAAAAGGTTTAGATTGAATGCTCTTATAATTAACTCCAAATTTAATAAATAGAATATTTAAGACCACATATAATAATACAACAAATTATTAAATAAAAGTAAATTGGGTTTGTTATTCGTGACACATTTACACATATACGTATATAGCGTGGTATATAGAGCCAAAAAAATGCGACCTTGAACAGTGATAGACGTACATACATGCAAATTTCACGGGACACTTTAAAGTCGAGATGATATTGCTAATCTCAGAAGTTGATGATGGTTGTCAACAATGATGTGCTTAAAGTTGTAATTATAGGAGACAATAGTTATCTAGGAGAAATGAATCATCTTTGTTGTAAAGTATTTGTCATTCCTTATCAATGAATATTAAGTTTGTATTGATTGTTATAACAAATAATAAAATAAGGGCGAACGAAAAGGTTTCGATCAATTAATAATAAAATTAATATGGAATCTAATAAAAGCATAAACTAATACCACATACTAATAAAACATACTCCCTCTATTTTCTTGAATTAGCTCCATTGGCCCACTTTTCCCCTCACAAAAAAAGAGAAGTGGGGCTAATTCAAGAAAATGGAGGGAGTAACAAATTAGTCCTTACGGAATATTAGATATAAGTTGTAGAAAAATCTGTGATTAAAAAAATTTAAGCGAGAATAAATGTATTACGGAGTAATAAAATGAATCATATTTGTTGAGAAGTCAAAAAAACAAAGGTAAGAAATGGATTAACTTAAACGCAACGAAATTTGAAATCTTCCATTCCTTACGAATGAATATTAATTTTCTATTTGATTATTATAACAATTAATTAATTAAATAAGGGTAACCGAAAAGGTTTGGATCAAGTGCTCATATAATTAACTCCAAATTTAATAAATAGAATACTTAACATCACATATAATAATAAAAAATTCGGTACTATATTATTAAAAATATTTAGTACTATATTATTGCAACTTATTCAGTACTATATTATTGCAAATTATTAAAAATTCAGTACTATGACGGAAGGATTTGTCGTGGATCCCGCTGGTCAAAATAAACCAACTAACCTAAGCTAGGTAGCAAGGGTAAGTCGGGTCGAGATCCTCAGGGACGGGGTGTCATAATAAGGTGTGCTACGATTCTACACTAGGTTCAAGGCTAACTAAACTAGGGTGATGACTATGGTCGACTAAGGACTAAGCTAAACAAACAACTAATGACAAAAAGAAGCGAATTAAATCAATAAGAAGAAACTAGGGCTAGGTCGGGTTCATGGATGCCAAGGAGATCAAAAGAAGGAAACGGGGGTTACTAGCATGCTTTCGTAGCCTAGGTTACGATCGGGCTCTATCTACTTAAACGGCTTAGGGGTCATCCTCACCACGCTCTCGCTACTAATGAGGGAACCAATCAACCAAACCAACCAACCAAACAAACACATACAAGAGAAGAGGCAAGAAAAACAAGGATTGATCATCTCAAGTCTCACAAGCATTTCATCAAACATGTAGAGTGCAAGGTAAAAAGGAAACAACAAAAATAACAACTAGTACCACCCATCTCACCCTAATCATCCCTAATTACACCCAATCCCCCTACTAACCCTAGGGGATAACAACTCAAACATATCTGAACTAAAACTAACACTAACAAGAGAAATCAACACTAGAACAAAAACATTCATAATGAAAAACAAGGATAAACAACAAACTAGATATAAAGATGAAAACTTGAATAACAATAAAGATTAAGAGTAAAGGGATGAGAAAGATTATACCAAACTAAAGGAATGAAAAGATGAACACTTGCACAAAAGAAGACCCAAAACATCCACCAATGTTGTCAAGATTGGTAGATTCTTCAAGAAATCCAATATTACAAGAGTAACTAACTAGATTAAGGAGTAATTAAGGACTAATCTACACTAATCTAAGCTAATCTAACCTAAACTAGTCTAGGGTTTAGTGGGTAATGAAAAAGGATTCAAAAAGTGCTTAAACAATACAACAGGGGGGGTATATATGGGGTTACAATGAATAAGGGAGGCGGAAAAGCGAAACAGCCCCAATCTGGGCCCATCCCGGCCGGGAAGGAATGAAGTGATCCCGGTCGGGATGATGTCGGTCCCGGTCGGGAAGGGTTGGTCCCGGTCGGGAATGATGTGCTCCCGGCCGGGGTGGCCTCACAGGAACTCGATTCTTCTCGTCTTCTCATCCCGGTCGTGATGGATGTGGTCCCGACCGGGAAGGGTCATGTAAGCTTCAAATATGATCCCATAGGTCCCTACTTGCTCTTCCAAGGTTTCTTATCGACTCTCGGTGCTCGGGAATGGGCTCCAAGGGACTCGGGATCAAGTCTAAGCCACCTTCTCTTCATTGGCTCCATATGCGTCGGAAACGAGTCAGAATCGTTCCATTTCTCCAAGATAGGCCAAAGGAACCTAAAACAAACTAGAAGAAGCGTAAGTAGCCTTGAAACCGATCTAAAGAGAGATTCCAAAAGAGAAACCGGGACCAAACACGAAAAATAAACACTACAAAACACACTTATCAACTCCCCCACACTTAACCCTTACTCGCCCTCGAGTAAGCACGAACTAACTAACTAACTAAGACAAATTAAACTACTACCCGAGCGGGTATTAGCGCACCCAACGCCCTTTCAACTCACGCGAGAACACTTAGAGGAAAAGTGCTCTCCGCAAGGCAAGTGAGGTCTTGCTACAAAACTGCGTATACAATCGAACACGAAAACACACAAACAAGCAAACATACAAACAAACAAACAAACAAACGGACAATCGGTTGCATCCAAGAAGAAACAAATACCGCTTCCCTCAACAAAGTGGTGAAATAACACCGGTTAAGGACTCAAGGCAAGTGACAACGTTCCCAAACTAATAATACAAACCGAAATAGACAAAATTCTAATAGTATGACAACAAAGCAATAAAAACGTTGATAACTTACCTAGGTCCTCCTAACCTTCTAAGAACGTACTATAGGACGATAGGCGGGATGGAAAAAGGATGAACCCCGGAGTTAGTCGACACTTTAGGTAAGTGAAACCCCGCCCCCTTTAGCGATGAGCCAAGAGGGTCGTCCCATGCTCAAAAATCGCCCCACTAGTCCAAGTAAAAAGGTGGATATGGTTGCAAAATGAGGGAAGACCGACCATTACCGCTATCATCCTTCCTAGGGACTCGGTCCTTTGGTAGGCTCTTCACGGTAACGATTGGTAAAAGGCTTATTTTTGAGGGGTGAGAATTCTTTTTGTGAGATGATTTTCCTTGGCAGTTTTCTTTTGCATTTTGCTTTTGAGTTGCTATGCCATTTTTTTCTTTTGTATTTTCTTTTTGATTTGTTGTGCCTTTTTTTTCTTCTTTCTTTTCTTTCTTTCTTTTTCTTTTTCTTTTTCTTTTTCTTTTTTGACTTGGTTTGCCTTTTGGATATATCTTGTATTGTAGGCATTCAATCACAACCAAGTAAGAAACTTCAACAAATTGCAACTTATTTGTGAGATATGGGTAAAAGGTAGGGAAAAAGGAGGAAACTTGGAATAATCAAACAATTTCGAACAAGGTCACCTAAGAGACGGGACTCGGCAACCAAGGCCTTTTCACTCCGTGGGTGGTCAAAATGGTCAAAATGCAAATCCCGTAGTAAATCCCTAGTAGACTAGGTGGACTCAAGGTAAAGGACCAACGAAACTATTGATTTAAAGTCATTCTACTAGACTAAAGTCCAAGAATCGACTCATATTACTAGAAAGGGAAAGTAAACACTTGCGCACTAGCCTCAAAATCGGGTTTTTGAAAACCTTTTATCACACAAGACACAAACTTAGACAAGACAAAACAAGGACGCAACAAAAACGAAAGAAAATGAGATAAACACAACAAAACCAAACAAAACAAAACAAACAAACAAACACACAAAATAAACAAACACCACCCCGAAACATCCAAACAAGCCACCAATCAACCACGAATTTCAAAAAGCTCCACCCGAGCATACACCATAACTAAACATCCTCCAAACTCCACAAAAAGGGAAAAGGAGAAAAAAATGAAGGGATATTACCGGATGTCTTGAGCTTCCCGAAACTTATCGACGATCACGCAACCTACAAGGAAAATCGGGTGAGGAAAACACACACAACACAACAAATATACGACACAAAGACTCAAAAGAAAAAGACACAAAAGAAAATCTTTTTGGTTTTTTATGAAATTTTTCAAATTTG
This sequence comes from Agrostemma githago, assembly GCA_958450325.1. Lineage (NCBI taxonomy): Eukaryota > Viridiplantae > Streptophyta > Magnoliopsida > Caryophyllales > Caryophyllaceae > Agrostemma > Agrostemma githago. Next base: position 10,245,920 of record OY288242.1, read on the forward strand.
TAGGAATTTTTAAGATTTTTTTGAAAAAACTACGAAAATAAAACTAAACTAGACTAGGATATCGCTCCCCCACACTTAAACTGAGCAATGTCCTCATGCTCGATCAGTAGTGTGTGGAGACACTAAAAAAAAGAAGAGAAAAAGGGAAAATAAAGCTAAAATTCAAAAATGAAAGTGGAGAAAGGGTAGAATGTGTCCGGCCAGGGTGTAATCAAGTCACCAAGGTCCGAGACAAGAAAAGATATGGATGAGGGAAGAAATAAAAGAAAAAAATAAAAGGAAATGGGAGGGGAGGACTAGGTGTAATCAAGTCACCTAACCGGATTCCGCCTAAATCCGATTAAATTCAACGAAAAGGAAAAAAAACCAACTATCCTATCACACAAATACAAAAGAAAAGGAAAAAGATATTTACAACTTGGTACTCTCATCTTCTACGCCTCCATAGCCATCAAGAGCTCGGAGGAGTAAGTCAAATGCTCTAGCAACATCTTCGTTAAGGCTCACATGGCCGAGCCTAGCTACTTTCAAGAGCTTCCAAGTCGGAGATAAGAAGCGATCATCTTCATTATGCTCGGGGGTTCTCGTGATCTTCCGGGTCTTTCAAACCAACATAGCAACGACTCTTATGACCATCCGGTAGGTATAGTGGTCTAAAGTCATGCTTGGTGTTATGATTTGGGAGATCACACCCTAAGGGTGTTGCTTCTTCTACGGGGTCAAAAGTAGCACTCTTTTCCGCCGCCCGACAAGGGTCCACTTCATCAACCATCTCACAAGACAAGGGACTTGAAATCAAGTGCGATAAAGGAGGAGAAGGCATCATGTTTTCTTCATTGGAGGCTTTAGGGGAGACCTCATCGTCATTCTTACTAGAACTCTCACCACGAAGAAACTCAAGGCCTTCGACGGTTTGGTCTAGCATAGCATCTCCAAATCCCCTAATTGGCTCCTCCAATTTCCCATTCAAGGCAAGTTCTAAGGCATCTACCTCTTTCTCCCAAGTATAACCTTCCTTTTCATTCACCTTGTCAAGTTGGTCTAGAGGAGTCTTCTCTTCACTTGGGTTTGGATTGTCAACATCCGGTTCATCACGAAGAAAATCATACAAATCCAATTTAATAGCCAATACATTGGCTACCCAAGAGTTACTTTGAGGATCATGTTCAATTTCCTCCTCATTGTCGACTCTTGAAGCTTCAAGTTCCTCCATTATTCCCATAACTTCACCATCCAAACAACTCTCAACAATGATCCCATGGTCGACCCTCTCTTCTTCATTCGTGGCTTCATAATCAGGTTGATTTCCTTGTGGAAACAACCGATCTTCTTGCTCAAATGAACCTTCCTCAACATGTTGTGGAGCTCGAGTGGCCAACATCGTGTAACGAGTTATGAGTGCATTGATTTGAGCATCTTGCACCTCTTTTTTGGCCTTGAACTCCTCTCTGTCCCTTTGCATTTGAATCATCATCTCTTGTTGACTCTTTTGCATTTGAATCATCATCTCTTGTTGACTCTTTTGCATTTGAATCATCATCTCTTGTTGACTCTTTTGCATTTGAATCAACATTTGACAAAGCTCAAAGTTGGGGATTTTTGGTTGTAGGTTATGTGAGGGTATTTGGTAGTTGTTAGGATGTTGGAATGATCCTTGACAACTTTCATGGTAACCATATGAAGGGGGTTCATAAGATTGTTGATGAGATTGATATGGTTGGTAAAATTGTGGGTCTTGGTAATTTGCCCCATGATTGTCCCACGAAGAATGATGGTAGCTTGGATGCGCCATTGACATAACGTTGCCTTGATACATTGGAAGAACTAGAAGCACTTGAGCAAACGTTAGTAGCCTAGTGCTTTTGAGGCACTAGGAAAAGAGCAATAGGCACACAAGAAGAAAGAACAGAGATACACCAAGAGAAGAAAACACAAAAAAAAAACAAGAACAAAGTCTAAAACTAAGCACACAAGAGTCTAAACTACGCCGTCCCCAGCAACGACGCCAATTTGAAGAAGGATTTATAGTGGATCCCGCCGGTCAAAATAAACCAACTAACCTAAGCTAGGTAGCAAGGGTAAGTCGGGTCGAGATCCTCAGGGACGGGGTGCTAGAATAAGGTGTGCTACGATTCTACACTAGGTTCAAGGCTAACTAAACTAGGGTGATGGCTAAGGTCGACTAAGGACTAAGCTAAAAAAACAACTAATGACAAAAAGAAGTGAATTAAATCAATAAGAAGAAACTAGGGCTAGGTCTGGTTCATGGATGCCAAGGAGATCAAAAGAAGGAAACATGGGTTACTAGCATGCTTTCGTAGCCTAGGTTACGATCGGGCTTTTGCTACTTAAACGGCCTAGGGGTCATCATCACCACGCTCTCGCTACTAATGAGGGAACAAAACCAATCAACCAAACAAACACATACAAGAGAAGAGGCAAGAAAAACAAGGATTGATCATCTCAAGTCTCACAAGCATTTCATCAAACATGTAGAGTGCAAGGTAAAAAGGAAACAACAAAAATAACAACTAGTACCACCCATCTCACCCTAATCATCCCTAATTACACCCAATCGCCCTACTAACCCTAGGGGATAACAACTCAAACATATCTGAACTAAAACTAACACTAACAAGAGAAATCAACACTAGAACAAAAACATTCACAATGAAAAACAAGGATAAACAACAAACTAGATATAAAGATGAAAACTTGAATAACAATAAAGATTAAGAGTAAAGGAATGAGAAAGATTATACCAAACTAAAGGAATGAAAAGATGAACACTTGCACAAAAGAAGACCCAAAACATCCACCAATGTTGTCAAGATTGATAGATTCTTCAAGAAATCCAATATTACAAGAGTAACTAACTAGATTGAGGAGTAATTAAGGACTAATCTACACTAATCTAAGCTAATCTAACCTAAAGTAGTCTAGGGTTTAGTGGGTAATGAAAAAGGATTCAAAAAGTGCTTAAACAATACAAGAGGGGGGGGGGTATATATAGGGTTACAATGAATAAGAGAGGCGGAAAAGCGAAACAACCCCGATCTGGGTCCATCCCGGCCGGGAAGGAAGTGATTCCGGTCGGGATCATGCATAAACCCGAGCGGGTTTATGCTCTTCTCGGTCGGGATGATGTCGGTCCCGGTCGGGAAGGGTTGGTCCCGGTCAGGAAGGATGTGCTCCCGGCCGGGATGGCCTCACAGGAACTCGATTCTTCTCGTCTTCTCATCCCGATCGTGATGGATGTGGTCCCAACCGGGAAGGGTCATGTAAGCTTCAAATATGATCCCATAGTTCCCTACTTGCTCTTCCAAGGCTTCTTATCGACTCTCGGTGTTCGGGAATGGGCTCCAAGGGACTCGGGATCGAGTCTAAGCCACCGAGTCATCGTCGCTTCTCTGATCTTCATTGGCTCCATATGCGTCGGAAACGAGTTGGAATCGTTCCATTTCTCCAAGATAGGCCAAAGGAACCTAAAACAAACTACAAGAAGCGTAAGTAGCATCGAAATCGCTCTAAAGAGAGATTCCACAAGAGAAACCGGGACCAAACACGAGAAATAAACACTACAAAACACATTTATCATACTATATATAACCAATTACCAAGGCCAACCGAGAAGTATGCGACGCTCACTAATGTGATTATCTATACGTTTAATAATAAAGCGAAAACTTTATAACATATCTATAATTATGAAAAAACAATAGATATATATAAGCAACACAACAAAATGCAATAAGAATAAATTAGAGCCGAATGCAAGAAATTGCAAAACACATAAACAGTTGTAACTTCTTCTTAATCATATCATATTTTATAAATTTCTTCAAGTTTGAATATAAATAAAAGTACACTCTTATGAACACAAAATCCATGATATTTAAAGTTAACTTGAAATATATTTATATAAATAATCAATTAAAATAAAATTATTATACCTGCAAAATGAGAAATTCCAGACTTGATTATTGGTTTCGCATAAGTTCACTAAACAAAAACAAATGCAAAATGATAAAATTAGCACTAAAATTAGAATCAACGATGAGCAATTATACAACTGAAGAGAATATTTTTAAAATAGAACGGAAACATATCTATAATTATGAAAAAAACAATACATATATAAGCAATAAAACAAAATGCAATAAGAATAAATTAGAGCCGAATGCAAGAAATTAAAAAACAAAAACAGTTCTAACTTTTTCTTAATCATATTTTGTAAATTTATTCAAGCTTGAATATAAATGAAAATACACTCTTATGAACACAAAATCCATGATATTTAAAGTTAACTTAAAATATATCTATATAAATAAGCAATTAATATAAAATTATTATACCTGAAAAGTGAGAAATTCAGACTTGATTATTGGCTTCGCATAAATTCACTAAACAAAAACAAATGCAAAAAGATAAAATTAGCAATAAAATTAGAATCAACGATGAGCAATTATACAACTGAAGAGAATATTTTAAAAAAAGAGTGGGAAATTTTTTAATAAGACAAAATTTGTCATTATATAAAGCCAAAACTTGATGACACATATATATGGGACAAAAATTTAATAAGAATAAATTAACAAAAGGGAAGAAATATGTGTATCCATATATAAGACTAATAAGACTAAATTTTTTAAGGGTTGTTTGATCATAAATATCTGCCACGTGGCAAAAAATTAAATATTCAAATAACCCTTTTAACTTTAAATATAGATATAGATGGGAGAAGAAGAGCGGCTGCTGCGTGCTACCCTGCTGCTACTCCCCTTCATCCTAATCTCTCTCCTCCCCTTTTCTAATCTAACTCTACTCTCCTTTCTTATCTAACTCTACTGCTTTTTGGTGGGCTGCTCTCAGGCCCAATATAATAACCCGGCTCCTCTTCTCTTTTAGTTAGACCCGTCTTGACCTGTCTTAATTCTGTCTTTCTCGATTCTTCTCGGGTCGGTACCTACAAATGGAAACATGGACACGCAGAACCAAAATCCCGAGAACAATAATAAAACGAATATAAATACGCGAGACACGACTAATAAACTAACTAAACCCAAAAAGACTAAAAATAAGCAAATCGAGTGGTAAAACCGACTAAATAAGAGTATCAATGTGGGCAAAAAAATAGGTAAAATACCGACTTATCAACCTCCCCACACTTAACTCTTACTCGTCCTCGAGTAAGCTCAAATGACAACTACGACCCATAAATAAAATTACGGAAAACAAAAACACAAAATATATTAAAAAAACGAAAATAAGCAAATATAAACAAACGGGTCACAAGTCTCCTAAATCAAAAGTCACGATTCTAAAATTCAACTAAAATATAGAATATGAATGTTGATGAGGGTCGGCAGCCTGCTCCAGGCCGCCTGCTAAGCAGGCCCCCAGAAGACTCCACCCAAGGAGCCCGGGAACCAATCCGGCAGACGATCAGAGCAAAGTCACTAAAGAGAGAACCCACTGGGGACAGCTCAAACCCAGCCTTCACAACCCCTACCCGCCTGTCCTCTGGGGGAAATCTCCGGAGGCAGGGCAGGGACCACCAAGGGACCTCCTCATCATTTCACCTAAGGTAAATGAGAATGGGTGGATGAGGAGAAGCCACTTGTCACCTCCTCATCCACCCATCCTCCTTCTACTTCCCTCTCTTGTGGGAAGGTATAAATACTCTTCCATTTCCCACAAGAGGGGGGTGGGATTTTCTCTCTCTAGATTCTCACTCTAAAAACGCCATCTAGTTCCTCACGAGTTAGGTTCATCAAGGCATTCACGGACTGACTTAGGCATCGGAGAGGGTTCCCTCAGACAACCTCCGAGGCCCTGTGCGTTCTGTGTGCAGGGAGCAGACCCATTCCGCCGGGAAGGTCCGATTAGTGGAGTAAGAGGAAGGAGAGGTTGACAAGATTGTTCGATCATCATCCGAAGCAATATTTGAACATCACAGACCTGAATTCCAAGTCGGGTTAATTGATTCCATACCGGAACAATTTGGCGCCGTCTGTGGGGAAGATCTGGTTGTATCCACGAATTACCCACAAAAAATCAACCATTCCCAAATACAAAAACTAACCAATTGAAGCAATCATGCCTGAGATTGTTGATACTAGTGTAGGGGTAGGTCCGACGGTCCCACCGGTGACTCCCCTAGCCGGAGAGAGCTCCCGCCGCCACGATCCTGGGAGTGGGGGGAGCCAGTCTCCTGGGTATGCCAAATACAGTTATGGCACCAGGGCAGGGGGCACATCCAGGGCACACCCTGAACTTAACCCCAGCTCAGATGGTCCAGACAGCTGCCTTCTTCTCCGCAATGCTCAACCAGGAATTCACCCTCGAAGACCTGGTAGGCAGGGTCGCAACGACCCCCAGACAGCCCCGCTCAGTAAGCAGAGAGGGGGCTGGGGGCACGAAGCGAACCGCCGCCAGAAACGCCCAGAGGAAGGCAAGGAGAACAGCTCAAGTATACGCACAGGTACAGAGGCGTATCACAACAGGCAGCCAGGAACCGACGGCTCAACAAAAGGCGTTCTCTATACACACTACGGAGTCCACGTCCAGGGAGAAATGGGGTCTGTCTCAGGGATTGGGATGACAGTAGCCGAGACTCCGATGACAGTGAGGGTCTTGGCTGTTTGAGCGACAGGGATGAGGATGGACTCCCTGATGACCCTTTCAAGGACTCCCCAGACTAGGATTGGGGGTCGGACTTCGGGGGTCAAAGCAGCCCGGGAGGCCATTCTCCATATTTAGATGATGATTAGGCCTGCTTAGCCGGGCATAGGTGCGTCGAGTCGGAATTTTTAGGCCCTTATGTATTTTCTTATGTTTATTTTTATCTGCCTGGCATGATATGTAACCTGCCCTTTTTCCATTTAAGGCTAATGAAAAGATCTGAGCAACTTGATCACTCTTTTTTTTTTATTCTTTTTTTTTGTGTGGATGACGTTGCCAGTTGACTATTTCTCTGACATTTTTCGTTTTTCGAGGCCTTTCTTGGGAAGGAGTGAACAATTTGTGTTCAGCGCTCGACACGTGGGAGGTTGTTGGGGGCGTCTTGTCAGAGAGGTAGCCTTTTAGGCTTCCTGGGCTTTATATAAACCTTTCTCCCCCTTCATTCTTTCTTTTTACTCTTTTTGAAATTCATAACTCCCCTCATACTCCTAAACCGCCTTCGTTGCTGAAAATTTCGTGAGGAACAAGAAGTATCTTCTGTCACTTTTCCGGCGACTATCGGCGTTCTAGGTTAGAAGCTCTTCTTTAAATCTTTCCCCTTCTTTCATTGGTTTTTCCCTTCATAGCCAGTATGTCGCGAGTCCGCCCTCTTTCTTTTAATTCTTTGCTTGGGAGGACTGGGGATGGCGACGGTGACAGGCGTGACCTAGCCTCTTCTTCTGGGGTCGGCCCCAGGGGAGAGGATGACCATCACAGGGGGGAGGGTGCTGAATCACCCGAACCTGCTCCCTTTGATGTAATTGATTCTGATGATGAGGTCCTGGAGGTGGATCCTTCCAAGATCGCCGGCCCTCTCATCCGTAGGGAGAGAGGGAAGACTTATTACTTGGATAAGAATAAGTACTTGGTTCCCTTAAAGACCTACCCTGAGGCTAAGAACAGGGACTTGATTCTGGAAAGCAACGCCGCCGGGGCAATGGAACAGTTCTATAATTTCGGGGAAGGATATACAGTCACAGTCCCGGGGGAAAAGGACACAGTATGCTGTCCCCCGGAGAGTTGTGTGGCTGTCTACCACAAGGCTTTGGAATTCGGCCTGCGATTCCCTCTTCATCCCTTTCTGGAGGAGACCTTCAGGAGGATGAATGTGGCTATTGCTCAGCTGACTGCTTCAGCTATTAGGTCTTTGCTAGCTTACACTTGGACCTGTCTTTTTCATGGCGAGGGGCCTTACATTGATGTCCTTCGTTTCATGGTTGGTCTCCAAATGGTATCTTCTTCAGGGGGGGACGGCTCCCCTGGTTATTGGTCTCTGCAGAGACAAAAGAAATATGCCCTGGTCTGGCCGGCTTTGAGCATCCTGAAGGACTGGAAAAATAATTTTTTATACGTACATAGCGCGTCAGGGTGGAGGATTCCTAGGCATTTTAGGAACCATGTTCACACCCGCATGGAGACTCGCGAGGAATACCACCCGGGCGTCGGTGGGAAGGCCCTGGAAGTTAAGCTAAGTCCGAAGGAGGAGATTTTGATCAAAAAGTTTGAGATTGTCGCGGATAAACACGGCATTTTTGGCCCTGCGGGCTTCCTCACGCGGAGCTTATAGCGACAGACGAGTATTTGCTCCCCTTGGGCCTGATTCCCGGCCTTGAAGGTAGTTCTAGGGGGTTTTTACTGTCGCGATTTTTCAGAGACTTTATTTCTCTTTGTTTTTTAGCTGACTGCCCCTCCTTTTCTGCAGCTTCCTCCTCTTGGTGTTGGACAAAGAAGCAGGTTAGGAGATTAGGCTTGAGCGAGGAACTTATCGTTCTCTCGAAGCGCCCTTCCCCCCCTGCGAACTTCAGGAAAGGGAGCAAAGGCTTAATGAAGCTTGTGAAGGACTTTGCTGCTGGTGGAAGACTGCCTCTTCCCCCTCGACTGCCGTCGTCAAAGTCGGCGACCCCTACTCCCAGTATTCTGACTCTGGCGTTGTCTTGGCTGATCGCCTTACAAAGTCCGTGACTTCAACTTCTCACCAGGTGCTTCAATACATCCAGCGTACCTCTAAGGTATTGTTGGCGTCTGCCGAGCTGGCGGCTCTCAGCCGCCTGAGTGACGAAGAATTGACTGTCACACCAAGGGCTCCTCCTCCTGACCGCCTGGCTATGGTGGAGAGGGACATTATCTTGATAAACAACTTGAAGGATAAGCTGGCAAGGCAGAAGGGTGAGCTGGAGGAGGCAAAGAACCTGAATGGCCAGTGGAAACTTCAGGGAGAGAGAGCTGTGAAGGAAGTAGCCAAGCTGGAGGCTGATCTTAAGGAGAGTCGTCTGTCAATGGAGCGGGCTACCCTCTCTCTGGCTGAGATGGGGCACCTGAAAGGAAAAGTGGCTGACTTGGAGGAGCAATTGTCCAGAGCTGACTCGACCTTTGAACAGGCCAAGGGAGAGTGGAAGAAGGAAAAAGAGACTCTTGCAGAGGAGACCGAGGCTGCGGTGGATGCCAGCTTCGTTAGTGGTGCCAATTCTTCTCTGGAGTTGGTGATGGAGGTGATTGGGGAAATGTTCCCCGCTTTTGATGAAGAAGCCTTCCGGAGTCTCTACTCTGCTAAGAATGAGGCTCGGGCGGCCAGACCACCTGAGGCAGCCGCCGGCCCCAGCCAGGATGCTCCATGATACTTTTTCTTGTAATAGTCTTACTTTCTGCGCTGAGCTTTTATCATTGCCAGCTGTCTGTAATATCTGTCCTTCCGGATCTTTGTCTTAGTTATTTTTGTAAAAAACTTTCTACCCTTCATGGGTTTTGCTATGGAATGCCTTTCCTTTGTTTCAGTCTGCTTCTTTTACGTTTTTCATACGATGTTGGGGGATTTGCCCCCAGTCCTCGTCAGCTGTGTGCAACCTGGACTACTCCTGGCCTCTGCTCGAGGTTCAAGGAGCCTGCCCCCTGCCTGCCCGGAGGCAGGCGGGGAGGGCTTTTGCGTTTTTTATACAAGGTTGGGGGATTTGCCCCCAGTCCTTGTCAGTCGTGCGTAGCCTGGCCTGTCCCTGGTTTCTGCTTGGAAGCCAGGGGGCTTGCTCCCTGTCTGCCCAGAGGCAGGCTGGGAGGGCTTTTGTGTTTTTTATACAAGGTTGGGGGATTTCCCCCCAGTCCTTGTCAGTCGTGCGTAGCCTGGCCTGTCCCTGGTTTCTGCTTGGAGGCCAGGGGGCTTGCTCCCTGTCTGCCCAGAGGCAGGCGGGGAGGGCTTTTGCGTTTTTTATACAAGGTTGGGGGATTTGCCCCCAGTCCTCGTTAGTCGTGCGTAGCCTGGCCTGTCCCTGGTTTCTGCTTGGAGTCCAGGGGGCTTGCTCCCTGTCTGCCCAGAGGCAGGCAGGGAGGGCTTTTGCGTTTTTTATACAAGGTTAGGGGATTTGCCCCCAGTCCTTGTTAGCAGTGGGTGACCTGCATCCTTCCTGCTTGGGGATAGGTAGTGGTTTTAAAGATGGTTTTTGAGGTGTCCCTTTTTCTGGGTTCTGGCAACAGGGGGGCCTCCCCCTATTGCCCCCTGCTCGTTTGAATCCAAAGGATACATTTGTTTTTTCACACTTACCGAGACACGTTTTACACCGCCATCGTTCGTTTTATGTTAACAAAAATTATAAAAATTCGATATTCTTAATCTACCCATAAAAACGAATCAAACAAGATCCCACATGACTATATTTTCTCATATAGATTGTCGTGATTTAACAATTATCTTGAATTGTGAATAATGTCAAAAAAAAAGTACCCTTCGAATTTAAACGGAATGGGGTAGATAAAATACGCACATCTTGAACAACAGGTTCCACGGTCAATCTCTCCTCCGTGTATCATAATGTGACTAAATACACCGAACAACAATTGATTGGGGTCGGCAGCCTGACACCAACAGCCTGCTAGGCAGGCTCCCAGAGGATTGCCAACTAAGCCCAGAAACCGACCCGGCGAACAGTCAAAGTAATGAACATAGAAGCGGGAAGAACTATCGAGGAGAACAGTCGACCGTCGGGCCAGCAGGGTGACGCGGCCTGCTAGAGCTTAGCTCCAGCAGCTCTAAACCTGGGGGCAATAAGGGGAGGCAAAGAACCAGGCTGGCCAGTGGAAACTTCAGGGAGAAAGAGCTGTGAAGGAAGTAGCCAAGCTGGAGGCTGATCTTAAGGAGAGTCGTCTGTCAATGGAGCGGGCTACCCTCTCTCTGGCTGAGATGGGGCACCTGAAAGGAAAAGTGGCTGACTTGGAGGAGCAATTGTCCAGAGCTGACTCGACCTTTGAACAGGCCAAGGGAGAGTGGAAGAAGGAAAAAGAGACTCTTGCAGAGGAGACCGAGGCTGCGGTGGATGCCAGCTTCGTGAGTGGTGCCAATTCTTCTCTGGAGTTGGTGATGGAGGTGATTGGGGAAATGTTCCCCGCTTTTGATGAAGAAGCCTTCCGGAGTCTCTACTCTGCTAAGAATGAGGCTCGGGCGGCCAGACCACCTGAGGCAGCCGCCGGCCCCAGCCAGGATGTTCCATGATGCTTTTTCTTGTAATAGTCTTACTTTCTGCGCTGACCTTTTATCATTGCCAGCTGTCTGTAATATCTGTCCTTCCGGATCTTTGTCTTAGTTATTTTTGTAAAAAACTTTCTACCCTTCATGGGTTTTGCTATGGAATGCCTTTCCTTTGTTTCAGTCTGCTTCTTTTACGTTTTTCATGCGAGGTTGGGGGATTTGCCCCCAGTCCTCGTCAGCTGTGTGCAACCTGGACTTCTCCTGGCCTCTGCTCGAGGTTCTGGGAGCCTGCCCCCTGCCTGCCCGGAGGCAGGCGGGGAGGGCTTTTGCGTTTTTTATACAAGGTTGGGGGATTTGCCCCCAGTCCTTGTCAGTCGTGCGTAGCCTGGCCTGTCCCTGGTTTCTGCTTGGAAGCCAGGGGGCTTGCTCCCTGTCTGCCCAGAGGCAGGCTGGGAGGGCTTTTGTGTTTTTTATACAAGGTTAGGGGATTTCCCCCCAGTCCTTGTCAGTCGTGCGTAGCCTGGCCTGTCCCTGGTTTCTGCTTGGAGGCCAGGGGGCTTGCTCCCTGTCTGCCCAGAGGCAGGCGGGGAGGGCTTTTGCGTTTTTTATACAAGGTTGGGGAATTTGCCCCCAGTCCTCGTTAGTCGTGCGTAGCCTGGCCTGTCCCTGGTTTCTGCCTTGAGTCCAGGGGGCTTGCTCCCTGTCTGCCAAGAGGCAGGCAGGGAGGGCTTTTGCGTTTTTTATACAAGGTTGGGGGATTTGCCCCCAGTCCTTGTTAGCAGTGGGTGACCTGCATCCTTCCTGCTTGGGGATAGGTAGTGATTTTAAAGATTTTTGTTGGCGTGTCCCTTTTTCTGGGTTCTGGCAACAGGGGGGCCTCCCCCTATTGCCCCCTGCTCATTTGAATCCAAAGGATACGTTTGTTTTTTCGCACTTACCGAGACACGTTTTACACCGTCATCGTTCGTTTTATGTTAACAAAAATTATAAAAATTCGATATTCTTAATCTACCCATAAAAACGAATCAAACAAGATCCCACATGACTATATTTTCTCATATAGATTGTCATGATTTAACAATTATCTTGAATTGTGAATAATGTCAAAAAAAAGTACCCTTCGAATTTAAACGGAATGGGGTAGATAAAATACGCACATCTTGAACAACAGGTTCCACGGTCGATCTCTCCTCCGTGTATCATAATGTGACTAAATACACCGAACAACAATTGATTGGGGTCGGCAGCCTGACACCAACAGCCTGCTAGGCAGGCTCCCAGAGGATTGCCAACTAAGCCCAGAAACCGACCCGGCGAACAGTCAAAGTAAAGAACATAGAAGCGGGAAGAACTACCGAGGAGAACAGCCGACCGTCGGGCCAGCAGGGTGACGCGGCCTGCTAGAGCTTAGCTCCAGCAGCTCAAAACCTGGGGGCAATAAGGGGAGGCAAAGAACCAGGCTGGCCAGTGGAAACTTCAGGGAGAGAGAGCTGTGAAGGAAGTAGCCAAGCTGGAGGCTGATCTTAAGGAGAGCCGTCTGTCAATGGAGCGGGCTACCCTCTCTCTGGCTGAGATGGGGCACCTGAAAGGAAAAGTGGCTGACTTGGAGGAGCAATTGTCCAGAGCTGACTCGACCTTTGAACAGGCCAAGGGAGAGTGGAAGAAGGAAAAAGAGACTCTTGCAGAGGAGACCGAGGCTGCGGTGGATGCCAGCTTCGTGAGTGGTGCCAATTCTTCTCTGGAGTTGGTGATGGAGGTGATTGGGGAAATGTTCCCCGCTTTTGATGAAGAAGCCTTCCGGAGTCTCTACTCTGCTAAGAATGAGGCTCGGGCGGCCAGACCACCTGAGGCAGCCGCCGGCCCCAGCCAGGATGCTCCATGATACTTTTTCTTGTAATAGTCTTACTTTCTGCGCTGAGCTTTTATCATTGCCAGCTGTCTGTAATATCTGTCCTTCCGGATCTTTGTCTTAGTTATTTTTGTAAAAAACTTTCTACCCTTCACGGGTTTTGCTATGGAATGCCTTTCCTTTGTTTCAGTCTGCTTCTTTTACGTTTTTCATACGATGTTGGGGGATTTGCCCCCAGTCCTCGTCAGCTGTGTGCAACCTGGACTACTCCTGGCCTCTGCTCGAGGTTCAGGGAGCCTGCCCCCTGCCTGCCCGGAGGCAGGCGGGGAGGGCTTTTGCGTTTTTTATACAAGGTTGGGGGATTTGCCCCCAGTCCTTGTCAGTCGTGCGTAGCCTGGCCTGTCCCTGGTTTCTGCTTGGAAGCCAGGGGGCTTGCTCCCTGTCTGCCCAGAGGCAGGCTGGGAGGGCTTTTGTGTTTTTTATACAAGGTTGGGGGATTTCCCCCCAGTCCTTGTCAGTCGTGCGTAGCCCGGCCTGTCCCTGGTTTCTGCTTGGAGGCCAGGGGGCTTGCTCCCTGTCTGCCCAGAGGCAGGCGGGGAGGGCTTTTGCGATTTTTATACAAGGTTGGGGGATTTGCCCCCAGTCCTCGTTAGTCGTGCGTAGCCTGGCCTGTCCCTGGTTTCTGCTTGGAGTCCAGGGGGCTTGCTCCCTGTCTGCCCAGAGGCAGGCAGGGAGGGCTTTTGCGTTTTTTGTACAAGGTTGGGGGATTTGCCCCCAGTCCTTGTTAGCAGTGGGTGACCTGCATCCTTCCTGCTTGGGGATAGGTAGTGGTTTTAAAGATTTTTGTTGGGGTGTCCCTTTTTCTGGGTTTTGGCACTAGGGGGGGCTCCCCCTATTGCCCCCTGCTCGTTTGAATCCAAAGGATACGTTTGTGTTTTCACACTTACCGAGACACGTTTTACACCGTCATCGTTCGTTTTATGTTAACAAAAAATTATAAAAATTCGATATTCTTAATCTACCCATAAAAACGAATCAAACAAGATCCCACATGACTATATTTTCTCATATAGATTGTCGTGATTTAACAATTATCTTGAATTGTGAATAATGTCAAAAAAAAAGTACCCTTCGAATTTAAACGGAATGAGGTAGATAAAATACGCACATCTTGAACAACAGGTTCCACGGTCGATCTCTCCTCCGTGTATCATAATGTGACTAAATACACCGAACAACAATTGATTGGGGTCGGGAGCCTGACACCAACAGCCTGCTAGGCAGGCTCCCAGAGGATTGCCAACTAAGCCCAGAAACCGACCCGGCGAACAGTCAAAGTAAAGAACATTGAAGCGGGAAGAACTATCGAGGAGAACAGCCGACCGTCGGGCCAGCAGGGTGACGCGGCCTGCTAGAGCTTAGCTCCAGCAGCTCAAAACCTGGGGACAATAAGGGGAGGCAAAGAACCAGGCTGGCCAGTGGAAACTTCAGGGAGAGAGAGCTGTGAAGGAAGTAGCCAAGCTGGAGGCTGATCTTAAGGAGAGCCGTCTGTCAATGGAGCGGGCTACCCTCTCTCTGGCTGAGATGGGGCACCTGAAAGGAAAAGTGGCTGACTTGGAGGAGCAATTGTCCAGAGCTGACTCGACCTTTGATCAGGCCAAGGGAGAGTGGAAGAAGGAAAAAGAGACTCTTGCAGAGGAGACCGAGGCTGCGGTGGATGCCAGCTTCGTGAGTGGTGCCAATTCTTCTCTGGAGTTGGTGATGGAGGTGATTGGGGAAATGTTCCCCGCTTTTGATGAAGAAGCCTTCCGGAGTCTCTACTCTGCTAAGAATGAGGCTCGGGCGGCCAGACCACCTGAGGCAGCCGCCGGCCCCAGCCAGGATGTTCCATGATGCTTTTTCTTGTAATAGTCTTACTTTCTGCGCTGAGCTTTTATCATTGCCAGCTGTCTGTAATATCTGTCCTTCCGGATCTTTGTCTTAGTTATTTTTGTAAAAAACTTTCTACCCTTCATGGGTTTTGCTATGGAATGCCTTTCCTTTGTTTCAGTCTGCTTCTTTTACGTTTTTCAAACGAGGTTGGGGGATTTGCCCCCAGTCCTCGTCAGCTGTGTGCAACCTGGACTACTCCTGGCCTCTGCTCGAGGTTCTGGGAGCCTGCCCCCTGCCTGCCCGGAGGCAGGCGGGGAGGGCTTTTGCGTTTTTTATACAAGGTTGGGGGATTTGCCCCCAGTCCTTGTCAGTCGTGCGTAGCCTGGCCTGTCCCTGGTTTCTGCTTGGAAGCCAGGGGGGTTGCTCCCTGTCTGCCCAGAGGCAGGCTGGGAGGGCTTTTGTGTTTTTTACACAAGGTTGGGGGATTTCCCCCCAGTCCTTGTCAGTCGTGCGTAGCCTGGCCTGTCCCTGGTTTCTGCTTGGAGGCCAGGGGGCTTGCTCCCTGTCTGCCCAGAGGCAGGCGGGGAGGGCTTTTGCGTTTTTTATACAAGGTTGGGGAATTTGCCCCCAGTCCTCGTTAGTCGTGCGTAGCCTGGCCTGTCCCTGGTTTCTGCTTGGAGTCCAGGGGGCTTGCTCCCTGTCTGCCCAGAGGCAGGCAGGGAGGGCTTTTGCGTTTTTTTATACAAGGTTGGGGGATTTGCCCCCAGTCCTTGTTAGCAGTGGGTGACCTGCATCTTTCCTGCTTGGGGATAGGTAGTGGTTTTAAAGATTTTTGTTGGCGTGTCCCTTTTTCTGGGTTCTGGCAACAGGGGGGCCTCCCCCTATTGCCCCCTGCTCGTTTGAATCCAAAGGATACGTTTGTTTTTTCACACTTACCGAGACACGTTTTACACCGTCATCGTTCATTTTATGTTAACAAAAATTATAAAAATTCGATATTCTTAATCTACCCATAAAAACGAATCAAACAAGATCCCACATGACTATATTTTCTCATATAGATTGTCGTGATTTAACAATTATCTTGAATTGTGAATAATGTCAAAAAAAAAGTACCCTTCGAATTTAAACGGAATGGGGTAGATAAAATACGCACATCTTGAACAACAGGTTCCACGGTCGATCTCTCCTCCGTGTATCATAATGTGACTAAATACACCGAACAACAATTGATTGGGGTCGGCAGCCTGACACCAACAGCCTGCTAGGCAGGCTCCCAGAAGATTGCCAACTAAGCCCAGAAACCGACCCGGCGAACAGTCAAAGTAAAGAACATAGAAGCGGGAAGAACTACCGAGGAGAACAGCCGACCGTCGGGCCAGCAGGGTGACGCGGCCTGCTAGAGCTTAGCTCCAACAGCTCAAAACCTGGGGGCAATAAGGGGAGGCAAAGAACCAGGCTGGCCAGTGGAAACTTCAGGGAAAGAGAGCTGTGAAGGAAGTAGCCAAGCTGGAGGCTGATCTTAAGGAGAGCCGTCTGTCAATGGAGCGGGCTACCCTCTCTCTGGCTGAGATGGGGCACCTGAAAGGAAAAGTGGCTGACTTGGAGGAGCAATTGTCCAGAGCTGACTCGACCTTTGAACAGGCCAAGGGAGAGTGGAAGAAGGAAAAAGAGACTCTTGCAGAGGAGACCGAGGCTCCGGTGGATGCCAGCTTCGTTAGTGGTGCCAATTCTTCTCTGGAGTTGGTGATGGAGGTGATTGGGGAAATGTTCCCCGCTTTTGATGAAGAAGCCTTCCGGAGTCTCTACTCTGCTAAGAATGAGGCTCGGGCGGCCAGACCACCTGAGGCAGCCGCCGGCCCCAGCCAGGATGCTTCATGATACTTTTTCTTGTAATCTTACTTTCTGCGCTGAGCTTTTATCATTGCCAGCTGTCTGTAATATCTCTCCTTCCGGATCTTTGTCTTAGTTATTTTTGTAAAAAACTTTCTACCCTTCATGGGTTTTGCTATGGAATGCCTTTCCTTTGTTTCAGTCTCCTTCTTTTACGTTTTTCATACGAGGTTGGGGGATTTGCCCCCAGTCCTCGTCAGCTGTGTGCAACCTGGACTACTCCTGGCCTCTGCTCGAGGTTCAGGGAGCCTGCCCCCTGCCTGCCCGGAGGCAGGCGGGGAGGGCTTCTGCGTTTTTTATACAAGGTTGGGGGATTTGCCCCCAGTCCTTGTCAGTCGTGCGTAGCCTGGCCTGTCCCTGGTTTCTGCTTGGAGGCCAGGGGGCTTGCTCCCTGTCTGCCCGGAGGCAGGCGGGGAGGGCTTCTGCGTTTTTTATACAAGGTTGGGGGATTTGCCCCCAGTCCTTGTCAGTCGTGCGTAGCCTGGCCTGTCCCTGGTTTCTGCTTGGAAGCCAGGGGGCTTGCTCCCTGTCTGCCCAGAAGCAGGCTGGGAGGGCTTTTGTGTTTTTTATACAAGGTTGGGGGATTTCTCCCAGTCCTTGTCAGTCGTGCGTAGCCTGGCCTGTCCCTGGTTTCTGCTTGGAGGCCAGGGGGCTTGCTCCCTATCTGCCCAGAGGCAGGCGGGGAGGGCTTTTGCATTTTTTATACAAGGTTGGGGGATTTGCCCCCAGTCCTTGTTAGCAGTGGGTAACCTGCATCCTTCCTGCTTGGGGATAGGTAGTGGTTTCAAAGATTTTTGTTGGGGTGTCCCTTTTTCGGGGTTCTGGCAACAGGGGGCCTCCCCCTATTGCCCCCTGCTCGTTTGTGTGTGAGAGCGCAAGTTTAAACAGACAACGAGTATGAATCTTTGAGTTTATAGAAATTTTGTTAAAACATAAGATTGGTCGGAGTCGTCGACATTTCTTTTTGATCGTCCTCCGCCAGTATTTTTCCCTATGGGTGTGATCTCCTTAAGGCTTAGTCATACATAGTATCTTTTTAGGGTGTCGGCGTTCCAGTGCGCGTTTAACTCCTGGCCTGCTGGGTTGGCAACTTTGTACGTGTGCCTGTTCCCAAGATCTGGGTCACTTGGTATGGGCCTTCCTAGTTAGCGCTTAGTTTGCCGTGTTCTCTAGATTTTCCAACAGCCTGTGTCTTTCTTAATACCAGGTCTCCTACCTGGAATCTTCTCTCATGCACCCTCTTGTTGTATGCCTTCCTCATCCTTTGCTGGTAGGCTGCTATGTTGGTGCAGGCTTCCTCCCTGACTTCCTGGACCAGGTCAAGAGCTGCGGCCATTGCTTCGTGATTGTCAGCCTGGTTGTATTGCTGAGATCGCAAGGTAGGAATTCGCACTTCGATGGGTAGCAAAGCCTCTGCTCCATACACCAGGCCAAAGGGCGTCTGACCTGTTGACTCCTTTCTGGTGGTCCTTATTGACCAGAGGATGCTTGGTAGCTCGTCCGCCCATCTTCCCTTGAGGTCATCTACCATTTTTCTGAGTCCGTTTAAGATCTGTTTGTTTGCAGCCTCGGCCTGCCCATTGGTCTGGGGGTGGCAGACGGCGGAATAGGCGACGACTATCCCATGCCCCTCTAGGCAGGCTCTTAGGGGATCATTATCAAATTGCCTTCCATGGTCAAATACCAATATTGTTGGAAGGCCAAATCTGGTTATAATGTTCCTCCAAATGACCTTCCTGACCGCCGGCTCGGTGATGTTTGGGACTGCTTCAGCTTCAACCCATTTTGTGAAGTAGTCTATCCCTACGATCAGAAATTTTCGGCCCCCTGTAGCCGTGGTGAATGGACCCAGTATGTCCATTCCCCATTGGGCGAAAGGAATGGGAGATAGAATCGGCCTGAGTTCTTGGGTTGGGACATGGATTGATGGAGCGAAGAGTTGGCATTTTCTGCACTTTTGGGTTAGGCTTCTAGCATCTGCTAGCATGGTTGGTCAGTAGTACCCTGCCCTGAGGGCCTTGTGGGCCAACGACCTTCCTCCGATGTAATGTCCACAGATTCCTGAGTGGATGTCTTCTAGGACTTCGGCAGCCTGATCTGCTCCTAGGCATCTGAGCAGGGGGTAAGTGAAAGATTTCTTGTAGAGCTCTTCGTCAATGATTATGAACCAGGCGGCTTTGGCTTGAATTTTCCTCTTCTGTACCGGATCAGGTGGTAGGATGCCGTATCTTTTGAACTGAATGATGGGGGTCATCCAGTTTTCCTGTGTCTCCTCAATGGTGCTGACTGTCTGGCAGGGAGTGGTGGACTTCTCATGCATAACATCAACCCAAACTGACCTCCTTATGTCTTGCAAGCTGGAGCTGGCCAACTTTGACAGAGCGTCGGCCCGATTATTCTGTGATCGGGGTATTTGCTGGATTTCATAAGACTTCAGGCTTGATAACTCCTGTTTTACTTTTTCAAGGTAGGCGGCCATGGTCTGGTCTCTGGCCTCATATTCTCCGTTAATTTGATTAGCAATGAGCTGGGAGTCAGTTGCTAGTATAACTCGATCTGCCCCTGCGGCTTTAGCCAGATTTATCCCTGCGAGTACAGCTTCGTACTCTGCCTCGTTGTTTGATGCGGGGAAGGTGAATCTGAGTGCATGCTCAAAATCAACTCC
This sequence comes from Agrostemma githago, assembly GCA_958450325.1. NCBI lineage: Eukaryota > Viridiplantae > Streptophyta > Magnoliopsida > Caryophyllales > Caryophyllaceae > Agrostemma > Agrostemma githago. The sequence goes on from OY288242.1 coordinate 10,265,372, forward strand.
TTCTGGGCTGGTCAGTACAACGCCTGCCCCTGCACCAATGGCTGTTGAGGATCCGTCAGTGTGCACAATCCATTCTTCGGCGGGGGGCTCCTCTTCCCCTGAATGGGAACATTCAGCCAGGAAATCAGCCAAGGCTTGTGCTTTGATGGCTGTTCTTAGCTGATATGATATCCCCAGCCCGCTTAACTCGATCGCCCATTTCAGCAGCCTTCCTGATTTCTCAAACTTTTCCAACACTTTTTCCAGTGGCTGGTCGGTGAGGACCACAACGGGATGTGCGTCAAAGTAGGGTCTGAGTTTTCTGGCTGCGATGATGACTGCATAGGCGGCCTTTTCTATCAAAGGATAATTTCTTTCGGCTGTACCCAGGGCGTGACTCACAAAGTAGATGGGTTGTTGTGAGTTTGCTTCCTCCCTTAGGATGACTGCACTTATTGTCGTGTAGGTGACAGCAATGTATAGGTACAGTTTTTCTCCGGCCACTGGTCTTGCCAAGGTAGGGAGTTTCTTCAGGTGTTCCTTCAATTGTTCGAAGGCTTTCTTTTGTTCATCCTCCCATTTGAATTGCTTGTTGCCCTTCAATACTTTGAAGAAGGGGGTGGACTTGTCTGCCGACCTGGCGATAAATCGGGCCAGGGCGGCCATCCTGCCTGTAAGTCGCTGAATGTCCCTGATGGTTTTAGGCTCCGGGAAGATCTAGGACCGCCTGAACTTTTTCGGGATTGGCGTCTATCCCCCTGGAGCTTACTAAGAAACCCAGGAATTTTTCGGATCGGACCCCGAATGTGCATTTCTTCGGATTCAGCTTCATCTTGTATGACCGCAGGGAGGAGAATGTTTCCTGAAGGTCTGTTAGATGCTCCTTGTCCCCCTTGCTCTTGACAATCGCATCATTGACATAGGCTTTCAAATTTCTCCCTTTTTGATTTTCAAAGACTTTGTCCACCAACCGGTGATAGGTGGCGCCTGCATTCTTCAGCCCGAACGGCATCATCTTATACATGTAAGTGCCGTGGCTGGTTATGAAGGCGCACCTCACCCTGTCTGGCTGCCAGAGGTACACTTGATTGTACCCTGAGAATGCATCCAGAAAGCTTAGCGTGGTGTATCCACTAGTGGCGTCCACCAGTTGATCTATTCTGGGCAGAGGGTAGCAGTCCTTTGGGCAGGCTTTGTTAAGATTTGTAAAGTCTACGCACATTCTCCATGCACCTGACGACTCTTTTACCATTACAACGTTTGCCAACCATTTAGGGTAGTCACAGACTTCGATGAAATCTGCCTTCAGGAGTTTGTCTATTTCTTCTTTTATCGCCGCGTCTTTTTCTACGGACATGTTTCTTTTCTTTTGCTTCACAGGGCGAGCCTCCGGATTAATGTTCAACTTGTGAACAATAAAAGCCGTGTCGACCCCTGGCATCTCATCTGCAGAGTAAGCGAATACGTCCCTATTCTCTCTCAGGACTGCAATTAGCTCCCTTTGGTAGGACTCCTCCAGGTCGGCCCCTATGAGGACCTGCCTTCCTGGCTCTAAGTCCACCAACATGCTCTCCCCTTCGGGCTCTAAGTGGGCTGATTCTTGCTGGGCAGCCGGTATTTCGCCCTCCCTGCTGGGAGAGCTTTCGACTTTTCGCTTTCCTTTCCATTCTGTCTCATGGGTTTGCAGGGCCACGGAGTAACAGTGTCTGGCCGACTCCTGATCCCCATGGACCTTCCCCTCCATGCCAAAGTCTGTTACATAGGCTATGGTGAGGGCCCTGATTGACACAACAGCTTCTATTTCATCTAGGGTGGCTCGCCCTATCAGGGCGTTGTACGCAGACTTGGCATCCACCACAACAAAGGATGCCCTGACATTTCTGGCCGAGGCCCCCTCCCCGAATGTTACTGGCAGGTCGATAACTCCCATGGGTAGCACACCTGCCCCACTGAACCCATACAAAGATCCAGGGGCCGGCTTCAGATGTCTTTTTTCTAGATTCATTTTCTCAAAAGCGTCTTTGTACAAGAGGTTGGTATAGGCACCAGTGTCCACCATGCATCTCTTGACAATGTGATTTCTAATTTCAAGAGTTAAGACCAGAGGGTCACTATGTGGGTACACGACTCTCCCTGCATCCTCAGGGGTGATGCTTAGGGTAGTGTCTCTTGGACTTCCTGCCCTCTCGGCGTAGCAAATTTGGTTCCGCAATTCGCGGATCTGCCTTTTCTGGCTTCGTCTGCTAGTCCGTCCCTCTGCATCTCCTTACACCACATGGATAATTGTGCGATTTTGGGCTGAGCCTTCAGGTTTGTCCACCGCCTCCTTTTGGGGTTTGTTCCTTGCTGCATAGTTGCTCAGCCAGCCGTTTCTTATAAGTTTCTCGATTTCATCTTTTAAGTGTCGGCGTTCCTCCGTGGTATGGCCTATGCAATCGTGGAACGTGCAGAATTTTTTGGGATCCCCCTTTGGGCTGCGCGGCTTGTTTGGACGAGTCCATTTTGCTGTTTCTTTTTCCAACTCGAAGATTTCTGCTCTCGGCCTATTGAGGGCCGTGTAGCTGTCAAATCTTGGCTGGTATGTTGCGCGCTCTTTCTTGGGGGTGTCTCCTTCTTCTCTCTGTTTGCCTGGCTCGTTTCTGCCACGTCCACCCTGCGGTCCCCCTTGCGGCCTTGCTTGGCCTGCAGGGGCGTCCGGCAGGCTGTGAAACTCTTCCTGCAGAATAAACCCTTCAGCTATTTTCCTGGCCTTGACCAAGGTTTCAGGCTGGGCCCTGATCATCTGATTCTTCATTTCTCCTGGGAGCAGGGAGATTGTCAGGGCGTAAGCAGCGGTGGAATCATCGATCTCCCTGACTTGCTGGTAGGACAAGTCAAACCTCTTCAGGTACTCCCTGACGCTTTCGCCCTTCTTCTGTTTCAGGGTCATGAGATCGAAACGAGTGAGGCGTCTCCTTTTGTTCCCTGCATATTGCTCAAGGAAGGCCTCTGCTAACTCTATAAAGAAGTTGATCGATCCCTGGCGGAGATCCCTGAACCATCCTTGTGCAAGCCCTACCAGGGTGGTTGGGAAGATTTTACACCAGATTGCGTCATCCACGTCATACATGCCCATGTGACTCTCAAATGCCGCCAGATGATCTTCTGGGTCTGTGGTCCCGTCGAACTTGACGGTAGGCATTTTGATTTTTGGGATGGGGAAATCTTGTACATCAGGATGAAGAGGGGTTTTTGTAGGCCTGCCTACCACTCGTGACCTGCTTTCCCCAGACTGGTTACCGTGGATATCCCATTGTCTAGGGATCAGTTTCCTATTACTGGGGGAGCGGTGCCTCGGTGGCGGCCTGCTCGCTGCTTCGTCCTCTACATCAGGGGAGATTTGTCTGGGTCTCTTCCTCTGAGACTGGCAGAGGTTGTCATCCTGGTGGTATCTAGATTCGAGCGGTTGCCCCCGGTTAAGCCTAGACTGCAGGCTTTGGGACAACCCTGGGGTCGGCTGTCCCTTGGCTACCGGCGTTAACCTGCAGAAGACTCCGCCCTGCTTTTCCCCCAGGCGCTTGGATGCAGGTTCCTTGTGCCTCATCCGCTCCCGCAATCCGTGAGATAGACCTCTCTACCCTCCAGACGCGGATTCTGTTGTGTGAATGGAGAACGCCTGTTGTTGGGCAGGTGGCTCTGGGCTGCCTGTTGTGATACGCTTCTGCACCTGCGCATATACTTAAGCTGTCCTTCTTGCTTTCCTCTGGGCGTTTCTGGCGGCGGTTCGCTTCGTGCCCCCAGCTCCATCCCTGCTCATTGAGGGTGGCTGCCTGGGGGTCGTTGCGACCCTGCCTACCAGGTCCTCAGGGGTGAACTCCTGGTTTAGCATTGCAGAGAAGAAGGCAGCTGTCTGTACCATCTGAGCTGGGGTCAGGTTCAGAGTGTGTCCTGGGTGTGCCCCCAACTCTGGTGCTACAGCAGCATTTGGCATGCCCAGGAGACTGGTTCCTCCCATCCCCAGGGTCGTGGTGGGAGGAGCCCTCTCTGGCTGTGGCATGCCGTATAGGGGGGTCACCGGTGGGACCGTCGGACCTACCCCTACACTGGCGTCAACGATTTCCGGCATGATTACTTTGATAGGTTTAGTTTTTGTAATTAGGAATGGTTGATTTTTGTGGGTAATTCGTGGATACAACCAGATTTTTCCCACAGACGGCGCCAAATTGTTCCGGTTATTGGAATCAATTAACCCGACGTGGAATTCTGGTTTGAATCGTTCGGTGTTACTTCTGAATGTTCGCTGATTAATCTCGATACTCTCCTTCCTCCTACTCTTCCAGTCGGACCTTCCCGGCGGATTGGGCAGGCTCCCTGCACAGAGAACGCACAGGGCCTCGGAGGTTGTCCGAGGAAACTCTCTCCGATGCCTAAGTTAGTCCGTGAAAGCCTTAAGAAACCCTGCTCGTGAGGAACTGGACGGCAATTTTAGAGTAAGAGTTCTAGAGAGAGAAAATCCAACCTCATTCTTGTGGGAAATGGAAGAGTATTTATACCTTCCCACAAGAGAGGGAAGTAGAAGGAGAATGGGTGGATAAGGAGGTGACAAGTGGCGTCCTCTCATCCACCCACTCTCCATTACCTTAGGCAAAATGACGAGAGGGCCCCTGGGGATCCCTGCTCTGCCTGCGGGGAGGTCCCCAGGGGGTAGGCGGGTTTTGAGCTGCTGAAGCTAAGCTCTAGCAGGCCGCGTCACCCTGCGGGCCCGACGGTCGGCTGTTCTCCTTGGTAGTTCTTCCCGCTTCTATGTTCTTTACTTTGACTGTTTGCCGGGTCGGTTTCTGGGCTTAGTTGGCAATCCTCTGGGAGCCTGCCTAGCAGGCTGTTGGTGTCAGGCTGCCGACCCCAATCACTTAGTAACATTTGTCTTGAGTAGAATTGACATGCATGTCAATATAATGGCAAAATCTGAACTCAAAATCTACTTTTACTTAATAACAAATTGTCATAGTTGTATTAGAGTGGTGTAATCAGAATTAGTTATCTAATTTAATTTTTGGTAATGCCTTGGTCCTGTTGAGGAGAATAGGCGGAGAAAGAATTGGGTTTGATCGTCAAATCGAGCCCGCTTCAAGGCTCGCGCGTGATCAAGGCTTTGTTAGAATTTATGATAGACTTAATAACTGATTAAGTAGTTTGATCAGTTTAGAGTTACTGAATTGTGGTCCATTTGGTGATCAACATAAACTCTACTGAATATCTATCTCTTATCTCCTATAATCCTATATTCCATTAACCACTATACAGAAACTTTATCTAGTTGTATATTTATCTTTGATGGAAAGATTAGTATAAATACAACACCATTCAGGGTCACTAAATTCATCTTCTCTATTCATCTATATACCATCTAAATCTGAGAGGAAAGAATTTAGAACCAACAATATAGTTAGGACGGTCGACGGTATTCGGGGACGGTATTTTCGGGTTGTAGATACAGCTGTTCAAGAATCCGATAAGCAATGACTGGAGGTTATTTCTGGATCTTATTATTTACTTCCGCTTTTGAGTTTATCATTTAGTTCATTTATTAATTAAGAACATGATAAATTCATATAGTGAACTTACATTTGGTATCAGAGCTTCAGTTTATACCTCTGTCTTGCTTGCCGTTTTAATTTCATCCCTAGCTTTATACTATAATCCTCTTTATATCCCCGTTTTTAATTTTTCTGGGCTGGTTTTTGGGCATCGTCTGAGTCTGGAATTTTTTTTTTTTGTTTTTCTTTATTTCTGGGCCCGTTTCATTGTATTTACGGAGGTTAGGGATGAAGTTGGTGTTTAAGTATATATGCATGCCTTCTATAGTTCTGTCTGCATCTCACGTGTACTCCATATGCATTTTTTTCTTCTTCTTTTTGCTTTACACGTTTTTTACAGATGTTAAGTAGAAACCTATAGCCTATTGAAGCTTCAAATGATGGGTTCTTATATTTTTTTTTTTGTCTTTTACTTTAGCAGCCTCTCGTATTTATTTTGTTGGGTACTCATGTCATGCATATTTGGACTTTTTGCCACCATGTTCATGTTATATGCTTTTTTTTATAGAGTAATCCTTTCGAATGACATTCCGGATATTTTGTTATGTCCGAATAATAAGTTACGTTTTGGGTCATATGAATATTAAGGTTCACATAATAAATTCAGTACTATTATTACGTCGGTTTTAAGCTGTCTATATACCTTAATCTAAAATATATAGATTAATAAAGTAATGTTGAGTGATTCGTAAATTTTATTGGTTAGGGAGTAGCCACCGCATCTCTAATTGTTTGAAATTTCATTTTGGAATCACATGTAGTAACTAAACATTAATTGTAATCAATCGTACGTAATATAATAAAATATACCCACAGGAAATTTTGTTATATTTGTATGATTAATTATGATGAATATTAAACTATATTTCTTTATCTACCCACAGGAGTTAAGAAATAAAAATTTGATAGTCTCATCATTGAGTTAATTAAAATTAAAAATATAAATGAGTCTAATTTGAGTAGGACTTTAGCCCACAGGTAAGCTTTATGTCACTAGATTCATATTAGCATGATTTTACATTGGTGAAACATGATTATAGTTATGTCTCAAGCTACTGTTTGGGGAGGAGGTCCCTGAACGTCCCTTGGGTTACAGATTTGGTGTGAATCAAACTGATATATATGGGGTGCGCAGTATCTTAAGAAAGAGAGATTTAAGTGCAGTGAAAAGGATACTTCAGCTTTTCTGGATGTGCAAAAGGTTGTGGATAAGTTGACAGAGGAGAATAAGGGAATGAAGAAGAAAAATGAAGAGCTACAATTGAAGTATGCTGAGACTAATTTGTTACAAAAAAAATTTGAATGTAATGACTAGTGGGGGAACATCAGATGAGACTGCAAATATGGCAAAGACAATCTTGCAAAGCATTGCTGATCCTGAGGTAATTTATTTCTCTAATATGCATTTATATTTTCTACCTATTTGTGGTTCATTATATGGTCTTTTCAGTTTTCCTTATTATATTTTTTTACTACTGCAGTACATTGTACAACACAAAAAGGGAGATGATGATGGAATTGATGTACGACAAAATCGACTCACATGGACATTAAATTCAATGTTTTTTCGAAGGAAAACACGTACCTTTTAAAATAATGTTGTAGTTTTTTTAGTTTTTTTTATTTTACTTTGGATTGCGAAATATATGATCGGACGGAGATTATTCTAGGTATTCGTCGTATGAAACTCTATTTATTGATTGCGAAATATATATATGATTGGAGATTATTCTAATTAAAAGTTTGTTTTCTGAACGACCAACTCGATCTTTGTGTATATGGATATCAATTCAGTAATGTGGAGTCGCGCTTTTTAGACAACATAAATATGTATCACAAGCTGTATTCAGTTGTTGGAAATATATAATTATTATTATATTTTTTATGATAAGATTCTCGACGCTTTTACAATATCAAAGTGTTGATAACTGAATTTTATATTATTATTATTAGACACTTTAAGTAGTAGAAAGTCTCCCGCTTTGAAAAAAAATTGGCCCAGAAAAAAAAATCGCGACATAGAAAAGCGTCGAGGTTGCATATTTTAGTGTACCACGTTGTGATGCAAAAAAGCGTCTTAAATAAAATATTCAACGTTTTAATGCGTCGAGAATGGCGACATAAAAATACGCCGAGAATTCCCGACGCCCAAAATCTCCACGCTTTCTAGAAGCGTCGAGAATTAAATTTTCGACACTTAAAAGCGTCGATATCCCACCTTTAAAGCGTCAAGAAACTAAGGATTTTGTAGTAGTGTAAGTATATGAACCTCTACACAATAATTATGTTTAGAGAAGCATTCAACATGCATGTGATGTGAATGCATGGTTTCATTTTCTCAACTTGAAGTTTGAGCGTATGAGAAATCATACATGAATAATTTTTTGGTCATGTGAAAATACTTTATGGTCTAAAAATACCATAATAGTTGAAAAATAATGTAGTGAAATGCTACGATGAGTTTTTCAATCCGTACAATGGCAAGAAAGATAAATTATTATTTAAGATAAAATCGGATTGATTGATTCTCCTGAACATAATCAGTCCAAGTCACTATGACCGGTAATAGCAAGTCATAATATCATACATAGCAAAACGAGATTAATGAATGCGTAGTTCATATTAAAATGAGATTACGTATAGTTTGGATTATTTTAAGAAACACACGCATAGTTGGGATTATTCCCATAAAATAACCCTATTATTAAACGAGTATTTAACCAATTAAATCAAGGGCGATTGGATTCGTTGTATCATGATATTTGTTTTAAGAAAAAATGGTAACTATGGATACAAATCGGATAATGTACCTTTTAAATTTTTTTACGGAGATCTTTCTTTCTTTCTTTCTTTGTTTTTAGTACATAGTATAACACATCTTCGAAATTTTTTTCTTAAAAAAAATGTTTTCTTTACTATAAAGGTACGTAAATAATTTCATATTTCAAGTATAATAGGATTAATTAGTCATCTTCAAAGTGCTCGTAAGTTGTATGTACATACAAAGTCGTTCAAATTACTTTCATTTTTTTTGTAGTGTATTTGGAATTAAAACTATATGTCCAGAATTTTGTTTTTTTTTAATTTCTACGCAACATATTATTAATTTAGCGTCTCCTATCTTTTTAATTTTTATTTTTTAACTATTGTTTTTTACTAAAAATCTTGATTCTGTTACTAATGTTATTGTTGGTGTGACTTTTGTATATATGTGCAATTTAAAGAGGTAAATGGCACCTTCAAGGATTATCATTCTTGGTGTGTTATGCTTTTATTTATCACATTTTTCGGCCGAGGGTGGTAACAATGAATCAGCGGATGTTGTAACGACAATTCAGGTAAAATCATAAATTAATTTCAAATAATTATGGAGTTTTTTTGTTTAATCATCTATTTTGAATAAAATTTTCGATGCATTTATCTGATATACAGACAGAAGAGGGATTATACGACTGTTATGATTTCTATAAGCAACCGACATTTAAACATCCTTTGCTACAAGAGCATTCGTACCATCTAGAGGTTAGTACTTACTTTCGATATATTTATTTATCTATTTTACGCAAAAAATCACTTAAAGTAATTTAAACTCAAGATATAATCTTACATTTTAAATTCACATTTTTTATCAACCAAAAATTCATACTTGCTACTATTTTTTAATACAATATTTACAAAGATTCATATCCAAGTCCATTTTAAAACAATTGTACCGAATCTTTATCCAAATTCTAGGAATCTAAAATGTCACGATCCATATGACGACCATTAGGATTTGCCAAATATTTTAACGTCATTTTAACAACTTTAACATCTTATGAAAAACCGTCTCATAAATAATTACATCTGCTTTATACATTTGTTGATGAAACCTTTTTCTGTGCCGGATTGGGTCTACTCTAATTCTAACAATGACACCTCGGATGAAGATATTTCAAGCATCATCATGACAGTAGATTGTCCAGATGGATCGATTCCAATAAGAAGACTTAACAAAGATGGTGAACCGTTGCAATATGATCAAGCACCTCGAGATTTTTATAGTCATTTGGGAAAAGATAATTATACTCAAAATAATTCCAATGGAAGGACTTACGTGAGTTTTCTATTACTTTACTACTCCGTACTACTACTACTACTAACAAAATTCATATATATAATAATTTTGATTCATATATATAATAATTTTGGCAATACTCTCGTAAAAATAGAGGTAAAAAAGTAACAATAAAATCTAGATATAAGCAGTAAAAAAGTAACGATAAAATATAATGCAACACAAATTAGGTAGATATTCGATTAAAGTTTAGTAAGATCCGAGGTTATATTTTATGTGTCACATGTTAAATATCAGTGTTTTCTATTAAATGTCTCTTACAATAGTTTTGGAAAAAAAACATCGTCAACTATTTAATTACCTATAATGGAAATTTATTCGTTCGTAGTTTTTTATTAGTAACAATTAAGTACGAAGTAGTTATTTAATACTCCCTCCGAGTTCCTATTATTGTCCCAAAAGGTTTTGGGGTGAAAAATAAGGAAGGGAAAATGAGTGGTTAAAAAAAGAATGAGGAAGAGAGAGAAATGAGAGAGTAATTGTGAACCACACATTGATGTCCAAAAAGAAAAAGTAGGACAAAAATCAAACTCAACCCAAAAAGGGAAGTGGGACAATAATAGGAACTCGGAGGGAGTACAATATTTTATATTTTGATCTCAAGACCATTTTAAAGTTTTTTTAGCGGAGAAGTCACGCTATTTATGTGAGAGGTCTTTCAATAATGTATGTTATTGATCTGATCAGTATTATGAGACCGTTTCTCTAAAGTTTTCGTGATTAATCGTGTATATTATGTTATTGTAGTTTGGAGTTATTCAATCCGACGAATCAAATTCATTTCATGGAGTTGGTTCATTGCTCTCGGTTTGGAACCCTAGCGGTGTAAGAAATAACCAATATACTTCGGGTGAAATCATCGTCAAAAGTTCAGAAGATGTCCTAGTTGCTGGTTGGACGGTAAGTTTTTTTTTTAAATCTCAAATTTTCTAAGCCAAATTGTTCTTTTATTTAAGATTAATATATCTCTTTTACCATTATAACTGGTTAATAAAAAAATATAAATAGGGTAAAACTAGAATGCATCGGTGCTAATAATAATAATAATAATAATAATAATAATAATAATAAGCTAAGTTTGTGTCATCTAATTCGATACAACGAGATATTATTTGACTAATAATATTATAATCATATCCATTTTAAAGCTCTGCTTGGTGCGTACTTTAAGCTACTAAGTAGATAGTTTATTTGACCAAAATTTCAGTTAGATTTTTCTTCTTGGTATAAATGTTTAAGTAACTTATTTAGTACATAAGATAACTAAAATAAAAAGTTATTTAGGCTAGTATGTGAAAATAGACTACCGAAACTTTTCGATTTTCTATTTTTACACCTTCAATTATTATTATTATTATTATTGTAAAAAAAATAGTTTCTTTAGTTCATTTTATCAAATACGTACTCCCTGTAGTTCTTTTTTATCTTCCCACTCAAAGAATCAAAGAGAGTATCAGTTAATTTTTCGACTATTTTGTCTTAACATTTTTAACATTTTCATCAAACCAGTGAGTTCGTGAGTTCCAACTAACTTGTCAGCTTTCAAACTTATCAAATAGTTTCACCTAACATAGCCTAAGTTAGACCAACCAATCAATGAATTATTTCTATTTCGCTATTTTTTAAAACTTTTATCAAACCGAAAATTTGTAATATTTACGTCTATTTTGTTGCTCATGATTTAGGTGAATCCAATGGTCTACAAGGATACTCGAACCAGGCTCTTTACATACGCAGTCGTAAGTGCTTATACAATTCAATTTAGTTTAATTTAATTCTCGATGTTACAAGCTTATACAAAAGTGACCTTACAGTTTTAGTGACATTTATTTTAAAGAACTGTCGCTCTAAAGTTTTTTTTGGTGATTAATAGGCGCAAGGTATGCATTGTTTTAATGCGCATTGTGGATTCGTTCATGTTAACAAGAAAATTGCCCTTGATGCTCCAATACAACCAACATCTACTCGATTACCAATGAAAATATATCACTACGGATTTTTCATTTACCAGGTAAATGTCTCGATATAGTACCCCCAATCTATGTGTTCTAGCACAGTTTTAACCTTTTGAAAGACGGTTTTATGATAAATAATGTAAGTGATCAGAATATTAGATGACCAAATATTATATATTGATTGAATTCAATATAAAAGAATTGGACATGTGCAACACTCTTAAAGAAAGTTATTGCGTAAAATCAATCTATATTTATTGATAAGAATATCTTATTAAAATGTAAGAAAACCATTGATAAAAACAATAGTGATAAAATATATTATTATGACATAATAAAGAAATGGCTAAATTATAAACACAATATCAACTAAAATTACGTTTTAATGTATATTTTTAAATTTATCATTATTACTGACTCACTATCGTAATAATAATCATATTTTGGATAATAACTTTGACTTGCGATAACTTATGGACACAAGTTCCAAAAATGATGATATTTTTCTTGAACTCATTATCTTTCCAAGATCTTCAAGTTGAGATTTTTTTTTACAATTTCAAAACTTGTACTAAGAGTTTTGCCCAATCAAACGTTTTAAACCAAATAAAGTTTGACCAACCATAACTCTTTGTATCTCGAGTTCTGAAAGTGATGATTTTTTGTCCAAATTGATCGTTTTTGCAAGAGATCTTCAGTTTTAAATTGAAATCATCTCTTTTGGAATTCATTGCTAATTAGAATTATCGACGAAAAACCAGGATAAAAAGGACAATGGAGATTGGTGGCTAGCAATAACATCGAAGCGCATCCCAGTCGGATTTTGGCCGAATAAGATATTTAACGCGTTATCCTATGAAGCTCTATACGCGGCGTGTGGAGGAGAAGCGTATGGGCCGACGAATATAATTCCTCCGGTCATGGGAAACGGGGTTCAGCCGAGAAGGGATGCCGCAAACACATGGCCCTATTGCAGGGATACTATTGTGATCAACGAAAACCATAAGCCGGTCGTCTATAACAATTTTAAGCCATTTGCGACCGATAACAAAGATTATTTTGTTATTTATTATGACAAATTCAATATAGCTGCCTATGGAGGTCCTGGCCATTTCTAGAAATTTTGTCAAATACCAGCACATGGTGCTAATAAAGATAAAATATTTGACATTTCTTAGGCAACATGTTACTTCGTATATTGTTATGTAATCTGATATGTATTTGATTCGTTTTATAATTTATGATCAACAGTGCCTTCACAGCCAAGAACTTGTCCTATTGTTTTGGCAAAGGCCTTGACTTTTCATATGATCTCTTTATTTGACTCTCTTCATTAAATTCATTCAATGTATAGGTGATCATATGCGAGTTCGGGTCGACATGGGTCGGGTTAAGTGTGAAATTTTGGCCACAGGCAAGCGGGTTAGCGGGTTTGGTATGGGTTTGTGGGTCGATCCTTTTCATATTTTTGAAAATGTTATGTCCAAGCCCACTAAAAATTCGGACCGGACAGGATGGGCCAATAATGGCACGGCCCATGAGCGGATATAATTCAAGGTATCCTCCACATGGTTGGAAACTTGGAATATATATTTAGATGACAATATTTTGTTCGCTTTGGATACAAGTGCAATGTCACTTATCGAAATCATCGAATGCCAGAAGGGTAAATTTGTACTTCGAATGCCAGAGTTTAATAGAAATAACAAAGACCACCCTACAACAAGTTCAGAGTTTAATATAAATTTTGTCTTTTTTCTATGTAAATGAGTAAAATATTTGATTTGTTATAACGTTATGATAGATATCTCCATCACAAACAAGAATGTGTGAATTACTGTACTATATTATACTCTGTATTTACGATTAATAGTTAGTTCCCTACAATTTAGAAAGGAGGTCGCGGATGAGATTTAATTTTTTTTTAATTAATTTTTGGTTACGTTGACTGTAATATCAAGTAATTTTTGATATTTTGTTAATTTTGATCTAATAAACTTGATGTTTATTCACGAATGTTTGCAAAGTATGAGATACTCTTAAAAGTTGATATTCATATCACAGTAATGTACACCATTTCCTGAAGCGAATGGTATATCATATTTTGATGATGGAATACTCGTATATTTTATCTTTCATATAAATTTTGTTGTAACACCCCGTATTTTTAATAATCTTTTATAAACTATTCATATTCTATGGTATATATTTTGAATTTTAGAAACTACTAGGTCCTCTTCTTTGATCGATCAGGAATCCTTATTTTTATTTTATTAAAATTTCTCATCTTTATCCTTCATCATATATTTCTTTTAATGGGTCATTCAGTTAATTTTTTTTGTTTTACTATTATTTATATTATATTTAAATATAATGTGTGTGTAACGCTTTTCAGCTCAACTTAAGACAACTTAAGTCGGCCTTAACTCTTTCATTAATCCTTACTCGCACACCTCAATATACGTTTTAAAGATGAGAGTGAGTATCAGAACCTTACAGAAGAACTCAGAAACCGATTCAATCAACTAGTAGACGAAAGTTACATATTAATATTACGTTATTAGTATTTACGTCTTAAAACTATTTAAATTTCTCCCTTAAATCAAAACTCGTTTGACCACGTCTCATCTTTCAACAATATATATATGGCCCTTGATTTGGTTTGGGAATTTGGGTGTGGATTGGGAAGTTAGGAAGTTGTGTTGTTGGACCTTGATTTGGTTTGGATGGATGGTGTGTTGTAAAAAAAAAAGTCAAGTTCAATCACTCACAGCCTGACAACAGCAGTAGCAGCGTAGCAGTGGTAGCAGCAACTTTGCCCTCTCTCACACTATCAATCACACCCACCTCTCTCTCAACCCAATTCAAATTAATTCATTTCTATCACCAATTTTTTTCTACTCATCAAACCACTCACTCTCTACATGCTTCATAATTTCAATATTTTGTATTCATAAATTTTAACCCCAAAATTTTCAACTTTCATTCATCTTCATCTTCATCTTCATCTTCATCTTCAAGCTTTATTCATCCCAGAAAAAAAACTTCATCTTCAAGCTTCATTCATCCAACAAAAAAGAATAATTTCTTTATCTTCAAGGTTCGTTAATCCGAAAAAAAAAAGACAACTTCATCTTAAAGATGAAGTTGTTCTTTTTTTTTGGATAATGAAGATGAATAATTTTATAAATACCAAAAAAAAGAAGGTATGAAAAATAAAAAGAAGCTTGAAGAAGATGAAAATGATCGAAGATGAAGATGAAGAAGAAGCTAAAAAAAATGAAGATGATCAAAGTTTATGCATAAACATACCTTGGCAAAAAAATCTAATTTAAAAAAAGAACAACTCATTTAGTGCGTAATGTTTTTGCTGAATTGCAAGGTCGCACACTTTCAGTTGTATAGTCACACTCATTATGTTGTATAGTCACACTCATTATCTTGTAGAATCACGTAGCTGTACACTCATTGAGTCACATATTCAGTTGTATAGTCATACTCATTATGCTGTATAGTCATACTCGCTATGTTGTAGAATCACGCAGCTGTAGAATAACTTGGGATTAAGGTATCATTCGTTGAATCATCTTCATCGTCATGCTTGTTTTATTTATCATACCTTGTTTTTTTGGTATTTATAAAATTATTCATCTTCATTATCCAAAAAAAAATGAAGGTTGAATATGGATGAATGGACGACTGTGACTTTCCTCAGTAACGACATTCTAAAAAAATGAAAGTATTAATCAGATACAAAATTAAATAAACATTCACTAAATATTCAACCTCCATTCATGTTGGTTTCTTTTATAGTTGATTTCAGGTTTGTAAGACGCATTTAAAATTTCGAAAAATTACTGCAACGTTCTACTCTCCTATCACAAATATTACAACAGGTGATCGCTAGACATAAAATGAGCGACTTCGATTCATCCAACAAAAAAAGAAGAATTTCTTCATCTTCAAGATTTGTTCATCCAAAAAAAATCTTCCCACTTCAGTATCCAACAAAAAAATATTCTAATTAATATATGTTCTAGTTTGAAATATTATTTTGATTGACAATAAAAATATTTTAATTAAAAAAAATAACAACTCATTTTGTGCGTAATGTTCTTTCAAAATTGCAAGGTCACACACTTTCGGTTGTATAGTCACTCTTTATGCTGTATAGTCACACTCATTATGTTGACGTTCGACATTACGCACAAAATGAGTGTGATTTTATAACATAATGAGTGTGATTCTACTGCATGGCAAGTGTGACTATACAAATGAAAAACAAAAATCTGTCCCGGTTACACAATATTAGGAGTGTGACTATACAACTTATTAGCTAGTGTGACTATACAACAAGGCGAATGTGACTATACAAATACGACCACTTTTGACTACAAACCAATAGGTGCACAGCTGCGTGGTTTTAAAGGTGGAAGGATAAGTGATTTTGCTATAGACCTCACGCGATTAATTATGAAACTAGAAAATAGCGATGGAAATATATTTACATTAGACAAAGTTCATCCTTTACATATAGTAAGTCAAACATAAGAATATTCTAACCAACCAAACATCCTTTACATATAGCACGTCTATCCTAAAGCAAACAGTTTATCTCACATAAACACACAAGAGCTTAACGATGGTCTCCGGTACGTGCGCAACAATACGTTGTCCAATTACGTGGTCAACCGCTGTATCTTCCACGACCTTCTTCTTCCCACCGCCCCTTTTACCAACATTCTGTTTTCCACCAACCATTTCGCTGCGAGAAAATACACAATCTATCTAAATCACACAATAAATATGACTATACAACTGAATATGTGACTACAATGACTGTACAGCTGTGTGATTGTACAGCATAATAAATGTGACTATACAACTTTAACTGTGTGGCTATACAACATAAACGGTGTGATCCTACAACATAAACGGTGTGATCCTACAACATAATGATTGTGATCCTACAACATAACGAGTATGACTCTTCAACTTCAACTGTGTGATTATACAACTAAATTATACTTATTTATACTTCAATGATCATTAACAAATATGATTACACACACTAATCCCTGCAAGAATTTGTGTGATTTTACAATATAATGAGTGTGACTATACAACATCAACTGTTTGACTATACAACCTAAAGTTTGTGACTACAAAACTGAAACCGTAAAATGGAAAATAAAAGCCATACAATTAATTATACTTCAATCATCATTAGCAAAGTCACATTCATAATTAGAAAGATGATTATACATACGAATAAGACCAAATTATTTAAACATTCATTAAATATTCAACATCCATTTATCCATATTCAACCTTCATTTTTTTTTGGATAATGAAGATGAATAATTTAATAAATAACAAAAAAAAGAAGGTATGAAAAATAAAACAAGCATGAAGATGAAGATGATTCAACGAATGATACCTTAATCCCAAGGTATTCTACAGCTGCGTGATTCCACAACATAGAGAGTGTGACTATATAGCTTAATGAGTATGACTATACAACTGAATATGTGACTACAATGAGTGTACAGCTACGTGATTCTACAACATAATGAGTGTGACTATACAGCATAATGAGTGTGACTTTGCAATTCTACAAGAACATTACGCACTAAATGACTTGTTCATCTTCATCTTCATCTTCATTCATCCCACAAAAAAAGAACAACTTCATCTTCAAACTTCATCTTAAAGACGAAGTTGTTCTTTTTTTTGGATAATGAAGATGAATAATTTTATAAAACCAAAACAAAGAAGGTATGAAAAATAAAAAGAAGCTTGAAGAAGATGAAGATGATCGAAGATGAAGATGAAAAAGAAGCTAAAAAAATGAAGATGATCAAAGTTTATGCATAAACATACCTTGGTATAATTATCCGTCATGTTGTGTTAAAAATGGAGTATGATCGGAGTTGTTGACGGAGTATGGTTGGAGTTATTAATGGAGCTTATTTGATGGGGTTTTGTTAGAGATGAATTGAATTAGGGAAATGAATTGAAAAGGAGATGGGAAGGGTAATATGCAGGAGAGAGTAGAGGAGGGAAGTAATGAAGTGATTAGTGATGGCTGATGGCTGCAGCATGTTAGTTTTTTTAATTTTATTTTTATTTTATTTTAATTGAATCTCATCTATCTTAGGATGAATGGAGGGAGGGGATCAACACTAAGCAACTCTTAGATAGTTGTTAACTCCCCTGAACCCCTCTATATATACGCGATTAATATGAACTAGTGACCCGACCTACTTAGCTAAATTATTCTAGTACCATGTACTCAACGACACCAACCATGTCATGAATTTTATTTTGATACAGGATTTTATATTTAATAAGACTATGTTAAAAATCGAGTCAATTATAAGACAGCCTCGAATCTCGGAATTGAAAGCCCGAAACTTGGGCCTCGTAGAACCTATCCACGCGGTATAACCCAATCCTCTCTTTATTTTTCAAACCTCTTTTAATTTCCTTGTTTGTTAGAAGACTCCATGCAGGTTCATTCAATCAATCTCACCCTCAATTACATTCACCCTCCTTAATCACTCTCTCCCACCCTCATCTACTCTCTATTCAATCTTAATTCTCTGCAAACAAGAAAAACGGATGAAGAAGAAAAGTCCCTCACCCCAATGAACCCTTCAACTCTCTTTTAGTCCATCAAACCGATTTTTTCTTCACACACTCGATTATTCAATTACTCCTATCCTCAAAATTAATTATAGCCTTCATCATCCTCTATCTAATAAAAGGTATTAAATTTCCTTGTACTCAAAATTTCAGAATCCCTCATTTTCTTAGTAACATTTGTCTTGAGTAGAATCGACATGCATGTCAATATAATGGCAAAATCTGAACTCAAAATCTACTTTTACTTAATAACAAATTGTCATAGTTGTATTAGAGTGGTGTAATCAGAGTTAAATATCTAATTTAATTTTTGGTAATGCCTTGGTCCTGTTGAGGAGAATAGGCGGAGGAAGAATTGGGTTTGATCGGCAAATCGAGCCCGCTTCAAGACTCGCGCGTGATCAAGGCTTTGTTAGAATTTATGATAGACTTAATAACTAATTATGTAGTTTGATCAGTTTAGAGTTACTGAATTGTGGTCTATTTGGTGATCAACATAGGTGATGAACATAAACTCTACTGAATATCTATCTCTTATCTCTTATAATCCTATATTCAATTAACCACTATACAGAAACTTTATCTAGTTGTAACTTTATCTTTGATGGAAGGATTAGTATAAATACAACACCATTCAGGGTCACTAAATTCATCTTCTCTATTCATCTATACACCATCTAAATCTGAGAGGAAAGAGTTTAGAACCAACAATATAGTTAGGACGATCGACGGTATTCGGGGATGGTATTTTCGGGTTGTAGATACAGATGTTCAAGAATCCGATAAGTAATGGCTGGAGGTTATTTCTAGATCTTATTATTTACTTCCGCTTTTGAGTTTATCATTATGTTCATTTATTAATTAAGAACATGATAAATTCATATAGTGAACTTACATTTGGTATCAGAGCTTCAGTTTATACCTCTGTCTTGCTTGCTGTTTTAATTTCATCCTTAGCTTCATACTATAATCCTCTTTATATCCCCGTTTTTAATTTTTCTGGGCTGGTTTTTGGGCATCGTCTGAGTCTGGAATTTTTTTGTTGTTTTTCTTTATTTCTGGGCCCGTTTCATTGTATTTGCGGAGGTTAGGAATGAAGTTGGTGTTTAAGTATATACGCATGTTAGGATTAATGACTAGCAATTGTTGTATTCGAGACTCGAGTTGAATGTCGAACTAGGAGTGGAAATAAGATGATGTATTTTGTTAGAATCTGGTTTGTCCCACATCCAAAGAATAGTGGGAAGTGGTAGTTTTTCTATGTATAAATAGAAAAGTTGTCCCACATCGATAGATTAACTAAGTGGAGGTGATTCTTTTTGTATAAATAGAGATCACCCTTCCACTTTAGTAATCAACCCAAAATTAGAGCTTAACCCAAAATTGGAGTCTCTTAAGCATTGTCTTAGAGAGGGTTCCTCCGAGTTGTACTATTATCTCTACAGTAGTGAATATTATTCTCTTTGTCGGTGTGGACGTAGCCAGTGATTTTGCTGGTGAACCCCGTAATTCCGTGTCTCAGTTTAAATATTGTTTGTTCGTTGTTTTGTTCTTCTCGCGTAGTCAACAACCCGTTGGTAACGGGACGCCTCCATTACAACAAACTGGTATCAGAGGCAAGTTCTGCTTCCGCTGAGTTAGGCGTTATTTGGGTCTGTTGATTTTTTGGCGAGAAGATGTCCGGAGCAACAATTTTAAACGTTGATAAGTTCACCGGGAGTAATAGTTTTGGGTTGTGGCAGTTGAAGATGAGAGCTTTGCTGAGACAGCAAGGCGTCTGATCTGTTCTGTCAAAGGCAAAAGAAAAATCATAAGATAAAGCAAAGACAGAAGCAGAGGTGGCTTTGGAGGAGAAGGCGTATTCTTTAATTTTGTTGTGTTTATCTGATGATGTGATTATTGAGGTTGTCGATGAAGAAACTGCTGTTGGTTTGTGGTTGAAGTTGAATTGGAGTCCTTGTACATGACAAAGACTCTAACCAACAAGTTGCTTCTAAAGCAGCATTTGTTAGGTCTTCGTATGCAGGAAGGTACGTCTCTGAAGGAACATCTAAACCGACTTAACTCTATTTTACTTGATTTGCGTAATATAGATGTTAAGATAGATGATGAGGATGGTGCCTTGATTTTGTTAGTTTCTTTGCCAAATTCGTTTGAGACTTTTGTTGAGTCATTTGTGGTTGGTAAAGATACTTTGACCCTGGAGGAAGTGAGGTCAGTGCTTCACACTAGGGATTTGCGCCGAGTAGCGTCGGATAATGTTGTAGACAGTAGTCCTGTGGGACTTGTTGTGAAGTCAGAGGGACCTAGTAAGGGTAAAACCAAGTCTAGGAAATCTCGGAAAGATGTCTGCAATTACTGTAAGGAACCTGGTCATTGGAAAGACAAGTGTCCTAGGTTGAAGGATGCTGGTGTTTCTGTTGTTGCACATAAAGGTGCCGAGTGCGACTACGAGGAAGATTTAGTTCTCGTTGTTGATGTTGTTCCACGTCCTTTGGATAGTTGGATTCTAGACACGGGGTGCGTTTTCCATATGTGTTTTGTTAGGGAATGTTTCGAGTCTTACGAAGCTTCACATGGGGATAGTGTTACTATGGGTGACGGGTCCATTTGTGAGATAGTGGGAGTCGGGACTATTCGGGTTAAAACACATGATGGTGTTGTTGTCTTCCTAGAGGGTGTCAGGCATGTTCCAAAGTTGAAGAGAAATCTTATGTCACTTGGGATGCTAGTCGATCAAGGCTACAGTTCTCAAGGTGATGGTGGAACTTTGTGCGTGAGTAGAGGTTCGTTGGCTACTTGAAGAGGTGTTAGGGAAGGAGCACTTTATGTCCTTCGTGGTACTGTGTTGACCGTTGGTGCGTCGAGTAGTCGTTCGTCTGGCTCTCTTGGGTCTATGTTGGGGCATACGCGACTTAGATGTTTGGGCGATACGTCGAGGCACATCCAGTTTGGTTCATTTGATGATCATCTGGATAACTTGGGGTTGGTAGGCTTGTGTGAGGATGATAGTGTTGACGGTAAGGTGGAGTTTATGCCTGTACGGGTCGAACTACAAGATTCTCAAGACAAGTTATTGACCGTTGTTTCTGCGCCTCAATGAGACGGTTTGCGCCCCGCGTGGTGAGCGGTTTGGGCTCTGGGTGGAGCTGTTTGGGCTCTTGAAAGCGAGCCGTTGGGACCTCGGGTGGGGTCATTTGAAACTTCGACGGGAGTTCATTATTTTGTGTTCTATGGAGCTGTTGGGCTGGACTTGTTAGTCTGGCATTTGCACCTGATGATGGAGGTGATTTGGGCTCGCTTAGAACGTTGGTATTGATTGTTTCGACTTGAGTTGTTGTGCCTTGGTGTGGGCAAATTTGTGGTGTCATGACACCGTTTTTGACTCAAGTGAGACGTTGTTTTGTTTATGGCGTTGTGTCCTTTTGGGCGATTTCGTACGACAGTAGATTTGGCCATATTTTTGAAGGAGAATTTGTTTTGGAGTCTTGTGTGCATTTGTTTCGGAACACCATTCCATCATTTGTGACGTTGGTATCTCATATATTTGTTTTTTGGCGTGTGGTAGTGATCTCGCTACGTTTGGCCATGTTGGTATGATGATATGTTGGGTGCTTAGTACGTTGGTAGTTTTGGCGTTGCTTGCTACATTTGGTACTTGGCACATTTTGGTCACGTTGGCACACTTGGTTCATTTGTCCGTTTTGTTTGTTGAGTTCAAGTCAGTGTGGAGACTACCGAGACAGGTGGTGACTTGAGAATCGACAATTGGAAGCTGATTTGGTTGCATCATTTTGAAGCTTGGTTCGCGTCGGACAATTCAAGTCAAGGTGGAGATTGTTAGGATTAATGACTAGCAATTGTTGTATTCGAGACTCGAGTTGAATGTCGAACTAGGTGCGGAAATAAGATGATGTATTTTGTTAGAATGTGGTTTGTCCCACATTCAAAGAATAGTTGGAAGTGGTAGTTTTTCTATGTATAAATAGAAAAGTTGTCCCACATCGATAGATTAACTAAGTGGAGGTGATTCTTTTTGTATAAATAGAGATCACCCTTCCACCTTAGTAATCAACCCAAAATTGGAGCTTAACCCAAAATTGG
The DNA here is from genome assembly GCA_958450325.1 of Agrostemma githago. Lineage (NCBI taxonomy): Eukaryota > Viridiplantae > Streptophyta > Magnoliopsida > Caryophyllales > Caryophyllaceae > Agrostemma > Agrostemma githago. The sequence goes on from OY288242.1 coordinate 10,287,751, forward strand.
AGTCTCTTAAGCATTGTCTTAGAGAGAGGTCCTCCGAGTTGTACTATTATCTCCACAGTAGTGAATATTATTCTCCTTGTCGGTGTGGACGTAGCCAGTGATTTTGCTGGTGAACCACGTAATTCCGTGTCTCAGTTTAAATATTGTTTGTTCGTTGTTTTGTTCTTCTCGCGTAGTCAACAAACCGTTGGTAACGGGACGCCTCCGTTTTTTACCTTCTATAGTTCTGTTTGTATCTCACGTGTACTCCATATGCATTCTTTTCTTCTTCTTTTTGCTTTACACGTTTTTTACAGATGTTAAGTAGAAACCTATAGCCTATTGAAGCTTCAAATGATGGGTTCTTTTTTTTTGTCTTTTACTTTAGCAGCCTCTCGTATTTATTTTGTTGAGTACTCATATCATGCATATTTGGACTTTTTGCCACCATGTTCATGTTATATTCTTTTTTTTATAGAGTAGTCCTTTCGTATGACATTCCGGATATTTTGTTATGTCCGATTAATAAGTTACGTTTTGGGTCATATGAATATTAAGGTTCACATTATAAATTCAGTACTATTATTATGTCGGTTTTAAGCTGTCTAAATACCTTAAGCTAAAATATATAGATTAATAAAGTAATGTTGAGTGATTCGTAAATTTTATTGGTTAGGGAGTAGCCACAGCATCTCTAATTGTTTGAAATTTCATTTTGGAATCACATGTAGTAACTAAACATTAATTGTAATCAATCGTACGTAATATAATAAAATATACCCACAGGAAATTTTGTTATATTTGTATGATTAATTAGGATGAATATTAAACTATATTTTTTGATCTACCCACAAGAGTTAAGAAATAAAAATTTGATAGTCTCATCATTGAATTAATTAAAATTAAAATATAAATGAGTCTAATTTGAGTAGGACTTTAGCCCACAGGTAAGCTTTATGTCACTAGATTCATATTAGCATGATTTTACATTGGTGAAACATGATTATAGTTATGTCTTAAGCTAATGTTTGGGGAGGAGGTCCCTGAACGTCCCTTGGGTTACGGATTTGGTGTGAATCAAACTTATATATATGGGGTGCGCAGTATCTTAAGAAAGAGAGATTTAAGTGCAGTGAAAAAGATAATTCAGCTTTTTGGGATGTGCAAAAGGTTGTGGATAAGTTGACAGAGGAGAATAAGGGAATGAAGAAGAAAAATGAAGAGCTACAATTGAAGTATGCTGAGACTAATTTGTTACAAAAAAAAATTTGAATTTAATGAGTAGTGGGCGAACATCAAATGAGAGTGCAAATATGGCAAAGACAATCTTGCACAACATTGCTGATCCCGAGGTAATTTATTTCTCTAATATGCATTTATATTTTCTACCTATTTATGGTTCATTATATGGTCTATTTAGTTTTCCTTATTATATTTTTTTTTACTACTACAGGACATTGTACAACAGAAAAAGGGAGATGAAGATGGAATTGATGGATGACAAAATCGACTAACATGGACATTAAATTCAATGTTTTTTCGAAGGAAAACACGTACCTTTTAAAATAATGCTGTAGTTTTTTAGTTTTTTTTATTTTACTTTGGATTGCGAAATATATGATTGGACGGAGATTATTCTAGGTATTCGTCGTATGAAACTCTATTTATTGATTGCGAAATATAAATATGATCGGAGATTATTCTAATTAAGTGTTTGTTTTCTGAACGACCAACTCGATCTTTGTGTATATGGATATCAATTCAGTAATGTGGAGTCGCGCTTTTTAGACAACATAAATATGTAATCTCTAGCTGTATTCAGTTGTTGGAAATATATAATTATTATTATATTCTTTATGATAAGATTCTCGACGCTTTTACAATATCAAAGTGTCGATAACTGAATTTTATATTATTATTTCTCGACACTTTAAGTAGTAGAAAGTCTCCCGCTTTGAAAAAAAATTGGACCGGAAAAAAAAAATCGCGACATAGAAAACCATCGAGGTTGCATATTTTAGTGTACCACGTAGTGACACAAAAAAGCGTCTTAAATAAAATATTCAACGTTTTAATGCGCCGAGAATGGCGACATAAAAATACGCCGAGAATTCCCGACGCCCAAAATCTCCACGCTTTCTAGAAGCGTCGAGAATTAAATTTGCGACACTTTAAAGCGTTGAGAACCCACCTTTAAAGCGTCAAGAAAACAAGGATTTTGTAGTAGTGTAAGTATATGAACCTCTACACAATAATTATGTTTAGAGAAGCATTCAACATGCATGTGATGTGAACGCATGGTTTCATTTTCTCAACTTGAAGTTTGAGCGTATGAGAAATCATACATGAATAATTTTCTGGTCATGTGAAAATACTTTATTGTCTAAAAATACCATAATAGTTGGAAAATAATGTAGTGAAATGCTACGATGAGTTTTTCAATCCATACAATGGCAAGAAAGGTAAATTATTATTTAAGATAAAATCGGATTGATTGATTCTCCTGAACATAATCAGTCCATGTCACTATGACCGGTAATAGCTAGTCATAATATCATACATAGCAAAACGAGATTAACGAATGCGTAGTTCATATTAAAATGAGATTACGTATAGTTTGGATTATTTTAAGAAACACACGCATAGTTGAGATTATTCCCATGAAATAACCCTATTATTAAACGAGTATTTAACCAATTAAATCAAGGGCGATTGGATTCGTTGTATCATGATATTTGTTTTAAGAAAAAAAATGGTAACTATGGATACAAACCGGATAAAGTACCTTTTAAATTTTTTTACGGAGATCTTTCTTTCTTTCTTCTAGTACAGAGTATAACACATCTTCGAAATTTTTTTCTTAAAAAAAACATTTTTTTTACAATAAAGGTACGTAAATAATTTCATATTTCAAGTATAATCAGGATTAATTAGTCATCTTCTAAGCGCTCGTAAGTTGTATGTACATACAAAGTCGTTCAAATTACTTTCATTTTTTTTGTAGTGTATTTGGAATTAAAACTATATGTCGAAAATTTTGATTTTTTTTAATTTCTACGCAACATATTATTAATTTAGCGTCTCCTATCTTTTTAATTTGTATTTTTAAACTATTTTTTTTTACTAAAAATCTTGATTATGTTACTAATGTTATTGTTGGTGTGACTTTTGTATATATGTGCAATTTAAAGAGGTAAATGGCACCTTCAAGGATTATCATTCTTGGTGTGTTATGCTTTTATTTATCACATTTTTCGGCCAAGGGTGGTAACAATGAATCAGCGGATGTTGTAACGACAATTCAGGTAAAATCGTAAATTAATTTCAAATAATTATGGAGTTTTTTGTTTAATCATCTATTTTGAATAAAATTTTCGATGCATTTATCTGATATACAGATAGAAGACGGATTATACAACTGTTATGATTTCTATAAGCAACCGGCATTTAAACATCCTTGCTACAAGAGCATTCGTACCATCCAGAGGTTAGTACTTACTTTCGATATATTTATTTATCTATTTTACGCAAAAAATCACTTAAAGTAATTCAATCTCAAGAAATAATCTTACATTTTAAATTCACATTTTTTATCAACCAAAAATTCATACTTGCTACTATTTTTTAATACAATATTTACAAAGATTCATATTCAGATCCATTTTAAAACAATGGTACTGAATCTTTATCCAAATTCGAGGAATCTAAAATGTCACGATCCATATGACGACCATTAGAATTTGCCTACGCTAATATTTTAACGTCATTTTAACAACTTTAACATCTGATGAAAAACCGTCTCATAAATAATTACATTTGCTTTATACATTTGTAGATGAAACCTTTTTCTGTTCCGGAATGGGTCTACTCTAATTCTAACAATGATACCTCGGATGAAGATATTTCAAGCATCATCATGACAGTAGATTGTCCAGATGGATCGATTCCAATAAGAAGACTTAACAAAGATGGTGAACCGTTGCAATATGATCAAGTACCTCGAGGTTTTTATAGTCATTTGGGAAAAGATAATTATACTCAAAATAATTCCAATGGAAGGACTTACGTGAGTTTTCAATTACTTTACTACTTCGTACTACTACTACTACTACTAACGAAATTCATATATATAATAATTTTGATTCATATATATAATAATTTTGCCAATACTCTCGTAAAAATTTAGGTAAAAAAGTAACGATAAAATCTAGATATAAGCAGTAAAAAAGTAACGATAAAATATAATCCAACACAAATTAGGTAGATATTCGATTAAAGTTTTGTAAGATCCCAGGTTATATTTTATGTGTCACACGTTAAAGATCAGTGTTTTCTATTAAATGTCTCTTACAAAAGTTTTGGAAAAAAAAACATCGGCAACTATTTAATTACCTATAATGGAAATTTATTCGTTCGTAGTTTTTTATTAGTAACAATTAAGTACGAAGTAGTTATTTAATACTCCCTCCGAGTTCCTATTATTGTCCCAAAAGCTTTTGGGGTGAAAAATAAGAAAGGGGAAATGAGTGGTTAAAAAAAGGAGGAAGAGAGAGAAATGAGAGAGTAATTGTGAACCACACATTGATGTCCTAAAAGAAAAAGTAGGACAAAAATATGAACTCGGAGGGAGTACAATATTTTATATTTTGATCTCAAGACCATTTTATAGTTTTTTTAGCGGAGAAGTCACGCTATTTATGTGAGAGGTCTTTCTATAATGTATGTTATTGATCTGATCAGTATTAAGAGACCGTTTCTTTAAAGTTTTCGTGATTAATCGTGTATATTATGTTATTGTAGTTTGGAGTTATTCAATCCGACGAATCAAATTCATTTCATGGAGTTGGTTCATTGCTCTCGGTTTGGAACCCTAGCGGTGTAAGAAATAACCAATATACTTCGGGTGAAATCATCATTAAAAGTTCAGAAGATGTCCTAGTTGCTGGTTGGACGGTAAGTTTTTTTTTAAATCTCAAATTTTCTAAGCCAAATTGTTCTTTTATTTAAGATTAATATATCTCTTTTACCATTATAACTGGCTAATAAAAAAATATAAATAGGGTAAAACTAGAATGCATCGGTGGTAATAATAAAATAATAAGCTAAGTTTGTGTCATCTAATTCGATACTACGAGATATTATTTGACTAATAATATTATAAATCATATCCATTTTAAAGCTCTGTTTGGTGCGTACTTTAAGCTACTAAGTAGATAGTTTATTTGACCAAAGTAACTTATTTGACCAAAATTTCAGTTAGATTTTTCTTCTTGTAATAAATGTTTAAGTAACTTATTTAGTACATAAGATAACTAAAATAAAAAGTTATTTAGGCTAATATGTGAAAATAGACTACCGAAACTTTTCGATTTTCTATTTTTACACCTTCAATTATTATTATTATTATTATTAAAAAAAAATAGTTTCTTTAGTTCATTTTATCAAATACGTACACCCTGTAGTTCTTTTTTATCTTCCCACTCAAAGAATCAAAGAGAGTATCAGCTAATTTTTCGACTATTTTGTCTTAACATTTTTAACGTTTTCATCAAACCAGTGAGTTCTTGAGTTCCAACTAACTTGTCAGCTTTCAAACTTATCAAATAGTTTCACCTAACATAGCCTAAGTTAGACCAACCAATCAATGAATTATTTCTATTTCGCTATTTTTTGAAACTTCTATCAAACCAAAAATTTGTAATATTTACGTCTATTTTATTGCTCCTGATTTAGGTGAATCCAATGGTCTACAAGGATACTCGAACCAGGCTCTTTACATACGCTGTCGTAAGTGCTTATACAATTCAATTTAGTTTAATTTAATTCTCGATGTTACAAGCTTATACAAAAGTGACCTTACAGTTTTAGTGACATTTTTTTTTAAAGAACTGTCGCTCTAAAGTTTTTTTTTTTGGTGATTAATAGGCGCAAGGTATGCATTGTTTTAATGCGCATTGTGGATTCGTTCATGTTAACAAGAAAATTGCCCTTGATGCTCCAATACAACCAACATCTACTCGATTACCAATGAAAATATATCACTACGGATTTTTCATTTACCAGGTAAATGTCTCGATCTAGTACCCCCAATCTATTCTAGCGCAGTTTTAACATTTTGAAAGACGGTTTTACGATAAATAATGTAAGTGATCAGAATATTAGATGACTAGATATTATATATTGATTGAAGTCACTATAAAAGAATTGGGCATGTGCCACACTCTTAAAGAAAATTATTGCGTAAAATCAATCTATATTTATTGATAAGAAAATCTTATTAAATGTAAGAAAACCATTGATAAAAAAAATAGTGATAAAATATATTTTTATGACATAATAAAGACTTGGCTAAATTATAAACACAATATCAACTAATATTACGTTTTAATGTATATTTTTAAATTTATCATTATTACTAACTCACTATCGTAATAATAATCATATTTTGGATAATAACTTTGACTTGCGATAACTTATGGACACAAGTTCCAAAAATGATGATATTTTTCTTGAACTCATTATCTTTCCAAGATCTTCAAGTTGAGATTTTTTTTACAATTTCGAAACTTGTACTAAGAGTTTTGCCCAATCAAACGTTTTAAACCGAATAAACTTTGACCAACCATAACTCTTTGTATCTCGAGTTCCGAAAGTGATGATTTTTTGTCCAAATTGATCGTTTTTGCAAGAGATCTTCAGTTTGAAATTGAAATCATCTCTTTTGGAATTCATTGCTAATTAGAATTATCGACGAAAAACTAGGATAAAAAGGACAATGGAGATTGGTGGCTAGCAATAACATCGAAGCGCATCCCAGTCGGATTTTGGCCGAATAAGATATTTAACGGGTTATCCTATGAAGCTCTATACGCGGCGTGTGGAGGAGAAGCGTATGGGCCGACGAATATAATTCCTCCGGTCATGGGAAACGGGGTTCAGCCGAGAAGGGATGCCGCAAACACATGGCCCTATTGCAGGGATACTACTGTGATCAACGAAAACCATAAGCCGGTCGTCTATAACAATTTTAAGCCATTTGCGACCGATAACAAAGATTATTTTGTTATTTATTATGACAAATTCAATATAGCTGCCTATGGAGGTCCTGGCCATTTCTAGAAATTTTGTCAAATACCAGCACATGGTGCTAATAAAGACAAAACATTTGACATTTCTTAGGCAACATGTTACTTCGTATATTGTTATGTAATCTGATATGTATTTGATTCGTTTTATAATTTACGATCAACAGTGCCTTCACAGCCAAGAACTTGTCCTATTGTTTTGACAAAGACCTTGACTTTTCATATGATCTCTTCACTTGACTCTCTTCATTAAATTCATTCAAGGTATAGGTGATCATATACGAGTTCGGGTCGACATGGGTCGGGTTAAGTGTGAAATTTTGGCCACAGGCAAGCGGGTTAGCGGGTTTGGTATGGATTTGTGGGTCGATCCTTTTCAAATTTTTGAAAATGTTATGTCCAAGCCCACTAAAAATTCGGACCGGACAGGATGGGCCAATAATGGCACGGCCCATGAGCGGATATAATTCAAGGTATCCTCCACATGGTTGGAAACTTGGAATATATATTTAGATGACAATATTTTGTTCGCTTTAGATACAAGTGCAATGTCACTGATCGAAATCATCGAATGCTAGATGGGTAAATTTGTACTTCGAATGCCAGAGTTTAATAGAAATAACAAAGACCACCCTACAACAAGTTCAGAGTTTTAATATAAATTTTGTCATTTTTCTATGTAAATGAGTAAAATATTTGATTTGTTATAACGTTATGATAGATATCTCCATCACAAACAAGAATGTGTGAATTACTGTACTAAATTATACTCTGTATTTACGATTAATAGTAAGTTCCCTACAATTTAGAAAGGAGGTCGCGGATGAGATTTACTTTTTTTTAATTAATTTTTGGTTACGTTGACTCTAATATCAAGTAATTTTTGATATTTTGTTAATTTTATCTAATATACTTGATGTTTATTCACGAATGTTTGCAAAGTATGAGATACTCTTAAAAGTTGATATTCATATCACAGTAATGTACACCATTTCCTGAAGCGAATGGTATATCATATTTTGATGATGAAATACTCGTATATTTTATCTTTCATATAAATTTTGTTGTAACACCCCGTATTTTTAATAATCTTTTATAAACTCTTCATATTCTATGGTATATATTTTGAATTTAAGAAACTACTAGGTCCTCTTCTTTGGTCGATCAGGAATCCTTATTTTTATTTTATTAAAATTTCTCATCTTTATCCTTCATCATATATTTCTTTTAATTGGTCATTCTGTTTATTTATTTTGTTTTACTATTATTTATATTATATTTAAATATAATGTGTGTGTAACGCTTTTCAGCTCAACTTAAGACAACTTAAGTCGGCCTTAACTCTTTCATTAATTCTTACTCGCACACCTCAATATACATTTTAAAGATGAGAGTGAGTATCATAACCTTACAGAAGAAGTCAGAAACCGATTCAATCAACTAGTAGACGAATGTTATATATTAATATTACGTTATTAGTATTTACGTCTTAAAACTATTTAAATTTCTCCCTTAAATCAAAACTCGTTTGACCACGTCTCATCTTTCAACAATATATATATGGCCCTTGATTTGGTTTGGGAAGTTGGGTGTGGATTGGGAAGTTGAGAAGTTGTGTTGTTGACCCTTGATTTGGTTTGGATGGATGACTTAGAAGAATGGTGTGTTGTAAAAAAAAAAAGTCAAGTTCAATCACTCACAGCCTGACAACAGCAGTAGCAGCGTAGCAGTGGCAGCAACAACTTTGTCCTCTCTCACACTATCAATCACACCCACCTCTCTCTCAACCCAATTCAAATTAATTCATTTCTATCACCAATTTTTTTCTACTTATCAAACCACTCACTCTCTACATGCTTCATAATTTCAATATTCTGTCTTCATAAATTTTAACCCCAAATTTTTCAACTTTCATTCATCTTCATCTTCATCTTCAACATCTTCATCTTCAAGCTTTATTCATCCCACAAAAAAGAAACTTCATCTTCAAGATTCATTCATCCAACAAAAAAGAAGAATTTATTTATCTTTAAGGTTCCTTAATCCGAAAAAAAAAGAGACAACTTCATCTTCAAACTTCATCTTAAAGATGAAGTTGTTCTTTTTTTTGGACAATGAAGATGAATAATTTTATAAATAACAAAAAAAAAGAAGGTATGAAAAATAAAAAGAAGCTTGAAGAAGATGAAGATGATCGAAGACGAAGATAAAGATGAAGATGAAGATGAAGAAGAAGCTAAAAAAAATGAAGATGATCAAAGTTTATGCATAAACATACCTTGGCAAAAAAATTCTAATTTAAAAAAAGAACAACTCATTTAGTGCGTAATGTTTTTGCAGAATTGCAAGGTCGCACTCATTATGTTGTATAGTCACACTCATTATGCTGTATAGTCACACTCATTATGTTGTAGAATTACGCAGCTGTACACTCATTGAGTCACATATTCAGTTGTATAGTCATACTCATTATGCTGTATAGTCACACTCTATGTTGTAGAATCACGCAGTTGTTGAATACCTTGGGATTAAGGTATCATTCGTTGAATCATCTTCATCGTCATGCTTGTTTTATTTTTCATACCTTCTAGTTTTTTTGGTATTTATAAAATTATTCATCTTCATTATCCAAAAAAAATGAAGGTTGAATATGGATGAATGGACGACTGTGACTTTCCTCAGTAACGGCATTCTAAAAAAATGAAAGTATTAATCACATACAAAATTAAATAAACATTCATTAAATATTCAACCTCCATTCATCTTGGTTTCTTTTATAGTTGATTTCATGTTTGTAAGACGCATTTAAAAATTCGGAAAATTACAGAAATGTTCTACTCTCCTATCACAAATATTACAACAGGTGATTGCTAGACATAAAATGAGCGACTTCGATTCATCCAACAAAAAAGAAGAATTTCTTCATATTCAAGATTCGTTCATCCAAAAAAAAATCTTCCAACTTCATTATCCAACAAAAAAATATTCTAATTAATATATGTTCTAGTTAGAAATATTATTTTGATTGACAATAAAAACATTTTAATTAAATAAAATAACAACTCATTTTGTGCGTAATGTTCTTTCAAAATTGCTAGGTCACACACTTTCAGTTGTATAGTCACACTCTTTATGCTGTATAGTCACACTCATTATGTTGACGTTCGACATTACGCACAAAATGAGTGTGATTCTACAACATAATGAGTGTGATTTTACAACATAATGAGTGTGATTCTACTGCATGGTAAGTTGACTATACAAATGAAAAACAAAAATCTGTCCCTGTTATACAATATTAGGAGTGTGACTATACAACTTACGTAGTGTGACTATACAACAAGGCGAATGTGACTATACAAATACGACCAGTTTTGACTATAAACCAATGGGTGCACAGCTGCGTGGTTTTAAAGGTGGAAGGATAAGTGATTTTGCTATAGACCTCACATGATTAATTATGAAACTAGAAAATAGCGGTGGAAATATATTTACATTAGACAAAGTTCATCCAAATATTCTAACCAACCAAACATCCTTTACATATAGCACGTCTATCCTAAAGCAAACATTTTATCTCACATAAACACACAAGAGCTTAACGATGGTCTCCGGTACGTGCGCAACAATACGTTGTCCAATTACGTGGTCGACCGCTGTATCTTCCACGACCTTCTTCTTCCCACCGCCCCTTTTACCAACATTCTTTTTTCCACCAACCATTTCGCTGCGACAAAACACACAATCAATTTAAATCACACAATAAATATGACTATACAACTAAATATGTGACTACAATGACTGTACAGCTGTGTGATTGTACAGGATAATTAATGTGACTATACAACTTTAACTGTGTGACTATACAACATAAACGGTGTGATCCTAAAACATAAACGGTGTGATCCTACAACATAATGATTGTGATCCTACAACATAATGAGTATGACTATACAACTTCAACTGTGTGATTATACAACTAAATTATACGTATTTATACTTCAATCATCATTAGTAACGATGATTACACAGACTAATCCCTGCAAGAATTTGTGTGATTCTACAATATAATGAGTGTGACTATACAACATCAACTGTTTGACTATACAACCTAAAGTTTGTGACTACAAAACTGAAACCGTAAAATGGAAAATAAAAGCCATACAATTAATTATACTTCAATCATCATTAGCAAAGTCACATTCATAATTAGAAAGATGATTATACATACGAATCAGAGCAAATTATTTAAACATTCATTAAATATTCAACATCCATTCATCCATATTCAACCTTCATTTTTTTTTTAGATAATGAAGATGAATAATTTTATAAATAACAAAAAAAAGAAGGTATGAAAAATAAAACAAGCATGAAGATGAAGATGATTCAACGAATGATACCTTAATCCCAAGGTATTCTACAGCTGCGTGATTCTACAACATAGCGAGTGTGACTATATAGCATAATGAGTGTGACTATACAACTGAATATGTGACTACAATGAATGTACAACTGCGTGATTCTACAACATAATGAGTGTGACTATACATCATTATGACTGTGACTTTGCAATTCTACAAGAACATTACGCACTAAATGACTTGTTCATCTTCATCTTCATCTTCATCTTCAAGCTCCATTCATCCCACAAAAAAAGAACAACTTCATCTTCAAACTTCATCTTAAAGATGAAGTTGTTCCTTTTTTTGGATAATGAAGATGGATAATTTTATAAATACCAAAAAAAAGAAGGTATGAAAAATAAAAAGAAGCTTGAAGATGATCGAAGATGAAGATGAAGAAGAAGCTAAGAAAATGAAGATGATCTATGTTTATGCATAAATATACCTTGGTATAATTATCCGTCATGTTGTGTTAAAAATGGAGTATGATCGGAGTTATTAATGGAGCTTATTTGATGGGGTTTTGTTAGAGATGAATTGAATTAGGGAAATGATTTGAAAAGGAGATGAGAAGGGTAATATGCAGGAGAGAGAGTAGAGGAGGGAAGTAATGAAGTGATTAGTGATGGCTGATGGCTGCAGCATGTCAGTTCTTTTTTTTTTTTTTAATAATTGAACCTCATCCATCTTAGGATGAATGGAGGGAGGGGATCAACACTATGCAACTCTTAGATAGTTGTTAACTCCCCTGAACCCCTCTATTTATATGTGTATATGTATATTCACACTAATAGTAAGTAGTATCGTTAATACGCGATTAATATGAACTATTGACCCGACCTACTTAGCTAAATTATTCTAGTACCATGTACTCAACCACACCAACCGTGTCATGAATTTTATTTTGATACAGGATTTTATATTTAGTAAGACTATGTTAAAAACCGAGTCAATTATAAGACAGACTCGAATCTCGGAATTGAAAACCCGAAACTTGGGCCTCGTAGAACCTATCCACGCGGTATAACCCAATCCTCTCTTTATTTTTCAAACCTCTTATAAATTTCTTGTTTGTTAGAAGACTTCATGCAGGTTCATTCAATAAATCTCACCCTCAATTACATTCACCCTCCTTAATCACTCTCTCCCACCTTCATCTACTCCCTATTCAATCTTAATTCTCTGCAAACAAGATAAACGGATGAAGAAGAAAAGTCCATCACCCCAATGAACCCTTCAACTCTCTTTTAGTCCATCAAACCGATTTTTTCTTCACACACTCGATTATTCAATTACTCCTATCCTCAAAATTAATTATTGCCTTCATCATCCTCCATCTAATAAAAGGTATTAAATTTCCTTGTACTCAAAATTTCAGAATCCCTCATTTTCTTAGTAACATTTGTCTTGAGTAGAATCGACATGCATGTCAATATAATGGCAAAATCTGAACTCAAAATCTACTTTTACTTAATAAGAAATTGTCATAGTTGTATTAGAGTGGTGTAATCAGAATTATTTATCTAATTTAATTTTTGGTAATGCTTTGGTCCTGTTGAGGAGAATAGGCGGAGGAAGAATTGGTTTGATCGGCAAATCGAGCCCGCTTCAAGACTCGCGCGTGATCAAGGCTTTGTTAGAATTTATGATAGACTTAATAACTGATTAAGTAGTTTGATCAGTTTAGAGTTACTGAATTATGATCCATTTGGTGCTCAACATAAACTCTACTGAATATCTATCTCTTATCTCCTATAATCCTATATTCCATTAATCACTATACAGAAACTTTATCTAGTTGTAACTTTATCTTTGATGGAAAGATTAGTATACATACAACATCATTCATGGTCACTAAATTTATCTTCTCTATTCATCTATACACCATCTAAATCTGAGAGGAAAGAGTTTAGAACCAACAATATAGTTAGGAAGGTCGACGGTATTCGAGGACGGTATTTTCGGGTTGTAGATACAGCTGTTCAAGAATCCGATAAGCAATGGCTGGAGGTTATTTCTAGATGTTATTATTTACTTCCGCTTTTGAGTTTATCATTATGTTCATTTATCAATTAAGAACATGATAAATTCATATAGTGAACTTACATTTGGTATCAGAGCTTCAGTTTATACCTCTGTCTTGCTTGCTGTTTTAATTTCATCCTTAGGTTCATACTATAATCCTCTTTATATCCCCGTTTTTAATTTTTCTGGGCTGGTTTTTGGGCATCGTCTGAGTCTGGAATTTTTTTGTTGTTTTTCTTTATTTCTGAGCCCGTTTCATTGTATTTACGGAGGTTAGGGATGAAGTTGGTGTTTAAGTATATACGCATGCCTTCTATAGTTCTGTCTGTATCTCACGTGTACTCCATATGCATTTTTTTCTTCTTCTTTTTGCTTTACACGTTTTTGACAGATGTTAAGTAAAAACCTATAGCCTATTGAAGCTTCAAATGATGGGTTCTTATTTTTTTTGTCTTTTACTTTAGCAGCCTCTCGTATTTATTTTGTTGGGTACTCATGTCATGCATATTTGGACTTTTTGCCACCATGTTCATGTTATATGCTTTTTTTTATAGAGTAATCCTTTCGTATTACATTCCGGATATTTTGTTATGTCAGAATAATAAGTTACGTTTTGGGTCATATGAATATCAAGGTTCACATAATAAATTCAGTACTATTATTATGTCGGTTTTAAGTTGTCTATATACCTTAAGCTAAAATATATAGATTAATAAAGTAATGTTGAGTGATTCGTAAATTTTATTGGTTATGGAGTAGCCACAACATCTCTAATTGTTTGAAATTTCATTTTGGAATCACATGTAGTAACTAAACATTAATTGTAAACAATCGTACGTAATATAATAAATTATACCCACAGGAAATTTTGTTATATTTGTATGATTAATTAGGATGAATATTAAACTATATTTCTTGATCCACCCACAGAAGTTATGAAATAAAAATTTGATAGTCTCATCATTGAGTTAATTAAAATTAAAAATATAAATGAGTCTAATTTGAGTAGGACTTTAGCCCACAGGTAAGATTTATGTCACTAGATTCATATTAGCATGATTTTACATTGGTGAAACATGATTATAGTTATGTCTCAAGCTAATGTTTGGGGAGGAGGTCCCTGAACGTCCCTTGGGTTACGGATTTGGTGTGAATCAAACTGATATATATGGGGTGCGCAGTATCCTAAGAAAGAGAGATTTAAGTGCGGTGAAAAAGGTACTTCAGTTTTTCGGGATGTGCAAAAGGTTGTGGATAAGTTGACAGAGGAGAATAAGGGAATGAAGAAGAAAAATGAAGAGTTACAATTGAAGTATGCTGAGACTAATTTGTTACAAAAAAAAATTGAATGTAATGAGTAGTGGGGGAACATCAGATGAGAGTGCAAATATGGTAAAGACAATCTTGCACAACATTCCTGATCCTGAGGAAATTTATTTCTCTAATATGCATTTATATTTTCTATCTATTTATGGTTCATTATATGGTCTATTCAGTTTTCCTTATTATATTTTTTTTACCACTACACGACATTGTACAACACAAAAAGGGAGATGATGATGGAATTGATGGATGACAAAATCGACTCACATGGACATTAAATTCAATGTTTTTTCGAAGGATAACACGTACCTTTTAAAATAATGCTGTAGTTTTTTAGTTTTTTTTTTATTTTACTTTGAATTGCGAAATATATGATTGGACGGAGATTATTCCAGGTATTCGTCGTATGAAACTCTATTTAGTGATTGCGAAATATATATATGATTAGAGATTATTCTAATTAAGTGTTTGTTTTCTGAACGACCAACTCGATCTTTGTGTATATGGATATCAATTCAGTAATGTGGAGTCGCGCTTTTTAGACAACATAAATATGTAATCCCAAGCTGTATTCAGTTGTTGGAAATATATAATTATTATTATATTCTTTATGATAAGATTCTCGACGCTTTTACAATATCAAAGTGTTGATAACTGAATTTTATATTATTATTTCTCGACACTTTAAGTAGTAGAAAGTCTCCCGCTTTGAAAAAAAATTGGCCCGGAAAAAAATCACGACATAGAAAAGCGTCGAGGTTGCATATTTTAGTGTACCACGTAGTGACGCAAAAAAGCGTCTTAAATAAAATATTCAACGTTTTAATGCGCCGAGAATGGCCACATAAAAATATGCCGAGAATTCCCGACGCCCAAAATCTCCACGCTTTCTAGAAGCGTCGAGAATTAAATTTGCGACACTTTTAAGCGTCGGGAACCCACCTTTAAAGCGCCAAGAAACCAAGGATTTTGTAGTAGTGTAAGTATATGAACCTCTACACAATAATTATGTTTAGAGAAGCGTTCAACATGCATGTGATGTGAATGCATGGTTTCATTTTCTGAACTTGAAGTTTGAGCGTATGAGAAATCATACATGAATAATTTTCTGGTCATGTGAAAATACTTTATGGTCTAAAAATACCATAATAGTTGGAAAATAATGTAGTGAAATGCTACGATGAGTTTTTCAATCCGTACAATGGCAAGAAAGATAAATTATTATTTAAGATAAAATCGGATTGATTGATTCTCCTGAACATAATCAGTCCATGTCACTTTGACCATAGCAAGTCATAATATCATACATAGCAAAACGAAATTAATGAATGCGTAGTTCATATTAAAATGAGATTACGTATAGTTTGGATTATTTTAAGAAACACACGCATAGTTGGGATTATTCCCATGAAATAACCCTATTATTAAACGAGTATTTAACCAATTAAATCAAGGGCGATTGGATTCGTTGTATCATGATATTTGTTTTAAGAAAAAAAAATGGTAACTATGGATACAAACCGGATAATGTACCTTTTAAATTTTTTTACGGATATCTTTTTTTTTTTGTTTCTAGTACAGAGTATAACAAATCTTCGAAATTTTTTTCTTAAAAAAAACGTTTTCTTTACTATAAAGGCACGTAAATAATTTCATATTTCAAGTATAATCAGGATTAATTAGTCATCTTCTAAGCGCCGTAAGTTGTATGTACATACAAAGTCGTTCAAATTACTTTCATTTTTTTAGTGTATTTGGAACTAAAACTATATGTCGTGAATTTTGATATTTTTTATTTCTACGCAACATATTATTAATTTAGTGTCTCCTATCTTTTTAATTTGTATTTTTTAACTATTTTTTTTTACTAAAAATCTTGATTCTGTTACTAATGTTATTGTTGGTGTAACTTTTGTATATTTGTGCAATTTAAAGAGGTAAATGGCACCTTCAAGGATTATCATTCTTGGTGTGTTATGCATTTATTTATCACATTTTTCGGCCGAGGGTGGTAACAATGAATCAGCGGATGTTGTAACGACAATTCAGGTAAAATCATAAATTAATTTCAAATAATTATGGAGTTTTTTGTTTAATCATCTATTTTGAATAAAATTTTCGATGCATTTATATGATATACAGACAGAAGACGGACTATACGACTGTTATGATTTCTATAAGCAACCGACATTTAAACATCCTTTGCTACAAGAGCATTCGTACCATCCAGAGGTTAGTACTTACTTTCGATATATTTATTTATCTATTTTACGCAAAAAATCACTTAAAGTGATTCAAACTCAAGAAATAATCTTACATTTTAAATACACATTTTTTATCAACCAAAAATTCATACTTGCTACTATTTTTTAATACAATATTAACAAAGATTCATATCCAAGTCCATTTTAAAACAATTGTACCGAATCTTTATCCAAATTCGAGGAATCTTAAATGTCACGATCCATATGACGACCATTATAATTTGCCTAATATTTTAACGTCATTTTAACAACTTTAACATCTAATGAAAAACCGTCTCATAAATAATTACATCTGATTTATACATTTGTAGATGAAACCTTTTTCTGTGCCGGATTGGGTCTACTCTAATTCTAACAATGACACATCGGATGAAGATATTTCAAGCATCATCATGACAGTAGATTGTCCAGATGGATCGATTCCAATAAGAAGACTTAACAAAGATGGTGAACCGTTGCAATATGATCAAGTACCTCGAGATTTTTATAGTCATTTGGGAAAAGATAATTATACTCAAAATAATTCCAATGGAAGGACTTACGTGAGTTTTCTATTGCTTTACTACTCCGTACTACTACTACTACTAACGAAATTCATATATATAATAATTTTAATTCATATATATAATAATTTTGGCAATACTCTCGTAAAAATATAGGTAAAAAAATAAAGATAAAATCTAGATATAAGCAGTAAAAAAGTAACGACAAATATAATGCAACACAAATTAGGTAGATATTCGATTAAAGTTTAGTAAGATCCGAGGTTATATTTTATGTGTCACATGTTAAGGATCAGTGTTTTCTATTAAATGTCTCTTACAATAGTTTTGGAAAAAAAAAGCGTCAACTATTTAATTAGCTATAATGGAAATTTATTCGTTCGTAGTTTTTTATTAGTAACAATTAAGTACGAAGTAGTTATTTAATACTCTCTCCGAGTTCTTATTATTGTCCCAAACGATTTTGGGGTAAAAAATAAGGAAGAGGAAATGAGTGGTTAAAAAAAGGAGGAAGAGAGAGAAATTGGAGAGTAATTGTGAACCACACATTGATGTCCTAAAAGGAAAAGTAGGACAAAAATCAAACTCCGCCCGAAAAGGAAGGTGGGACAATAATAGGAACTCGGAGGGTGTACAATATTTTATATTTTGATCTCAAGACCATTTTATAGTTTTTTTAGCGGAGAAGTCACGCTATTTATGTGAGAGGTCTTTCAATAATGTAGTTATTGATCTGATCAGTATTATGAGACCGTTTCTCTAAAGTTTTCGTTATTAATCGTGTATATTATGTTATTGTAGTTTGGAGTTATTCAATCCGACGAATCAAATTCATTTCATGGAGTTGGTTCATTGCTCTCGGTTTGGAACCCTAGCGGTGTAAAAAATAACCAATATACTTCGGGTGAAATCATCGTTAAAAGTTCAGAAGATGTCCTAGTTGCGGGTTGGACGGTAAGTTTTTTTTTTAAATCTCAAATTTTCTAAGCCAAATTGTTCTTTTATTTAAGATTAATATATCTCTTTTACCATTATAACTGGTTAATTAAAAAATATAAATAGGGTAAAACTAGAATGCATCGGTGGTAATAATAATAATAATAATAAGCTAAGTTTGTATCATCTAATTCGATACTACGAGATATTATTTGACTAATAATATTATAATCATATCCATTTTAAAGCTCTGCTTGGTGCGTACTTTAAGCTACTAAGTAGATATTTTATTTGACCAAAGTAACTTATTTGACCAAAATTTCAGTTAGATTTTTCTTCTTGTAATAAATGTTTAAGTAACTTATTTAGTACATAAGATAGCTAAAATAAAAAGTTATTTAGGCTAGTATGTGAAAATAGACTACCGAAACTTTTCGATATACTATGTTTACACCTTCAATTATTATTATTATTATAAAAAAAATAGTTTCTTTAGTTCATTTTATCAAATACGTACTCCGTGTAGTTCTTTTTTTATCTTCCCACTCAAAGAATCAAAGAGAGTATCAGCTAATTTTTCGACTATTTTGTCTTAACATTTTTAACGTTTTCATCAAACCCGTGAGTTTGTGAGTTCCAACTAACTTGTCCGCTTTCAAACTTATCAAATAGTTTCACCTAACATAGCCTAAGTTAGTGTAATCCCCTATAAATTCTAACGCAATACAGTGGCGGAAACACTGTAGATTTGGGATTAAAACACACTGATGTTCTATATTTTAGAAAAAGAACGGTCAGTCAATACAAAGGCCACTTTTTACAAAAGGGCTAAAAATAAAGATCCTTCAAATGGGTTTAACAATCCATAAACAAACATAATTAAAGCAGAGTAGGATCCATGCCACTCGCTAGCGCACACCAAACCCCGGAACAAAGAATACCTGTCATGTTATAAACATAACAGCCACAATTCAGTGGGGAGCAACTCAGGCAGTTCTCCCAGCCATATTACATAATATATAAGCAATAGAAGCATAATATAAGAAAATAGATTAAAACTCAAAACATTATATATATCAAAATAGATTCAAAATCCTGAAAACAATTCAGTAGCCTGACGGCGTCAAAACGAATAATGGAATTTAAAACCGATGATCAGTACAGCTTTTACTACTAGAGATATGTCAAACAACACCGAAGTGTAACTTAGTGCCCACGAAGCGACCCCTAAGCCTCACTGGTTAAGGAACTCAGTGCCCGCGAAGCGACTCCTAAGCCCTCTCACCAGACAACTCAAACTATAATAGGACTGCGTTCAGCGAGGTCCTAGCCTAAGTACATGCGCATGACTCCTGAGCATAAACGATACCCAGTTCGACAATCAATGTATCCCTGACGCAAATACACTGACCATATAGCTGATGATAACAACCAACATATCCTAGACTTATATACTGTACATTCTCATTTCCAACATTATTCCATATTCAAACCAATAAATATTTTATCCGAAGATATCTTAAATATTCCCAAAATAGTAAATTTCCAAAGATAGAAACTTTCTTCAAATAGTAACTTTCCAAAATAGGTATTATTATAATTAGAAATCCTTTAACATATGAGTTATATAAAATATTTAATATTAGGTCTTGAGACATAAACATTATATTTATTAGATAAATGTATAATTAATGATTAAAAGTCAAAGAAAGTAAAAATCATAATTATTTCTCAAAAGGTTGGAGTTTAAGTAATTAAAAGTAATAAATTACAAATTTACAGATTTTTCAGATTTGCACTGTCTTACTATAAAATTCATAAATAAATCATTAAAAATCAAAACGATATAAAATCAGTGAGGTTGAAAACTTAAAAAGCTTAACTACAACTTTTGTTTCTGGAGAAAATCGAAATTCCTAACTTAACAGGGCTGTTTATTCGTAGTTTGATAAACTGTCAGAATCCGACACCCGATAGTATTTCTTTAATAAAATACGTTTAAAATTTTATTTTAAAACAAATCCAATTAGAAACATTAACTAGACTCTTTAAAGTTAATGTAAGTAAATTATCAAAATTAAATTCAAAGTTTATCATATGTTTTAAATTAGGTTTTACAACAACTGACAGATTCGCAAACTAATCCGTCACAGTTTCATAAACGATTTGTTGTGACGAAACTACTTGGAATTAATTTACGAAATTTAACAGAATTATAATAGACTTAAAATAAACAGTAGTCTCTTTTCAAACTTTTTGCAAATAAGATCTGTAAATAGGAGTAAAAATCGTACAAAAGTAGTAACAGATTCGAAAACATGCTGTAACTTTACTAAAAACAATGAAACTTTCAATTTGATAATTCATATTAAAAATCACGAAAAATTAAGAAATTAATTTTCTTATTCATATGTTTTAGTCTCGGCCCTATAATAATTTTTAGAAGATTGAAACATATCATCTTAATAATATAGTAAACATATTTATAAAATTCGATTTAAAACGATACTACAAGCAACTACAACATATATATCATGCAATACCGAGTCATGCCATCATGTGTTACCTTCATCGAGATTCGAATTAATAAAATAACCGTCTTCATCGGATCTAGCACGATAGCCTACGAAAAATTAAAACATATGGTATTAGAACCACATAAGAAGGGATTAGAAAGAGGGAAACGAGATGAAGAATAAGAGTAATTAAATTACCCTCGGATTAGAATGAACGATGAACGAAGGAGAAGAGATACGTAACAGGCTGAGCAGCAATAACGTAATTAAACGGAATTGGAGGAGGATGAGTTTTACGTAATGATAGAACTAATAGAATTGGAGAGGGAGTATAAAAAGAAAGAGTTGGAGATGTAACGTAAAACAACCAAAATTGGAGTTGTAGAATAGAATTAGGATGGATGAATGAATGAATGAATGAATGAATAAATAAATAAATAAAAGATGTGATCATAATAAATAAAATATCTTAGGGACTCATCTAGTTA
Source organism: Agrostemma githago (assembly GCA_958450325.1). Lineage (NCBI taxonomy): Eukaryota > Viridiplantae > Streptophyta > Magnoliopsida > Caryophyllales > Caryophyllaceae > Agrostemma > Agrostemma githago. The sequence goes on from OY288242.1 coordinate 10,309,276, forward strand.
GTGACGAGGTAACAGACTTGATTTGGGTCGAGAAATAATTTACGGTGTGATCGAAATCATAAGTAAAAATAAATAACTGGCTTACAAATAAATTGGGTTAAAATCGCATGAGAAAAGAATTAGGCCCAAACTTCGAGATGGGCTAAAATATTATTTTGTCGTAACATTAAATATTTGGGTCAGGTTCGAAATTGATAAAAATAATTAGTTGACTAGAGAAATCAAATGGGTCAATCTCGAGTTTAAATAATTGTTTGTAAGGAAATTGAGTTTCTCGACGAATAAATAGTTTTCAACGAAAATGAATTAAATTGATTTATCGAAAGCAAAATGATGATTTTTCAATGAAAGTTTAATAAAATAATTTCTCGAAGAAATAATAAAACGTTTTAACGAGTTTCGAGTTGAAAATAGAAATTCGAGCTAAAATAAAGATTTTATGAGTTTAAGACGAAGTCAAAGTAAATCCGATAAGATTTAAAATGAAGGATTACAAGTTAAATCGCAAATCAAATAAAAATATGGATACAAATTTAATTTATAAAAATTAGGGGTGTTACAGTTAGACCAACCAATCAATGAATTATTTCTATTTCGCTATTTTTTAAAACTTTTATCAAACCGAAAAGTTGTAATATTTACGTCTATTTTGTTACTCGTGATTTAGGTGAATCCAATGGTCTACAAGGATACTCGAACCAGGCTCTTTACATACGCAGTCGTAAGTGCTTATACAGTTCAATTTAGTTTAATTTAATTCTCGATGTTACAAGCTTATACAAAAGTGACCTTACAGTTTTAGTGACATTTTTTTCAAAGAACTGTCGCTCTAGAGTTTTTTTTTGGTGATTAATAGGCGCAAGGTATGCATTGTTTTAATGCGCATTGTGGATTCGTTCATGTTAACAAGAAAATTGCCCTTGATGCTCCAATACAACCAACATCTACTCGATTACCAATGAAAATATATCACTACGGATTTTTCATTTACCAGGTAACTGTCTCGATCTAGTACCCCCAATCTATGTGTTCTAGCGCAGTTTTAACCTTTTGAAAGACGGTTTTACGATAAATAATGTAAGTAATCAGAATATTAGATGACCAGATATTATATATTGATTGAAGTCACTATAAAAGAATTGGACATGTGCCGCACTCTTAAAGAAAATTATTGCGTAAAATCAATCTATATTTATTGATAAGAACATCTTATTAAAATGTAAGAAAACCATTGATAAAAAAAATAGTGATAAAATATATTTTTTATGACATAATAAAGAACTGGCTAAATTATAAACACAATATCAACTAAAATAACGTTTTAATGTATATTTTTAAATTTATCATTATTACTAACTCACTATCGTAATAATAATCATATTTTGGATAATAACTTTGACTTGCGATGACTTATGGACACAAGTTCCAAAAATGATGATATTTTTCTTGAACTCATTATCTTTCCAAGATCTTCAAGTTGAGATTTTTTTTTACAATTTCGAAACTTGTACAAAGAGTTTTGCCCAATCAAACGTTTTAAACCGAATAAACTTTGACCAACCATAACTTTTTGTATCTCGAGTTCCGAAAGTGAGGATTTTTTGTCCAAATTGATCGTTTTTGCAAGAGATCTTCGGTTTGAAATTGAAATCATCTCTTTTGGAATTCATTGCTAATTAGAATTATCGACGAAAAACCAGGATAAAAAGGACAATGGAGATTGGTGGCTAGCAATAACATCGAAGCGCATCCCAGTCGGATTTTGGCCGAATAAGATATTTAACGGGTTATCCTATGAAGCTCTATACGCGGCGTGTGGAGGAGAAGCGTATGGGCCGACGAATATAATTCCTCCGGTCATGGGAAACGGGGTTCAGCCGAGAAGGGATGCCGCAAACACATGGCCCTATTGCAGGGATACTACTGTGATCAACGAAAACCATAAGCCGGTCGTCTATAACAATTTTAAGCCATTTGCGACCGATAACAAAGATTATTTTGTTATTTATTATGACAAATTCAATATAGCTGCCTATGGAGGTCCTGGCCATTTCTAGAAATTTTGTCAAATACCAGCACATGGTGCTAATAAAGACAAAACATTTGACATTTCTTAGGCAACATGTTACTTCGTATATTGTTATGTAATCTGATATGTATTTGATTCGTTTTATAATTTACGATCAACAGTGCCTTCACAGCCAAGAACTTGTCCTATTGTTTTGACAAAGACCTTGACTTTTCATATGATCTCTTCACTTGACTCTCTTCATTAAATTCATTCAAGGTATAGGTGATCATATACGAGTTCGGGTCGACATGGGTCGGGTTAAGTGTGAAATTTTGGCCACAGGCAAGCGGGTTAGCGGGTTTGGTATGGATTTGTGGGTCGATCCTTTTCATATTTTTGAAAATGTTATGTCCAAGCCCACTAAAAATTCGGACCGGACAGGATGGGCCAATAATGGCACGGCCCATGAGCGGATATAATTCAAGGTATCCTCCACATGGTTGGAAACTTGGAATATATATTTAGATGACAATATTTTGTTTGCTTTAGATACAAGTGCAATGTCACTGATCGAAATCATCGAATGCTAGATGGGTAAATTTGTACTTCGAATGCCAGAGTTTAATAGAAATAACAAAGACCACCCTACAACAAGTTCAGAGTTTTAATATAAATTTTGTCATTTTTCTATGTAAATGAGTAAAATATTTGATTTGTTATAACGTTATGATAGATATCTCCATCACAAACAAGAATGTGTGAATTACTGTACTAAATTATACTCTGTATTTACGATTAATAGTAAGTTCCCTACAATTTAGAAAGGAGGTCGCGGATGAGATTTCCTTTTTTTTAATTAATTTTTGGTTACGTTGACTCTAATATCAAGTAATTTTTGATATTTTGTTAATTTTATCTAATAAACTTGATGTTTATTCACGAATGTTTGCAAAGTATGAGATACTCTTAAAAGTTGATATTCATATCACAGTAATGTACACCATTTCCTGAAGCGAATGGTATATCATATTTTGATGATGAAATACTCGTATATTTTATCTTTCATATAAATTTTGTTGTAACACCCCGTATTTTTAATAATCTTTTATAAACTCTTCATATTCTATGGTATATATTTTGAATTTAAGAAACTACTAGGTCCTCTTCTTTGGTCGATCAGGAATCCTTATTTTTGTTTTATTAAAATTTCTCATCTTTATCCTTCATCATATATTTCTTTTAATGGGTCATTCTGTTTATTTATTTTGTTTTACTATTATTTATATTATATTTAAATATAATGTGTGTGTAACGCTTTTCAGCTCAACTTAAGACAACTTAAGTCGGCCTTAACTCTTTCATTAATTCTTACTCGCACACCTCAATATACATTTTAAAGATGAGAGTGAGTATCATAACCTTACAGAAGAAGTCAGAAACCGATTCAATCAACTAGTAGACGAAAGTTATATATTAATATTACGTTATTAGTATTTACGTCTTAAAACTATTTAAATTTCTCACTTAAATCAAAACTCGTTTGACCACGTCCCATCTTTCAACAATATATATATGGCCCTTGATTTGGTTTGGGAAGTTGGGTGTGGATTGGGAAGTTGGGAAGTTGTGTTGTTGGCCCTTGATTTGGTTTGGATGGATGGCTTAGATGGATAGTGTGTTGTAAAAAAAAAGTCAAGTTCAATCACTCACAGCCTGACAACAGCAGTAGCAGCGTAGCAGTGGCAGCAGCAACTTTGCCCTCTCTCACACTATCAATCACACCCACCTCTCTCTCAACCCAATTCAAATTAATTCATTTCTATCACCAATTTTTTTCTACTCATCAAACCACTCACTCTCTACATGCTTCATAATTTCAATATTTTGTCTTCATAAATTTTAACCCCAAATTTTTCAACTTTCATTCATCTTCATCTTCAAGCTTTATTCATCCCACAAAAAAAACTTCATCTTCAAGCTTCATTCGTCCAACAAAAAAGAAGAATTTCTTTATCTTCAAGGTTCGTTAATTCGAAAAAAAAGTGACAACTTCATCTTCAAACTTCATCTTGAAGATGAAGTTGTTCTTTTTTTATGGATAATGAAGATGAATAATTTTATAAATACCAAAAAAAAGAAAGTATGAAAAATAAAAAGAAGCTTGAAGAAGATGAAGATGATCGAAGATGAAGATGAAGATGAAGATGATGAAGAAGCTAAAAAAAATGAAGATGATCAAAGTTTATGCATAAACATACCTTGGCAAAAAAATTCTAATTTAAAAAAAGAACAACTCATTTAGTGCGTAATATTTTTGCAGAATTGCAAGGTCGCACACTTTCAGTTGTATAGTCACATTCATTATGCTGTATAGTCACACTCATTATGTTGTAGAATCACGCAGTTGTACACTCATTGAGTCAGATATTCAGTTGTATAGTCATACTCATTATGCTGTATAGTCACAATCGCTATGTTATAGAATCACGCAGCTGTAGAATACCTTGGGATTAAGGTATCATTCGTTGAATCATCTTCATCGTCATGCTTGTTTTATTTTTCATACCTTCTTTTTTTTGGTATTTATAAAATTATTCATCTTCATTATCCAAAAAAAATGAAGGTTGAATATGGATGAATGGACGACTGTGACTTTCCTCAGTAACTGCATTCTAAAAAAATGAAAGTATTAATCACATACAAAATTAAATAAACATTCATTAAATATTCAACCTCCATTCATGTTGGTTTCTTTTATAGTTGATTTCATGTTTGTAAGACGCATTTAAAAATTCGGAAAATTACTGAATCGTTCTACTCTCCTATCACATAAAATGAGCGACTTCGATTCATCCAACAAAAAAAGAAGAATTTCTTCATCTTCAAGATTCGTTCATCCAAAAAATCTTCCAACTTCATTATCCAACAAAAAAATATTCTAATTAATATATGTTCTAGTTAGAATATTATTTTGATTGACAATAAAAACATTTAAATTAAAAAAATAACAACTCATTTTGTGCGTAATGTTCTTTCAAAATTGCAAGGTTACACACTTTCAGTTGTATAGTCACACTCTTTATATGCTGTATAGTCACACTCATTATGTTGACGTTCGACATTACGCACAAAATGAGTGTGATTCTACAACATAATGAGTGTGATTTTACAACATAATGAGTGTGATTCTACTGCATGGCAAGTGTGACTATACAAATGAAAAACCAAAATCTGTCCCGGTTATACAATATTAGGAGTGTGACTATACAACTTAGCTAGTGTGACTATACAACAAGGCAAATGTGACTATACAAATACGACCACTTTTGACTACAAACCAATGGGTGCACAGCTGCGTGGTTTTAAAGGTGGAAGGTTAAGTGATTTTGCTATAGACCTTACGTGATTAATTATGAAACTAGAAAATAGCGATGGAAATATATTTACATTAGACAAAGTTCATCCTTTACATATAGTAAGTCAAACATAAAAATATTCTAACCAACCAAACATCCTTTACATATAGCACGTCTATCCTAATATAATGCGAACATTTTATCTCACATAAACACACAAGAGCTTAACGATAGTCTCCGGTACGTGCACAACAATACGTTGTCCAATTACGTGGTCGACCGTTGTATCTTCCACGACCTTCTTCTTCCCACTGCCCCTTTTACCAACATTCTTTTTTCCACCAACCATTTCGCTGCGACAAAACACATAATCAATCTAAATCACACAATAAGTATGACTATACAACTGAATATGTGACTACAATGACTGTACAGCTGTGTGATTGTACAACATAATGAATGTGACTATACAACTTTAACTGTGTGACTATACAACATAAATGGTGTGATCCTACAACATAAACGGTGTGATCCTACAACATAATGATTGTGATCCTACAACATAACGAGTATGACTATACAATTTCAACTGTGTGATTATACAATTAAATTATACTTATTTATACTTCAATCATCATTAGCAAAGATGATTACACACACTAATCCCTGCAAGAATTTTTGTGATTCTACAATATAATGAGTGTGACTATACAACATCAACTGTTTGACTAAACAACCTAAAGTTTGTGACTACAAAACTGAAACCGTGAAATGGAAACTAAAAGCCATACAATTAATTATACTTTAATCATCATTAGCAAAGTCACATTCATAATTAGAAAGATGATTATACATACGAATCAAAGCAAATGATTTAAACATTCATTAAATATTCAACATCCATTCATCCATATTCAACCTTCATTTTTTTTGGATAATGAAGATGAATAATTTTATAAATAACAAAAAAAAGAAGGTATGAAAAATAAAACAAGCATTAAGATGAAGATGATTCAACGAATGATACCTTAATTCCAAGGTATTCTACAGCTGCGTGATTCTACAACATAGCGAGTGTGACTATATAGCATAATGAGTATGACTATACAGCTGAATATGTGACTACAATGAGTGTACAGCTGCATGATTCTACAACATAATGAGTGTGACTATACAGCATTATGACTGTGACTTTGCAATTCTACAAGAACATTACGCACTAAATGACTTGTTCATCTTCATCTTCATCTTCATCTTCAAGCTCCATTCATCCCACAAAAAAAGAACAACTTCATCTTCAAACTTCATCTTAAAGATGAAGTTGTTCCTTTTTTTGGATAATGAAGATGGATAATTTTATAAATACCAAAAAAAAAGAAGGTATGAAAAATAAAAAGAAGCTTGAAGATGATCGAAGATGAAGATGAAGAAGAAGCTAAGAAAATGAAGATGATCTATGTTTATGCATAAATATACCTTGGTATAATTATCCGTCATGTTGTGTTAAAAATGGAGTATGATCGGAGTTATTAATGGAGCTTATTTGATGGGGTTTTGTTAGAGATGAATTGAATTAGGGAAATGATTTGAAAAGGAGATGAGAAGGGTAATATGCAGGAGAGAGAGTAGAGGAGGGAAGTAATGAAGTGATTAGTGATGGCTGATGGCTGCAGCATGTCAGTTCTTTTTTTTTTTTAATAATTGAACCTCATCCATCTTAGGATGAATGGAGGGAGGGGATCAACACTAAGCAACTCTTAGATAGTTGTTAACTCCCCTGAACCCCTCTATTTATATGTGTATATGTATATTCACACTAATAGTAAGTAGTATCGTTAATACGCGATTAATATGAACTATTGACCCGACCTACTTAGCTAAATTATTCTAGTACCATGTACTCAACCACACCAACCGTGTCATGAATTTTATTTTGATACAGGATTTTATATTTAGTAAGACTATGTTAAAAACCGAGTCAATTATAAGACAGACTCGAATCTCGGAATTGAAAACCCGAAACTTGGGCCTCGTAGAACCTATCCACGCGGTATAACCCAATCCTCTCTTTATTTTTCAAACCTCTTATAAATTTCTTGTTTGTTAGAAGACTTCATGCAGGTTCATTCAATAAATCTCACCCTCAATTACATTCACCCTCCTTAATCACTCTCTCCCACCTTCATCTACTCCCTATTCAATCTTAATTCTCTGCAAACAAGATAAACGGATGAAGAAGAAAAGTCCATCACCCCAATGAACCCTTCAACTCTCTTTTAGTCCATCAAACCGATTTTTTCTTCACACACTCGATTATTCAATTACTCCTATCCTCAAAATTAATTATAGCCTTCATCATCCTCCATCTAATAAAAGGTATTAAATTTCCTTGTACTCAAAATTTCAGAATCCCTCATTTTCTTAGTAACATTTGTCTTGAGTAGAATCGACATGCATGTCAATATAATGGCAAAATCTGAACTCAAAATCTACTTTTACTTAATAAGAAATTGTCATAGTTGTATTAGAGTGGTGTAATCAGAATTAGTTATCTAATTTAATTTTTGGTAATGCCTTGGTCCTGTTGAGGAGAATAGGCGGAGGAAGAATTGGTTTGATCGGCAAATCGAGCCCGCTTCAAGACTCGCGCGTGATCAAGGCTTTGTTAGAATTTATGATAGACTTAATAACTGATTAAGTAGTTTGATCAGTTTAGAGTTACTGAATTGTGATCCATTTGGTGCTCAACATAAACTCTACTGAATATCTATCTCTTATCTCCTATAATCCTATATTCCATTAATCACTATACAGAAACTTTATCTAGTTGTAACTTTATCTTTGATGGAAAGATTAGTATACATACAACATCATTCATGGTCACTAAATTTATCTTCTCTATTCATCTATACACCATCTAAATCTGAGAGGAAAGAGTTTAGAACCAACAATATAGTTAGGACGGTCGACGGTATTCGGGGACGGTATTTTCGGGTTGTAGATACAGCTGTTCAAGAATCCGATAAGCAATGGCTGGAGGTTATTTCTAGATGTTATTATTTACTTCCGCTTTTGAGTTTATCATTATGTTCATTTATCAATTAAGAACATGATAAATTCATATAGTGAACTTACATTTGGTATCAGAGCTTCAGTTTATACCTCTGTCTTGCTTGCTGTTTTAATTTCATCCTTAGGTTCATACTATAATCCTCTTTATATCCCCATTTTTAATTTTTCTGGGCTGGTTTTTGGGCATCGTCTGAGTCTGGAATTTTTTTGTTGTTTTTCTTTATTTCTGAGCCCGTTTCATTGTATTTACGGAGGTTAGGGATGAAGTTGGTGTTTAAGTATATACGCATGCCTTCTATAGTTCTGTCTGTATCTCACGTGTACTCCATATGCATTTTTTTCTTCTTCTTTTTGCTTTACACGTTTTTGACAGATGTTAAGTAAAAACCTATAGCCTATTGAAGCTTCAAATGATGGGTTCTTATTTTTTTTGTCTTTTACTTTAGCAGCCTCTCGTATTTATTTTGTTGGGTACTCATGTCATGCATATTTGGACTTTTTGCCACCATGTTCATGTTATATGCTTTTTTTATAGAGTAATCCTTTCGTATTACATTCCGGATATTTTGTTATGTCAGAATAAGTTACGTTTTGGGTCATATGAATATCAAGGTTCACATAATAAATTCAGTACTATTATTATGTCGGTTTTAAGCTGTCTATATACCTTAAGCTAAAATATATAGATTAATAAAGTAATGTTGAGTGATTCGTAAATTTTATTGGTTATGGAGTAGCCACAACATCTCTAATTGTTTGAAATTTCATTTTGGAATCACATGTAGTAACTAAACATTAATTGTAAACAATCGTACGTAATATAATAAAATATACCCACAGGAAATTTTGTTATATTTGTATGATTAATTAGGATGAATATTAAACTATATTTCTTGATCTACCCACAGAAGTTATGAAATAAAAATTTGATAGTCTCATCATTGAGTTAATTAAAATTAAAAATATAAATGAGTCTAATTTGAGTAGGACTTTAGCCCACAGGTAAGATTTATGTCACTAGATTCATATTAGCATGATTTTACATTGGTGAAACATGATTATAGTTATGTCTCAAGCTAATGTTTGGGGAGGAGGTCCCTGAACGTCCCTTGGGTTACGGATTTGGTGTGAATCAAACTGATATATATGGGGTGCGCAGTATCCTAAGAAAGAGATATTTAAGTGCGGTGAAAAAGGTACTTCAGTTTTTCGGGATGTGCAAAAGGTTGTGGATAAGTTGACAGAGGAGAATAAGGGAATGAAGAAGAAAAATGAAGAGTTACAATTGAAGTATGCTGAGACTAATTTGTTACAAAAAAAAATTGAATGTAATGAGTAGTGGGGGAACATCAGATGAGAGTGCAAATATGGTAAAGACAATCTTGCACAGCATTCCTGATCCTGAGGAAATTTATTTCTCTAATATGCATTTATATTTTCTATCTATTTATGGTTCATTATATGGTCTATTCAGTTTTCCTTATTATATTTTTTTTACCACTACACGACATTGTACAACACAAAAAGGGAGATGATGATGGAATTGATGGATGACAAAATCGACTCACATGGACATTAAATTCAATGTTTTTTCGAAGGAAAACACGTACCTTTTAAAATAATGCTGTAGTTTTTTCGTTTTTTTTATTTTACTTTGAATTGCGAAATATATGATTGGACGGAGATTATTCCAGGTATTCGTCGTATGAAACTCTATTTAGTGATTGCGAAATATATATATGATTAGAGATTATTCTAATTAAGTGTTTGTTTTCTGAACGACCAACTCGATCTTTGTGTATATGGATATCAATTCAGTAATGTGGAGTCGCGCTTTTTAGACAACATAAATATGTAATCACAAGCTGTATTCAGTTGTTGGAAATATATAATTATTATTATATTCTTTATGATAAGATTCTCGACGCTTTTACAATATCAAAGTGTTGATAACTGAATTTTATATTATTATTTCTCGACACTTTAAGTAGTAGAAAGTCTCCCGCTTTGAAAAAAAATTGGCCCGGAAAAAAAATCACGACATAGAAAAGCGTCGAGGTTGCATATTTTAGTGTACCACGTAGTGACGCAAAAAAGCGTCTTAAATAAAATATTCAACGTTTTAATGCGCCGAGAATGGCCACATAAAAATATGCCGAGAATTCCCGACGCCCAAAATCTCCACGCTTTCTAGAAGCGTCGAGAATTAAATTTGCGACACTTTTAAGCGTCGGGAACCCACCTTTAAAGCGCCAAGAAACCAAGGATTTTGTAGTAGTGTAAGTATATGAACCTCTACACAATAATTATGTTTAGAGAAGCGTTCAACATGCATGTGATGTGAATGCATGGTTTCATTTTCTGAACTTGAAGTTTGAGCGTATGAGAAATCATACATGAATAATTTTCTGGTCATGTGAAAATACTTTATGGTCTAAAAATACCATAATAGTTGGAAAATAATGTAGTGAAATGCTACGATGAGTTTTTCAATCCGTACAATGGCAAGAAAGATAAATTATTATTTAAGATAAAATCGGATTGATTGATTCTCCTGAACATAATCAGTCCATGTCACTTTGACCATAGCAAGTCATAATATCATACATAGCAAAACGAAATTAATGAATGCGTAATTCATATTAAAATGAGATTACGTATAGTTTGGATTATTTTAAGAAACACACGCATAGTTGGGATTATTCCCATGAAATAACCCTATTATTAAACGAGTATTTAACCAATTAAATCAAGGGCGATTGGATTCGTTGTATCATGATATTTGTTTTAAGAAAAAAAAAATGGTAACTATGGATACAAACCGGATAATGTACCTTTTAAATTTTTTTACGGATATCTTTTTTTTTTTTGTTTCTAGTACAGAGTATAACAAATCTTCGAAATTTTTTTCTTAAAAAAAACGTTTTCTTTACTATAAAGGTACGTAAATAATTTCATATTTCAAGTATAATCAGGATTAATTAGTCATCTTCTAAGCGCCGTAAGTTGTATGTACATACAAAGTCGTTCAAATTACTTTCATTTTTTTAGTGTATTTGGAACTAAAACTATATGTCGTGAATTTTGATATTTTTTATTTCTACGCAACATATTATTAATTTAGTGTCTCCTATCTTTTTAATTTGTATTTTTTAACTATTTTTTTTTACTAAAAATCTTGATTCTGTTACTAATGTTATTGTTGGTGTAACTTTTGTATATTTGTGCAATTTAAAGAGGTAAATGGCACCTTCAAGGATTATCATTCTTGGTGTGTTATGCATTTATTTATCACATTTTTTGGCCGAGGGTGGTAACAATGAATCAGCGGATGTTGTAACGACAATTCAGGTAAAATCATAAATTAATTTCAAATAATTATGGAGTTTTTTTGTTTAATCATCTATTTTGAATAAAATTTTCGATGCATTTATATGATATACAGACAGAAGACGGACTATACGACTGTTATGATTTCTATAAGCAACCGACATTTAAACATCCTTTGCTACAAGAGCATTCGTACCATCCAGAGGTTAGTACTTACTTTCGATATATTTATTTATCTATTTTACGCAAAAAATCACTTAAAGTGATTCAAACTCAAGAAATAATCTTACATTTTAAATACACATTTTTTATCAACCAAAAATTCATACTTGCTACTATTTTTTAATACAATATTAACAAAGATTCATATCCAAGTCCATTTTAAAACAATTGTACCGAATCTTTATCCAAATTCGAGGAATCTTAAATGTCACGATCCATATGACGACCATTATAATTTGCCTAATATTTTAACGTCATTTTAACAACTTTAACATCTAATGAAAAACCGTCTCATAAATAATTACATCTGATTTATACATTTGTAGATGAAACCTTTTTCTGTGCCGGATTGGGTCTACTCTAATTCTAACAATGACACATCGGATGAAGATATTTCAAGCATCATCATGACAGTAGATTGTCCAGATGGATCGATTCCAATAAGAAGACTTAACAAAGATGGTGAACCGTTGCAATATGATCAAGTACCTCGAGATTTTTATAGTCATTTGGGAAAAGATAATTATACTCAAAATAATTCCAATGGAAGGACTTACGTGAGTTTTCTATTGCTTTACTACTCCGTACTACTACTACTACTAACGAAATTCATATATATAATAATTTTAATTCATATATATAATAATTTAGGCAATACTCTCGTAAAAATATAGGTAAAAAAATAAAGATAAAATCTAGATATAAGCAGTAAAAAAGTAACGACAAATATAATGCAACACAAATTAGGTAGATATTCGATTAAAGTTTAGTAAGATCCGAGGTTATATTTTATGTGTCACATGTTAAGGATCAGTGTTTTCTATTAAATGTCTCTTACAATAGTTTTGGAAAAAAAAAGCGTCAACTATTTAATTACCTATAATGGAAATTTATTCGTTCGTAGTTTTTTATTAGTAACAATTAAGTACGAAGTAGTTATTTAATACTCTCTCCGAGTTCTTATTATTGTCCCAAAAGATTTTGGGGTAAAAAATAAGGAAGAGGAAATGAGTGGTTAAAAAAAGGAGGAAGAGAGAGAAATTGGAGAGTAATTGTGAACCACACATTGATGTCCTAAAAGGAAAAGTAGGACAAAAATCAAACTCCGCCCGAAAAGGAAAGTGGGACAATAATAGGAACTCGGAGGGTGTACAATATTTTATATTTTGATCTCAAGACCATTTTATAGTTTTTTTAGCGGAGAAGTCACGCTATTTATGTGAGAGGTCTTTCAATAATGTAGTTATTGATCTGATCAGTATTATGAGACCGTTTCTCTAAAGTTTTCGTTATTAATCGTGTATATTATGTTATTGTAGTTTGGAGTTATTCAATCCGACGAATCAAATTCATTTCATGGAGTTGGTTCATTGCTCTCGGTTTGGAACCCTAGCGGTGTAAAAAATAACCAATATACTTCGGGTGAAATCATCGTTAAAAGTTCAGAAGATGTCCTAGTTGCGGGTTGGACGGTAAGTTTTTTTTTTAAATCTCAAATTTTCTAAGCCAAATTGTTCTTTTATTTAAGATTAATATATCTCTTTTACCATTATAACTGGTTAATTAAAAAATATAAATAGGGTAAAACTAGAATGCATCGGTGGTAATAATAATAATAATAATAATAAGCTAAGTTTGTATCATCTAATTCGATACTACGAGATATTATTTGACTAATAATATTATAATCATATCCATTTTAAAGCTCTGCTTGGTGCGTACTTTAAGCTACTAAGTAGATATTTTATTTGACCAAAGTAACTTATTTGACCAAAATTTCAGTTAGATTTTTCTTCTTGTAATAAATGTTTAAGTAACTTATTTAGTACATAAGATAGCTAAAATAAAAAGTTATTTAGGCTAGTATGTGAAAATAGACTACCGAAACTTTTCGATATACTATTTTTACACCTTCAATTATTATTATTATTATAAAAAAAATAGTTTCTTTAGTTCATTTTATCAAATACGTACTCCGTGTAGTTCTTTTTTTATCTTCCCACTCAAAGAATCAAAGAGAGTATCAGCTAATTTTTCGACTATTTTGTCTTAACATTTTTAACGTTTTCATCAAACCCGTGAGTTTGTGAGTTCCAACTAACTTGTCCGCTTTCAAACTTATCAAATAGTTTCACCTAACATAGCCTAAGTTAGTGTAATCCCCTATAAATTCTAACGCAATACAGTGGCGGAAACACTGTAGATTTGGGATTAAAACACACTGATGTTCTATATTTTAGAAAAAGAACGGTCAGTCAATACAAAGGCCACTTTTTACAAAAGGGCTAAAAATAAAGATCCTTCAAATGGGTTTAACAATCCATAAACAAACATAATTAAAGCAGAGTAGGATCCATGCCACTCGCTAGCGCACACCAAACCCCGGAACAAAGAATACCTGTCATGTTATAAACATAACAGCCACAATTCAGTGGGGAGCAACTCAGGCAGTTCTCCCAGCCATATTACATAATATATAAGCAATAGAAGCATAATATAAGAAAATAGATTAAAACTCAAAACATTATATATATCAAAATAGATTCAAAATCCTGAAAACAATTCAGTAGCCTGACGGCGTCAAAACGAATAATGGAATTTAAAACCGATGATCAGTACAACTTTTACTACTAGAGATATGTCAAACAACACCGAAGTGTAACTTAGTGCCCACGAAGCGACCCCTAAGCCTCACTGGTTAAGGAACTCAGTGCCCGCGAAGCGACTCCTAAGCCCTCTCACCAGACAACTCAAACTATAATAGGACTGCGTTCAGCGAGGTCCTAGCCTAAGTACATGCGCATGACTCCTGAGCATAAACGATACCCAGTTCGACAATCAATGTATCCCTGATGCAAATACACTGACCATATAGCTGATGATAACAACCAACATATCCTAGACTTATATACTGTACATTCTCATTTCCAACATTATTCCATATTCAAACCAATAAATATTTTATCCGAAGATATCTTAAATATTCCCAAAATAGTAAATTTCCAAAGATAGAAACTTTCTTCAAATAGTAACTTTCCAAAATAGGTATTATTATAATTAGAAATCGTTTAACATATGAGTTATATAAAATATTTAATATTAGGTCTTGAGACATAAACATTATATTTATTAGATAAATGTATAATTAATGATTAAAAGTCAAAGAAAGTAAAAATCATAATTATTTCTCAAAAGGTTGGAGTTTAAGTAATTAAAAGTAATAAATTACAAATTTACAGATTTTTCAGATTTGCACTGTCTTACTATAAAATTCATAAATAAATCATTAAAAATCAAAACGATATAAAATCAGTGAGGTTGAAAACTTTAAAAGCGTAACTACAACTTTTGTTTCTGGAGAAAATCGAAATTCCTAACTTAACAGGGCTGTTTATTCGTAGTTTGATAAACTGTCAGAATCCGACACCCGATAGTATTTCTTTAATAAAATACGTTTAAAATTTTATTTTAAAACAAATCCAATTAGAAACATTAACTAGACTCTTTAAAGTTAATGTAAGTAAATTATCAAAATTAAATTCAAAGTTTATCATATGTTTTAAATTAGGATTTACAACAACTGACAGATTCGCAAACTAATCCGTCACAGTTTCATAAACGATTTGTTGTGACGAAACTACTTGGAATTAATTTACGAAATTTAACAGAATTATAATAGACTTAAAATAAATAGTAGTCTCTTTTCAAACTTTTTGCAAATAAGATCTGTAAATAGGAGTAAAAATCGTACAAAAGTAGTAACAGATTCGAAAACATGCTGTAACTTTACTAAAAACAATGAAACTTTCAATTTGATAATTCATATTAAAAATCACGAAAAATTAAGAAATTAATTTTCTTATTCATATGTTTTAGTCTCGGCCCTATAATAATTTTTAGAAGATTGAAACATATCATCTTAATAATATAGTAAACATATTTATAAAATTCGATTTAAAACGATACTACAAGCAACTACAACATATATATCATGCAATACCGAGTCATGCCATCATGTGTTACCTTCATCGAGATTCGAATTAATAAAATAACCGTCTTCATCGGATCTAGCACGATAGCCTACGAAAAATTAAAACATATGGTATTAGAACCACATAAGAAGGGATTAGAAAGAGGGAAACGAGATGAAGAATAAGAGTAATTAAATTACCCTCGGATTAGAATGAACGATGAACGAAGGAGAAGAGATACGTAACAGGCTGAGCAGCAATAACGTAATTAAACGGAATTGGAGGAGGATGAGTTTTACGTAATGATAGAACTAATAGAATTGGAGAGGGAGTATAAAAAGAAAGAGTTGGAGATGTAACGTAAAACAACCAAAATTGGAGTTGTAGAATAGAATTAGGATGGATGAATGAATGAATGAATGAATGAATAAATAAATAAATAAAAGATGTGATCATAATAAATAAAATATCTTAGGGACTCATCTAGTTAGTGACGAGGTAACAGACTTGATTTGGGTCGAGAAATAATTTACGGTGTGATCGAAATCATAAGTAAAAATAAATAACTGGCTTACAAATAAATTGGGTTAAAATCGCATGAGAAAAGAATTAGGCCCAAACTTCGAGATGAGCTAAAATATTATTTTGTCGTAACATTAAATATTTGGGTCAGGTTCGAAATTGATAAAAATAATTAGTTGACTAGAGAAATCAAATGGGTCAATCTCGAGTTTAAATAATTGTTTGTAAGGAAATTGAGTTTCTCGACGAATAAATAGTTTTCAACGAAAATGAATTAAATTGATTTATCGAAAGCAAAATGATGATTTTTCAATGAAAGTTTAATAAAATAATTTCTCGAAGAAATAATAAAACGTTTTAACGAGTTTCGAGTTGAAAATAGAAATTCGAGCTAAAATAAAGATTTTAGGAGTTTAAGACGAAGTCAAAGTAAATCCGATAAGATTTAAAATGAAGGATTACAAGTTAAATCGCAAATCAAATAAAAATATGGATACAAATTTAATTTATAAAAATTAGGGGTGTTACAGTTAGACCAACCAATCAATGAATTATTTCTATTTCGCTATTTTTTAAAACTTTTATCAAACCGAAAAGTTGTAATATTTACGTCTATTTTGTTACTCGTGATTTAGGTGAATCCAATGGTCTACAAGGATACTCGAACCAGGCTCTTTACATACGCAGTCGTAAGTGCTTATACAGTTCAATTTAGTTTAATTTAATTCTCGATGTTACAAGCTTATACAAAAGTGACCTTACAGTTTTAGTGACATTTTTTTCAAAGAACTGTCGCTCTAGAGTTTTTTTTTTGGTGATTAATAGGCGCAAGGTATGCATTGTTTTAATGCGCATTGTGGATTCGTTCATGTTAACAAGAAAATTGCCCTTGATGCTCCAATACAACCAACATCTACTCGATTACCAATGAAAATATATCACTACGGATTTTTCATTTACCAGGTAACTGTCTCGATCTAGTACCCCCAATCTATGTGTTCTAGCGCAGTTTTAACCTTTTGAAAGACGGTTTTACGATAAATAATGTAAGTGATCAGAATATTAGATGACCAGATATTATATATTGATTGAAGTCACTATAAAAGAATTGGACATGTGCCGCACTCTTAAAGAAAATTATTGCGTAAAATCAATCTATATTTATTGATAAGAACATCTTATTAAAATGTAAGAAAACCATTGATAAAAAAAATAGTGATAAAATATATTTTTTATGACATAATAAAGAACTGGCTAAATTATAAACACAATATCAACTAAAATAACGTTTTAATGTATATTTTTAAATTTATCATTATTACTAACTCACTATCGTAATAATAATCATATTTTGGATAATAACTTTGACTTGCGATGACTTATGGACACAAGTTCCAAAAATGATGATATTTTTCTTGAACTCATTATCTTTCCAAGATCTTCAAGTTGAGATTTTGTTTTACAATTTCGAAACTTGTACAAAGAGTTTTGCCCAATCAAACGTTTTAAACCGAATAAACTTTGACCAACCATAACTTTTTGTATCTCGAGTTCCGAAAGTGAGGATTTTTTGTCCAAATTGATCGTTTTTGCAAGAGATCTTCGGTTTGAAATTGAAATCATCTCTTTTGGAATTCATTGCTAATTAGAATTATCGACGAAAAACCAGGATAAAAAGGACAATGGAGATTGGTGGCTAGCAATAACATCGAAGCGCATCCCAGTCGGATTTTGGCCGAATAAGATATTTAACGGGTTATCCTATGAAGCTCTATACGCGGCGTGTGGAGGAGAAGCGTATGGGCCGACGAATATAATTCCTCCGGTCATGGGAAACGGGGTTCAGCCGAGAAGGGATGCCGCAAACACATGGCCCTATTGCAGGGATACTACTGTGATCAACGAAAACCATAAGCCGGTCGTCTATAACAATTTTAAGCCATTTGCGACCGATAACAAAGATTATTTTGTTATTTATTATGACAAATTCAATATAGCTGCCTATGGAGGTCCTGGCCATTTCTAGAAATTTTGTCAAATACCAGCACATGGTGCTAATAAAGACAAAACATTTGACATTTCTTAGGCAACATGTTACTTCGTATATTGTTATGTAATCTGATATGTATTTGATTCGTTTTATAATTTACGATCAACAGTGCCTTCACAGCCAAGAACTTGTCCTATTGTTTTGACAAAGACCTTGACTTTTCATATGATCTCTTCACTTGACTCTCTTCATTAAATTCATTCAAGGTATAGGTGATCATATACGAGTTCGGGTCGACATGGGTCGGGTTAAGTGTGAAATTTTGGCCACAGGCAAGCGGGTTAGCGGGTTTGGTATGGATTTGTGGGTCGATCCTTTTCATATTTTTGAAAATGTTATGTCCAAGCCCACTAAAAATTCGGACCGGACAGGATGGGCCAATAATGGCACGGCCCATGAGCGGATATAATTCAAGGTATCCTCCACATGGTTGGAAACTTGGAATATATATTTAGATGACAATATTTTGTTTGCTTTAGATACAAGTGCAATGTCACTGATCGAAATCATCGAATGCTAGATGGGTAAATTTGTACTTCGAATGCCAGAGTTTAATAGAAATAACAAAGACCACCCTACAACAAGTTCAGAGTTTTAATATAAATTTTGTCATTTTTCTATGTAAATGAGTAAAATATTTGATTTGTTATAACGTTATGATAGATATCTCCATCACAAACAAGAATGTGTGAATTACTGTACTAAATTATACTCTGTATTTACGATTAATAGTAAGTTCCCTACAATTTAGAAAGGAGGTCGCGGATGAGATTTCCTTTTTTTTAATTAATTTTTGGTTACGTTGACTCTAATATCAAGTAATTTTTGATATTTTGTTAATTTTATCTAATAAACTTGATGTTTATTCCCGAATGTTTGCAAAGTATGAGATACTCTTAAAAGTTGATATTCATATCACAGTAATGTACACCATTTCCTGAAGCGAATGGTATATCATATTTTGATGATGAAATACTCGTATATTTTATCTTTCATATAAATTTTGTTGTAACACCCCGTATTTTTAATAATCTTTTATAAACTCTTCATATTCTATGGTATATATTTTGAATTTAAGAAACTACTAGGTCCTCTTCTTTGGTCGATCAGGAATCCTTATTTTTATTTTATTAAAATTTCTCATCTTTATCCTTCATCATATATTTCTTTTAATGGGTCATTCTGTTTATTTATTTTGTTTTACTATTATTTATATTATATTTAAATATAATGTGTGTGTAACGCTTTTCAGCTCAACTTAAGACAACTTAAGTCGGCCTTAACTCTTTCATTAATTCTTACTCGCACACCTCAATATACATTTTAAAGATGAGAGTGAGTATCATAACCTTACAGAAGAAGTCAGAAACCGATTCAATCAACTAGTAGACGAAAGTTATATATTAATATTACGTTATTAGTATTTACGTCTTAAAACTATTTAAATTTCTCACTTAAATCAAAACTCGTTTGACCACGTCCCATCTTTCAACAATATATATATGGCCCTTGATTTGGTTTGGGAAGTTGGGTGTGGATTGGGAAGTTGGAAAGTTGTGTTGTTGGCCCTTGATTTGGTTTGGATGGATGGCTTAGATGGATAGTGTGTTGTAAAAAAAAGTCAAGTTCAATCACTCACAGCCTGACAACAGCAGTAGCAGCGTAGCAGTGGCAGCAGCAACTTTACCCTCTCTCACACTATCAATCACACCCACCTCTCTCTCAACCCAACTCAAATTAATTCATTTCTATCACCAATTTTTTTCTACTCATCAAACCACTCACTCTCTACATGCTTCATAATTTCAATATTTTGTCTTCATAAATTTTAACCCCAAATTTTTCAACTTTCATTCATCTTCATCTTCAAGCTTTATTCATCCCACAAAAAAAACTTCATCTTCAAGCTTAATTCGTCCAACAAAAAAGAAGAATTTCTTTATCTTCAAGGTTCGTTAATCCGAAAAAAAAGTGACAACTTCATCTTCAAACTTCATCTTGAAGATGAAGTTGTTCTTTTTTTATGGATAATGAAGATGAATAATTTTATAAATACCAAAAAAAAGAAAGTATGAAAAATAAAAAGAAGCTTGAAGAAGATGAAGATGATCGAAGATGAAGATGAAGAAGAAGCTAAAAAAAATGAAGATGATCAAAGTTTATGCATAAACATACCTTGGCAAAAAAATTCTAATTTAAAAAAAGAACAACTCATTTAGTGCGTAATATTTTTGCAGAATTGCAAGGTCGCACACTTTCAGTTGTATAGTCACATTCATTATGCTGTATAGTCACACTCATTATGTTGTAGAATCACGCAGTTGTACACTCATTGAGTCAGATATTCAGTTGTATAGTCATACTCATTATGCTGTATAGTCACAATCGCTATGTTATAGAATCACGCAGCTGTAGAATATCTTGGGATTAAGGTATCATTCGTTGAATCATCTTCATCGTCATGCTTGTTTTATTTTTCATACCTTCTTTTTTTTGGTATTTATAAAATTATTCATCTTCATTATCCAAAAAAAATGAAGGTTGAATATGGATGAATGGACGACTGTGACTTTCCTCAGTAACTGCATTCTAAAAAAATGAAAGTATTAATCACATACAAAATTAAATAAACATTCATTAAATATTCAACCTCCATTCATGTTGGTTTCTTTTATAGTTGATTTCATGTTTGTAAGACGCATTTAAAAATTCGGAAAATTACTGAAACGTTCTACTCTCCTATCACATAAAATGAGCGACTTCGATTCATCCAACAAAAAAAGAAGAATTTCTTCATCTTCAAGATTCGTTCATCCAAAAAATCTTCCAACTTCATTATCCAACAAAAAAATATTCTAATTAATATATGTTCTAGTTAGAAATATTATTTTGATTGACAATAAAAACATTTAAATTAAAAAAATAACAACTCATTTTGTGCGTAATGTTCTTTCAAAATTGCAAGGTTACACACTTTCAGTTGTATAGTCACACTCTTTATATGCTGTATAGTCACACTCATTATGTTGACGTTCGACATTACGCACAAAATGAGTGTGATTCTACAACATAATGAGTGTGATTCTACTGCATGGCAAGTGTGACTATACAAATGAAAAACCAAAATCTGTCCCGGTTATACAATATTAGGAGTGTGACTATACAACTTAGCTAGTGTGACTATACAACAAGGCAAATGTGACTATACAAATACGACCACTTTTGACTACAAACCAATGGGTGCACAGCTGCGTGGTTTTAAAGGTGGAAGGTTAAGTGATTTTGCTATAGACCTTACGTGATTAATTATGAAACTAGAAAATAGCGATGGAAATATATTTACATTAGACAAAGTTCATCCTTTACATATAGTAAGTCAAACATAAAAATATTCTAACCAACCAAACATCCTTTACATATAGCACGTCTATCCTAATGCGAACATTTTATCTCACATAAACACACAAGAGCTTAACGATAGTCTCCGGTACGTGCACAACAATACGTTGTCCAATTACGTGGTCGACCGTTGTATCTTCCACGACCTTCTTCTTCCCACTGCCCCTTTTACCAACATTCTTTTTTCCACCAACCATTTCGCTGCGACAAAACACATAATCAATCTAAATCACACAATAAGTATGACTATACAACTGAATATGTGACTACAATGACTGTACAGCTGTGTGATTGTACAACATAATGAATGTGACTATACAACTTTAACTGTGTGACTATACAACATAAATGGTGTGATCCTACAACATAAACGGTGTGATCCTACAACATAATGATTGTGATCCTACAACATAACGAGTATGACTATACAATTTCAACTGTGTGATTATACAATTAAATTATACTTATTTATACTTCAATCATCATTAGCAAAGATGATTACACACACTAATCCCTGCAAGAATTTTTGTGATTCTACAATATAATGAGTGTGACTATACAACATCAACTGTTTGACTAAACAACCTAAAGTTTGTGACTACAAAACTGAAACCGTGAAATGGAAACTAAAAGCCATACAATTAATTATACTTTAATCATCATTAGCAAAGTCACATTCATAATTAGAAAGATGATTATACATACGAATCAAAGCAAATGATTTAAACATTCATTAAATATTCAACATCCATTCATCCATATTCAACCTTCATTTTTTTTGGATAATGAAGATGAATAATTTTATAAATAACAAAAAAAAGAAGGTATGAAAAATAAAACAAGCATTAAGATGAAGATGATTCAACGAATGATACCTTAATTCCAAGGTATTCTACAGCTGCGTGATTCTACAACATAGCGAGTGTGACTATATAGCATAATGAGTATGACTATACAGCTGAATATGTGACTACAATGAGTGTACAGCTGCGTGATTCTACAACATAATGAGTGTGACTATACAGCATTATGACTGTGACTTTGCAATTCTACAAGAACATTACGCACTAAATGACTTGTTCATCTTCATCTTCATCTTCATCTTCAAGCTCCATTCATCCCACAAAAAAAGAACAACTTCATCTTCAAACTTCATCTTAAAGATGAAGTTGTTCCTTTTTTTGGATAATGAAGATGGATAATTTTATAAATACCAAAAAAAAAGAAGGTATGAAAAATAAAAAGAAGCTTGAAGATGATCGAAGATGAAGATGAAGAAGAAGCTAAGAAAATGAAGATGATCTATGTTTATGCATAAATATACCTTGGTATAATTATCCGTCATGTTGTGTTAAAAATGGAGTATGATCGGAGTTATTAATGGAGCTTATTTGATGGGGTTTTGTTAGAGATGAATTGAATTAGGGAAATGATTTGAAAAGGAGATGAGAAGGGTAATATGCAGGAGAGAGAGTAGAGGAGGGAAGTAATGAAGTGATTAGTGATGGCTGATGGCTGCAGCATGTCAGTTCTTTTTTTTTTTTTAATAATTGAACCTCATCCATCTTAGGATGAATGGAGGGAGGGGATCAACACTAAGCAACTCTTAGATAGTTGTTAACTTCCCTGAACCCCTCTATTTATATGTGTATATGTATATTCACACTAATAGTAAGTAGTATCGTTAATACGCGATTAATATGAACTATTGACCCGACCTACTTAGCTAAATTATTCTAGTACCATGTACTCAACCACACCAACCGTGTCATGAATTTTATTTTGATACAGGATTTTATATTTAGTAAGACTATGTTAAAAACCGAGTCAATTATAAGACAGACTCGAATCTCGGAATTGAAAACCCGAAACTTGGGCCTCGTAGAACCTATCCACGCGGTATAACCCAATCCTCTCTTTATTTTTCAAACCTCTTATAAATTTCTTGTTTGTTAGAAGACTTCATGCAGGTTCATTCAATAAATCTCACCCTCAATTACATTCACCCTCCTTAATCACTCTCTCCCACCTTCATCTACTCCCTATTCAATCTTAATTCTCTGCAAACAAGATAAACGGATGAAGAAGAAAAGTCCATCACCCCAATGAACCCTTCAACTCTCTTTTAGTCCATCAAACCGATTTTTTCTTCACACACTCGATTATTCAATTACTCCTATCCTCAAAATTAATTATAGCCTTCATCATCCTCCATCTAATAAAAGGTATTAAATTTCCTTGTACTCAAAATTTCAGAATCCCTCATTTTCTTAGTAACATTTGTCTTGAGTAGAATCGACATGCATGTCAATATAATGGCAAAATCTGAACTCAAAATCTACTTTTACTTAATAAGAAATTGTCATAGTTGTATTAGAGTGGTGTAATCAGAATTAGTTATCTAATTTAATTTTTGGTAATGCGTTGGTCCTGTTGAGGAGAATAGGCGGAGGAAGAATTGGTTTGATCGGCAAATCGAGCCCGCTTCAAGACTCGCGCGTGATCAAGGCTTTGTTAGAATTTATGATAGACTTAATAACTGATTAAGTAGTTTGATCAGTTTAGAGTTACTGAATTGTGATCCATTTGGTGCTCAACATAAACTCTACTGAATATCTATCTCTTATCTCCTATAATCCTATATTCCATTAATCACTATACAGAAACTTTATCTAGTTGTAACTTTATCTTTGATGGAAAGATTAGTATACATACAACATCATTCATGGTCACTAAATTTATCTTCTCTATTCATCTATACACCATCTAAATCTGAGAGGAAAGAGTTTAGAACCAACAATATAGTTAGGACGATCGACGGTATTCGGGGACGGTATTTTCGGGTTGTAGATACAGCTGTTCAAGAATCCGATAAGCAATGGCTGGAGGTTATTTCTAGATGTTATTATTTACTTCCGCTTTTGAGTTTATCATTATGTTCATTTATCAATTAAGAACATGATAAATTCATATAGTGAACTTACATTTGGTATCAGAGCTTCAGTTTATACCTCTGTCTTGCTTGCTGTTTTAATTTCATCCTTAGGTTCATACTATAATCCTCTTTATATCCCCGTTTTTAATTTTTCTGGGCTGGTTTTTGGGCATCGTCTGAGTCTGGAATTTTTTTGTTGTTTTTCTTTATTTCTGAGCCCGTTTCATTGTATTTACGGAGGTTAGGGATGAAGTTGGTGTTTAAGTATATACGCATGCCTTCTATAGTTCTGGCTGTATCTCACGTGTACTCCATATGCATTTTTTTCTTCTTCTTTTTGCTTTACACGTTTTTGACAGATGTTAAGTAAAAACCTATAGCCTATTGAAGCTTCAAATGATGGGTTCTTATTTTTTTTGTCTTTTACTTTAGCAGCCTCTCGTATTTATTTTGTTGGGTACTCATGTCATGCATATTTGGACTTTTTGCCACCATGTTCATGTTATATGCTTTTTTTATAGAGTAATCCTTTCGTATTACATTCCGGATATTTTGTTATGTCAGAATAAGTTACGTTTTGGGTCATATGAATATCAAGGTTCACATAATAAATTCAGTACTATTATTATGTCGGTTTTAAGCTGTCTATATACCTTAAGCTAAAATATATAGATTAATAAAGTAATGTTGAGTGATTCGTAAATTTTATTGGTTATGGAGTAGCCACAACATCTCTAATTGTTTGAAATTTCATTTTGGAATCACATGTAGTAACTAAACATTAATTGTAAACAATCGTACGTAATATAATAAAATATACCCACAGGAAATTTTGTTATATTTGTATGATTAATTAGGATGAATATTAAACTATATTTCTTGATCTACCCACAGAAGTTATGAAATAAAAATTTGATAGTCTCATCATTGAGTTAATTAAAATTAAAAATATAAATGAGTCTAATTTGAGTAGGACTTTAGCCCACAGGTAAGATTTATGTCACTAGATTCATATTAGCATGATTTTACATTGGTGAAACATGATTATAGTTATGTCTCAAGCTAATGTTTGGGGAGGAGGTCCCTGAACGTCCCTTGGGTTACGGATTTGGTGTGAATCAAACTGATATATATGGGGTGCGCAGTATCCTAAGAAAGAGAGATTTAAGTGCGGTGAAAAAGGTACTTCAGTTTTTCGGGATGTGCAAAAGGTTGTGGATAAGTTGACATAGGAGAATAAGGGAATGAAGAAGAAAAATGAAGAGTTACAATTGAAGTATGCTGAGACTAATTTGTTACAAAAAAAAATTGAATGTAATGAGTAGTGGGGGAACATCAGATGAGAGTGCAAATATGGTAAAGACAATCTTGCACAGCATTCCTGATCCTGAGGAAATTTATTTCTCTAATATGCATTTATATTTTCTATCTATTTATGGTTCATTATATGGTCTATTCAGTTTTCCTTATTATATTTTTTTTACCACTACACGACATTGTACAACACAAAAAGGGAGATGATGATGGAATTGATGGATGACAAAATCGACTCACATGGACATTAAATTCAATGTTTTTTCGAAGGAAAACACGTACCTTTTAAAATAATGCTGTAGTTTTTTAGTTTTTTTTTTATTTTACTTTGAATTGCGAAATATATGATTGGACGGAGATTATTCCAGGTATTCGTCGTATGAAACTCTATTTAGTGATTGCGAAATATATATATGATTAGAGATTATTCTAATTAAGTGTTTGTTTTCTGAACGACCAACTCGATCTTTGTGTATATGGATATCAATTCAGTAATGTGGAGTCGCGCTTTTTAGACAACATAAATATGTAATCACAAGCTGTATTCAGTTGTTGGAAATATATAATTATTATTATATTCTTTATGATAAGATTCTCGACGCTTTTACAATATCAACGTGTTGATAACTGAATTTTATATTATTATTTCTCGACACTTTAAGTAGTAGAAAGTCTCCCGCTTTGAAAAAAAATTGGCCCGGAAAAAAAATCACGACATAGAAAAGCGTCGAGGTTGCATATTTTAGTGTACCACGAAGTGACGCAAAAAAGCGTCTTAAATAAAATATTCAACGTTTTAATGCGCCGAGAATGGCCACATAAAAATATGCCGAGAATTCCCGACGCCCAAAATCTCCACGCTTTCTAGAAGCGTCGAGAATTAAATTTGCGACACTTTTAAGCGTCGGGAACCCACCTTTAAAGCGCCAAGAAAACAAGGATTTTGTAGTAGTGTAAGTATATGAACCTCTACACAATAATTATGTTTAGAGAAGCGTTCAACATGCATGTGATGTGAATGCATGGTTTCATTTTCTGAACTTGAAGTTTGAGCGTATGAGAAATCATACATGAATAATTTTCTGGTCATGTGAAAATACTTTATGGTCTAAAAATACCATAATAGTTGGAAAATAATGTAGTGAAATGCTACGATGAGTTTTTCAATCCGTACAATGGCAAGAAAGATAAATTATTATTTAAGATAAAATCGGATTGATTGATTCTCTTGAACATAATCAGTCCATGTCACTTTGACCATAGCAAGTCATAATATCATACATAGCAAAACGAGATTAATGAATGCGTAGTTCATATTAAAATGAGATTACGTATAGTTTGGATTATTTTAAGAAACACACGCATAGTTGGGATTATTCCCATGAAATAACCCTATTATTAAACGAGTATTTAACCAATTAAATCAAGGGCGATTGGATTCGTTGTATCATGATATTTGTTTTAAGAAAAAAAATGGTAACTATGGATACAAACCGGATAATGTACCTTTTAAATTTTTTTACGGATATCTTTTTTTTTTTTGTTTCTAGTACAGAGTATAACAAATCTTTGAAATTTTTTTCTTAAAAAAAACGTTTTCTTTACTATAAAGGTACGTAAATAATTTCATATTTCAAGTATAATCAGGATTAATTAGTCATCTTCTAAGCGCCGTAAGTTGTATGTACATACAAAGTCGTTCAAATTACTTTCATTTTTTTAGTGTATTTGGAACTAAAACTATATGTCGTGAATTTTGATATTTTTTATTTCTACGCAACATATTATTAATTTAGTGTCTCCTATCTTTTTAATTTGTATTTTTTAACTATTTTTTTTTACTAAAAATCTTGATTCTGTTACTAATGTTATTGTTGGTGTAACTTTTGTATATTTGTGCAATTTAAAGAGGTAAATGGCACCTTCAAGGATTATCATTCTTGGTGTGTTATGCATTTATTTATCACATTTTTCGGCCGAGGGTGGTAACAATGAATCAGCGGATGTTGTAACGACAATTCAGGTAAAATCATAAATTAATTTCAAATAATTATGGAGTTTTTTGTTTAATCATCTATTTTGAATAAAAATTTCGATGCATTTATATGATATACAGACAGAAGACGGACTATACGACTGTTATGATTTCTATAAGCAACCGACATTTAAACATCCTTTGCTACAAGAGCATTCGTACCATCCAGAGGTTAGTACTTACTTTCGATATATTTATTTATCTATTTTACGCAAAAAATCACTTAAAGTGATTCAAACTCAAGAAATAATCTTACATTTTAAATACACATTTTTTATCAACCAAAAATTCATACTTGCTACTATTTTTTAATACAATATTAACAAAGATTCATATCCAAGTCCATTTTAAAACAATTGTACCGAATCTTTATCCAAATTCGAGGAATCTTAAATGTCACGATCCATATGACGACCATTATAATTTGCCTAATATTTTAACGTCATTTTAACAACTTTAACATCTAATGAAAAACCGTCTCATAAATAATTACATCTGATTTATACATTTGTAGATGAAACCTTTTTCTGTGCCGGATTGGGTCTACTCTAATTCTAACAATGACACATCGGATGAAGATATTTCAAGCATCATCATGACAGTAGATTGTCCAGATGGATCGATTCCAATAAGAAGACTTAACAAAGATGGTGAACCGTTGCAATATGATCAAGTACCTCGAGATTTTTATAGTCATTTGGGAAAAGATAATTATACTCAAAATAATTCCAATGGAAGGACTTACGTGAGTTTTCTATTGCTTTACTACTCCGTACTACTACTACTACTAACGAAATTCATATATATAATAATTTTAATTCATATATATAATAATTTTGGCAATACTCTCGTAAAAATATAGGTAAAAAAATAAAGATAAAATCTAGATATAAGCAGTAAAAAAGTAACGACAAATATAATGCAACACAAATTAGGTAGATATTCAATTAAAGTTTAGTAAGATCCGAGGTTATATTTTATGTGTCACATGTTAAGGATCAGTGTTTTCTATTAAATGTCTCTTACAATAGTTTTGGAAAAAAAAGCGTCAACTATTTAATTACCTATAATGGAAATTTATTCGTTCGTAGTTTTTTATTAGTAACAATTAAGTACGAAGTAGTTATTTAATACTCTCTCCGAGTTCTTATTATTGTCCCAAAAGATTTTGGGGTAAAAAATAAGGAAGAGGAAATGAGTGGTTAAAAAAAGGAGGAAGAGAGAGAAATTGGAGAGTAATTGTGAACCACACATTGATGTCCTAAAAGGAAAAGTAGGACAAAAATCAAACTCCGTCCGAAAAGGAAAGTGGGACAATAAAAGGAACTCGGAGGGTGTACAATATTTTATATTTTGATCTCAAGACCATTTTATAGTTTTTTTAGCGGAGAAGTCACGCTATTTATGTGAGAGGTCTTTCAATAATGTAGTTATTGATCTGATCAGTATTATGAGACCGTTTCTCTAAAGTTTTCGTTATTAATCGTGTATATTATGTTATTGTAGTTTGGAGTTATTCAATCCGACGAATCAAATTCATTTCATGGAGTTGGTTCATTGCTCTCGGTTTGGAACCCTAGCGGTGTAAAAAATAACCAATATACTTCGGGTGAAATCATCGTTAAAAGTTCAGAAGATGTCCTAGTTGCGGGTTGGACGGTTAGTTTTTCTTTTAAATCTCAAATTTTCTAAGCCAAATTGTTCTTTTATTTAAGATTAATATATCTCTTTTACCATTACAACTGGTTAATTAAAAAATATAAATAGGGTAAAACTAGAATGCATCGGTGGTAATAATAATAATAATAATAAGCTAAGTTTGTATCATCTAATTCGATACTACGAGATATTATTTGACTTATAATATTATAATCATATCCATTTTAAAGCTCTGCTTGGTGCGTACTTTAAGCTACTAAGTAGATATTTTATTTGACCAAAGTAACTTATTTGACCAAAATTTCAGTTAGATTTTTCTTCTTGTAATAAATGTTTAAGTAACTTATTTAGTACATAAGATAGCTAAAATAAAAAGTTATTTAGGCTAGTATGTGAAAATAGACTACCGAAACTTTTCGATATACTATTTTTACACCTTCAATTATTATTATTATTATAAAAAAAATAGTTTCTTTAGTTCATTTTATCAAATACGTACTCCGTGTAGTTCTTTTTTTATCTTCCCACTCAAAGAATCAAAGAGAGTATCAGCTAATTTTTCGACTATTTTGTCTTAACATTTTTAACGTTTTCATCAAACCCGTGAGTTTGTGAGTTCCAACTAACTTGTCCGCTTTCAAACTTATCAAATAGTTTCACCTAACATAGCCTAAGTTAGACCAACCAATCAATGAATTATTTCTATTTCGCTATTTTTTAAAACTTTTATCAAACCGAAAAGTTGTAATATTTACGTCTATTTTGTTGCTCGTGATTTAGGTGAATCCAATGGTCTACAAGGATACTCGAACCAGGCTCTTTACATACGCAGTCGTAAGTGCTTATACAGTTCAATTTAGTTTAATTTAATTCTCGATGTTACAAGCTTATACAAAAGTGACCTTACAGTTTTAGTGACATTTTTTTCAAAGAACTGTCGCTCTAGAGTTTTTTTTTTGGTGATTAATAGGCGCAAGGTATGCATTGTTTTAATGCGCATTGTGGATTCGTTCATGTTAACAAGAAAATTGCCCTTGATGCTCCAATACAACCAACATCTACTCGATTACCAATGAAAATATATCACTACGGATTTTTCATTTACCAGGTAACTGTCTCGATCTAGTACCCCCAATCTATGTGTTCTAGCGCAGTTTTAACCTTTTGAAAGACGGTTTTACGATAAATAATGTAAGTGATCAGAATATTAGATGACCAGATATTATATATTGATTGAAGTCACTATAAAAGAATTGGACATGTGCCGCACTCTTAAAGAAAATTATTGCGTAAAATCAATCTATATTTATTGATAAGAACATCTTATTAAAATGTAAGAAAACCATTGATAAAAAAAATAGTGATAAAATATATTTTTTATGACATAATAAAGAACTGGCTAAATTATAAACACAATATCAACTAAAATAATGTTTTAATGTATATTTTTAAATTTATCATTATTACTAACTCACTATCGTAATAATAATCATATTTTGGATAATAACTTTGACTTGCGATGACTTATGGACACAAGTTCCAAAAATGATGATATTTTTCTTGAACTCATTATCTTTCCAAGATCTTCAAGTTGAGATTTTTTTTTACAATTTCGAAACTTGTACAAAGAGTTTTGCCCAATCAAACGTTTTAAACCGAATAAACTTTGACCAACCATAACTTTTTGTATCTCGAGTTCCGAAAGTGAGGATTTTTTGTCCAAATTGATCGTTTTTGCAAGAGATCTTCGGTTTGAAATTGAAATCATCTCTTTTGGAATTCATTGCTAATTAGAATTATCGACGAAAAACCAGGATAAAAAGGACAATGGAGATTGGTGGCTAGCAATAACATCGAAGCGCATCCCAGTCGGATTTTGGCCGAATAAGATATTTAACGGGTTATCCTATGAAGCTCTATACGCGGCGTGTGGAGGAGAAGCGTATGGGCCGACGAATATAATTCCTCCGGTCATGGGAAACGGGGTTCAGCCGAGAAGGGATGCCGCAAACACATGGCCCTATTGCAGGGATACTACTGTGATCAACGAAAACCATAAGCCGGTCGTCTATAACAATTTTAAGCCATTTGCGACCGATAACAAAGATTATTTTGTTATTTATTATGACAAATTCAATATAGCTGCCTATGGAGGTCCAGGCCATTTCTAGAAATTTTGTCAAATACCAGCACATGGTGCTAATAAAGACAAAACATTTGACATTTCTTAGGCAACATGTTACTTCGTATATTGTTATGTAATCTGATATGTATTTGATTCATTTTATAATTTACGATCAACAGTGCCTTCACAACCAAGAACTTGTCCTATTGTTTTGACAAAGACCTTGACTTTTCATATGATCTCTTCACTTGACTCTCTTCATTAAATTCATTCAAGGTATAGGTGATCATATACGAGTTCGGGTCGACATGGGTCGAGTTAAGTGTGAAATTTTGGCCACAGGCAAGCGGGTTAGCGGGTTTGGTATGGATTTGTGGGTCGATCCTTTTCATATTTTTGAAAATGTTATGTCCAAGCCCACTAAAAATTCGGACCGGACAGGATGGGCCAATAATGGCACGGCCCATGAGCGGATATAATTCAAGGTATCCTCCACATGGTTGGAAACTTGGAATATATATTTAGATGACAATATTTTGTTTGCTTTAGATACAAGTGCAATGTCACTGATCGAAATCATCGAATGCTAGATGGGTAAATTTGTCTTTTTTGTCTTTTTTCTATGTAAATGAGTAAAATATTTGATTTGTTATAACGTTATGATAGATATCTCCATCACAAACAAGAATGTGTGAATTACTGTACTATATTATACTCTGTATTTACGATTAATAGTTAGTTCCCTACAATTTAGAAAGGAGGTCGCGGATGAGATTTAATTTTTTTTTAATTAATTTTTGGTTACGTTGACTGTAATATCAAGTAATTTTTGATATTTTGTTAATTTTATCTAATAAACTTGATGTTTATTCCCGAATGTTTGCAAAGTATGAGATACTCTTAAAAGTTGATATTCATATCACAGTAATGTACACCATTTCCTGAAGCGAATGGTATATCATATTTTGATGATGAAATACTCGTATATTTTATCTTTCATATAAATTTTGTTGTAACACCCCGTATTTTTAATAATCTTTTATAAACTCTTCATATTCTATGGTATATATTTTGAATTTAAGAAACTACTAGGTCCTCTTCTTTGGTCGATCAGGAATCCTTATTTTTATTTTATTAAAATTTCTCATCTTTATCCTTCATCATATATTTCTTTTAATGGGTCATTCTGTTTATTTATTTTGTTTTACTATTATTTATATTATATTTAAATATAATGTGTGTGTAACGCTTTTCAGCTCAACTTAAGACAACTTAAGTCGGCCTTAACTCTTTCATTAATTCTTACTCGCACACCTCAATATACATTTTAAAGATGAGAGTGAGTATCATAACCTTACAGAAGAAGTCAGAAACCGATTCAATCAACTAGTAGACGAAAGTTATATATTAATATTACGTTATTAGTATTTACGTCTTAAAACTATTTAAATTTCTCACTTAAATCAAAACTCGTTTGACCACGTCCCATCTTTCAACAATATATATATGGCCCTTGATTTGGTTTGGGAAGTTGGGTGTGGATTGGGAAGTTGGGAAGTTGTGTTGTTGGCCCTTGATTTGGTTTGGATGGATGGCTTAGATGGATAGTGTGTTGTAAAAAAAAAGTCAAGTTCAATCACTCACAGCCTGACAACAGCAGTAGCAGCGTAGCAGTGGCAGCAGCAACTTTGCCCTCTCTCACACTATCAATCACACCCACCTCTCTCTCAACCCAATTCAAATTAATTCATTTCTATCACCAATTTTTTTCTACTCATCAAACCACTCACTCTCTACATGCTTCATAATTTCAATATTTTGTCTTCATAAATTTTAACCCCAAAATTTTCAACTTTCATTCATCTTCATCTTCAAGCTTTATTCATCCCACAAAAAAAACTTCATCTTCAAGCTTCATTCGTCCAACAAAAAAGAAGAATTTCTTTATCTTCAAGGTTCGTTAATCCGAAAAAAAAGTGACAACTTCATCTTCAAACTTCATCTTGAAGATGAAGTTGTTCTTTTTTTATGGATAATGAAGATGAATAATTTTATAAATACCAAAAAAAGAAAGTATGAAAAATAAAAAGAAGCTTGAAGAAGATGAAGATGATCGAAGATGAAGATGAAGATGAAGAAGAAGCTAAAAAAAATGAAGATGATCAAAGTTTATGCATAAACATACCTTGGCAAAAAAATTCTAATTTAAAAAAAGAACAACTCATTTAGTGCGTAATATTTTTGCAGAATTGCAAGGTCGCACACTTTCAGTTGTATAGTCACATTCATTATGCTGTATAGTCACACTCATTATGTTGTAGAATCACGCAGTTGTACACTCATTGAGTCAGATATTCAGTTGTATAGTCATACTCATTATGCTGTATAGTCACAATCGCTATGTTATAGAATCACGCAGCTGTAGAATACCTTGGGATTAAGGTATCATTCGTTGAATCATCTTCATCGTCATGCTTGTTTTATTTTTCATACCTTCTTTTTTTTGGTATTTATAAAATTATTCATCTTCATTATCCAAAAAAAATGAAGGTTGAATATGGATGAATGGACGACTGTGACTTTCCTCAGTAACTGCATTCTAAAAAAATGAAAGTATTAATCACATACAAAATTAAATAAACATTCATTAAATATTCAACCTCCATTCATGTTGGTTTCTTTTATAGTTGATTTCATGTTTGTAAGACGCATTTAAAAATTCGGAAAATTACTGAAACGTTCTACTCTCCTATCACATAAAATGAGCGACTTCGATTCATCCAACAAAAAAAGAAGAATTTCTTCATCTTCAAGATTCGTTCATCCAAAAAATCTTCCAACTTCATTATCCAACAAAAAAATATTCTAATTAATATATGTTCTAGTTAGAAATATTATTTTGATTGACAATAAAAACATTTAAATTAAAAAAATAACAACTCATTTTGTGCGTAATGTTCTTTCAAAATTGCAAGGTTACACACTTTCAGTTGTATAGTCACACTCTTTATATGCTGTATAGTCACACTCATTATGTTGACGTTCGACATTACGCACAAAATGAGTGTGATTCTACAACATAATGAGTGTGATTCTACTGCATGGCAAGTGTGACTATACAAATGAAAAACCAAAATCTGTCCCGGTTATACAATATTAGGAGTGTGACTATACAACTTAGCTAGTGTGACTATACAACAAGGCAAATGTGACTATACAAATACGACCACTTTTGACTACAAACCAATGGGTGCACAGCTGCGTGGTTTTAAAGGTGGAAGGTTAAGTGATTTTGCTATAGACCTTACGTGATTAATTATGAAACTAGAAAATAGCGATGGAAATATATTTACATTAGACAAAGTTCATCCTTTACATATAGTAAGTCAAACATAAAAATATTCTAACCAACCAAACATCCTTTACATATAGCACGTCTATCCTAATGCGAACATTTTATCTCACATAAACACACAAGAGCTTAACGATAGTCTCCGGTACGTGCACAACAATACGTTGTCCAATTACGTGGTCGACCGTTGTATCTTCCACGACCTTCTTCTTCCCACTGCCCCTTTTACCAACATTCTTTTTTCCACCAACCATTTCGCTGCGACAAAACACATAATCAATCTAAATCACACAATAAGTATGACTATACAACTGAATATGTGACTACAATGACTGTACAGCTGTGTGATTGTACAACATAATGAATGTGACTATACAACTTTAACTGTGTGACTATACAACATAAATGGTGTGATCCTACAACATAAACGGTGTGATCCTACAACATAATGATTGTGATCCTACAACATAACGAGTATGACTATACAATTTCAACTGTGTGATTATACAATTAAATTATACTTATTTATACTTCAATCATCATTAGCAAAGATGATTACACACACTAATCCCTGCAAGAATTTTTGTGATTCTACAATATAATGAGTGTGACTATACAACATCAACTGTTTGACTAAACAACCTAAAGTTTGTGACTACAAAACTAAAACTGTGAAATGGAAACTAAAAGCCATACAATTAATTATACTTTAATCATCATTAGCAAAGTCACATTCATAATTAGAAAGATGATTATACATACGAATCAAAGCAAATGATTTAAACATTCATTAAATATTCAACATTCATTCATCCATATTCAACCTTCATTTTGTTTTGGATAATGAAGATGAATAATTTTATAAATAACAAAAAAAAGAAGGTATGAAAAATAAAACAAGCATTAAGATGAAGATGATTCAACGAATGATACCTTAATTCCAAGGTATTCTACAGCTGCGTGATTCTACAACATAGCGAGTGTGACTATATAGCATAATGAGTATGACTATACAGCTGAATATGTGACTACAATGAGTGTACAGCTGCGTGATTCTACAACATAATGAGTGTGACTATACAGCATAATGACTGTGACTTTGCAATTCTACAAGAACATTACGCACTAAATGACTTGTTCATCTTCATCTTCATCTTCATCTTCAAGCTCCATTCATCCCACAAAAAAAGAACAACTTCATCTTCAAACTTCATCTTAAAGATGAAGTTGTTCCTTTTTTTGGATAATGAAGATGGATAATTTTATAAATACCAAAAAAAAGAAGGTATGAAAAATAAAAAGAAGCTTGAAGATGATCGAAGATGATCGAAGATAAAGATGAAGAAGAAGCTAAGAAAATGAAGATGATCTATGTTTATGCATAAATATACCTTGGTATAATTATCCGTCATGTTGTGTTAAAAATGGAGTATGATCGGAGTTATTAATGGAGCTTATTTGATGGGGTTTTGTTAGAGATGAATTGAATTAGGGAAATGATTTGAAAAGGAGATGGGAAGGGTAATATGCAGGAGAGAGAGTAGAGGAGGGAAGTAATGAAGTGATTAGTGATGGCTGATGGTTGCAGGATGTCAGTTCTTTTTTTTTTTTAATAATTGAACCTCATCCATCTTAGGATGAATGGAGGGAGGGGATCAACACTAAGCAACTCTTAGATAGTTGTTAACTCCCCTGAACCCCTCTATTTATATGTGTATATGTATATTCACACTAATAGTAAGTAGTATCGTTAATACGCGATTAATATGAACTATTGACCCGACCTACTTAGCTAAATTATTCTAGTACCATGTACTCAACCACACCAACCGTGTCATGAATTTTATTTTGATACAGGATTTTATATTTAGTAAGACTATGTTAAAAACCGAGTCAATTATAAGACAGACTCGAATCTCGGAATTGAAAACCCGAAACTTGGGTCTCGTAGAACCTATCCACGCGGTATAACCCAATCCTCTCTTTATTTTTCAAACCTCTTATAAATTTCTTGTTTGTTAGAAGACTCCATGCAGGTTCATTCAATAAATCTCACCCTCAATTACATTCACCCTCCTTAATCACTCTCTCCCACCTTCATCTACTCCCTATTCAATCTTAATTCTCTGCAAACAAGATAAACGGATGAAGAAGAAAAGTCCATCACCCCAATGAACCCTTCAACTCTCTTTTAGTCCATCAAACCGATTCTTTCTTCACACACTCGATTATTCAATTACTCCTATCCTCAAAATTAATTATAGCCTTCATCATCCTCCATCTAATAAAAGGTATTAAATTTCCTTGTACTCAAAATTTCAGAATCCCTCATTTTCTTAGTAACATTTGTCTTGAGTAGAATCGACATGCATGTCAATATAATGGCAAAATCTGAACTCAAAATCTACTTTTACTTAATAAGCAATTGTCATAGTTGTATTAGAGTGGTGTAATCAGAATTAGTTATCTAATTTAATTTTTGGTAATGCCTTGGTCCTGTTGAGGAGAATAGGCGGAGGAAGAATTGGTTTGATCGGCAAATCGAGCCCGCTTCAAGACTCGCGCGTGATCAAGGCTTTGTTAGAATTTATGATAGACTTAATAACTGATTAAGTAGTTTGATCAGTTTAGAGTTACTGAATTGTGATCCATTTGGTGCTCAACATAAACTCTACTGAATATCTATCTCTTATCTCCTATAATCCTATATTCCATTAATCACTATACAGAAACTTTATCTAGTTGTAACTTTATCTTTGATGGAAAGATTAGTATACATACAACATCATTCATGGTCACTAAATTTATCTTCTCTATTCATCTATACACCATCTAAATCTGAGAGGAAAGAGTTTAGAACCAACAATATAGTTAGGACGGTCGACGGTATTCGGGGACGGTATTTTCGGGTTGTAGATACAGCTGTTCAAGAATCCGATAAGCAATGGCTGGAGGTTATTTCTAGATGTTATTATTTACTTCCGCTTTTGAGTTTATCATTATGTTCATTTATCAATTAAGAACATGATAAATTCATATAGTGAACTTACATTTGGTATCAGAGCTTCAGTTTATACCTCTGTCTTGCTTGCTGTTTTAATTTCATCCTTAGGTTCATACTATAATCCTCTTTATATCCCCATTTTTAATTTTTCTGGGCTGGTTTTTGGGCATCGTCTGAGTCTGGAATTTTTTTGTTGTTTTTCTTTATTTCTGAGCCCGTTTCATTGTATTTACGGAGGTTAGGGATGAAGTTGGTGTTTAAGTATATACGCATGCCTTCTATAGTTCTGTCTGTATCTCACGTGTACTCCATATGCATTTTTTTCTTCTTCTTTTTGCTTTACACGTTTTTGACAGATGTTAAGTAAAAACCTATAGCCTATTGAAGCTTCAAATGATGGGTTCTTATTTTTTTTGTCTTTTACTTTAGCAGCCTCTCGTATTTATTTTGTTGGGTACTCATGTCATGCATATTTGGACTTTTTGCCACCATGTTCATGTTATATGCTTTTTTTATAGAGTAATCCTTTCGTATTACATTCCGGATATTTTGTTATGTCAGAATAAGTTACGTTTTGGGTCATATGAATATCAAGGTTCACATAATAAATTCAGTACTATTATTATGTCGGTTTTAAGCTGTCTATATACCTTAAGCTAAAATATATAGATTAATAAAGTAATGTTGAGTGATTCGTAAATTTTATTGGTTATGGAGTAGCCACAACATCTCTAATTGTTTGAAATTTCATTTTGGAATCACATGTAGTAACTAAACATTAATTGTAAACAATCGTACGTAATATAATAAAATATACCCACAGGAAATTTTGTTATATTTGAATGATTAATTAGGATGAATATTAAACTATATTTCTTGATCTACCCACAGAAGTTATGAAATAAAAATTTGATAGTCTCATCATTGAGTTAATTAAAATTAAAAATATAAATGAGTCTAATTTGAGTAGGACTTTAGCCCACAGGTAAGATTTATGTCACTAGATTCATATTAGCATGATTTTACATTGGTGAAACATGATTATAGTTATGTCTCAAGCTAATGTTTGGGGAGGAGGTCCCTGAACGTCCCTTGGGTTACGGATTTGGTGTGAATCAAACTGATATATATGGGGTGCGCAGTATCCTAAGAAAGAGAGATTTAAGTGCGGTGAAAAAGGTACTTCAGTTTTTCGGGATGTGCAAAAGGTTGTGGATAAGTTGACAGAGGAGAATAAGGGAATGAAGAAGAAAAATGAAGAGTTACAATTGAAGTATGCTGAGACTAATTTGTTACAAAAAAAAATTGAATGTAATGAGTAGTGGGGGAACATCAGATGAGAGTGCAAATATGGTAAAGACAATCTTGCACAGCATTCCTGATCCTGAGGAAATTTATTTCTCTAATATGCATTTATATTTTCTATCTATTTATGGTTCATTATATGGTCTATTCAGTTTTCCTTATTATATTTTTTTTACCACTACACGACATTGTACAACACAAAAAGGGAGATGATGATGGAATTGATGGATGACAAAATCGACTCACATGGACATTAAATTCAATGTTTTTTCGAAGGAAAACACGTACCTTTTAAAATAATGCTGTAGTTTTTTCGTTTTTTTTTATTTTACTTTGAATTGCGAAATATATGATTGGACGGAGATTATTCCAGGTATTCGTCGTATGAAACTCTATTTAGTGATTGCGAAATATATATATGATTAGAGATTATTCTAATTAAGTGTTTGTTTTCTGAACGACCAACTCGATCTTTGTGTATATGGATATCAATTCAGTAATGTGGAGTCGCGCTTTTTAGACAACATAAATATGTAATCACAAGCTGTATTCAGTTGTTGGAAATATATAATTATTATTATATTCTTTATGATAAGATTCTCGACGCTTTTACAATATCAAAGTGTTGATAACTGAATTTTATATTATTATTTCTCGACACTTTAAGTAGTAGAAAGTCTCCCGCTTTGAAAAAAAATTGGCCCGGAAAAAAAATCACGACATAGAAAAGCGTCGAGGTTGCATATTTTAGTGTACCACGTAGTGACGCAAAAAAGCGTCTTAAATAAAATATTCAACGTTTTAATGCGCCGAGAATGGCCACATAAAAATATGCCGAGAATTCCCGACGCCCAAAATCTCCACGCTTTCTAGAAGCGTCGAGAATTAAATTTGCGACACTTTTAAGCGTCGGGAACCCACCTTTAAAGCGCCAAGAAACCAAGGATTTTGTAGTAGTGTAAGTATATGAACCTCTACACAATAATTATGTTTAGAGAAGCGTTCAACATGCATGTGATGTGAATGCATGGTTTCATTTTCTGAACTTGAAGTTTGAGCGTATGAGAAATCATACATGAATAATTTACTGGTCATGTGAAAATACTTTATGGTCTAAAAATACCATAATAGTTGGAAAATAATGTAGTGAAATGCTACGATGAGTTTTTCAATCCGTACAATGGCAAGAAAGATAAATTATTATTTAAGATAAAATCGGATTGATTGATTCTCCTGAACATAATCAGTCCATGTCACTTTGACCATAGCAAGTCATAATATCATACATAGCAAAACGAAATTAATGAATGCGTAGTTCATATTA
This sequence comes from Agrostemma githago, assembly GCA_958450325.1. Taxonomy (NCBI): domain Eukaryota; kingdom Viridiplantae; phylum Streptophyta; class Magnoliopsida; order Caryophyllales; family Caryophyllaceae; genus Agrostemma; species Agrostemma githago. The sequence continues at coordinate 10,350,262 of OY288242.1, forward strand.
AAATGAGATTACGTATAGTTTGGATTATTTTAAGAAACACACGCATAGTTGGGATTATTCCCATGAAATAACCCTATTATTAAACGAGTATTTAACCAATTAAATCAAGGGCGATTGGATTCGTTGTATCATGATATTTGTTTTAAGAAAAAAAAATGGTAACTATGGATACAAACCGGATAATGTACCTTTTAAATTTTTTTACGGATATCTTTTTTTTTTGTTTCTAGTACAGAGTATAACAAATCTTCGAAATTTTTTTCTTAAAAAAAACGTTTTCTTTACTATAAAGGTACGTAAATAATTTCATATTTCAAGTATAATCAGGATTAATTAGTCATCTTCTAAGCGCCGTAAGTTGTATGTACATACAAAGTCGTTCAAATTACTTTCATTTTTTTAGTGTATTTGGAACTAAAACTATATGTCGTGAATTTTTATATTTTTTATTTCTACGCAACATATTATTAATTTAGTGTCTCCTATCTTTTTAATTTGTATTTTTTAACTATTTTTTTTTACTAAAAATCTTGATTCTGTTACTAATGTTATTGTTGGTGTAACTTTTGTATATTTGTGCAATTTAAAGAGGTAAATGGCACCTTCAAGGATTATCATTCTTGGTGTGTTATGCATTTATTTATCACATTTTTTGGCCGAGGGTGGTAACAATGAATCAGCGGATGTTGTAACGACAATTCAGGTAAAATCATAAATTAATTTCAAATAATTATGGAGTTTTTTTGTTTAATCATCTATTTTGAATAAAATTTTCGATGCATTTATATGATATACAGACAGAAGACGGACTATACGACTGTTATGATTTCTATAAGCAACCGACATTTAAACATCCTTTGCTACAAGAGCATTCGTACCATCCAGAGGTTAGTACTTACTTTCGATATATTTATTTATCTATTTTACGCAAAAAATCACTTAAAGTGATTCAAACTCAAGAAATAATCTTACATTTTAAATACACATTTTTTATCAACCAAAAATTCATACTTGCTACTATTTTTTAATACAATATTAACAAAGATTCATATCCAAGTCCATTTTAAAACAATTGTACCGAATCTTTATCCAAATTCGAGGAATCTTAAATGTCACGATCCATATGACGACCATTATAATTTGCCTAATATTTTAACGTCATTTTAACAACTTTAACATCTAATGAAAAACCGTCTCATAAATAATTACATCTGATTTATACATTTGTAGATGAAACCTTTTTCTGTGCCGGATTGGGTCTACTCTAATTCTAACAATGACACATCGGATGAAGATATTTCAAGCATCATCATGACAGTAGATTGTCCAGATGGATCGATTCCAATAAGAAGACTTAACAAAGATGGTGAACCGTTGCAATATGATCAAGTACCTCGAGATTTTTATAGTCATTTGGGAAAAGATAATTATACTCAAAATAATTCCAATGGAAGGACTTACGTGAGTTTTCTATTGCTTTACTACTCCGTACTACTACTACTACTAACGAAATTCATATATATAATAATTTTAATTCATATATATAATAATTTTGGCAATACTCTCGTAAAAATATAGGTAAAAAAATAAAGATAAAATCTAGATATAAGCAGTAAAAAAGTAACGACAAATATAATGCAACACAAATTAGGTAGATATTCGATTAAAGTTTAGTAAGATCCGAGGTTATATTTTATGTGTCACATGTTAAGGATCAGTGTTTTCTATTAAATGTCTCTTACAATAGTTTTGGAAAAAAAAAGCGTCAACTATTTAATTACCTATAATGGAAATTTATTCGTTCGTAGTTTTTTATTAGTAACAATTAAGTACGAAGTAGTTATTTAATACTCTCTCCGAGTTCTTATTATTGTCCCAAAAGATTTTGGGGTAAAAAATAAGGAAGAGGAAATGAGTGGTTAAAAAAAGGAGGAAGAGAGAGAAATTGGAGAGTAATTGTGAACCACACATTGATGTCCTAAAAGAAAAAGTAGGACAAAAATCAAACTCCGCCCGAAAAGGAAAGTGGGACAATAAAAGGAACTCGGAGGGTGTACAATATTTTATATTTTGATCTCAAGACCATTTTATAGTTTTTTTAGCGGAGAAGTCACGCTATTTATGTGAGAGGTCTTTCAATAATGTAGTTATTGATCTGATCAGTATTATGAGACCGTTTCTCTAAAGTTTTCGTTATTAATCGTGTATATTATGTTATTGTAGTTTGGAGTTATTCAATCCGACGAATCAAATTCATTTCATGGAGTTGGTTCATTGCTCTCGGTTTGGAACCCTAGCGGTGTAAAAAATAACCAATATACTTCGGGTGAAATCATCGTTAAAAGTTCAGAAGATGTCCTAGTTGCGGGTTGGACGGTAAGTTTTTTTTTTAAATCTCAAATTTTCTAAGCCAAATTGTTCTTTTATTTAAGATTAATATATCTCTTTTACCATTATAACTGGTTAATTAAAAAATATAAATAGGGTAAAACTAGAATGCATCGGTGGTAATAATAATAATAATAATAATAAGCTAAGTTTGTATCATCTAATTCGATACTACGAGATATTATTTGACTAATAATATTATAATCATATCCATTTTAAAGCTCTGCTTGGTGCGTACTTTAAGCTACTAAGTAGATATTTTATTTGACCAAAGTAACTTATTTGACCAAAATTTCAGTTAGATTTTTCTTCTTGTAATAAATGTTTAAGTAACTTATTTAGTACATAAGATAGCTAAAATAAAAAGTTATTTAGGCTAGTATGTGAAAATAGACTACCGAAACTTTTCGATATACTATGTTTACACCTTCAATTATTATTATTATTATAAAAAAAATAGTTTCTTTAGTTCATTTTATCAAATACGTACTCCGTGTAGTTCTTTTTTTATCTTCCCACTCAAAGAATCAAAGAGAGTATCAGCTAATTTTTCGACTATTTTGTCTTAACATTTTTAACGTTTTCATCAAACCCGTGAGTTTGTGAGTTCCAACTAACTTGTCCGCTTTCAAACTTATCAAATAGTTTCACCTAACATAGCCTAAGTTAGTGTAATCCCCTATAAATTCTAACGCAATACAGTGGCGGAAACACTGTAGATTTGGGATTAAAACACACTGATGTTCTATATTTTAGAAAAAGAACGGTTAGTCAATACAAAGGCCACTTTTTACAAAAGGGCTAAAAATAAAGATCCTTCAAATGGGTTTAACAATCCATAAACAAACATAATTAAAGCAGAGTAGGATCCATGCCACTCGCTAGCGCACACCAAACCCCGGAACAAAGAATACCTGTCATGTTATAAACATAACAGCCACAATTCAGTGGGGAGCAACTCAGGCAGTTCTCCCAGCCATATTACATAATATATAAGCAATAGAAGCATAATATAAGAAAATAGATTAAAACTCAAAACATTATATATATCAAAATAGATTCAAAATCCTGAAAACAATTCAGTAGCCTGACGGCGTCAAAACGAATAATGGAATTTAAAACCGATGATCAGTACAGCTTTTACTACTAGAGATATGTCAAACAACACCGAAGTGTAACTTAGTGCCCACGAAGCGACCCCTAAGCCTCACTGGTTAAGGAACTCAGTGCCCGCGAAGCGACTCCTAAGCCCTCTCACCAGACAACTCAAACTATAATAGGACTGCGTTCAGCGAGGTCCTAGCCTAAGTACATGCGCATGACTCCTGAGCATAAACGATACCCAGTTCGACAATCAATGTATCCCTGACGCAAATACACTGACCATATAGCTGATGATAACAACCAACATATCCTAGACTTATATACTGTACATTCTCATTTCCAACATTATTCCATATTCAAACCAATAAATATTTTATCCGAAGATATCTTAAATATTCCCAAAATAGTAAATTTCCAAAGATAGAAACTTTCTTCAAATAGTAACTTTCCAAAATAGGTATTATTATAATTAGAAATCGTTTAACATATGAGTTATATAAAATATTTAATATTAGGTCTTGAGACATAAACATTATATTTATTAGATAAATGTATAATTAATGATTAAAAGTCAAAGAAAGTAAAAATCATAATTATTTCTCAAAAGGTTGGAGTTTAAGTAATTAAAAGTAATAAATTACAAATTTACAGATTTTTCAGATTTGCACTGTCTTACTATAAAATTCATAAATAAATCATTAAAAATCAAAACGATATAAAATCAGTGAGGTTGAAAACTTTAAAAGCTTAACTACAACTTTTGTTTCTGGAGAAAATCGAAATTCCTAACTTAACAGGGCTGTTTATTCGTAGTTTGATAAACTGTCAGAATCCGACACCCGATAGTATTTCTTTAATAAAATACGTTTAAAATTTTATTTTAAAACAAATCCAATTAGAAACATTAACTAGACTCTTTAAAGTTAATGTAAGTAAATTATCAAAATTAAATTCAAAGTTTATCATATGTTTTAAATTAGGTTTTACAACAACTGACAGATTCGCAAACTAATCCGTCACAGTTTCATAAACGATTTGTTGTGACGAAACTACTTGGAATTAATTTACGAAATTTAACAGAATTATAATAGACTTAAAATAAACAGTAGTCTCTTTTCAAACTTTTTGCAAATAAGATCTGTAAATAGGAGTAAAAATCGTACAAAAGTAGTAACAGATTCGAAAACATGCTGTAACTTTACTAAAAACAATGAAACTTTCAATTTGATAATTCATATTAAAAATCACGAAAAATTAAGAAATTAATTTTCTTATTCATATGTTTTAGTCTCGGCCCTATAATAATTTTTAGAAGATTGAAACATATCATCTTAATAATATAGTAAACATATTTATAAAATTCGATTTAAAACGATACTACAAGCAACTACAACATATATATCATGCAATACCGAGTCATGCCATCATGTGTTACCTTCATCGAGATTCGAATTAATAAAATAACCGTCTTCATCGGATCTAGCACGATAGCCTACGAAAAATTAAAACATATGGTATTAGAACCACATAAGAAGGGATTAGAAAGAGGGAAACGAGATGAAGAATAAGAGTAATTAAATTACCCTCGGATTAGAATGAACGATGAACGAAGGAGAAGAGATACGTAACAGGCTGAGCAGCAATAACGTAATTAAACGGAATTGGAGGAGGATGAGTTTTACGTAATGATAGAACTAATAGAATTGGAGAGGGAGTATAAAAAGAAAGAGTTGGAGATGTAACGTAAAACAACCAAAATTGGAGTTGTAGAATAGAATTAGGATGGATGAATGAATGAATGAATGAATGAATAAATAAATAAATAAAAGATGTGATCATAATAAATAAAATATCTTAGGGACTCATCTAGTTAGTGACGAGGTAACAGACTTGATTTGGGTCGAGAAATAATTTACGGTGTGATCGAAATCATAAGTAAAAATAAATAACTGGCTTACAAATAAATTGGGTTAAAATCGCATGAGAAAAGAATTAGGCCCAAACTTCGAGATGGGCTAAAATATTATTTTGTCGTAACATTAAATATTTGGGTCAGGTTCGAAATTGATAAAAATAATTAGTTGACTAGAGAAATCAAATGGGTCAATCTCGAGTTTAAATAATTGTTTGTAAGGAAATTGAGTTTCTCGACGAATGAATAGTTTTCAACGAAAATGAATTAAATTGATTTATCGAAAGCAAAATGATGATTTTTCAATGAAAGTTTAATAAAATAATTTCTCGAAGAAATAATAAAACGTTTTAACGAGTTTCGAGTTGAAAATAGAAATTCGAGCTAAAATAAAGATTTTAGGAGTTTAAGACGAAGTCAAAGTAAATCCGATAAGATTTAAAATGAAGGATTACAAGTTAAATCGCAAATCAAATAAAAATATGGATACAAATTTAATTTATAAAAATTAGGGGTGTTACAGTTAGACCAACCAATCAATGAATTATTTCTATTTCGCTATTTTTTAAAACTTTTATCAAACCGAAAAGTTGTAATATTTACGTCTATTTTGTTACTCGTGATTTAGGTGAATCCAATGGTCTACAAGGATACTCGAACCAGGCTCTTTACATACGCAGTCGTAAGTGCTTATACAGTTCAATTTAGTTTAATTTAATTCTCGATGTTACAAGCTTATACAAAAGTGACCTTACAGTTTTAGTGACATTTTTTTCAAAGAACTGTCGCTCTAGAGTTTTTTTTTTGGTGATTAATAGGCGCAAGGTATGCATTGTTTTAATGCGCATTGTGGATTCGTTCATGTTAACAAGAAAATTGCCCTTGATGCTCCAATACAACCAACATCTACTCGATTACCAATGAAAATATATCACTACGGATTTTTCATTTACCAGGTAACTGTCTCGATCTAGTACCCCCAATCTATGTGTTCTAGCGCAGTTTTAACCTTTTGAAAGACGGTTTTACGATAAATAATGTAAGTGATCAGAATATTAGATGACCAGATATTATATATTGATTGAAGTCACTATAAAAGAATTGGACATGTGCCGCACTCTTAAAGAAAATTATTGCGTAAAATCAATCTATATTTATTGATAAGAACATCTTATTAAAATGTAAGAAAACCATTGATAAAAAAAATAGTGATAAAATATATTTTTTATGACATAATAAAGAACTGGCTAAATTATAAACACAATATCAACTAAAATAACGTTTTAATGTATATTTTTAAATTTATCATTATTACTAACTCACTATCGTAATAATAATCATATTTTGGATAATAACTTTGACTTGCGATGACTTATGGACACAAGTTCCAAAAATGATGATATTTTTCTTGAACTCATTATCTTTCCAAGATCTTCAAGTTGAGATTTTTTTTTACAATTTCGAAACTTGTACAAAGAGTTTTGCCCAATCAAACGTTTTAAACCGAATAAACTTTGACCAACCATAACTTTTTGTATCTCGAGTTCCGAAAGTGAGGATTTTTTGTCCAAATTGATCGTTTTTGCAAGAGATCTTCGGTTTGAAATTGAAATCATCTCTTTTGGAATTCATTGCTAATTAGAATTATCGACGAAAAACCAGGATAAAAAGGACAATTGAGATTGGTGGCTAGCAATAACATCGAAGCGCATCCCAGTCGGATTTTGGCCGAATAAGATATTTAACGGGTTATCCTATGAAGCTCTATACGCGGCGTGTGGAGGAGAAGCGTATGGGCCGACGAATATAATTCCTCCGGTCATGGGAAACGGGGTTCAGCCGAGAAGGGATGCCGCAAACACATGGCCCTATTGCAGGGATACTACTGTGATCATCGAAAACCATAAGCCGGTCGTCTATAACAATTTTAAGCCATTTGCGACCGATAACAAAGATTATTTTGTTATTTATTATGACAAATTCAATATAGCTGCCTATGGAGGTCCTGGCCATTTCTAGAAATTTTGTCAAATACCAGCACATGGTGCTAATAAAGACAAAACATTTGACATTTCTTAGGCAACATGTTACTTCGTATATTGTTATGTAATCTGATATGTATTTGATTCATTTTATAATTTACGATCAACAGTGCCTTCACAACCAAGAACTTGTCCTATTGTTTTGACAAAGACCTTGACTTTTCATATGATCTCTTCACTTGACTCTCTTCATTAAATTCATTCAAGGTATAGGTGATCATATACGAGTTCGGGTCGACATGGGTCGGGTTAAGTGTGAAATTTTGGCCACAGGCAAGCGGGTTAGCGGGTTTGGTATGGATTTGTGGGTCGATCCTTTTCATATTTTTGAAAATGTTATGTCCAAGCCCACTAAAAATTCGGACCGGACAGGATGGGCCAATAATGGCACGGCCCATGAGCGGATATAATTCAAGGTATCCTCCACATGATTGGAAACTTGGAATATATATTTAGATGACAATATTTTGTTTGCTTTAGATACAAGTGCAATGTCACTGATCGAAATCATCGAATGCTAGATGGGTAAATTTGTACTTCGAATGCCAGAGTTTAATAGAAATAACAAAGACCACCCTACAACAAGTTCAGAGTTTTAATATAAATTTTGTCATTTTTCTATGTAAATGAGTAAAATATTTGATTTGTTATAACGCTATGATAGATATCTCCATCACAAACAAGAATGTGTGAATTACTGTACTAAATTATACTCTGTATTTACGATTAATAGTAAGTTCCCTACAATTTAGAAAGGAGGTCGCGGATGAGATTTCCTTTTTTTTAATTAATTTTTGGTTACGTTGACTCTAATATCAAGTAATTTTTGATATTTTGTTAATTTTATCTAATAAACTTGATGTTTATTCACGAATGTTTGCAAAGTATGAGATACTCTTAAAAGTTGATATTCATATCACAGTAATGTACACCATTTCCTGAAGCGAATGGTATATCATATTTTGATGATGAAATACTCGTATATTTTATCTTTCATATAAATTTTGTTGTAACACCCCGTATTTTTAATAATCTTTTATAAACTCTTCATATTCTATGGTATATATTTTGAATTTAAGAAACTACTAGGTCCTCTTCTTTGGTCGATCAGGAATCCTTATTTTTATTTTATTAAAATTTCTCATCTTTATCCTTCATCATATATTTCTTTTAATGGGTCATTCTGTTTATTTATTTTGTTTTACTATTATTTATATTATATTTAAATATAATGTGTGTGTAACGCTTTTCAGCTCAACTTAAGACAACTTAAGTCGGCCTTAACTCTTTCATTAATTCTTACTCGCACACCTCAATATACATTTTAAAGATGAGAGTGAGTATCATAACCTTACAGAAGAAGTCAGAAACCGATTCAATCAACTAGTAGACGAAAGTTATATATTAATATTACGTTATTAGTATTTACGTCTTAAAACTATTTAAATTTCTCACTTAAATCAAAACTCGTTTGACCACGTCCCATCTTTAAACAATATATATATGGCCCTTGATTTGGTTTGGGAAGTTGGGTGTGTATTGGGAAGTTGGAAAGTTGTGTTGTTGGCCCTTTATTTGGTTTGGATGGATGGCTTAGATGGATAGTGTGTTGTAAAAAAAAAAGTCAAGTTCAATCACTCACAGCCTGACAACAGCAGTAGCAGCGTAGCAGTGGCAGCAGCAACTTTGCCCTCTCTCACACTATCAATCACACCCACCTCTCTCTCAACCCAATTCAAATTAATTCATTTCTATCACCAATTTTTTTCTACTCATCAAACCACTCACTCTCTACATGCTTCATAATTTCAATATTTTGTCTTCATAAATTTTAACCCCAAATTTTTCAACTTTCATTCATCTTCATCTTCAAGCTTTATTCATCCCACAAAAAAAACTTCATCTTCAAGCTTCATTCGTCCAACAAAAAAGAAGAATTTCTTTATCTTCAAGGTTCGTTAATCCGAAAAAAAAGTGACAACTTCATCTTCAAACTTCATCTTGAAGATGAAGTTGTTCTTTTTTTATGGATAATGAAGATGAATAATTTTATAAATACCAAAAAAAAGAAAGTATGAAAAATAAAAAGAAGCTTGAAGAAGATGAAGATGATCGAAGATGAAGATGAAGATGAAGAAGAAGCTAAAAAAAATGAAGATGATCAAAGTTTATGCATAAACATACCTTGGCAAAAAAATTCTAATTTAAAAAAAGAACAACTCATTTAGTGCGTAATATTTTTGCAGAATTGCAAGGTCGCACACTTTCAGTTGTATAGTCACATTCATTATGCTGTATAGTCACACTCATTATGTTGTAGAATCACGCAGTTGTACACTCATTGAGTCAGATATTCAGTTGTATAGTCATACTCATTATGCTGTATAGTCACAATCGCTATGTTATAGAATCACGCAGCTGTAGAATACCTTGGGATTAAGGTATCATTCGTTGAATCATCTTCATCGTCATGCTTGTTTTATTTTTCATACCTTCTTTTTTTTGGTATTTATAAAATTATTCATCTTCATTATCCAAAAAAAATGAAGGTTGAATATGGATGAATGGACGACTGTGACTTTCCTCAGTAACTGCATTCTAAAAAAATGAAAGTATTAATCACATACAAAATTAAATAAACATTCATTAAATATTCAACCTCCATTCATGTTGGTTTCTTTTATAGTTGATTTCATGTTTGTAAGACGCATTTAAAAATTCGGAAAATTACTGAAACGTTCTACTCTCCTATCACATAAAATGAGCGACTTCGATTCATCCAACAAAAAAAGAAGAATTTCTTCATCTTCAAGATTCGTTCATCCAAAAAATCTTCCAACTTCATTATCCAACAAAAAAATATTCTAATTAATATATGTTCTAGTTAGAAATATTATTTTGATTGACAATAAAAACATTTAAATTAAAAAAATAACAACTCATTTTGTGCGTAATGTTCTTTCAAAATTGCAAGGTTACACACTTTCAGTTGTATAGTCACACTCTTTATATGCTGTATAGTCACACTCATTATGTTGACGTTCGACATTACGCACAAAATGAGTGTGATTCTACAACATAATGAGTGTGATTCTACTGCATGGCAAGTGTGACTATACAAATGAAAAACCAAAATCTGTCCCGGTTATACAATATTAGGAGTGTGACTATACAACTTAGCTAGTGTGACTATACAACAAGGCAAATGTGACTATACAAATACGACCACTTTTGACTACAAACCAATGGGTGCACAGCTGCGTGGTTTTAAAGGTGGAAGGTTAAGTGATTTTGCTATAGACCTTACGTGATTAATTATGAAACTAGAAAATAGCGATGGAAATATATTTACATTAGACAAAGTTCATCCTTTACATATAGTAAGTCAAACATAAAAATATTCTAACCAACCAAACATCCTTTACATATAGCACGTCTATCCTAATGCGAACATTTTATCTCACATAAACACACAAGAGCTTAACGATAGTCTCCGGTACGTGCACAACAATACGTTGTCCAATTACGTGGTCGACCGTTGTATCTTCCACGACCTTCTTCTTCCCACTGCCCCTTTTACCAACATTCTTTTTTCCACCAACCATTTCGCTGCGACAAAACACATAATCAATCTAAATCACACAATAAGTATGACTATACAACTGAATATGTGACTACAATGACTGTACAGCTGTGTGATTGTACAACATAATGAATGTGACTATACAACTTTAACTGTGTGACTATACAACATAAATGGTGTGATCCTACAACATAAACGGTGTGATCCTACAACATAATGATTGTGATCCTACAACATAACGAGTATGACTATACAATTTCAACTGTGTGATTATACAATTAAATTATACTTATTTATACTTCAATCATCATTAGCAAAGATGATTACACACACTAATCCCTGCAAGAATTTTTGTGATTCTACAATATAATGAGTGTGACTATACAACATCAACTGTTTGACTAAACAACCTAAAGTTTGTGACTACAAAACTGAAACCGTGAAATGGAAACTAAAAGCCATACAATTAATTATACTTTAATCATCATTAGCAAAGTCACATTCATAATTAGAAAGATGATTATACATACGAATCAAAGCAAATGATTTAAACATTCATTAAATATTCAACATCCATTCATCCATATTCAACCTTCATTTTTTTTGGATAATGAAGATGAATAATTTTATAAATAACAAAAAAAAGAAGGTATGAAAAATAAAACAAGCATTAAGATGAAGATGATTCAACGAATGATACCTTAATTCCAAGGTATTCTACAGCTGCGTGATTCTACAACATAGCGAGTGTGACTATATAGCATAATGAGTATGACTATACAGCTGAATATGTGACTACAATGAGTGTACAGCTGCGTGATTCTACAACATAATGAGTGTGACTATACAGCATTATGACTGTGACTTTGCAATTCTACAAGAACATTACGCACTAAATGACTTGTTCATCTTCATCTTCATCTTCATCTTCAAGCTCCATTCATCCCACAAAAAAAGAACAACTTCATCTTCAAACTTCATCTTAAAGATGAAGTTGTTCCTTTTTTTGGATAATGAAGATGGATAATTTTATAAATACCAAAAAAAAAGAAGGTATGAAAAATAAAAAGAAGCTTGAAGATGATCGAAGATGAAGATGAAGAAGAAGCTAAGAAAATGAAGATGATCTATGTTTATGCATAAATATACCTTGGTATAATTATCCGTCATGTTGTGTTAAAAATGGAGTATGATCGGAGTTATTAATGGAGCTTATTTGATGGGGTTTTGTTAGAGATGAATTGAATTAGGGAAATGATTTGAAAAGGAGATGAGAAGGGTAATATGCAGGAGAGAGAGTAGAGGAGGGAAGTAATGAAGTGATTAGTGATGGCTGATGGCTGCAGCATGTCAGTTCTTTTTTTTTTTTAATAATTGAACCTCATCCATCTTAGGATGAATGGAGGGAGGGGATCAACACTAAGCAACTCTTAGATAGTTGTTAACTTCCCTGAACCCCTCTATTTATATGTGTATATGTATATTCACACTAATAGTAAGTAGTATCGTTAATACGCGATTAATATGAACTATTGACCCGACCTACTTAGCTAAATTATTCTAGTACCATGTACTCAACCACACCAACCGTGTCATGAATTTTATTTTGATACAGGATTTTATATTTAGTAAGACTATGTTAAAAACCGAGTCAATTATAAGACAGACTCGAATCTCGGAATTGAAAACCCGAAACTTGGGCCTCGTAGAACCTATCCACGCGGTATAACCCAATCCTCTCTTTATTTTTCAAACCTCTTATAAATTTCTTGTTTGTTAGAAGACTTCATGCAGGTTCATTCAATAAATCTCACCCTCAATTACATTCACCCTCCTTAATCACTCTCTCCCACCTTCATCTACTCCCTATTCAATCTTAATTCTCTGCAAACAAGATAAACGGATGAAGAAGAAAAGTCCATCACCCCAATGAACCCTTCAACTCTCTTTTAGTCCATCAAACCGATTTTTTCTTCACACACTCGATTATTCAATTACTCCTATCCTCAAAATTAATTATAGCCTTCATCATCCTCCATCTAATAAAAGGTATTAAATTTCCTTGTACTCAAAATTTCAGAATCCCTCATTTTCTTAGTAACATTTGTCTTGAGTAGAATCGACATGCATGTCAATATAATGGCAAAATCTGAACTCAAAATCTACTTTTACTTAATAAGAAATTGTCATAGTTGTATTAGAGTGGTGTAATCAGAATTAGTTATCTAATTTAATTTTTGGTAATGCGTTGGTCCTGTTGAGGAGAATAGGCGGAGGAAGAATTGGTTTGATCGGCAAATCGAGCCCGCTTCAAGACTCGCGCGTGATCAAGGCTTTGTTAGAATTTATGATAGACTTAATAACTGATTAAGTAGTTTGATCAGTTTAGAGTTACTGAATTGTGATCCATTTGGTGCTCAACATAAACTCTACTGAATATCTATCTCTTATCTCCTATAATCCTATATTCCATTAATCACTATACAGAAACTTTATCTAGTTGTAACTTTATCTTTGATGGAAAGATTAGTATACATACAACATCATTTATGGTCACTAAATTTATCTTCTCTATTCATCTATACACCATCTAAATCTGAGAGGAAAGAGTTTAGAACCAACAATATAGTTAGGACGATCGACGGTATTCGGGGACGGTATTTTCGGGTTGTAGATACAGCTGTTCAAGAATCCGATAAGCAATGGCTGGAGGTTATTTCTAGATGTTATTATTTACTTCCGCTTTTGAGTTTATCATTATGTTCATTTATCAATTAAGAACATGATAAATTCATATAGTGAACTTACATTTGGTATCAGAGCTTCAGTTTATACCTCTGTCTTGCTTGCTGTTTTAATTTCATCCTTAGGTTCATACTATAATCCTCTTTATATCCCCGTTTTTAATTTTTCTGGGCTGGTTTTTGGGCATCGTCTGAGTCTGGAATTTTTTTGTTGTTTTTCTTTATTTCTGAGCCCGTTTCATTGTATTTACGGAGGTTAGGGATGAAGTTGGTGTTTAAGTATATACGCATGCCTTCTATAGTTCTGGCTGTATCTCACGTGTACTCCATATGCATTTTTTTCTTCTTCTTTTTGCTTTACACGTTTTTGACAGATGTTAAGTAAAAACCTATAGCCTATTGAAGCTTCAAATGATGGGTTCTTATTTTTTTTGTCTTTTACTTTAGCAGCCTCTCGTATTTATTTTGTTGGGTACTCATGTCATGCATATTTGGACTTTTTGCCACCATGTTCATGTTATATGCTTTTTTTTATAGAGTAATCCTTTCGTATTACATTCCGGATATTTTGTTATGTCAGAATAATAAGTTACGTTTTGGGTCATATGAATATCAAGGTTCACATAATAAATTCAGTACTATTATTATGTCGGTTTTAAGCTGTCTATATACCTTAAGCTAAAATATATAGATTAATAAAGTAATGTTGAGTGATTCGTAAATTTTATTGGTTATGGAGTAGCCACAACATCTCTAATTGTTTGAAATTTCATTTTGGAATCACATGTAGTAACTAAACATTAATTGTAAACAATCGTACGTAATATAATAAAATATACCCACAGGAAATTTTGTTATATTTGTATGATTAATTAGGATGAATATTAAACTATATTTCTCTTGATCTACCCACAGAAGTTATGAAATAAAAATTTGATAGTCTCATCATTGAGTTAATTAAAATTAAAAATATAAATGAGTCTAATTTGAGTAGGACTTTAGCCCACGGGTAAGATTTATGTCACTAGATTCATATTAGCATGATTTTACATTGGTGAAACATGATTATAGTTATGTCTCAAGCTAATGTTTGGGGAGGAGGTCCCTGAACGTCCCTTGGGTTACGGATTTGGTGTGAATCAAACTGATATATATGGGGTGCGCAGTATCCTAAGAAAGAGAGATTTAAGTGCGGTGAAAAAGGTACTTCAGTTTTTCGGGATGTGCAAAAGGTTGTGGATAAGTTGACAGAGGAGAATAAGGGAATGAAGAAGAAAAATGAAGAGTTACAATTGAAGTATGCTGAGACTAATTTGTTACAAAAAAAAATTGAATGTAATGAGTAGTGGGGGAACATCAGATGAGAGTGCAAATATGGTAAAGACAATCTTGCACAGCATTCCTGATCCTGAGGAAATTTATTTCTCTAATATGCATTTATATTTTCTATCTATTTATGGTTCATTATATGGTCTATTCAGTTTTCCTTATTATATTTTTTTTACCACTACACGACATTGTACAACACAAAAAGGGAGATGATGATGGAATTGATGGATGACAAAATCGACTCACATGGACATTAAATTCAATGTTTTTTCGAAGGAAAACACGTACCTTTTAAAATAATGCTGTAGTTTTTTAGTTTTTTTTTATTTTACTTTGAATTGCGAAATATATGATTGGACGGAGATTATTCCAGGTATTCGTCGTATGAAACTCTATTTAGTGATTGCGAAATATATATATGATTAGAGATTATTCTAATTAAGTGTTTGTTTTCTGAACGACCAACTCGATCTTTGTGTATATGGATATCAATTCAGTAATGTGGAGTCGCGCTTTTTAGACAACATAAATATGTAATCACAAGCTGTATTCAGTTGTTGGAAATATATAATTATTATTATATTCTTTATGATAAGATTCTCGACGCTTTTACAATATCAAAGTGTTGATAACTGAATTTTATATTATTATTTCTCGACACTTTAAGTAGTAGAAAGTCTCCCGCTTTGAAAAAAAATTGGCCCGGAAAAAAAATCACGACATAGAAAAGCGTCGAGGTTGCATATTTTAGTGTACCACGTAGTGACGCAAAAAAGCGTCTTAAATAAAATATTCAACGTTTTAATGCGCCGAGAATGGCCACATAAAAATATGCCGAGAATTCCCGACGCCCAAAATCTCCACGCTTTCTAGAAGCGTCGAGAATTAAATTTGCGACACTTTTAAGCGTCGGGAACCCACCTTTAAAGCGCCAAGAAAACAAGGATTTTGTAGTAGTGTAAGTATATGAACCTCTACACAATAATTATGTTTAGAGAAGCGTTCAACATGCATGTGATGTGAATGCATGGTTTCATTTTCTGAACTTGAAGTTTGAGCGTATGAGAAATCATACATGAATAATTTTCTGGTCATGTGAAAATACTTTATGGTCTAAAAATACCATAATAGTTGGAAAATAATGTAGTGAAATGCTACGATGAGTTTTTCAATCCGTACAATGGCAAGAAAGATAAATTATTATTTAAGATAAAATCGGATTGATTGATTCTCTTGAACATAATCAGTCCATGTCACTTTGACCATAGCAAGTCATAATATCATACATAGCAAAACGAGATTAATGAATGCGTAGTTCATATTAAAATGAGATTACGTATAGTTTGGATTATTTTAAGAAACACACGCATAGTTGGGATTATTCCCATGAAATAACCCTATTATTAAACGAGTATTTAACCAATTAAATCAAGGGCGATTGGATTCGTTGTATCATGATATTTGTTTTAAGAAAAAAAAATGGTAACTATGGATACAAACCGGATAATGTACCTTTTAAATTTTTTTACGGATATCTATTTTTTTTTTGTTTCTAGTACAGAGTATAACAAATCTTCGAAATTTTTTTCTTAAAAAAAACGTTTTCTTTACTATAAAGGTACGTAAATAATTTCATATTTCAAGTATAATCAGGATTAATTAGTCATCTTCTAAGCGCCGTAAGTTGTATGTACATACAAAGTCGTTCAAATTACTTTCATTTTTTTAGTGTATTTGGAACTAAAACTATATGTCGTGAATTTTGATATTTTTTATTTCTACGCAACATATTATTAATTTAGTGTCTCCTATCTTTTTAATTTGTATTTTTTAACTATTTTTTTTTACTAAAAATCTTGATTCGGTTACTAATGTTATTGTTGGTGTAACTTTTGTATATTTGTGCAATTTAAAGAGGTAAATGGCACCTTCAAGGATTATCATTCTTGGTGTGTTATGCATTTATTTATCACATTTTTCGGCCGAGGGTGGTAACAATGAATCAGCGGATGTTGTAACGACAATTCAGGTAAAATCATAAATTAATTTCAAATAATTATGGAGTTTTTTGTTTAATCATCTATTTTGAATAAAATTTTCGATGCATTTATATGATATACAGACAGAAGACGGACTATACGACTGTTATGATTTCTATAAGCAACCGACATTTAAACATCCTTTGCTACAAGAGCATTCGTACCATCCAGAGGTTAGTACTTACTTTCGATATATTTATTTATCTATTTTACGCAAAAAATCACTTAAAGTGATTCAAACTCAAGAAATAATCTTACATTTTAAATACACATTTTTTATCAACCAAAAATTCATACTTGCTACTATTTTTTAATACAATATTAACAAAGATTCATATCCAAGTCCATTTTAAAACAATTGTACCGAATCTTTATCCAAATTCGAGGAATCTTAAATGTCACGATCCATATGACGACCATTATAATTTGCCTAATATTTTAACGTCATTTTAACAACTTTAACATCTAATGAAAAACTGTCTCATAAATAATTACAACTGATTTATACATTTGTAGATGAAACCTTTTACTGTGCCGGATTGGGTCTACTCTAATTCTAACAATGACACATCGGATGAAGATATTTCAAGCATCATCATGACAGTAGATTGTCCAGATGGATCGATTCCAATAAGAAGACTTAACAAAGATGGTGAACCGTTGCAATATGATCAAGTACCTCGAGATTTTTATAGTCATTTGGGAAAAGATAATTATACTCAAAATAATTCCAATGGAAGGACTTACGTGAGTTTTCTATTGCTTTACTACTCCGTACTACTACTACTACTAACGAAATTCATATATATAATAATTTTAATTCATATATATAATAATTTTGGCAATACTCTCGTAAAAATATAGGTAAAAAAATAAAGATAAAATCTAGATATAAGCAGTAAAAAAGTAACGACAAATATAATGCAACACAAATTAGGTAGATATTCGATTAAAGTTTAGTAAGATCCGAGGTTATATTTTATGTGTCACATGTTAAGGATCAGTGTTTTCTATTAAATGTCTCTTACAATAGTTTTGGAAAAAAAAAGCGTCAACTATTTAATTACCTATAATGGAAATTTATTCGTTCGTAGTTTTTTATTAGTAACAATTAAGTACGAAGTAGTTATTTAATACTCTCTCCGAGTTCTTATTATTGTCCCAAAAGATTTTGGGGTAAAAAATAAGGAAGAGGAAATGAGTGGTTAAAAAAAGGAGGAAGAGAGAGAAATTGGAGAGTAATTGTGAACCACACATTGATGTCCTAAAAGGAAAAGTAGGACAAAAATCAAACTCCGCCCGAAAAGGAAAGTGGGACAATAAAAGGAACTCGGAGGGTGTACAATATTTTATATTTTGATCTCAAGACCATTTTATAGTTTTTTTAGCGGAGAAGTCACGCTATTTATGTGAGAGGTCTTTCAATAATGTAGTTATTGATCTGATCAGTATTATGAGACCGTTTCTCTAAAGTTTTCGTTATTAATCGTGTATATTATGTTATTGTAGTTTGGAGTTATTCAATCCGACGAATCAAATTCATTTCATGGAGTTGGTTCATTGCTCTCGGTTTGGAACCCTAGCGGTGTAAAAAATAACCAATATACTTCGGGTGAAATTATCGTTAAAAGTTCAGAAGATGTCCTAGTTGCGGGTTGGACGGTAAGTTTTTTTTTTAAATCTCAAATTTTCTAAGCCAAATTGTTCTTTTATTTAAGATTAATATATCTCTTTTACCATTATAACTGGTTAATTAAAAAATATAAATAGGGTAAAACTAGAATGCATTGGTGGTAATAATAATAATAATAATAAGCTAAGTTTGTATCATCTAATTCGATACTACGAGATATTATTTGACTTATAATATTATAATCATATCCATTTTAAAGCTCTGCTTGGTGCGTACTTTAAGCTACTAAGTAGATATTTTATTTGACCAAAGTAACTTATTTGACCAAAATTTCAGTTAGATTTTTCTTCTTGTAATAAATGTTTAAGTAACTTATTTAGTACATAAGATAGCTAAAATAAAAAGTTATTTAGGCTAGTATGTGAAAATAGACTACCGAAACTTTTCGATATACTATTTTTACACCTTCAATTATTATTATTATTATAAAAAAAATAGTTTCTTTAGTTCATTTTATCAAATACGTACTCCGTGTAGTTCTTTTTTTATCTTCCCACTCAAAGAATCAAAGAGAGTATCAGCTAATTTTTCGACTATTTTGTCTTAACATTTTTAACGTTTTCATCAAACCCGTGAGTTTGTGAGTTCCAACTAACTTGTCCGCTTTCAAACTTATCAAATAGTTTCACCTAACATAGCCTAAGTTAGACCAACCAATCAATGAATTATTTCTATTTCGCTATTTTTTAAAACTTTTATCAAACCGAAAAGTTGTAATATTTACGTCTATTTTGTTGCTCGTGATTTAGGTGAATCCAATGGTCTACAAGGATACTCGAACCAGGCTCTTTACATACGCAGTCGTAAGTGCTTATACAGTTCAATTTAGTTTAATTTAATTCTCGATGTTACAAGCTTATACAAAAGTGACCTTACAGTTTTAGTGACATTTTTTTCAAAGAACTGTCGCTCTAGAGTTTTTTTTTGGTGATTAATAGGCGCAAGGTATGCATTGTTTTAATGCGCATTGTGGATTCGTTCATGTTAACAAGAAAATTGCCCTTGATGCTCCAATACAACCAACATCTACTCGATTACCAATGAAAATATATCACTACGGATTTTTCATTTACCAGGTAACTGTCTCGATCTAGTACCCCCAATCTATGTGTTCTAGCGCAGTTTTAACCTTTTGAAAGACGGTTTTACGATAAATAATGTAAGTGATCAGAATATTAGATGACCAGATATTATATATTGATTGAAGTCACTATAAAAGAATTGGACATGTGCCGCACTCTTAAAGAAAATTATTGCGTAAAATCAATCTATATTTATTGATAAGAACATCTTATTAAAATGTAAGAAAACCATTGATAAAAAAAATAGTGATAAAATATATTTTTTATGACATAATAAAGAACTGGCTAAATTATAAACACAATATCAACTAAAATAACGTTTTAATGTATATTTTTAAATTTATCATTATTACTAACTCACTATCGTAATAATAATCATATTTTGGATAATAACTTTGACTTGCGATGACTTATGGACACAAGTTCCAAAAATGATGATATTTTTCTTGAACTCATTATCTTTCCAAGATCTTCAAGTTGAGATTTTTTTTTACAATTTCGAAACTTGTACAAAGAGTTTTGCCCAATCAAACGTTTTAAACCGAATAAACTTTGACCAACCATAACTTTTTGTATCTCGAGTTCCGAAAGTGAGGATTTTTTGTCCAAATTGATCGTTTTTGCAAGAGATCTTCGGTTTGAAATTGAAATCATCTCTTTTGGAATTCATTGCTAATTAGAATTATCGACGAAAAACCAGGATAAAAAGGACAATGGAGATTGGTGGCTAGCAATAACATCGAAGCGCATCCCAGTCGGATTTTGGCCGAATAAGATATTTAACGGGTTATCCTATGAAGCTCTATACGCGGCGTGTGGAGGAGAAGCGTATGGGCCGACGAATATAATTCCTCCGGTCATGGGAAACGGGGTTCAGCCGAGAAGGGATGCCGCAAACACATGGCCCTATTGCAGGGATACTACTGTGATCAACGAAAACCATAAGCCGGTCGTCTATAACAATTTTAAGCCATTTGCGACCGATAACAAAGATTATTTTGTTATTTATTATGACAAATTCAATATAGCTGCCTATGGAGGTCCTGGCCATTTCTAGAAATTTTGTCAAATACCAGCACATGGTGCTAATAAAGACAAAACATTTGACATTTCTTAGGCAACATGTTACTTCGTATATTGTTATGTAATCTGATATGTATTTGATTCATTTTATAATTTACGATCAACAGTGCCTTCACAGCCAAGAACTTGTCCTATTGTTTTGACAAAGACCTTGACTTTTCATATGATCTCTTCACTTGACTCTCTTCATTAAATTCATTCAAGGTATAGGTGATCATATACGAGTTCGGGTCGACATGGGTCGGGTTAAGTGTGAAATTTTGGCCACAGGCAAGCGGGTTAGCGGGTTTGGTATGGATTTGTGGGTCGATCCTTTTCATATTTTTGAAAATGTTATGTCCAAGCCCACTAAAAATTCGGACCGGACAGGATGGGCCAATAATGGCACGACCCATGAGCGGATATAATTCAAGGTATCCTCCACATGGTTGGAAACTTGGAATATATATTTAGATGACAATATTTTGTTTGCTTTAGATACAAGTGCAATGTCACTGATCGAAATCATCGAATGCTAGATGGGTAAATTTGTACTTCGAATGCCAGAGTTTAATAGAAATAACAAAGACCACCCTACAACAAGTTCAGAGTTTTAATATAAATTTTGTCATTTTTCTATGTAAATGAGTAAAATATTTGATTTGTTATAACGTTATGATAGATATCTCCATCACAAACAAGAATGTGTGAATTACTGTACTAAATTATACTCTGTATTTACGATTAATAGTAAGTTCCCTACAATTTAGAAAGGAGGTCGCGGATGAGATTTCCTTTTTTTTAATTAATTTTTGGTTACGTTGACTCTAATATCAAGTAATTTTTGATATTTTGTTAATTTTATCTAATAAACTTGATGTTTATTCACGAATGTTTGCAAAGTATGAGATACTCTTAAAAGTTGATATTCATATCACAGTAATGTACACCATTTCCTGAAGCGAATGGTATATCATATTTTGATGATGAAATACTCGTATATTTTATCTTTCATATAAATTTTGTTGTAACACCCCGTATTTTTAATAATCTTTTATAAACTCTTCATATTCTATGGTATATATTTTGAATTTAAGAAACTACTAGGTCCTCTTCTTTGGTCGATCAGGAATCCTTATTTTTATTTTATTAAAATTTCTCATCTTTATCCTTCATCATATATTTCTTTTAATGGGTCATTCTGTTTATTTATTTTGTTTTACTATTATTTATATTATATTTAAATATAATGTGTGTGTAACGCTTTTCAGCTCAACTTAAGACAACTTAAGTCGGCCTTAACTCTTTCATTAATTCTTACTCGCACACCTCAATATACATTTTAAAGATGAGAGTGAGTATCATAACCTTACAGAAGAAGTCAGAAACCGATTCAATCAACTAGTAGACGAAAGTTATATATTAATATTACGTTATTAGTATTTACGTCTTAAAACTATTTAAATTTCTCACTTAAATCAAAACTCGTTTGACCACGTCCCATCTTTCAACAATATATATATGGCCCTTGATTTGGTTTGGGAAGTTGGGTGTGGATTGGGAAGTTGGAAAGTTGTGTTGTTGGCCCTTTATTTGGTTTGGATGGATGGCTTAGATGGATAGTGTGTTGTAAAAAAAAAAGTCAAGTTCAATCACTCACAGCCTGACAACAGCAGTAGCAGCGTAGCAGTGGCAGCAGCAACTTTGCCCTCTCTCACACTATCAATCACACCCACCTCTCTCTCAACCCAATTCAAATTAATTCATTTCTATCACCAATTTTTTTCTACTCATCAAACCACTCACTCTCTACATGCTTCATAATTTCAATATTTTGTCTTCATAAATTTTAACCCCAAATTTTTCAACTTTCATTCATCTTCATCTTCAAGCTTTATTCATCCCACAAAAAAAACTTCATCTTCAAGCTTCATTCGTCCAACAAAAAAGAAGAATTTCTTTATCTTCAAGGTTCGTTAATCCGAAAAAAAAGTGACAACTTCATCTTCAAACTTCATCTTGAAGATGAAGTTGTTCTTTTTTTATGGATAATGAAGATGAATAATTTTATAAATACCAAAAAAAAGAAAGTATGAAAAATAAAAAGAAGCTTGAAGAAGATGAAGATGATCGAAGATGAAGATGAAGATGAAGAAGAAGCTAAAAAAAATGAAGATGATCAAAGTTTATGCATAAACATACCTTGGCAAAAAAATTCTAATTTAAAAAAAGAACAACTCATTTAGTGCGTAATATTTTTGCAGAATTGCAAGGTCGCACACTTTCAGTTGTATAGTCACATTCATTATGCTGTATAGTCACACTCATTATGTTGTAGAATCACGCAGTTGTACACTCATTGAGTCAGATATTCAGTTGTATAGTCATACTCATTATGCTGTATAGTCACAATCGCTATGTTATAGAATCACGCAGCTGTAGAATACCTTGGGATTAAGGTATCATTCGTTGAATCATCTTCATCGTCATGCTTGTTTTATTTTTCATACCTTCTTTTTTTTGGTATTTATAAAATTATTCATCTTCATTATCCAAAAAAAATGAAGGTTGAATATGGATGAATGGACGACTGTGACTTTCCTCAGTAACTGCATTCTAAAAAAATGAAAGTATTAATCACATACAAAATTAAATAAACATTCATTAAATATTCAACCTCCATTCATGTTGGTTTCTTTTATAGTTGATTTCATGTTTGTAAGACGCATTTAAAAATTCGGAAAATTACTGAAACGTTCTACTCTCCTATCACATAAAATGAGCGACTTCGATTCATCCAACAAAAAAAGAAGAATTTCTTCATCTTCAAGATTCGTTCATCCAAAAAATCTTCCAACTTCATTATCCAACAAAAAAATATTCTAATTAATATATGTTCTAGTTAGAAATATTATTTTGATTGACAATAAAAACATTTAAATTAAAAAAATAACAACTCATTTTGTGCGTAATGTTCTTTCAAAATTGCAAGGTTACACACTTTCAGTTGTATAGTCACACTCTTTATATGCTGTATAGTCACACTCATTATGTTGACGTTCGACATTACGCACAAAATGAGTGTGATTCTACAACATAATGAGTGTGATTTTACAACATAATGAGTGTGATTCTACTGCATGGCAAGTGTGACTATACAAATGAAAAACCAAAATCTGTCCCGGTTATACAATATTAGGAGTGTGACTATACAACTTAGCTAGTGTGACTATACAACAAGGCAAATGTGACTATACAAATACGACCACTTTTGACTACAAACCAATGGGTGCACAGCTGCGTGGTTTTAAAGGTGGAAGGTTAAGTGATTTTGCTATAGACCTTACGTGATTAATTATGAAACTAGAAAATAGCGATGGAAATATATTTACATTAGACAAAGTTCATCCTTTACATATAGTAAGTCAAACATAAAAATATTCTAACCAACCAAACATCCTTTACATATAGCACGTCTATCCTAATGCGAACATTTTATCTCACATAAACACACAAGAGCTTAACGATAGTCTCCGGTACGTGCACAACAATACGTTGTCCAATTACGTGGTCGACCGTTGTATCTTCCACGACCTTCTTCTTCCCACTGCCCCTTTTACCAACATTCTTTTTTCCACCAACCATTTCGCTGCGACAAAACACATAATCAATCTAAATCACACAATAAGTATGACTATACAACTGAATATGTGACTACAATGACTGTACAGCTGTGTGATTGTACAACATAATGAATGTGACTATACAACTTTAACTGTGTGACTATACAACATAAATGGTGTGATCCTACAACATAAACGGTGTGATCCTACAACATAATGATTGTGATCTTACAACATAACGAGTATGACTATACAATTTCAACTGTGTGATTATACAATTAAATTATACTTATTTATACTTCAATCATCATTAGCAAAGATGATTACACACACTAATCCCTGCAAGAATTTTTGTGATTCTACAATATAATGAGTGTGACTATACAACATCAACTGTTTGACTAAACAACCTAAAGTTTGTGACTACAAAACTGAAACCGTGAAATGGAAACTAAAAGCCATACAATTAATTATACTTTAATCATCATTAGCAAAGTCACATTCATAATTAGAAAGATGATTATACATACGAATCAAAGCAAATGATTTAAACATTCATTAAATATTCAACATCCATTCATCCATATTCAACCTTCATTTTTTTTGGATAATGAAGATGAATAATTTTATAAATAACAAAAAAAAGAAGGTATGAAAAATAAAACAAGCATTAAGATGAAGATGATTCAACGAATGATACCTTAATTCCAAGGTATTCTACAGCTGCGTGATTCTACAACATAGCGAGTGTGACTATATAGCATAATGAGTATGACTATACAGCTGAATATGTGACTACAATGAGTGTACAGCTGCGTGATTCTACAACATAATGAGTGTGACTATACAGCATTATGACTGTGACTTTGCAATTCTACAAGAACATTACGCACTAAATGACTTGTTCATCTTCATCTTCATCTTCATCTTCAAGCTCCATTCATCCCACAAAAAAAGAAAAACTTCATCTTCAAACTTCATCTTAAAGATGAAGTTGTTCCTTTTTTTGGATAATGAAGATGGATAATTTTATAAATACCAAAAAAAAAGAAGGTATGAAAAATTAAAAGAAGCTTGAAGATGATCGAAGATGAAGATGAAGAAGAAGAAGAAGCTAAGAAAATGAAGATGATCTATGTTTATGCATAAATATACCTTGGTATAATTATCCGTCATGTTGTGTTAAAAATGGAGTATGATCGGAGTTATTAATGGAGCTTATTTGATGGGGTTTTGTTAGAGATGAATTGAATTAGGGAAATGATTTGAAAAGGAGATGAGAAGGGTAATATGCAGGAGAGAGAGTAGAGGAGGGAAGTAATGAAGTGATTAGTGATGGCTGATGGCTGCAGCATGTCAGTTCTTTTTTTTTTTTAATAATTGAACCTCATCCATCTTAGGATGAATGGAGGGAGGGGATCAACACTAAGCAACTCTTAGATAGTTGTTAACTCCCCTGAACCCCTCTATTTATATGTGTATATGTATATTCACACTAATAGTAAGTAGTATCGTTAATACGCGATTAATATGAACTATTGACCCGACCTACTTAGCTAAATTATTCTAGTACCATGTACTCAACCACACCAACCGTGTCATGAATTTTATTTTGATACAGGATTTTATATTTAGTAAGACTATGTTAAAAACCGAGTCAATTATAAGACAGACTCGAATCTCGGAATTGAAAACCCGAAACTTGGAAGACTTCATGCAGGTTCATTCAATAAATCTCACCCTCAATTACATTCACCCTCCTTAATCACTCTCTCCCACTTTCATCTACTCCCTATTCAATCTTAATTCTCTGCAAACAAGAAAACAGATGAAGAAGAAAAGTCCATCACCCCAATGAACCCTTCAACTCTCTTTTAGTCCATCAAACCGATTTTTTCTTCACACACTCGATTATTCAATTACTCCTATCCTCAAAATTAATTATAGCCTTCATCATCCTCCATCTAATAAAAGGTATTAAATTTCCTTGTACTCAAAATTTCAGAATCCCTCATTTTCTTAGTAACATTTGTCTTGAGTAGAATCGACATGCATGTCAATATAATGGCAAAATCTGAACTCAAAATCTACTTTTACTTAATAAGAAATTGTCATAGTTGTATTAGAGTGGTGTAATCAGAATTAGTTATCTAATTTAATTTTTGGTAATGCCTTGGTCCTGTTGAGGAGAATAGGCGGAGGAAGAATTGGTTTAATCGGCAAATCGAGCCCGCTTCAAGACTCGCGCGTGATCAAGGCTTTGTTAGAATTTATGATAGACTTAATAACTGATTAAGTAGTTTGATCAGTTTAGAGTTACTGAATTGTGATCCATTTGGTGCTCAACATAAACTCTACTGAATATCTATCTCTTATCTCCTATAATCCTATATTCCATTAATCACTATACAGAAACTTTATCTAGTTGTAACTTTATCTTTGATGGAAAGATTAGTATACATACAACATCATTCATGGTCACTAAATTCATCTTCTCTATTCATCTATACACCATCTAAATCTGAGAGGAAAGAGTTTAGAACCAACAATATAGTTAGGACGGTCGACGGTATTCGGGGACGGTATTTTCGGGTTGTAGATACAGCTGTTCAAGAATCCGATAAGCAATGGCTGGAGGTTATTTCTAGATGTTATTATTTACTTCCGCTTTTGAGTTTATCATTATGTTCATTTATCAATTAAGAACATGATAAATTCATATAGTGAACTTACATTTGGTATCAGAGCTTCAGTTTATACCTCTGTCTTGCTTGCTGTTTTAATTTCATCCTTAGGTTCATACTATAATCCTCTTTATATCCCCGTTTTTAATTTTTCTGGGCTGGTTTTTGGGCATCGTCTGAGTCTGGAATTTTTTTGTTGTTTTTCTTTATTTCTGAGCTCGTTTCATTGTATTTACGGAGGTTAGGGATGAAGTTGGTGTTTAAGTATATACGCATGCCCTCTATAGTTCTGTCTGTATCTCACGTGTACTCCATATGCATTTTTTTCTTCTTCTTTTTGCTTTACACGTTTTTGACAGATGTTAAGTAAAAACCTATAGCCTATTGAAGCTTCAAATGATGGGTTCTTATTTTTTTTGTCTTTTACTTTAGCAGCCTCTCGTATTTATTTTGTTGGGTACTCATGTAATCCCCTAAAAATTCTAGCGCGATACAGTGGCGGAAACACTGTAGAGTCGGGATTAAAACACACAGAACTATGTCTTAATAAATTAAATTGGTAAAGTCAAACATGCGCCATACAATAAAAATGGCTAAAATTTAAAACAATCCATAAAGAGGTTAAACAATCCTTAAGACATGATTATTAAAAGATCAGCAGGATCCAAGACTGCTCGTTAGCCCACACCCACCGGAAAATAAACACGTATACCTGCCATGTTAAAACATAACAGCCACAATCAGTGGGGAGCAACGTCAACGTTCTCCCAGCCGTATAACAGGATTTTAAAACAGTAATTACTAATATAGGAAAAATAGTAAAAATGGAAAACAGTAAAACAACATATTAAAATAAGCTTTAGCGTAAAACAAATTAATCAAAAGGGTTGCCGAAGAAACATAAAAATATTTGCCAACCAGCAAACCAATTTATATCGATAATAATTAAAATAATCAAAATGGCGTTATGGATAGGATTAATGTAGAATCTAGACTTTCACTAGGATAATACTAAAAACTAGTTTCGAGAACTTAGTCAAAACAAATTAGACTTTGGTCTCTAACTAGGCAACTCAACCATAACAGGACTGCGTGCAGCGAGGTCCTGGCTTAAGTAGTGCACACCCCTCCTGGATACAAACCATACCCAGTTCAACCCGACGCGACTTACACGATGCGATATCTAAGTTTAAGGTAAGCATACACCCTCCTGAACACAAACCATGCTCAGTTCAACGACCAATGTGTCTCAACATAGACACACCAGCTTTATAGTTGATGGCAACAACGTACATCCCAGACTATATTACTCTAAACCCACACTTGTCCTTACTCCATAACTCCAAAACAAACCATTATCGATATTCAAAAGTTGTAAACAATATAATTAACAAGAGGATAAAAGAAGTAAACATTTATATTCTAAAAGAGGAAACTTTCTATTTTAGGAAACTTCTATTTTTAGAAACTTTACTAAAAATAGCATTATATCAAAGTAGTGAAAATATTAGTTCATACTAATACCACATTTTAGTAAACGATATAGATTTATAAAACTAATACTTTCGGCCTTAACGATATTAATTATTAAAGTAAGAACATTTGATTTTATGAAATTATTGAAATATCGTATAAGTGTTATAAAATGATTAAAAACATCTTAAAAATTTTAATATTACTAATTAGGGTGTTTTCAAAAGTTATAAAGCTAAAATTCCCTAATTATTATTAGTTTCGACGATAAAATTATAAATAGGATTTTACGGCAAACATCAAATTAAATATTTGAACGTCTTTATTTAACCAAACCAACAAATATATTTAGAGTATGTTAAGGGATGATTTAACTCCTAAAGTTTCAGATTTAAATACTTTCAAAATTGCTGGAAAAATAATTCTTTTAGTTAATACGAAGCATTTAACGATAAATCACAATTTGTCCGAAAATCAATATTTATTAATTAAAGACTTTAATAAATAGTACAAAAATTACGTAAAATAGTTAAATTATATTTATGGACATTCTGTCCAGAAAAGAAAATTTCCAGAATTCTAAAAACTCGGTTTTTAAAGCGTTTTCTCGTTAATCGTCCAATCTCGACAATAACGATTAATAAAAATAGTAATTACAAAACGATTTAAGTATTAATATCCAAAAATTATTATTACACTTTAAAATCCTGATTTTACAGAATATAAATTTTTTCCAGATTTTTCCAAAACCCAGATTCAAATAATTTCAAAAAAACCGTCATTTAAACCCGTTTTCGCAATTAACGATTTTATTAATAAACCTATCGTTCCTAACATTTTATTAAGGCACTAAAAATCATAATAATACATTTTAATATGAAATCATCAGAATCATAATTTTTTCCAGATTTAAACCAAAGACCAGAAATCGAGAATTTAAACAACAAACACGGTTTTAACGATAAACGATGATTTAAAGTGATTAATTAATTCATCCACTTAACAATTCCGACAAATTATGAAATAATTCATAAAATTCTATTTCACCAGAAAGTTTCACCACGTCAAAAATCAGATTAAAATAAAATGTTTAAGTACTAGAACTAAAAATCGGCTTTTAATCATTTTTGTCCGAAAACGATAATAATTCAATAATCGATATCAAAAATATCAGAAAAATACTAAATTACTAAAAATCATCAAAAACAACATTTTTCCAGAATATAAACATATATTACATGTTTAGGCCGATTATTACGATTTTACAAATTAATATAACAATTTAATCGTTAATCTCGTAAAAGCGATAAAAATATCGAAACATGCAAATTTTCAACTTTAAAATTTTTTCCATAATCCGTGACATACATATATTGCCAAAATAAAATATAAAAATATATACATGCAAATACTCAATTAAAACCATGAAATACCGAGTAACATCGACGTTACCTCTACTCCAAGCCTGAATCAACGATATATTCGTCGGCTTCGGGATCGTCCAAAAATCCTACCAAACACGAAAATCATGGCAGAAAAATACCATGAGAAAACTAATAAAAAAATCAAGGTAAGAATTGATCGAAAACGACGAGGATTAATACCTTAACGAAGAGAACGGAAAGGGGATTATTTGACGATGAATTTGAGTCGATTAAGACTAGAATTGAAGCGAAAATAATCCTAGAATAGAGGTGAGTGCCACGGCCCAAAGTGAGGATGAAGATAGATTTTTTTTTTACTTTTGATAAATGAATGAAAGGTAGTAAAGAAATGGATGGTTTTCTAATTAAAATGGGATTTAAAGTTTGATGAAAACTAGGTGGGAATAGTCAAAGTGGCCGGCCAAATGGATAGGAAAGGGAGCATGAAAAGTTTTGACACAAATGCTACAATTGAATGAAATAAAATTTATCTTATGTTTACGTTTTAACGTGATAAAATGAAACGTTTAAATAAAACGTAATAAAACTTGTGACCAAGAGCTTAGTCGGTCCAAAATGTAAGAAAACAGTCTCAAATAATTTATAAGTTGATAAAAAGTATAATTGTAAAATAGTTAAAGGCATTTCAAAGT
This sequence comes from Agrostemma githago, assembly GCA_958450325.1. NCBI lineage: Eukaryota > Viridiplantae > Streptophyta > Magnoliopsida > Caryophyllales > Caryophyllaceae > Agrostemma > Agrostemma githago. The sequence continues at coordinate 10,381,097 of OY288242.1, forward strand.
AATTCGAGTAAACCTCGCGTAAGAAAATAATTATTCGCGAAGCTTCGTAATAAAAATCATTAACAACTAATTTTTTTTGTAAATAAAAATATTTACTAGTTGAAAATATTATAGAAACGTATTAAAACATTTTTAGGAAAAGGAATAACTTAAATCCAAGCTTAAAAATGTCAATTCGAAAAGAAATATAATTCCTTGCGGAAAAATTAATTAGTTTACGAAGAAACCAAATAAATGGATTTAAAAGAATTTTAAATCTTTAAATTTAAAAATAAAAATTATTAAGCTCAAAAATTAAAATAGTGCTTAGTAAAATGATAAAATATGAGGCCAAAAGTGACAGAATTAAGACGAAGTCCTAACGGAAAGAATAAAAATGCTTATGAAAAATAGCGGGTGTTACAATCCTCCCCACTAAAAGAAAGTTTCGTCCTCGAAACTAAGAATAAGCAGATAGGAAATCGAGGTTTACCTTACTCGAAGAGTTGAGGATGCTTAGCTCGCATCGAAGACTCGGTTTCCCACGTTTCTTCCTCAAACCGATTACAGCGCCACAAAACCTTCACCAGAGGTACAACTTTGTTCCTTAAACGCTTCTCGCGGCGATCAGTAATCTTCACCGGCCTTTCCTCATAAGTCAAATCCGGCTCGAGATCCACAATCTCGGGCTCCAACACGTGCTCGGGATCACTAACATATTTCCTTAACTGAGAAACATGAAATACATCGTGAACCTTACCCATGGATGCAGGAAATTCCAGTTTATAAGCAACTTCGCCCACTCTCTCGATCACAGGGTATGGGCCAACGAACTTAGGGCTGAGCTTGCCCTTAATCCCAAACCGTTTCACCCCTTTCATAGGTGATACCTTCAGGAACACAAGATCACCAACCGAAAACTCCAAAGGTCGGCGACGAACATCAGCATACGACTTCTGTCGATCCTGAGCAGACTTCATCCTAGATCGGACCACATTCACAACGTCAATAGTCTGAGCCAACAAATCCGGGCCCAAAATCTTCACTTCACCGGGAACATCCCAACATACGGGACTACAGCACTTTCGACCATAAAGTGGTTCAAACGGGGACATCTTAATAGAAGGATGGTAGCTGTTGTTATAGGAAAACTCTACCAGTGGAAGATGTCGGATCCAACTCTCTTGGAAATCCAAGGCACAAGCCCGCAACATATCCTCCAAAGTTTGGATCGTTCTCTCGGACTGTCCATCTGTAGCAGCATGAAAAGCGGTACTCATCAATAACTTGCTTCCCAAAGCATCTTGCAAAGCCTTCCAAAATTTAGAGCAGAACCTCGGGTCTCGATCCGAAACAATCTCGAGCGGTACACCGTGATGACGGACGATCTCGGCAACATACACTTCTGCGAGCTTCTCCAAACTCCAAGTATCGCGAATTGGGACGAATCGTGCACACTTGGTCAAGCGGTCCACAATAACCCAAATACCGTTTCTACCGTTCACGGTCCTAGGTAAAGCCATCACAAAATCCATCGATATGCACTGCCATTTCCACTCTGGAACAGGGAGTGGTTGTAGCAAACCTCCAGGCTTCTTGTGCTCGAACCTCACCTGCTGACATGTCAAGCACTTACTTACAAACTCTGCAATGTCCTCTCTCATATGAGGCCACCAGAAATGGAGCTTCAAATCCCGATACATCTTGTCACCACCAGGATGAATAGAGTACCTCGTCTTATGTGCTTCGGTTAGAACTTGCTTTCTCACCTCAGCATCACCAGGGACAACCCAGCGGTTCTTAAATTTCAGTGCTCCACTGGAATCCACAGAAAAATCTAGAGCCTTACCAAGATTCATCTTTTCTCGGATACCAGCTACAAAAGGGTCATCCAACTGCTTCTCACGAATCTCACGGAAAAGAGTTGGTTCAGCAACAAGGGCATACAGGCGACCATCATAATCTTCATCCACAACATCAATAGACATCTTGGCAAAATCTCGGGACAACTTCTCAGGCAAGCTAGAACACGGAGACAAGGAATGAAGGATCTTTCTGCTAAGGGCATCAGCAACCACGTTAGCCTTTCCCTGACAATACACCAATTCAAGGTCATAGTCATTCACTAACTCGATCCAGCGTCTCTGTCTCGCATTCAGATCTTTTTGCGTGAAGAGATATCGCAGGCTCTTATGGTCAGTGTGAACCTTGCATCTTACTCCGTACAAATAATGCCTCCAAACTTTCAAGGCATGCACCACAGCTGCTAACTCCAAGTCGTGGGTAGGGTAATTCACCTCATGAATTTTCAACTGTCTAAAGGCATAAGCGATCACCTTACCGTTCTGCATAAGGACACAACCCAAACCATTCTTAGAAGCGTCACAGTACACATCAAAACCAACGCCTTCTTCAGGTAGGGTCAGGATAGGAGCAGAGGTGAGCTTTCTCTTGAGCTCAGAAAAAGCATCTTCACAAGCTTGACTCCACAGAAACTTATTCTCTTTCTTGAGTAATTGAGTCATAGGTCGTGCTAACTTAGAAAAGTCTTGCACAAATCTTCGATAATAGCCGGCAAGACCTAGGAAACTTCGGATCTCGCCAACATCTTTGGGGCTTGCCCAGCTCTCGATAGCTGAAATCTTAGCAGGGTCAACCTTAATACCTTCCTTTGTGATAACATGACCCAGAAAAGCTACCTCGGAAAGCCAGAATTCACACTTGGAAAACTTAGCATACCACTTCTGATCTCGTAGGATGCCAAGAATAATCTTGAGATGTTCTGCATGTTCAACCTCTGACTTGGAATAAATCAGGATGTCATCAATAAAGACAACAACACACTGATCCAAATACTCCCTGAAAGTTCTGTTCATTTGATCCATAAAAACAGCAGGAGCATTGGTTAGTCCAAAAGGCATGACTTTGAATTCATAATGTCCATACCTCGAACTGAAAGCCGTCTTAGGAATGTCTGATTCACGGACGGGAATTTGGTGATATCCAGACCTTAGATCGATCTTGGAAAATATGGAAGCACCCTTAAGTTGATCAAAGAGATCATCAATTCTGGGCAGGGGATATTTGTTCTTGATCGTAACCTTGTTGAGATCACGATAATCAATACACAGGCGCATTGAACCATCTTTCTTCTTGACAAAAAGTACAGGAGCGCCCCAAGGGGAAGAACTTGGACGAATGAAATCTTTCTCAATCATTTCATCCAATTGCTTGCGTAGCTCTTGCAACTCAGCAGAAGCCATTCTGTAAGGTGCTTTGGCGATTGGGCTTGTACCAGGCATGAGTTCAATAGTGAATTCCACATCTCGTTCGGGTGGAATACCTGGCAACTCCTCGGGAAATACATCTGCATAATCACACACTATGCGCACCTCTTCGAGTTTAGGGAGTTCAGCAGTTACAGTTACCGTACATAGAAATGCTTGGCAACCTTTTCTCTGCATTCTGATAGCCTTCATGGCAGAAATAATCTTGATACCCTTCTGTCTTCGACCACCACGGTAAGTCACTCGAACACCTTCGGGGGTCTTCAGAGAAATCTTCTGATCTCGACACTGAAATCTTGCATCATACTGAGCTAACCAGTCCATTCCCAAAATAACGTCGAACTCAGCGAGAGGGAACTCAAGGAGAGTAGAAGGAAGAATAGTACCAGCAAAGAGAATAGGTACATTCTGATAAGCTTTAGAACAATCAACAACTTCACCAGAAGGAAGGGAAATAGCTATAGGCTCAGCTAGACAGGGGGTTAAGGATAGTTTTGGAACCAGAGTAGAAGATATTACAGATGTGGAAGCGCCGGTATCAAATAATATATAAGCACTAACACCAGAAATCAGAAACATACCCGTAACCACATCAGGATTAGCCTCAGCATCAGCACGGCTCATCACAAAGATGCGTCCCTTACGAGGAGCAGAAGTAGAGACAGCGCCAGCTGCAGTAGCGGTATTGGTTGTTGTTTTCTTCGGGCAGAAGGTAGAGCGGTGTCCCACTTCCCCACAGTGGAAACAGGTAATAGGGTTACCCTCACAAGTCAAACCCGGATGATAGGCCTTCTTGCATTTGAAACAGTTAGAATCCTTATTGTTGTTGGGCTTCGAGTTGAAATTGTTTTTCTTGAAACCACTACCTGTAATAGCATACAGTAGAGTCAGAAATTTAGAAGAAAGAAAGTAGAAGAAGAAGAGAAAGGAAAAATAATCCAGACCTCCAGAGTTGAACTTCTTAGAAGAAGATGAAGAGTTATTCCCTGAATGGGTGAAAGGTCTTTTATAACCAGATGATGGGTTCATAGATTTCACCCGCTCAATCGAAGATTCCGCGTATAGCGCGGCATTATAGAGCTCATTAACAGTTGAGAGACTCCGGGGCATGTTGAGAGTGATATCGGCTCGAAGTCCTCCTCGATAAAAGAAAGCTCGGGAATTCTCATTGGGTAACAGATCTCCAGCATAATTCGCCAGAAAGTGAAACCGAGTGGTGTAAGCTTCAACCGACATGGTATTCTGGCTTAGAGTGTTGAATTCGGTCATCCTCTGACGTCTCAGTTCCTCGGGATAAAATCTCTACTCTAAGAGAGTCTTGAACTGAGTCCAGTTGAATCCTGGAGTCTGAAGAGCAGTCGGGCCAACCTGGCTCCACCATCTGTCCGCATCGTCTGACAGGTACAACACAGCTAGGCCCACCTTCTGATCCTCGAGGGCGGAGTAAATTCCAAACTGTCTTTCCATCACTCAAAACCAACGGTTCATGACTTCAGGATCCACGGAACCGTCATAATAGTCCAATCTGCTTTTAGCCATTCCTTCAGCTGCGTGAGAGAAGCTGAAGGCCCTCTACTGGTTCCGGTTGTTCATCTCGTTCATGGCCTGCGCTATGTTGCGTAGCGTGTCAGCCAGAGCTTCGATACCTCCTTGGTCATTGTTGTTGTTGTTGTTGTTGTTTCGGTTACCTCTTCCGGCCATCTTGAAGTTCACAAATAACAACATAAAATCAATGCTAATCATCGAGTTCAGGAACAGATAATCTTAACAGTTAAGTCCTTATCTGTTTCTACCCATTTCTAATAATATCTTTATTTACTGTTTAAATAATTTACTGGTATTTTCCTTAATTTCAGGTGTGTAAGCGTCGGGAGCAGTGATGCTCTGATACCAACTGTAATCCCCTAAAAATTCTAGCGCGATACAGTGGCGGAAACACTGTAGAGTCGGGATTAAAACACACAGAACTATGTCTTAATAAATTAAATTGGTAAAGTCAAACATGCGCCATACAATAAAAATGGCTAAAATTTAAAACAATCCATAAAGAGGTTAAACAATCCTTAAGACATGATTATTAAAAGATCAGCAGGATCCAAGACTGCTCGTTAGCCCACACCCACCGGAAAATAAACACGTATACCTGCCATGTTAAAACATAACAGCCACAATCAGTGGGGAGCAACGTCAACGTTCTCCCAGCCGTATAACAGGATTTTAAAACAGTAATTACTAATATAGGAAAAATAGTAAAAATGGAAAACAGTAAAACAACATATTAAAATAAGCTTTAGCGTAAAACAAATTAATCAAAAGGGTTGCCGAAGAAACATAAAAATATTTGCCAACCTGCAAACCAATTTATATCGATAATAATTAAAATAATCAAAATGGCGTTATGGATAGGATTAATGTAGAATCTAGACTCTCACTAGGATAATACTAAAAACTAGTTTCGAGAACTTAGTCAAAACAAATTAGACTTTAGTCTCTAACTAGGCAACTCAACCATAACAGGACTGCGTGCAGCGAGGTCCTGGCTTAAGTAGTGCACACCCCTCCTGGATACAAACCATACCCAGTTCAACCCGACGCGACTTACACGATGCGATATCTAAGTTTAAGGTAAGCATACACCCTCCTAAACACAAACCATGCTCAGTTCAACGACCAATGTGTCTCAACATAGACACACCAGCTTTATAGTTGATGGCAACAACGTACATCCCAGACTATATTACTCTAAACCCACACTTGTCCTTACTCCATAACTCCAAAACAAACCATTATCGATATTCAAAAGTTGTAAACAATATAATTAACAAGAGGATAAAAGAAGTAAACATTTATATTCTGAAAGAGGAAACTTTCTATTTTAGGAAACTTCTATTTTTAGAAACTTTACTAAAAATAGCATTATATCAAAGTAGTGAAAATATTAGTTCATACTAATACCACATTTTAGTAAACGATATAGATTTATAAAACTAATACTTTCGGCCTTAACGATATTAATTATTAAAGTAAGAACATTTGATTTTATGAAATTATTGAAATATCGTATAAGTGTTATAAAATGATTAAAAACATCTTAAATATTTTAATATTACTAATTAGGGTGTTTTCAAAAGTTATAAAGCTAAAATTCCCTAATTATTATTAGTTTCGACGATAAAATTATAAATAGGATTTTACGGCAAACATCAAATTAAATATTTGAACGTCTTTATTTAACCAAACCAACAAATATATTTAGAGTATGTTAAGGGATGATTTAACTCCTAAAGTTTCAGATTTAAATACTTTCAAAATTGCTGGAAAAATAATTCTTTTAGTTAATACGAAGCATTTAACGATAAATCACAATTTGTCCGAAAATCAATATTTATTAATTAAAGACTTTAATAAATAGTACAAAAATTACGTAAAATAGTTAAATTATATTTATGGACATTCTGTCCATAAAAGAAAATTTCCAGAATTCTAAAAACTCGGTTTTTAAAGCGTTTTCTCGTTAATCGTCCAATCTCGACAATAACGATTAATAAAAATAGTAATTACAAAACGATTTAAGTATTAATATCCAAAAATTATTATTACACTTTAAAATCCTGATTTTACAGAATATAAATTTTTTCTAGATTTTTCCAAAACCCAGATTCAACAAATTTCAACAAAACCGTCATTTAAACCCGTTTTCGCAATTAACGATTTTATTAATAAACCTATCGTTCCTAACATTTTATTAAGGCACTAAAAATCATAATAATACATTTTAATATGAAATCATCAGAATTATAATTTTTTCCATATTTAAACCAAAGACCAGAAATCGAGAATTTAAACAACAAACACGGTTTTAACGATAAACGATGATTTAAAGTGATTAATTAATTCATCTACTTAAAAATTCCGAAAAATTATGAAAAACTTCATAAAATTCTATTTCACCAGAAAGTTTCACCACGTCAAAAATCAGATTATAATAAAATGTTTAAGTACTAGAACTAAAAATCGGCTTTTAATCATTTTTGTCCGAAAACGATAATAATTCAATAATCGATATCAAAAATATCAGAAAAATACTAAATTACTAAAAATCATCAAAAACAACATTTTTCCAGAATATAAACATATATTACATGTTTAGGCCGATTATTACGATTTTACAAATTAATATAACAATTTAATCGTTAATCTCGTAAAAGCGATAAAAATATCGAAACATGCAAATTTTCAACTTTAAAAATTTTTCCAGAATCCGTGACATACATATATTGCCAAAATAAAATATAAAAATATATACATGCAAATACTCAATTAAAACCATGAAATACCGAGTAACATCGACGTTACCTCTACTCCAAGTCTGAATCAACGATATATTCATCGGCTTCGGGATCGTCCAAAAATCCTACCAAACACGAAAATCATGGCAGAAAAATACCATGAGAAAACTAATAAAAAAATCAAGGTAAGAATTGATCGAAAACGACGAGGATTAATACCTTAACGAAGAGAACGGAAAGGGGATTATTTGACGATGAATTTGAGTCGATTAAGACTAGAATTGAAGCGAAAATAATCCTAGAATAGAGGTGAGTGCCACGGCCCAAAGTGAGGATGAAGATAGATTTTTTTTTTTACTTTTGATAAATGAATGAAAGGTAGTAAAGAAATGGATGGTTTTCTAATTAAAATGGGATTTAAAGTTTGATGAAAACTAGGTGGGAATAGTCAAAGTGGCCGGCCAAATGGATAGGAAAGGGAGCATGAAAAGTTTTGACACAAATGCTACAATTGAATGAAATAAAATTTATCTTATGTTTACGTTTTAACGTGATAAAATGAAACGTTTAAATAAAACGTAATAAAACTTGTGACCAAGAGCTTAGTCGGTCCAAAATGTAAGAAAACAGTCTCAAATAATTTATAAGTTGATAAAAAGTATAATCGTAAAATAGTTAAAGGCATTTCAAAGTAATTCGAGTAAACCTCGAGTAAGAAAATAATTATTCGCGAAGCTTCGTAATAAAAATCATTAACAACTAATTTTTTTTGTAAATAAAAATATTTACTAGTTGAAAATATTATAGAAACGTATTCAAACATTTTTAGGAAAAGGAATAACTTAAATCCAAGCTTAAAAATGTCAATTCGAAAAGAAATAGAATTCCTTGCGGAAAAATTAATTAGTTTACGAAGAAACCAAATAAATGGATTTAAAAGAATTTTAAATCTTTAAATTTAAAAATAAAAATTATTAAGCTCAAAAATTAAAATAGTGCTTAGTAAAATGATAAAATATGAGGCCAAAAGTGACAGAGTTAAGACGAAGTCCTAACGGAAAGAATAAAAATGCTTAGGAAAAATAGCGTGTGTTACAACTCATGTCATGCATATTTGGACTTTTTGCCACCATGTTCATGTTATATGCTTTTTTTTATAGAGTAATCCTTTCGTATTACATTCCGGATATTTTGTTATGTCAGAATAATAAGTTACGTTTTGGGTCATATGAATATCAAGGTTCACATAATAAATTCAGTACTATTATTATGTCGGTTTTAAGCTGTCTATATACCTTAAGCTAAAATATATAGATTAATAAAGTAATGTTGAGTGATTCGTAAATTTTATTGGTTATGGAGTAGCCACAACATCTCTAATTGTTTGAAATTTCATTTTGGAATCACATGTAGTAACTAAACATTAATTGTAATCAATCGTACGTAATATAATAAAATATACCCACAGGAAATTTTGTTATATTTGTATGATTAATTAGGATGAATATTAAACTATATTTCTTGATCTACCCACAGAAGTTATGAAATAAAAATTTGATAGTCTCATCATTGAGTTAATTAAAATTAAAAATATAAATGAGTCTAATTTGAGTAGGACTTTAGCCCACAGGTAAGATTTATGTCACTAGATTCATATTAGCATGATTTTACATTGGTGAAACATGATTATAGTTATGTCGCAAGCTAATGTTTGGGGAGGAGGTCCCTGAACGTCCCTTGGGTTACGGATTTGGTGTGAATCAAACTGATATATATGGGGTACGCAGTATCCTAAGAAAGAGAGATTTAAGTGCGGTGAAAAAGGTACTTCAGTTTTTCGGGATGTGCAAAAGGTTGTGGATAAGTTGACAGAGGAGAATAAGGGAATGAAGAAGAAAAATGAAGAGTTACAATTGAAGTATGCTGAGACTAATTTGTTACAAAAAAAAATTGAATGTAATGAGTAGTGGGGGAACATCAGATGAGAGTGCAAATATGGTAAAGACAATCTTGCACAGCATTCCTGATCCTGAGGAAATTTATTTCTCTAATATGCATTTATATTTTCTATCTATTTATGGTTCATTATATGGTCTATTCAGTTTTCCTTATTATATTTTTTTTACCACTACACGACATTGTACAACACAAAAAGGGAGATGATGATGGAATTGATGGATGACAAAATCGACTCACATGGACATTAAATTCAATGTTTTTTCGAAGGAAAACACGTACCTTTTAAAATAATGCTGTAGTTTTTTAGTTTTTTTTTTATTTTACTTTGAATTGCGAAATATATGATTGGACGGAGATTATTCCAGGTATTCGTCGTATGAAACTCTATTTAGTGATTGCGAAATATATATATGATTAGAGATTATTCTAATTAAGTGTTTGTTTTCTGAACGACCAACTCGATCTTTGTGTATATGGATATCAATTCAGTAATGTGGAGTCGCGCTTTTTAGACAACATAAATATGTAATCACAAGTTATATTCAGTTGTTGGAAATATATAATTATTATTATATTCTTTATGATAAGATTCTCGACGCTTTTACAATATCAAAGTGTTGATAACTGAATTTTATATTATTATTTCTCGACACTTTAAGTAGTAGAAAGTCTCCCGCTTTGGAAAAAAATTGGCCCGGAAAAAAAATCACGACATAGAAAAGCGTCGAGGTGGCATATTTTAGTGTACCACGTAGTGACGCAAAAAAGCGTCTTAAATAAAATATTCAACGTTTTAATGCGCCGAGAATGGCCACATAAAAATATGCCGAGAATTCCCGACGCCCAAAATCTCCACGCTTTCTAGAAGCGTCGAGAATTAAATTTGCGACACTTTTAAGCGTCGGGAACCCACCTTTAAAGCGCCAAGAAACCAAGGATTTTGTAGTAGTGTAAGTATATGAACCTCTACACAATAATTATGTTTAGAGAAGCGTTCAACATGCATGTGATGTGAATGCATGGTTTCATTTTCTCAACTTGAAGTTTGAGCGTATGAGAAATCATACATGAATAATTTTCTGGTCATGTGAAAATACTTTATGGTCTAAAAATACCATAATAGTTGGAAAATAATGTAGTGAAATGCTACGATGAGTTTTTCAATCCGTACAATGGCAAGAAAGATAAATTATTATTTAAGATAAAATCGGATTGATTGATTCTCCTGAACATAATCAGTCCATGTCACTATGACCATAGCAAGTCATAATATCATACATAGCAAAACGAGATTAATGAATGCGTAGTTCATATTAAAATGAGATTACGTATAGTTTGGATTATTTTAAGAAACACACGCATAGTTGGGATTATTCCCATGAAATAACCCTATTATTAAACGAGTATTTAACCAATTAAATCAAGGGCGATTGGATTCGTTGTATCATGATATTTGTTTTAAGAAAAAAAAATGGTAACTATGGATACAAACCGGATAATGTACCTTTTAAATTTTTTTACGGAGATCTTTTTTTTTTGTTTCTAGTACAGAGTATAACAAATCTTCGAAATTTTTTTCTTAAAAAAAACGTTTTCTTTACTATAAAGGTACGTAAATAATTTCATATTTCAAGTATAATCAGGATTAATTAGTCATCTTCTAAGCGCCGTAAGTTGTATGTACATACAAAGGCGTTCAAATTACTTTCATTTTTTTTAGTGTATTTGGAACTAAAACTATATGTCGTGAATTTTGATATTTTTTATTTCTACGCAACATATTATTAATTTAGTGTCTCCTATCTTTTTAATTTGTATTTTTTAACTATTTTTTTTACTAAAAATCTTGATTCTGTTACTAATGTTATTGTTGGTGTAACTTTTGTATATTTGTGCAATTTAAAGAGGTAAATGGCACCTTCAAGGATTATCATTCTTGGTGTGTTATGCTTTTATTTATCACATTTTTTGGCCGAGGGTGGTAACAATGAATCAGCGGATGTTGTAACGACAATTCAGGTAAAATCATAAATTAATTTCAAATAATTATGGAGTTTTTTGTTTAATCATCTATTTTGAATAAAATTTTCGATGCATTTATATGATATACAGACAGAAGACGGACTATACGACTGTTATGATTTCTATAAGCAACCGACATTTAAACATCCTTTGCTACAAGAGCATTCGTACCATCCAGAGGTTAGTACTTACTTTCGATATATTTATTTATCTATTTTACGCAAAAAATCACTTAAAGTGATTCAAACTCAAGAAATAATCTTACATTTTAAATTCACATTTTTTATCAACCAAAAATTCATACTTGCTACTATTTTTTAATACAATATTAACAAAGATTCATATCCAAGTCCATTTTAAAACAATTGTACCGAATCTTTATCCAAATTCGAGGAATCTTAAATGTCACGATCCATATGACGACCATTATAATTTGCCTAATATTTTAACGTCATTTTACCAACTTTAACATCTAATGAAAAACCGTCTCATAAATAATTACATATGATTTATACATTTGTAGATGAAACCTTTTTCTGTGCCGGATTGGGTCTACTCTAATTCTAACAATGACACCTCGGATGAAGATATTTCAAGCATCATCATGACAGTAGATTGTCCAGATGGATCGATTCCAATAAGAAGACTTAACAAAGATGGTGAACCGTTGCAATATGATCAAGTACCTCGAGATTTTTATAGTCATTTGGGAAAAGATAATTATACTCAAAATAATTCCAATGGAAGGACTTACGTGAGTTTTCTATTGCTTTACTACTCCGTACTACTACTACTACTAACGAAATTCATATATATAATAATTTTGGCAATACTCTCGTAAAAATATAGGTAAAAAAATAAAGATAAAATCTAGATATAAGCAGTAAAAAAGTAACGACAAATATAATGCAACACAAATTAGGTAGATATTCGATTAAAGTTTAGTAAGATCCGAGGTTATATTTTATGTGTCACATGTTAAGGATCGGTGTTTTCTATTAAATGTCTCTTACAATAGTTTTGGAAAAAAAAGCGTCAACTATTTAATTACCTATAATGGAAATTTATTCGTTCGTAGTTTTTTATTAGTAACAATTAAGTACGTAGTAGTTATTTAATACTCTCTCCGAGTTCTTATTATTGTCCCAAAAGATTTTGGGGTAAAAAATAAGGAAGAGGAAATGAGTGGTTAAAAAAAGGAAGAAGAGAGAGAAATTGGAGAGTAACTGTGAACCACACATTGATGTCCTAAAAGGAAAAGTAGGACAAAAATCAAACTCCGCCCGAAAAGGAAAGTGGGACAATAATAGGAACTCGGAGGGTGTACAATATTTTATATTTTGATCTCAAGACCATTTTATAGTTTTTTTAGCGGAGAAGTCACGCTATTTATGTGAGAGGTCTTTCAATAATGTAGTTATTGATCTGATCAGTATTATGAGACCGTTTCTCTAAAGTTTTCGTGATTAATCGTGTATATTATGTTATTGTAGTTTGGAGTTATTCAATCCGACGAATCAAATTCATTTCATGGAGTTGGTTCATTGCTCTCGGTTTGGAACCCTAGCGGTGTAAAAAATAACCAATATACTTCGGGTGAAATCATCGTTAAAAGTTCAGAAGATGTCCTAGTTGCGGGTTGGACAGTAAGTTTTTTTTTTAAATCTCAAATTTTCTAAGCCAAATTGTTCTTTTATTTAAGATTAATATATCTCTTTTACCATTATAACTGGTTAATTAAAAAATATAAATAGGGTAAAACTAGAATGCATCGGTGGTAATAATAATAATAATAATAATAATAAGCTAAGTTTGTATCATCTAATTCGATACTACGAGATATTATTTGACTAATAATATTATAATCATATCCATTTTAAAGCTCTGCTTGGTGCGTACTTTAAGCTACTAAGTAGATATTTTATTTGACCAAAGTAACTTATTTGACCAAAATTTCAGTTAGATTTTTCTTCTTGTAATAAATGTTTAAGTAACTTATTTAGTACATAAGATAGCTAAAATAAAAAGTTATTTAGGCTAGTATGTGAAAATAGACTACCGAAACTTTTCGATATACTATTTTTACACCTTCAATTATTATTATTATTATAAAAAAAATAGTTTCTTTAGTTCATTTTATCAAATACGTACTCCGTGTAGTTCTTTTTTTATCTTCCCACTCAAAGAATCAAAGAGAGTATCAGCTAATTTTTCGACTATTTTGTCTTAACATTTTTAACGTTTTCATCAAACCCGTGAGTTTGTGAGTTCCAACTAACTTGTCCGCTTTCAAACTTATCAAATAGTTTCACCTAACATAGCCTAAGTTAGACCAACCAATCAATGAATTATTTCTATTTCGCTATTTTTAAAAACTTTTATCAAACCGAAAAGTTGTAATATTTACGTCTATTTTGTTGCTCGTGATTTAGGTGAATCCAATGGTCTACAAGGATACTCGAACCAGGCTCTTTACATACGCAGTCGTAAGTGCTTATACAGTTCAATTTAGTTTAATTTAATTCTCGATGTTACAAGCTTATACAAAAGTGACCTTACAGTTTTAGTGACATTTTTTTCAAAGAACTGTCGCTCTAGAGTTTTTTTTTGGTGATTAATAGGCGCAAGGTATGCATTGTTTTAATGCGCATTGTGGATTCGTTCATGTTAACAAGAAAGTTGCCCTTGATGCTCCAATACAACCAACATCTACTCGATTACCAATGAAAATATATCACTACGGATTTTTCATTTACCAGGTAACTGTCTCGATCTAGTACCCCCAATCTATGTGTTCTAGCGCAGTTTTAACCTTTTGAAAGACGGTTTTACGATAAATAATGTAAGTGATCAGAATATTAGATGACCAGATATTATATATTGATTGAAGTCACTATAAAAGAATTGGAGATGTGCCGCACTCTTAAAGAAAATTATTGCGTAAAATCAATCTATATTTATTGATAAGAACATCTTATTAAAATGTAAGAAAACCATTGATAAAAAAAATAGTGATAAAATATATTTTTTATGACATAATAAAGAACTGGCTAAATTATAAACACAATATCAACTAAAATAACGTTTTAATGTATATTTTTAAATTTATCATTATTACTAACTCACTATCGTAATAATAATCATATTTTGGATAATAACGTTGACTTGCGATGACTTATGGACACAAGTTCCAAAAATGATGATATTTTTCTTGAACTCATTATCTTTCCAAGATCTTCAAGTTGAGATTTTTTTTTACAATTTCGAAACTTGTACAAAGAGTTTTGCCCAATCAAACGTTTTAAACCGAATAAACTTTGACCAACCATAACTTTTTGTATCTCGAGTTCCGAAAGTGAGGATTTTTTGTCCAAATTGATCGTTTTTGCAAGAGATCTTCGGTTTGAAATTGAAATCATCTCTTTTGGAATTCATTGCTAATTAGAATTATCGACGAAAAACCAGGATAAAAAGGACAATGGAGATTGGTGGCTAGCAATAACATCGAAGCGCATCCCAGTCGGATTTTGGCCGAATAAGATATTTAACGGGTTATCCTATGAAGCTCTATACGCGGCGTGTGGAGGAGAAGCGTATGGGCCGACGAATATAATTCCTCCGGTCATGGGAAACGGGGTTCAGCCGAGAAGGGATGCCGCAAACACATGGCCCTATTGCAGGGATACTACTGTGATCAACGAAAACCATAAGCCGGTCGTCTATAACAATTTTAAGCCATTTGCGACCGATAACAAAGATTATTTTGTTATTTATTATGACAAATTCAATATAGCTGCCTATGGAGGTCCTGGCCATTTCTTAGAAATTTTGTCAAATACCAGCACATGGTGCTAATAAAGACAAAACATTTGACATTTCTTAGGCAACATGTTACTTCGTATATTGTTATGTAATCTGATATGTATTTGATTCGTTTTATAATTTACGATCAACAGTGCCTTCACAGCCAAGAACTTGTCCTATTGTTTTGACAAAGACCTTGACTTTTCATATGATCTCTTTACTTGACTCTCTTCATTAAATTCATTCAAGGTATAGGTGATCATATACGAGTTCGGGTCGACATGGGTCGGGTTAAGTGTGAAATTTTGGCCACAGGCAAGCGGGTTAGCGGGTTTGGTACGGATTTGTCGGTCGATCCTTTTCATATTTTTGAAAATGTTATGTCCAAGCCCACTAAAAATTCGGACCGGACAGGATGGGCCAATAATGGCACGGCCCATGAGCGGATATAATTCAAGGTATCCTCCACATGGTTGGAAACTTGGAATATATATTTAGATGACAATATTTTGTTCGCTTTGGATACAAGTGCAATGTCACTGATCGAAATCATCGAATGCTAGATGGGTAAATTTGTACTTCGAATGCCAGAGTTTAATAGAAATAACAAAGACCACCCTACAACAAGTTCAGAGTTTTAATATAAATTTTGTCATTTTTCTATGTAAATGAGTAAAATATTTGATTTGTTATAACGTTATGATAGATATCTCCATCACAAACAAGAATGTGTGAATTACTGTACTAAATTATACTCTGTATTTACGATTAATAGTAAGTTCCCTACAATTTAGAAAGGAGGTCGCGGATGAGATTTACTTTTTTTTAATTAATTTTTGGTTACGTTGACTCTAATATCAAGTAATTTTTGATATTTTGTTAATTTTATCTAATAAACTTGATGTTTATTCACGAATGTTTGCAAAGTATGAGATACTCTTAAAAGTTGATATTCATATCACAGTAATGTACACCATTTCCTGAAGCGAATGGTATATCATATTTTGATGATGAAATACTCGTATATTTTATCTTTCATATAAATTTTGTTGTAACACCCCGTATTTTTAATAATCTTTTATAAACTCTTCATATTCTATGGTATATATTTTGAATTTAAGAAACTACTAGGTCCTCTTCTTTGATCGATCAGGAATCCTTATTTTTATTTTATTAAAATTTCTCATCTTTATCCTTCATCATATATTTCTTTTAATGGGTCATTCTGTTTATTTATTTTGTTTTACTATTATTTATATTAAATTTAAATATAATGTGTGTGTAACGCTTTTCAGCTCAACTTAAGACAACTTAAGTCGGCCTTAACTCTTTCATTAATTCTTACTCGCACACCTCAATATACATTTTAAAGATGAGAGTGAGTATCATAACCTTACAAAAGAAGTCAGAAACCGATTCAATCAACTAGTAGACGAAAGTTACATATTAATATTACGTTATTAGTATTTACGTCTTAAAACTATTTAAATTTCTCACTTAAATCAAAACTCGTTTGACCACGTCCCATCTTTCAACAATATATATATGGCCCTTGATTTGGTTTGGGAAGTTGGGTGTGGATTGGGAAGTTGGGAAGTTGTGTTGTTGGCCCTTGATTTGGTTTGGATGGATGGCTTAGATGGACAGTGTGTTGTAAAAAAAAAAGTCAAGTTCAATCACTCACAGCCTGACAACAGCAGTAGCAGCGTAGCAGTGGCAGCAGCAACTTTGCCCTCTCTCACACTATCAATCACACCCACCTCTCTCTCAACCCAATTCAAATTAATTCATTTCTATCACCAATTTTTTTCTACTCATCAAACCACTCACTCTCTACATGCTTCATAATTTCAATATTTTGTCTTCATAAATTTTAACCCCAAATTTTTCAACTTTCATTCATCTTCATCTTCAAGCTTTATTCATCCCACAAAAAAAACTTCATCTTCAAGCTTCATTCGTCCAACAAAAAAGAAGAATTTCTTTATCTTCAAGGTTCGTTAATCCAAAAAAAAAGTGACAACTTCATCTTCAAACTTCATCTTGAAGATGAAGTTGTTCTTTTTTTATGGATAATGAAGATGAATAATTTTATAAATACCAAAAAAAGAAAGTATGAAAAATAAAAAGAAGCTTGAAGAAGATGAAGATGATCGAAGATGAAGATGAAGATGAAGAAGAAGCTAAAAAAAATGAAGATGATCAAAGTTTATGCATAAACATACCTTGGCAAAAAAATTCTAATTTAAAAAAAGAACAACTCATTTAGTGCGTAATATTTTTGCAGAATTGCAAGGTCGCACACTTTCAGTTGTATAGTCACATTCATTATGCTGTATAGTCACACTCATTATGTTGTAGAATCACGCAGTTGTACACTCATTGAGTCAGATATTCAGTTGTATAGTCATACTCATTATGCTGTATAGTCACAATCGCTATGTTATAGAATCACGCAGCTGTAGAATACCTTGGGATTAAGGTATCATTCGTTGAATCATCTTCATCGTCATGCTTGTTTTATTTTTCATACCTTCTTTTTTTTGGTATTTATAAAATTATTCATCTTCATTATCCAAAAAAAATGAAGGTTGAATATGGATGAATGGACGACTGTGACTTTCCTCAGTAACTGCATTCTAAAAAAATGAAAGTATTAATCACATACAAAATTAAATAAACATTCATTAAATATTCAACCTCCATTCATGTTGGTTTCTTTTATAGTTGATTTCATGTTTGTAAGACGCATTTAAAAATTCGGAAAATTACTGAAACGTTCTACTCTCCTATCACATAAAATGAGCGACTTCGATTCATCCAACAAAAAAAGAAGAATTTCTTCATCTTCAAGATTCGTTCATCCAAAAAATCTTCCAACTTCATTATCCAACAAAAAAATATTCTAATTAATATATGTTCTAGTTAGAAATATTATTTTGATTGACAATAAAAACATTTAAATTAAAAAAATAACAACTCATTTTGTGCGTAATGTTCTTTCAAAATTGCAAGGTTACACACTTTCAGTTGTATAGTCACACTCTTTATATGCTGTATAGTCACACTCATTATGTTAACGTTCGACATTACGCACAAAATGAGTGTGATTCTACAACATAATGAGTGTGATTTTACAACATAATGAGTGTGATTCTACTGCATGGCAAGTGTGACTATACAAATGAAAAACCAAAATCTGTCCCGGTTATACAATATTAGGAGTGTGACTATACAACTTAGCTAGTGTGACTATACAACAAGGCAAATGTGACTATACAAATACGACCACTTTTGACTACAAACCAATGGGTGCACAGCTGCGTGGTTTTAAAGGTGGAAGGTTAAGTGATTTTGCTATAGACCTTACGTGATTAATTATGAAACTAGAAAATAGCGATGGAAATATATTTACATTAGACAAAGTTCATCCTTTACATATAGTAAGTCAAACATAAAAATATTCTAACCAACCAAACATCCTTTACATATAGCACGTCTATCCTAATGCGAACATTTTATCTCACATAAACACACAAGAGCTTAACGATAGTCTCCGGTACGTGCACAACAATACGTTGTCCAATTACGTGGTCGACCGTTGTATCTTCCACGACCTTCTTCTTCCCACTGCCCCTTTTACCAACATTCTTTTTTCCACCAACCATTTCGCTGCGACAAAACACATAATCAATCTAAATCACACAATAAGTATGACTATACAACTGAATATGTGACTACAATGACTGTACAGCTGTGTGATTGTACAACATAATGAATGTGACTATACAACTTTAACTGTGTGACTATACAACATAAATGGTGTGATCCTACAACATAAACGGTGTGATCCTACAACATAATGATTGTGATCCTACAACATAACGAGTATGACTATACAATTTCAACTGTGTGATTATACAATTAAATTATACTTATTTATACTTCAATCATCATTAGCAAAGATGATTACACACACTAATCCCTGCAAGAATTTTTGTGATTCTACAATATAATGAGTGTGACTATACAACATCAACTGTTTGACTAAACAACCTAAAGTTTGTGACTACAAAACTAAAACTGTGAAATGGAAACTAAAAGCCATACAATTAATTATACTTTAATCATCATTAGCAAAGTCACATTCATAATTAGAAAGATGATTATACATACGAATCAAAGCAAATGATTTAAACATTCATTAAATATTCAACATTCATTC
This sequence comes from Agrostemma githago, assembly GCA_958450325.1. Classification (NCBI taxonomy): domain Eukaryota; kingdom Viridiplantae; phylum Streptophyta; class Magnoliopsida; order Caryophyllales; family Caryophyllaceae; genus Agrostemma; species Agrostemma githago. The sequence continues at coordinate 10,400,662 of OY288242.1, forward strand.
ATCCATATTCAACCTTCATTTTGTTTTGGATAATGAAGATGAATAATTTTATAAATAACAAAAAAAAGAAGGTATGAAAAATAAAACAAGCATTAAGATGAAGATGATTCAACGAATGATACCTTAATTCCAAGGTATTCTACAGCTGCGTGATTCTACAACATAGCGAGTGTGACTATATAGCATAATGAGTATGACTATACAGCTGAATATGTGACTACAATGAGTGTACAGCTGCGTGATTCTACAACATAATGAGTGTGACTATACAGCATAATGACTATGACTTTGCAATTCTACAAGAACATTACGCACTAAATGACTTGTTCATCTTCATCTTCATCTTCATCTTCAAGCTCCATTCATCCCACAAAAAAAGAACAACTTCATCTTCAAACTTCATCTTAAAGATGAAGTTGTTCCTTTTTTTGGATAATGAAGATGGATAATTTTATAAATACCAAAAAAAAGAAGGTATGAAAAATAAAAAGAAGCTTGAAGATGATCGAAGATGATCGAAGATGATCGAAGATAAAGATGAAGAAGAAGCTAAGAAAATGAAGATGATCTATGTTTATGCATAAATATACCTTGGTATAATTATCCGTCATGTTGTGTTAAAAATGGAGTATGATCGGAGTTATTAATGGAGCTTATTTGATGGGGTTTTGTTAGAGATGAATTGAATTAGGGAAATGATTTGAAAAGGAGATGGGAAGGGTAATATGCAGGAGAGAGAGTAGAGGAGGGAAGTAATGAAGTGATTAGTGATGGCTGATGGTTGCAGGATGTCAGTTCTTTTTTTTTTTTAATAATTGAACCTCATCCATCTTAGGATGAATGGAGGGAGGGGATCAACACTAAGCAACTCTTAGATAGTTGTTAACTCCCCTGAACCCCTCTATTTATATGTGTATATGTATATTCACACTAATAGTAAGTAGTATCGTTAATACGCGATTAATATGAACTATTGACCCGACCTACTTAGCTAAATTATTCTAGTACCATGTACTCAACCACACCAACCGTGTCATGAATTTTATTTTGATACAGGATTTTATATTTAGTAAGACTATGTTAAAAACCGAGTCAATTATAAGACAGACTCGAATCTCGGAATTGAAAACCCGAAACTTGGGTCTCGTAGAACCTATCCACGCGGTATAACCCAATCCTCTCTTTATTTTTCAAACCTCTTATAAATTTCTTGTTTGTTAGAAGACTCCATGCAGGTTCATTCAATAAATCTCACCCTCAATTACATTCACCCTCCTTAATCACTCTCTCCCACCTTCATCTACTCCCTATTCAATCTTAATTCTCTGCAAACAAGATAAACGGATGAAGAAGAAAAGTCCATCACCCCAATGAACCCTTCAACTCTCTTTTAGTCCATCAAACCGATTCTTTCTTCACACACTCGATTATTCAATTACTCCTATCCTCAAAATTAATTATAGCCTTCATCATCCTCCATCTAATAAAAGGTATTAAATTTCCTTGTACTCAAAATTTCAGAATCCCTCATTTTCTTAGTAACATTTGTCTTGAGTAGAATCGACATGCATGTCAATATAATGGCAAAATCTGAACTCAAAATCTACTTTTACTTAATAAGCAATTGTCATAGTTGTATTAGAGTGGTGTAATCAGAATTAGTTATCTAATTTAATTTTTGGTAATGCCTTGGTCCTGTTGAGGAGAATAGGCGGAGGAAGAATTGGTTTGATCGGCAAATCGAGCCCGCTTCAAGACTCGCGCGTGATCAAGGCTTTGTTAGAATTTATGATAGACTTAATAACTGATTAAGTAGTTTGATCAGTTTAGAGTTACTGAATTGTGATCCATTTGGTGCTCAACATAAACTCTACTGAATATCTATCTCTTATCTCCTATAATCCTATATTCCATTAATCACTATACAGAAACTTTATCTAGTTGTAACTTTATCTTTGATGGAAAGATTAGTATACATACAACATCATTCATAGTCACTAAATTCATCTTCTCTATTCATCTATACACCATCTAAATCTGAGAGGAAAGAGTTTAGAACCAACAATATAGTTAGGACGGTCGACAGTATTCGGGGACGGTATTTTCGGGTTGTAGATACAGCTGTTCAAGAATCCGATAAGCAATAGCTGGAGGTTATTTCTAGATGCTATTATTTACTTCCGCTTTTGAGTTTATCATTATGTTCATTTATCAATTAAGAACATGATAAATTCATATAGTGAACTTACATTTGGTATCAGAGCTTCAGTTTATACCTCTATCTTGCTTGCTGTTTTAATTTCATCCTTAGGTTCATACTATAATCCTCTTTATATCCCCGTTTTTAATTTTTCTGGGCTGGTTTTTGGGCATCGTCTGAGTCTGGAATTTTTTTGTTGTTTTTCTTTATTTCTGAGCCCGTTTCATTGTATTTACGGAGGTTAGGGATGAAGTTAGTGTTTAAGTATATACGCATGCCTTCTATAGTTCTGTCTGTATCTCACGTGTACTCCATATGCATTTTTTTCTTCTTCTTTTTGCTTTACACGTTTTTGACAGATGTTAAGTAAAAACCTATAGCCTATTGAAGCTTCAAATGATGGGTTCTTATTTTTTTTGTCTTTTACTTTAGCAGCCTCTCGTATTTATTTTGTTGGGTACTCATGTCATGCATATTTGGACTTTTTGCCACCATGTTCATGTTATATGCTTTTTTTTATAGAGTAATCCTTTCGTATTACATTCCGGATATTTTGTTATGTCAGAATAATAAGTTACGTTTTGGGTCATATGAATATCAAGGTTCACATAATAAATTCAGTACTATTATTATGTCGGTTTTAAGTTGTCTATATACCTTAAGCTAAAATATATAGATTAATAAAGTAATGTTGAGTGATTCGTAAATTTTATTGGTTATGGAGTAGCCACAGCATCTCTAATTGTTTGAAATTTCATTTTGGAATCACATGTAGTAACTAAACATTAATTGTAATCAATCGTACGTAATATAATAAAATATACCCACAGGAAATTTTGTTATATTTGTATGATTAATTAGGATGAATATTAAACTATATTTCTTGATCTACCCACAGGAGTTAAGAAATAAAAATTTGATAGTCTCATCATTGAGTTAATTAAAATTAAAAATATAAAAGAGTCTAATTTGAGTAGGACTTTAGCCCACAGGTAAGCTTTATGTCACTAGATTCATATTAGCATGATTTTACATTGGTGAAACATGATTATAGTTATGTCTCAAGCTAATGTTTGGGGTGGAGGTCCCCGAACGTCCCTTGGGTTACGGATTTGGTGTGAATCAAACTGATATATATGGGGTGCGCAGTATCCTAAGAAAGAGAGATTTAAGTGCAGTGAAAAAGATACTTCAGCTTTTTGGGATGTGCAAAAGGTTGTGGATAAGTTGACAGAGGAGAATAAGGGAATGAAGAAGAAAAATGAAGAGCTACAATTGAAGTATGCTGAGACTAATTTGTTACAAAAAAAAATTTGAATGTAATGAGTAGTGGGGGAACATCAGATGAGAGTGCAAATATGGCAAAGACAATCTTGCACAGCATTGCTGATCCTGAGGAAATTTATTTCTCTAATATGCATTTATATTTTCTACCTATTTATGGTTCATTATATGGTCTATTCACTTTTCCTTATTATATTTTTTTTACCACTACACGACATTGTACAACACAAAAAGGGAGATGATGATGGAATTGATGGATGACAAAATCGACTCACATGGACATTAAATTCAATGTTTTTTCGAAGGAAAACACGTACCTTTTAAAATAATGCTGTAGTTTTTTAGTTTTTTATTTTATTTACTTTGGATTGCGAAATATATGATTGGACGGAGATTATTCTAGGTATTCGTCGTATGAAACTATATTTATTGATTGCGAAATATATATATGATTGGAGATTATTCTAATTAAGTGTTTGTTTTCTGAACGACCAACTCGATCTTTGTGTATATGGATATCAATTCAGTAATGTGGAGTCGCGCTTTTTAGACAACATAAATATGTAATCGCAAGCTGTATTCAGTTGTTGGAAATATATAATTATTATTATATTCTTTATGATAAGATTCTCGACGCTTTTACAATATCAAAGTGTTGATAACTGAATTTTATATTATTATTCGACACTTTAAGTAGTAGAAAGTCTCCCGCTTTGAAAAAAAATTGGCCCGGAAAAAAAAAATCGCGACATAGAAAAGCGTCGAGGTTGCATATTTTAGTGTACCATGTAGTGACGCAAAAAAGCGTCTTAAATAAAATATTCAACGTTTTAATGCGCCGAGAATGGCGACATAAAAATATGCCGAGAATTCCCGACGCCCAAAATCTCCACGCTTTCTAGAAGCGTCGAGAATTAAATTTGCGACACTTTTAAGCGTCGAGAACCCACCTTTAAGGCGACAAGAAACCAAGGATTTTGTAGTAGTGTAAGTATATGAACCTCTACACAATAATTATGTTTAGAGAAGCATTCAACATGCATGTGATGTGAATGCATGGTTTCATTTTCTCAACTTGAAGTTTGAGCGTATGAGAAATCATACATGAATAATTTTCTGGTCATGTGAAAATACTTTATGGTCTAAAAATACCATAATAGTTGGAAAATATTGTAGTGAAATGCTACGATGAGTTTTTTTATCCGTACAATGGCAAGAAAGATAAATTATTATTTAAGATAAAATCGGATTGATTGATTCTCCTGAACATAATCAGTCCATGTCACTATGACCGGTAATAGCAAGTCATAATATCATACATAGCAAAACGAGATTAATGAATGCGTAGTTCATATTAAAATGAGATTACGTATAGTTTGGATTATTTTAATAAACACACGCATAGTTGGGATTATTCCCATGAAATAACCCTATTATTAAACGAGTATTTAACCAATTAAATCAAGGGCAATTGGATTCATTGTATCATGATATTTGTTTTAAGAAAAAAAATGGTAACTATGGATACAAACCGGATAACGTACCTTTTAAATTTTTTTACGGAGATCTTTTTTTTTCTAGTACAGAGTATAACACATCTTCGAAAAAATTTTCTTAAAAAAAATGTTTTCTTTACTATAAAGGTACGTAAATAATTTCATATTTCAAGTATTATCAGGATTAATTAGTCATCTTCTAAGCGCTCGTAAGTTGTATGTACATACAAAGTCGTTCAAATTACTTTCATTTTTTAGTGTATTTGGAATTAAAACTATATGTCGATAATTTTGATTTTTTTTATTTCTACGCAACATATTATTAATTTAGCGTCTCCTATCTTTTTAATTTGTATTTTTTAACTATTTGTTTTTCCTAAAAATCTTGATTCTGTTACTAATGTTATTGTTGGTGTGACTTTTGTATATATGTGCAATTTAAAGAGGTAAATGGCACCTTCAAGGATTATCATTCTTGGTGTGTTATGCTTTTATTTATCACATTTTTTGGCCGAGGGTGGTAACAATGAATCAGCGGATGTTGTAACGACAATTCAGGTAAAATCATAAATTAATTTCAAATAATTATGGAGTTTTTTGTTTAATCATCTATTTTGAATAAAATTTTCGATGCATTTATCTGATATACAGACAGAAGACGAATTATACGACTGTTATGATTTCTATTAGCAACCGACATTTAAAAATCCTTTGCTACAAGAGCATTCGTACCATCCAGAGGTTAGTACTTACTTTCGATATATTTATTTATCTATTTTACGCAAAAAATCACTTAAAGTAATTCAAACTCAAGAAATAATCTTACATTTTAAATTCACATTTTTTATCAACCAAAAATTCATACTTGCTACTATTTTTTAATACAATATTTACAAAGATTCATATCCAAGTCCATTTTAAAACAATTGTACCGAATCTTTATCCAAATTCGAGGAATCTAAAATGTCACGATCCATATGACGACCATTATAATTTGCCTAATATTTTAACGTCATTTTAACAACTTTAACATCTAATGAAAAACCTTCTCTTAAATAATTACATCTGCTTTATACATTTGTAGATGAAACATTTTTCTATGCCGGATTGGGTCTACTCTAATTCTAACAATGACACCTCGGATGAAGATATTTCAAGCATCATCATGACAGTAGATTGTCCAGATGGATCGATTCCAATAAGAAGACTTAACAAAGATGGTGAACCGTTGCAATATGATCAAGTACCTCGAGATTTTTATAGTCATTTGGGAAAAGATAATTATACTCAAAATACTTCCAATGGAAGGACTTACGTGAGTTTTCTATTACTTTACTACTCCGTACTACTACTACTACTAACGAAATTCATATATATAATAATTTTGATTCATATATATAATAATTTTGGCAATACTCTCTAAAAATATAGGTAAAAAAGTAACGATAAAATCTAAATATAAGCAGTAAAAAAGTAACGATAAAATATAATGCAACACAAATTAGGTAGATATTCGATTAAAGTTTAGTAAGATCCGAGGTTATATTTTATGTGTCACATGTTAAAGATCAGTGTTTTCTATTAAATGTCTCTTACAATAGTTTTTGAAAAAACATCGTAAACTATTTACTTACCTATAATGGAAATTTATTCGTTCGTAGTTTTTTATTAGTAACAATTAAGTACGAAGTAGTTATTTAATAGAGTACAATATTTTATATTTTGATCTCAAGACCATTTTATAGTTTTTTTAGCGGAGAAGTCACACTATTTATGTGAGAGGTCTTTCAATAATGTACGTTATTGATCTGATCAGTATTAAGAGACCGTTTCTCTAAAGTTTTCGTGATTAATCGTGTATATTATGTTATTGTAGTTTGGAGTTATTCAATCCGACGAATCAAATTCATTTCATGGAGTTGGTTCATTGCTCTCGGTTTGGAACCCTAGCGGTGTAAGAAATAACCAATATACTTCGGGTGAAATCATCGTTAAAAGTTCAGAAGATGTCCTAGTTGCGGGTTGGATGGTAAGTTTTTTTTTGAAATCTCAACTTTTCTAAGCCAAATTGTTCTTTTATTTAAGATTAATATATCTCTTTTACCATTATAACTGGTTAATAAAAAAATATAAATAGGGTAAAACTAGAATGCATCGGTGGTAATAATAATAATAATAATAAGCTAAGTTTGTATCATCTAATTCGATACTACGAGATATTATTTGACTAATAATATTATAATCATATCCATTTTAAAGCTCTGCTTGGTGCGTACTTTAAGCTACTAAGTAGATAGTTTATTTGACCAAAGTAACTTATTTGGCCAAAATTTCAGTTAGATTTTTCTTCTTGTAATAAATGTTTAAGTAACTTATTTAGTACATAAGATAACTAAAATAAAAAGTTATTTAGGCTATGTGAAAATAGACTACCGAAACTTTTCGATTTTCTATTTTTACACCTTCAATTATTATTATTATTATTATAAAAAAAAATGTTTCTTTAGTTCATTTTATCAAATACGTACTCCCTGTAGTTCTTTTTTATCTTCCCACTCAAATAATCGAAGAGAGTATCAGCTAATTTTTCGACTATTTTGTCTTAACATTTATAACGTTTTCATCAAACCAGTGAGTTCGTGAGTTCCAACTAACTTGTCAGCTTTCAAACTTATCAAATAGTTTCACCTAACATAGCCTAAGTTAGACCAACCAATCAATGAATTATTTCTATTTCGCTATTTTTTAAAAAATTTATGAAACCGAAAATTTGTAATATTTTTGTCTATTTTGTTGCTCGTGATTTAGGTGAATCCAATGGTCTACAAGGATACTCGAACCAGGCTCTTTACATACGCAGTCGTAAGTGCTTATACAATTCAATTTAATTTAATTTAATTCTCAATGTTACAAGCTTATACAAAAGTGACCTTACAGTTTTAGTGACATTTTTTTTAAAGAACTGTCGCTCTAAAGTTTTTTTTTTGGTGATTAATAGGCGCAAGGTATGCATTGTTTTAATGCGCATTGTGGAATCGTTCATGTTAACAAGAAAATTGCCCTTGATGCTCCAATACAACCAACATCTACTCGATTACCAATGAAAATATATCAATACGGATTTTTCATTTACCAGGTAAATGTCTTGATCTAGTACCCCCAATCTATGTGTTCTAGCGCAGTTTTAACCTTTTGAAAGACGGTTTTACGATAAATAATGTAAGCGATCAGAATATTAGATGACCAAATATTATATATTGATTGAAGTCACTATAAAACTATTGGACAAGTGCCACACTCTTAATGAAAATTATTGCGTAAAATCAATCTATATTTATTGATAAGAAAATCTTATTAAAATGTAAGAAAACCATTGATAAAAAAATAGTGATAAAATATATTTTTATGTCATAATATAAAGAACTGGCTAAATTAAAAAAATAGTGATAAATTATATTTTTATGACATAATAAAGAACTGGCTAAATTATATATTTCTATGACATAATATCAACTAAAATTACGTTTTAATGTATATTTTTAAATTTATCATTATTACTAACTCACTATCGTAGTAATAATCATATTTTGGATAATAACTTTGACTTGCGATAACTTATGGACACAAGTTCCAAAAATGATGATATTTTTCTTGAACTCATTATCTTTCCAAGATCTTCAAGTTGAGATTTTTTTTTACAATTTTGAAACTTGTACTAAGAGTTTTGCCCAATCAAACGTTTTAAACCGAATAAACTTTGACCAACCATAACTCTTTGTATCTCGAGTTCCGAAAGTGATGATTTTTTGTCCAAATTGATCGTTTTTGCAAGAGATCTTCAGTTTGAAATTGAAATCATCTCTTTTGGAATTCATTGCTAATTAGAATTATCGACCAAAAACCAGGATAAAAAGGACAATGGAGATTGGTGGCTAGCAATAACATCGAAGCGCATCCCAGTCGAATTTTGGCCGAATAAGATATTTAACGCGTTATCCTATGAAGCTATATACGCGGCGTGTGGAAGAGAAGCGTACGGGCCAACGAATATAATTCCTCCGGTCATGGGAAACGGGGTTCAGCCGAGGAGGGATGCCGCAAACAAATGGCCCTATTGCAGGGATACTACTGTGATCAACGAAAACCATAAGCCGGTCATCTATAACAATTTTAAGCCCTTTGCGACCGATAACAAAGATTATTTTGTTATTTATTATGACAAATTCAATATAGCTGCCTATAGAGGTCCTGGACATTTCTAGAAATTTTGTCAAATACCAGCACATGGTGCTAATAAAGACAAAACATTTGACATTTCTTAGGCAACATGTTACTTCGTATATTGTTATGTAATCTGATATGTATTTGATTCGTTTTATAATTTACGATCAACAGTGCCTTCACAGCCAAGAACTTGTTCTATTGTTTGGCAAAGACCTTAACTTTTCATATGATCTCTTTACTTGACTCTCTTCATTAAATTCATTCAAGGTATAGGTGATCATATGCGAGTTCGGGTCGACATGGGTCGGGTTAAGTGTGAAATTTTGGCCACAGGCAAGCGGGTTAGCGGGTTTTGTACGGGTTTGTGGGTCGATCCTTTTCATATTTTTGAAAATGTTATGTCCAAGCCCACTAAAAATTCGGACCGGACAGGATGGGCCAATAATGGCGCGGCCCATGAGCGGATATAATTCAAGGTATCCTCCACATGGTTGGAAACTTGGAATATATATTCAGATGACAATATTTTGTTCGCTTTGGATACAAGTGCAATGTCACTGATCGAAATCATCGAATGCTAGATGGGTAAATTTGTACTTCGAATGCCAGAGTTTAATAGAAATAACAAAGACCACCCTACAACAAGTTCAGAGTTTTAATATAAATTTTGTCATTTTTCTATGTAAATGAGTAAAATATTTGATTTGTTATAACGTTATGATAGATATCTCCATCACAAACAAGAATGTGTGAATTACTGTACTAAATTATACTCTGTATTTACGATTAATAGTAAGTTCCCTACAATTTAGAAAGGAGGTCGCGGATGAGATTTACTTTTTTTTAATTAATTTTTGGTTACGTTGACTCTAATATCAAGTAATTTTTGATATTTTGTTAATTTTATCTAATATACTTGATGTTTATTCACGAATGTTTGCAAAGTATGAGATACTCTTAAAAGTTGATATTCATATCACAGTAATGTACACCATTTCCTGAAGCGAATGGTATATCATATTTTGATGATGAAATACTCGTATATTTTATCTTTCATATAAATTTTGTTGTAACACCCCGTATTTTTAATAATCTTTTATAAACTCTTCATATTCTATGGTATATATTTTGAATTTAAGAAACTACTAGGTCCTCTTCTTTGATCGATCAGGAATCCTTATTTTTATTTTTTTAAAATTTCTCATCTTTATCCTTCATCATATATTTCTTTTAATGGGTCATTCTGTTTATTTATTTTGTTTTACTATTATTTATATTAAATTTAAATATAATGTGTGTGTAACGCTTTTCAGCTCAACTTAAGACAACTTAAGTCGGCCTTAACTCTTTCATTAATTCTTACTCGCACTCCTCAATATACATTTTAAAGATGAGAGTGAGTATCATAACCTTACAAAAGAAGTCAGAAACCGATTCAATCAACTAGTAGACGAAAGTTACATATTAATATTACGTTATTAGTATTTACGTCTTAAAACTATTTAAATTTCTCACTTAAATCAAAACTCGTTTGACCACGTCCCATCTTTCAACAATATATATATGGCCCTTGATTTGGTTTGGGAAGTTGGGTGTGGATTGGGAAGTTGGGAAGTTGTGTTGTTGGCCCTTGATTTGGTTTGGATGGATGGCTTAGATGGATAGTGTGTTGTAAAAAAAAAAGTCAAGTTCAATCACTCACAGCCTGACAACAGCAGTAGCAGCGTAGCAGTGGCAGCAGCAACTTTGCCCTCTCTCACACTATCAATCACACCCACCTCTCTCTCAACCCAATTCAAATTAATTCATTTCTATCACCAATTTTTTTCTACTCATCAAACCACTCACTCTCTACATGCTTCATAATTTCAATATTTTGTCTTCATAAATTTTAACCCAAAATTTTTCAACTTTCATTCATCTTCATCTTCAAGCTTTATTCATCCCACAAAAAAAACTTCATCTTCAAGCTTCATTCGTCCAACAAAAAAGAAGAATTTCTTTATCTTCAAGGTTCGTTAATCCGAAAAAAAAGTGACAACTTCATCTTCAAACTTCATCTTGAAGATGAAGTTGTTCTTTTTTTATGGATAATGAAGATGAATAATTTTATAAATACCAAAAAAAGAAAGTATGAAAAATAAAAAGAAGCTTGAAGAAGATGAAGATGATCGAAGATGAAGATGAAGATGAAGAAGAAGCTAAAAAAAATGAAGATGATCAAAGTTTATGCATAAACATACCTTGGCAAAAAAATTCTAATTTAAAAAAAGAACAACTCATTTAGTGCGTAATATTTTTGCAGAATTGCAAGGTCGCACAATTTCAGTTGTATAGTCACACTCATTATGCTGTATAGTCACACTCATTATGTTGTAGAATCACGCAGTTGTACACTCATCATTGAGTCAGATATTCAGTTGTATAGTCATACTCATTATGCTGTATAGTCACAATCGCTATGTTATAGAATCACGCAGCTGTAGAATACCTTGGGATTAAGGTATCATTCGTTGAATCATCTTCATCGTCATGCTTGTTTTATTTTTCATACCTTCTTTTTTTTGGTATTTATAAAATTATTCATCTTCATTATCCAAAAAAAATGAAGGTTGAATATGGATGAATGGACGACTGTGACTTTCCTCAGTAACTGCATTCTAAAAAAATGAAAGTATTAATCACATACAAAATTAAATAAACATTCATTAAATATTCAACCTCCATTCATGTTGGTTTCTTTTATAGTTGATTTCATGTTTGTAAGACGCATTTAAAAATTCGGAAAATTACTGAAACGTTCTACTCTCCTATCACATAAAATGAGCGACTTCGATTCATCCAACAAAAAAAGAAGAATTTCTTCATCTTCAAGATTCGTTCATCCAAAAAATCTTCCAACTTCATTATCCAACAAAAAAATATTCTAATTAATATATGTTCTAGTTAGAAATATTATTTTGATTGACAATAAAAACATTTAAATTAAAAAAATAACAACTCATTTTGTGCGTAATGTTCTTTCAAAATTGCAAGGTTACACACTTTCAGTTGTATAGTCACACTCTTTATATGCTGTATAGTCACACTCATTATGTTGACGTTCGACATTACGCACAAAATGAGTGTGATTCTACAACATAATGAGTGTGATTTTACAACATAATGAGTGTGATTCTACTGCATGGCAAGTGTGACTATACAAATGAAAAACCAAAATTTGTCCCGGTTATACAATATTAGGAGTGTGACTATACAACTTAGCTAGTGTGACTATACAACAAGGCAAATGTGACTATACAAATACGACCACTTTTGACTACAAACCAATGGGTGCACAGCTGCGTGGTTTTAAAGGTGGAAGGTTAAGTGATTTTGCTATAGACCTTACGTGATTAATTATGAAACTAGAAAATAGCGATGGAAATATATTTACATTAGACAAAGTTCATCCTTTACATATAGTAAGTCAAACATAAAAATATTCTAACCAACCAAACATCCTTTACATATAGCACGTCTATCCTAATGCGAACATTTTATCTCACATAAACACACAAGAGCTTAACGATAGTCTCCGGTACGTGCACAACAATACGTTGTCCAATACGTCGACCGTTGTATCTTCCACGACCTTCTTCTTCCCACTGCCCTTTTACCAACATTCTTTTTTCCACCAACCATTTCGCTGCGACAAAACACATAATCAATCTAAATCACACAATAAGTATGACTATACAACTGAATATGTGACTACAATGACTGTACAGCTGTGTGATTGTACAACATAATGAATGTGACTATACAACTTTAACTGTGTGACTATACAACATAAATGGTGTGATCCTACAACATAAACGGTGTGATCCTACAACATAATGATTGTGATCCTACAACATAACGAGTATGACTATACAATTTCAACTGTGTGATTATACAATTAAATTATACTTATTTATACTTCAATCATCATTAGCAAAGATGATTACACACACTAATCCCTGCAAGAATTTTTGTGATTCTACAATATAATGAGTGTGACTATACAACATCAACTGTTTGACTAAACAACCTAAAGTTTGTGACTACAAAACTAAAACTGTGAAATGGAAACTAAAAGCCATACAATTAATTATACTTTAATCATCATTAGCAAAGTCACATTCATAATTAGAAAGATGATTATACATACGAATCAAAGCAAATGATTTAAACATTCATTAAATATTCAACATCCATTCATCCATATTCAACCTTCATTTTTTTTGGATAATGAAGATGAATAATTTTATAAATAACAAAAAAAAGAAGGTATGAAAAATAAAACAAGCATTAAGATGAAGATGATTCAACGAATGATACCTTAATTCCAAGGTATTCTACAGCTGCGTGATTCTACAACATAGCGAGTGTGACTATATAGCATAATGAGTATGACTATACAGCTGAATATGTGACTACAATGAGTGTACAGCTGCGTGATTCTACAACATAATGAGTGTGACTATACAGCATAATGACTGTGACTTTGCAATTCTACAAGAACATTACGCACTAAATGACTTGTTCATCTTCATCTTCATCTTCATCTTCAAGCTCCATTCATCCCACAAAAAAAGAACAACTTCATCTTCAAACTTCATCTTAAAGATGAAGTTGTTCCTTTTTTTGGATAATGAAGATGGATAATTTTATAAATACCAAAAAAAAGAAGGTATGAAAAATAAAAAGAAGCTTGAAGATGATCGAAGATGAAGATGAAGAAGAAGCTAAGAAAATGAAGATGATCTATGTTTATTCATTCAATAATTCTCACCCTTAATTACATTCACCCTCCTTAATCACTCTCTTCCACCTTCATCTACTCCCTATTCAATCTTAATTCTCTGCAAACAAGATAAACGGATGAAGAAGAAAAGTTCATCACCCCAACGAACCCTTCAACTCTCTTTTAGTCCATCAAACCGATTTTTTCTTCACACACTCGATTATTCAATTACTCCTATCCTCAAAATTAATTATAGCCTTCATCATCCTCCATCTAATAAAAGGTATTAAATTTCCTTGTACTCAAAATTTCAGAATCCCTCATTTTCTTAGTAACATTTGTCTTGAGTAGAATCGACATGCATGTCAATATAATGGCAAAATCTGAACTCAAAATCTACTTTTACTTAATAAGAAATTGTCATAGTTGTATTAGAGTGGTGTAATCAGAATTAGTTATCTAATTTAATTTTTGGTAATGCCTTGGTCCTGTTGAGGAGAATAGGCGGAGGAAGAATTGGTTTGATCGGCAAATCGAGCCCGCTTCAAGACTCGCGCGTGATCAAGGCTTTGTTAGAATTTATGATAGACTTAATAACTGATTAAGTAGTTTGATCAGTTTAGAGTTACTGAATTGTGATCCATTTGGTGCTCAACATAAACTCTACTGAATATCTATCTCTTATCTCCTATAATCCTATATTCCATTAATCACTATACAGAAACTTTATCTAGTTGTAACTTTATCTTTGATGGAAAGATTAGTATACATACAACATCATTCATGGTCACTAAATTCATCTTCTCTATTCATCTATACACCATCTAAATCTGAGAGGAAAGAGTTTAGAACCAACAATATAGTTAGGACGGTCGACGGTATTCGGGGACGGTATTTTCGGGTTGTAGATACAGCTGTTCAAGAATCCGATAAGCAATAGCTGGAGGTTATTTCTAGATGCTATTATTTACTTCCGCTTTTGAGTTTATCATTATGTTCATTTATCAATTAAGAACATGATAAATTCATATAGTGAACTTACATTTGGTATCAGAGCTTCAGTTTATACCTCTGTCTTGCTTGCTGTTTTAATTTCATCCTTAGGTTCATACTATAATCCTCTTTATATCCCCGTTTTTAATTTTTCTGGGCTGGTTTTTGGGCATCGTCTGAGTCTGGAATTTTTTTGTTGTTTTTCTTTATTTCTGAGCCCGTTTCATTGTATTTACGGAGGTTAGGGATGAAGTTGGTGTTTAAGTATATACGCATGCCTTCTATAGTTCTGTCTGTATCTCACGTGTACTCCATATGCATTTTTTTCTTCTTCTTTTTGCTTTACACGTTTTTGACAGATGTTAAGTAAAAACCTATAGCCTATTGAAGCTTCAAATGATGGGTTCTTATTTTTTTTGTCTTTTACTTTAGCAGCCTCTCGTATTTATTTTGTTGGGTACTCATGTCATGCATATTTGGACTTTTTGCCACCATGTTCATGTTATATGCTTTTTTTTATAGAGTAATCCTTTCGTATTACATTCCGGATATTTTGTTATGTCAGAATAATAAGTTACGTTTTGGGTTATATGAATATCAAGGTTCACATAATAAATTCAGTACTATTATTATGTCGGTTTTAAGTTGTCTATATACCTTAAGCTAAAATATATAGATTAATAAAGTAATGTTGAGTGATTCGTAAATTTTATTGGTTATGGAGTAGCCACAGCATCTCTAATTGTTTGAAATTTCATTTTGGAATCACATGTAGTAACTAAACATTAATTGTAATCAATCGTACGTAATATAATAAAATATACCCACAGGAAATTTTGTTATATTTGTATGATTAATTAGGATGAATATTAAACTATATTTCTTGATCTACCCACAGGAGTTAAGAAATAAAAATTTGATAGTCTCATCATTGAGTTAATTAAAATTAAAAATATAAAAGAGTCTAATTTGAGTAGGACTTTAGCCCACAGGTAAGCTTTATGTCACTAGATTCATATTAGCATGATTTTACATTGGTGAAACATGATTATAGTTATGTCTCAAGCTAATGTTTGGGGTGGAGGTCCCCGAACGTCCCTTGGGTTACGGATTTGGTGTGAATCAAACTGATATATATGGGGTGCGCAGTATCCTAAGAAAGAGAGATTTAAGTGCAGTGAAAAAGATATTTCAGCTTTTTGGGATGTGCAAAAGGTTGTGGATAAGTTGACAGAGGAGAATAAGGGAATGAAGAAGAAAAATGAAGAGCTACAATTGAAGTATGCTGAGACTAATTTGTTACAAAAAAAAAATTTGAATGTAATGAGTAGTGGGGGAACATCAGATGAGAGTGCAAATATGGCAAAGACAATCTTGCACAGCATTGCTGATCCTGAGGAAATTTATTTCTCTAATATGCATTTATATTTTCTACCTATTTATGGTTCATTATATGGTCTATTCACTTTTCCTTATTATATTTTTTTTACCACTACACGACATTGTACAACACAAAAAGGGAGATGATGATGGAATTGATGGATGACAAAATCGACTCACATGGACATTAAATTCAATGTTTTTTCGAAGGAAAACACGTACCTTTTAAAATAATGCTGTAGTTTTTTAGTTTTTTATTTTATTTACTTTGGATTGCGAAATATATGATTGGACGGAGATTATTCTAGGTATTCGTCGTATGAAACTCTATTTATTGATTGCGAAATATATATATGATTGGAGATTATTCTAATTAAGTGTTTGTTTTCTGAACGACCAACTCGATCTTTGTGTATATGGATATCAATTCAGTAATGTGGAGTCGCGCTTTTTAGACAACATAAATATGTAATCGCAAGCTGTATTCAGTTGTTGGAAATATATAATTATTATTATATTCTTTATGATAAGATTCTCGACGCTTTTACAATATCAAAGTGTTGATAACTGAATTTTATATTATTATTCGACACTTTAAGTAGTAGAAAGTCTCCCGCTTTGAAAAAAAATTGGCCCGGAAAAAAAAAATCGCGACATAGAAAAGCGTCGAGGTTGCATATTTTAGTGTACCATGTAGTGACGCAAAAAAGCGTCTTAAATAAAATATTCAACGTTTTAATGCGCCGAGAATGGCGACATAAAAATATGCCGAGAATTCCCGACGCCCAAAATCTCCACGCTTTCTAGAAGCGTCGAGAATTAAATTTGCGACACTTTTAAGCGTCGGGAACCCACCTTTAAGGCGTCAAGAAACCAAGGATTTTGTAGTAGTGTAAGTATATGAACCTCTACACAATAATTATGTTTAGAGAAGCATTCAACATGCATGTGAATGCATGGTTTCATTTTCTCAACTTGAAGTTTGAGCGTATGAGAAATCATACATGAATAATTTTCTGGTCATGTGAAAATACTTTATGGTCTAAAAATACCATAATAGTTGGAAAATATTGTAGTGAAATGCTACGATGAGTTTTTCAATCCGTACAATGGCAAGAAAGATAAATTATTATTTAAGATAAAATCGGATTGATTGATTCTCCTGAACATAATCAGTCCATGTCACTATGACCGGTAATAGCAAGTCATAATATCATACATAGCAAAACGAGATTAATGAATGCGTAGTTCATATTAAAATGAGATTACGTATAGTTTGGATTATTTTAATAAACACACGCATAGTTAGTATTATTCCCATGAAATAACCCTATTATTAAACGAGTATTTAACCAATTAAATCAAGGGCAATTGGATTCATTGTATCATGATATTTGTTTTAAGAAAAAAAATGGTAACTATGGATACAAACCGGATAATGTACCTTTTAAATTTTTTTACGGAGATCTTTTTTTTTCTAGTACAGAGTATAACACATCTTCGAAAAAATTTTCTTAAAAAAAATGTTTTCTTTACTATAAAGGTACGTAAATAATTTCATATTTCAAGTATTATCAGGATTAATTAGTCATCTTCTAAGCGCTCGTAAGTTGTATGTACATACAAAGTCGTTCAAATTACTTTCATTTTTTAGTGTATTTGGAATTAAAACTATATGTCGATAATTTTGATTTTTTTTATTTCTACGCAACATATTATTAATTTAGCGTCTCCTATCTTTTTAATTTGTATTTTTTAACTATTTTTTTTTACTAAAAATCTTGATTCTGTTACTAATGTTATTGTTGGTGTGACTTTTGTATATATGTGCAATTTAAAGAGGTAAATGGCACCTTCAAGGATTATCATTCTTGGTGTGTTATGCTTTTATTTATCACATTTTTTGGCCGAGGGTGGTAACAATGAATCAGCGGATGTTGTAACGACAATTTAGGTAAAATCATAAATTAATTTCAAATAATTATGGAGTTTTTTGTTTAATCATCTATTTTGAATAAAATTTTCGATGCATTTATCTGATATACAGACAGAAGACGAATTATACGACTGTTATGATTTCTATTAGCAACCGACATTTAAAAATCCTTTGCTACAAGAGCATTCGTACCATCCAGAGGTTAGTACTTACTTTCGATATATTTATTTATCTATTTTACGCAAAAAATCACTTAAAGTAATTCAAACTCAAGAAATAATCTTACATTTTAAATTCACATTTTTTATCAACCAAAAATTCATACTTGCTACTATTTTTTAATACAATATTTACAAAGATTCATATCCAAGTCCATTTTAAAACAATTGTACCGAATCTTTATCCAAATTCGAGGAATCTAAAATGTCACGATCCATATGACGACCATTATAATTTGCCTAATATTTTAACGTCATTTTAACAACTTTAACATCTAATGAAAAACCTTCTCTTAAATAATTACATCTGCTTTATACATTTGTAGATGAAACATTTTTCTATGCCGGATTGGGTCTACTCTAATTCTAACAATGACACCTCGGATGAAGATATTTCAAGCATCATCATGACAGTAGATTGTCCAGATGGATCGATTCCAATAAGAAGACTTAACAAAGATGGTGAACCGTTGCAATATGATCAAGTACCTCGAGATTTTTATAGTCATTTGGGAAAAGATAATTATACTCAAAATACTTCCAATGGAAGGACTTACGTGAGTTTTCTATTACTTTACTACTCCGTACTACTACTACTACTACTAACGAAATTCATATATATAATAATTTTGATTCATATATATAATAATTTTGGCAATACTCTCTAAAAATATAGGTAAAAAAGTAACGATAAAATCTAAATATAAGCAGTAAAAAAGTAACGATAAAATATAATGCAACACAAATTAGGTAGATATTCGATTAAAGTTTAGTAAGATCCGAGGTTATATTTTATGTGTCACATGTTAAAGATCAGTGTTTTCTATTAAATGTTTCTTACAATAGTTTTTGAAAAAACATCGTAAACTATTTACTTACCTATAATGGAAATTTATTCGTTCGTAGTTTTTTATTAGTAACAATTAAGTACGAAGTAGTTATTTAATAGAGTACAATATTTTATATTTTGATCTCAAGACCATTTTATAGTTTTAGCGGTGTAAGAAATAACCAATATACTTCGGGTGAAATCATCGTTAAAAGTTCAGAAGATGTCCTAGTTGCGGGTTGGATGGTAAGTTTTTTTTTTGAAATCTCAACTTTTCTAAGCCAAATTGTTCTTTTATTTAAGATTAATATATCTCTTTTACCATTATAACTAGTTAATAAAAAAATATAAATAGGGTAAAACTAGAATGCATCGGTGGTAATAATAATAATAATAATAATAAGCTAAGTTTGTATCATCTAATTCGATACTACGAGATATTATTTGACTAATAATATTATAATCATATCCATTTTAAAGCTCTGCTTGGTGCGTACTTTAAGCTACTAAGTAGATAGTTTATTTGACCAAAGTAACTTATTTGACCAAAATTTCAGTTAGATTTTTCTTCTTGTAATAAATGTTTAAGTAACTTATTTAGTACATAAGATAACTAAAATAAAAAGTTATTTAGGCTATGTGAAAATAGACTACCGAAACTTTTCGATTTTCTATTTTTACACCTTCAATTATTATTATTATTATTATTATTATTATAAAAAAAAATGTTTCTTTATTTCATTTTATCAAATACGTACTCCCTGTAGTTCTTTTTTATCTTCCCACTCAAATAATCGAAGAGAGTATCAGCTAATTTTTCGACTATTTTGTCTTAACATTTTTAACGTTTTCATCAAACCAGTGAGTTCGTGAGTTCCAACTAACTTGTCAGCTTTCAAACTTATCAAATAGTTTCACCTAACATAGCCTAAGTTAGACCAACCAATCAATGAATTATTTCTATTTCGCTATTTTTTAAAAAATTTATGAAACCGAAAATTTGTAATATTTATGTCTATTTTGTTGCTCGTGATTTAGGTGAATCCAATGGTCTACAAGGATACTCGAACCAGGCTCTTTACATACGCAGTCGTAAGTGCTTATACAATTCAATTTAGTTTAATTTAATTCTCGATGTTACAAGCTTATACAAAAGTGACCTTACAGTTTTAGTGACATTTTTTTTAAAGAACTGTCGCTCTAAAGTTTTTTTTGGTGATTAATAGGCGCAAGGTATGCATTGTTTTAATGCGCATTGTGGATTCGTTCATGTTAACAAGAAAATTGCCCTTGATGCTCCAATACAACCAACATCTACTCGATTACCAATGAAAATATATCAATACGGATTTTTCATTTACCATGTAAATGTCTTGATCTAGTACCCCCAATCTATGTGTTCTAGCGCAGTTTTAACCTTTTGAAAGACGGTTTTACGATAAATAATGTAAGCGATCAGAATATTAGATGACCAGATATTATATATTGATTGAAGTCACTATAAAACTATTGGACAAGTGCCACACTCTTAATGAAAATTATTGCGTAAAATCAATCTATATTTATTGATAAGAAAATCTTATTAAAATGTAAGAAAACCATTGATAAAAAAAATAGTGATAAAATATATTTTTATGTCATAATATAAAGAACTGGCTAAATTAAAAAAATAGTGATAAATTATATTTTTATGACATAATAAAGAACTGGCTAAATTATATATTTCTATGACATAATATCAACTAAAATTACGTTTTAATGTATATTTTTAAATTTATCATTATTACTAACTCACTATCGTAGTAATAATCATATTTTGGATAATAACTTTGACTTGCGATAACTTATGGACACAAGTTCCAAAAATGATGATATTTTTCTTGAACTCATTATCTTTCCAAGATCTTCAAGTTGAGATTTTTTTTTACAATTTTGAAACTTGTACTAAGAGTTTTGCCCAATCAAACGTTTTAAACCGAATAAACTTTGACCAACCATAACTCTTTGTATCTCGAGTTCCGAAAGTGATGATTTTTTGTCCAAATTGATCGTTTTTGCAAGAGATCTTCAGTTTGAAATTGAAATCATCTCTTTTGGAATTCATTGCTAATTAGAATTATCGACCAAAAACCAGGATAAAAAGGACAATGGAGATTGGTGGCTAGCAATAACATCGAAGCGCATCCCAGTCGAATTTTGGCCGAATAAGATATTTAACGCGTTATCCTATGAAGCTATATACGCGGCGTGTGGAAGAGAAGCGTACGGGCCAACGAATATAATTCCTCCGGTCATGGGAAACGGGGTTCAGCCGAGGAGGGATGCCGCAAACAAATGGCCCTATTGCAGGGATACTACTGTGATCAACGAAAACCATAAGCCGGTCATCTATAACAATTTTAAGCCCTTTGCGACCGATAACAAAGATTATTTTGTTATTTATTATGACAAATTCAATATAGCTGCCTATAGAGGTCCTGGACATTTCTAGAAATTTTGTCAAATACCAGCACATGGTGCTAATAAAGACAAAACATTTGACATTTCTTAGGCAACATGTTACTTCGTATATTGTTATGTAATCTGATATGTATTTGATTCGTTTTATAATTTACGATCAACAGTGCCTTCACAGCCAAGAACTTGTTCTATTGTTTGGCAAAGACCTTAACTTTTCATATGATCTCTTTACTTGACTCTCTTCGTTAAATTCATTCAAGGTATAGGTGATCATATGCGAGTTCGGGTCGACATGGGTCGGGTTAAGTGTGAAATTTTGGCCACAGGCAAGCGGGTTAGCGGGTTTTGTACGGGTTTGTGGGTCGATCCTTTTCATATTTTTGAAAATGTTATGTCCAAGTCCACTAAAAATTCGGACCGGACAGGATGGGCCAATAATGGCACGGCCCATGAGCGGATATAATTCATGGTATCCTCCACATGGTTGGAAACTTGGAATATATATTTAGATGACAATATTTTGTTCGCTTTGGATACAAGTGCAATGTCACAGATCGAAATCATCGAATGCCAGAAGGGTAAATTTGTTCTTCGAATGCCAGAGTTTAATAGAAATAACAAAGACCACCCTACAACAAGTTAGAGTTTAATATAAATTTTGTCTTTTTTCTATGTAAATGACTAAAATATTTGATTTGTTATAACGTTATGATAGATATCTCCATCACAAAGAAGAATGTGTGAATTACTGTACTAAATTATACTCTGTATTTACGATTAATAGTTAGTTTCCTACAATTTAGAAAGGAGGTCGCGGATGAGATTTACTTTTTTTTAATTAATTTTTGGTTACGTTGACTCTAATATCAAGTAAATTTTGATATTTTGTTAATTTTGATCTAATAAACGTGATGTTTATTCACGAATGTTTGCAAAGTATGAGATACTCTTAAAAGTTGATATTCATATCACAGTAATGTACACCATTTCCTGAAGCGGCGAATGGTATATCATATTTTGATGATGGAATACTCGTATATTTTATCTTTCATTTAAATTTTGTTGTAACACCCCGTATTTTTAATAATCTTTTATAAACTCTTCCTATTCTATGGTATATATTTTGAATTTTAGAAACTACTAGGCCCTCTTCTTTGATCGATCAGGAATCCTTATTTTTATTTTATTAAAATTTCTCATCTTTATCGTTCATCGTATATTTCTTTTAATGGGTCATTCTGTTTATTTATTTTGTTTTACTATTATTTATATTATATTTAAATATAATGTGTGTGTAACACTTTTCAGGTCAACTTAAGACAACTTAAGCCGATCCTAACTCTTTCATTAATTCTTACTCACACACCTCAATATACGTTTTATAGATGAGAGTGAGTATCACAACCTTACAGAAGAAGTCAGAAACCGATTCAATCAACTAGTAGACGAAAGTTATATATTAATATTACGTTATTAGTATTTACGTCTTAAAACTATTTAAATTTCTCCCTTAAATCAAAACTCGTTTGACCACGTCTCATCTTTCAACAATATATATATGGACCTTGATTTGGTTTGGGAAGTTGGGTGTGGATTGGGAAGTTAGGAAGTTGTGCTGTTGGCCCTGGATTTGGTTTGGATGGATGGTGTGTTGTAAAAAAAAAAGTCAAGTTCAATCACTCACAGCCTGACAACAGCAGTAGCAGCGTAGCAATGGCATCAGAAACTTTGCCCTCTCTCACACTATCAATCACACCCACCTCTCTCTCAACCCAATTCAAATTAATTCAATTCTATCACCAATTTTTTTCTACTCATCAAACCACTCACTCTCTACATGCTTCATAATTTCAATATTTTGTCTTCATAAATTTTAACCCCAAATTTTTCAACTTTCATTCATCTTCATCTTCATCTTCAAGCTTTATTCATCCCACAAAAAAAAAACTTCATCTTCAAGCTTCATTCATCCAACAAAAAAGATGAATTTCTTTATCTTCAAGGTTCGTTAATCCGAAAAAAAAGAGACAACTTCATCTTCAAACTTCATCTTAAAGATGATGTTGTTCTTTTTTTTTGGATAATGAAGATGAATAATATGATCGTGAAGACTTAACAAAGATGGTGAACTGTTGCAATATGATCAAGTACCTCGAGATTTTTATAGTCATTTGGGAAAAGATAATTATACTCAAAATAGTTCCAATGGAAGGACTTACGTGAGTTTTCTATTACTTTACTACTCCGTACTACTACTACTACTACTACTACTACTACTAACAAAATTCATATATATATAATAGTTTTGATTCATATATAATAATTTTGTCAATATTCCCGTAAAAATATAGGTAAAAAAGTAACGATAAAATATAATGCAACACAAATTAGGTAGATATTCGATTAAAGTTTAGTAAGATCCAAGGTTATATTTTTTGTGTCACATGTAAAAGATCGGTGTTTTCTATTAAATGTCTCTTACAATAGTTTTGGAAAAAAAAACATAGTCAACTATTTAATTACCTATAATGGAAATTTATTCGTTCGTAGTTTTTTATTAGTAACAATCAAGTACGAAGTAGTTATTTAATACAATATTCTATATTTTGATATCAAGACCATTTTATAGCTTTTTTACGGAGAAGTCACGCTATTTATGTGAGAGGTCTTTCAATAATGTATGTTATTGATCTGATCAGTATTAAGAGACCGTTTCTCTAACGTTTTCGTGATTAATCGTGTATATTATGTTATTGTAGTTTGGAGTTATTCAATCCGACGAATCAAATTCATTTCATGGAATTGGTTCATTGCTATTGGTTTGGCACCCTAGCGGTGTAAAAAATAACCAATATACTTCGGGTGAAATCATCGTTAAAAGTTCAGAAGATGTCCTAGTTGCTGGTTGGACGGTGAGTTTTTTTTTTTTAAATCTAAAATTTTCTAAGCCAAATCGTTCTTTTATTTAAGATTAATATATCTCTTTTACCATTATAACCGGTTAATAAAAAAATAAAAATAGGGTAAAACTGGAATGCATCGGTGGTAATAGTAATAGCAATAATAATAATTATAATTATAATTATAATTATAATTATAATTATAATTATAATAATTATAATAATAATGATGATGATGATGATAATACTAATAATAATAATAATTATAATAATAATAATAATAATAATTATAATTATAATAATAATAACAATAATAATAATAATAATAATAATAACAACAATAATAATAACAATAATAATAACAATAATAATAACAATAATAATAACAATAATAATAATAATAATAATAATAATAATAATAATATTTGTGCACCAAGACTGGGTACGGGTTCCTTCCTTTCTCTTTCTCTTCTCTAGGGGAGCTTGACGCGGAGGCAGCTGCTTTACTCAAACGGATTCAGAAATTCTCTATCTCTCAGGACGCGGGAGCTCGAGCAGTTGCTTTTATTTTTACTCGTCTTAGTTTTTCTATCGCTAAGGGAGTGGGTGCCCAGATAGTATCTCGGCTACCCACTAACTTCTTGTAATTTGTTTCGTTATTAATGCAAGTTCCAGTTCATAATAATAATAAAAAAAACAAAAAAAACAAAAAAAAAAAAAAAAAAAATAAAATAATAATAATAATAATAATAATAATAATAATAATAATAATAATAATAATAATAATAATAATAATAATAATAATAATAATAATAATAATAATAATAATAATAATAATAATAATAATAATAATAATAATAATAATAAACTTCCATAAACTTCCATAAACTTCCTCCTAACATTAATCCTCATGAAGATAGCATCTTGGAATGTTAGAGGGTTTAATAATCCTCTTAAGCATAACGAAGTAAGGGAGTTTCTTCTATCCCATAAACTTGACATTCTTATTGTTCTTGAGACTAGAGTGAAATGTGATAAAGCTGCTTCTATTAGGCTTGCTTCCTTTAGACCTTGGGTGGTAATTGACAATTATGAACACCACTATAATGGTGGAATCTGGATACTTTTCAATCTTGCTGCAGTTAGCTTTACCCTTATAAGTAAATCTGCTCAACAGATTACTGGATCAGTGCATCATAATCTCTCTAATAAAGACTTTGCTATTTCAGCCATATATGGCTATAATAATGATACTCAAAGGCTCAGTCTCTGGTCTGAGCTTCACTCTCTTTCTTTTTCTTCTCCTTGGTTGTTGCTTGGAGATTTTAACATTGTTAGGAATCCTGAAGGAAAGGTTGGATCCACTCCCCTTTCTTTTCAGGCAATGTGGGATTTTAATAATTGTATCCTAAACTGTGGTTTGGATGACTTAAATAGCTCAGGTTGCAATCTAACCTGGACTAATAAGCAGGAACCAAGTTCTAGGGTGTGGTCTAAGCTTGACAGAGCTCTGATCAATTTTGCTTGGGGTCAGGAATTTCCTACATCCTATGCTATTTTTTGTGAGCCTGGTATATCTGATCATTCCCCCATTTTGGTGTCTGTGGATTCAGCTATACATGCTAAGAAAAACTTCAGTTTCCTCAATATGTGGCCTAGTCACCCTGATTATAACTCAGTGATCAAACAGGCTTGGTCAAGTTATTTGAGTGGTTCACCCATTTTTAGGTTTTTCCACAAGCTAAAATGTGTTAAGAAGGCTCTTAAATATTTTCATAAAACTAATTTCTCAAATCTGGAGGCTCAAGTTAGTAAGGCTAAATCTGATCTCTTGCAATGCCAGAGGCAGATCCAGCAGTCTTCTTTATCTTCTCATCTTTTGGCTTTAGAAGCCTCTCTATTGCAAGACTATAGCAAACTTAAGAGCTCTGAGCTAAGTATGCTTCATCAGAGGGCTAAGATCAAACATATTCAACTTGCTGATTGCTCATCAAAGTATTTTCATGCTAAGATTTCTGAAAGAAAACAACAGCAAATGATTGGGGCTATCATGACTCATACAGGCTCTTTGGTTACTGTAATGGATATGATCTCGAAAGCTTTTCAAGACTATTATGCTACTCTCTTAGGTAATACTACTCATACTTCTGGATCTTTCACTCAAGAAGGGGGAGTTCCTGAGAATATGTTTAATAGCCTTATGGAGCCAGTGCAGGTTTCTGAAATTAAAGATGCAGTTTTTTCCATGGACTCAAATAGCAGCCCTGGAATTGATGGTTTTTCTGCAGGTTTTTTCAAAGCCTCTTGGAGTGTCATTGAGATTGATTTTTGTCAAGCAATTTGGGGCTTCTTTAAGTCCAGCAAAATGCCTAAGCAAGCTAACTTCAATGTGGTTTCTCTTATTCCTAAGAAGCAGAATGCTTCTTCTGTTGTTGATTTTAGGCCTATCTCTTGTTGCACTGTCTTCTACAAAACAGTCTCTAAGATTTTGGCCAATAGACTTAAAAGGGTCTTGCCTCACATCATTGGTCCAGAACAAGCTGCTTTCCTTGAAGGTAGGAATATCTTTGATAATATCCTATTGTCTCAAGCTCTTGTTAAGGGATATAATAGAAAATATCTTACTCCAAGGTGTTTGATTAAAGTAGATATAAGAAAGGCTTTTGATTCTCTGCAATGGAGATTTATAGAAGCTATGCTAAGAAATTTTGGCTTCCCTGATAATTTTGTAGGCTGGATTATGGGGTGTATTTCATCCCCTTGGTATTCTTTTAAAACAAATGGAGCTGTTTCAGGGTTTTTGCAGGGGAAGAGTGGAATTAGGCAGGGAGATCCTTTGTCTCCCTACCTATTTGTTATGAGTATGGAAATCCTTTCTCAATCCCTCAGGAAAATTTGTGAACAGGAACAAGTCTCATATCATCCTAAGTGCTGCAAAATAAAGCTTACTCATCTAATATTTGCTGATGATTTAATGATCTTCACTAGGGGAGATGTTCCTTTTGTTTCTGCAGTTAGAACATCTTTGAATGTGTTTGCTCAGCTCTCAGGTTTACATGCTAATGTAGAGAAAACTTGCATTTATTTTGGAGGGGTTAAGCCTGATATTCGACAAGAGATTTTAACTGCTACTGGTTTTTCTTCTGGGGAGTTTCCTTTCAGATATCTGGGGATACCTCTCTCAGAAGGTCGGTTAACAGGTGATATATTTGATTCTCTGATTCTGAAAATTCAAAGAAGCATACATCATTGGTCCACTCATTTTCTTTCCCATGCTGGCAAAGCTCAGTTACTTAACTCTGCTTTTTTTGGACTGGAAAACTACTGGTGTTCAGCCATTCTTCTGCCTAAGAATGTAGTCAAACAAGTTAATAAAATCTGTAAAGATTTATTTTGGGGAATTCTAGAAGGTGACAGGAAATTGGTGTTTAAAAAATGGTCTGAGATCTGTTCCCCTTGGACTGCTGGTGGCTTTCATGTTAAGGATGTGGAGGCATGGAATGCAGCTTTAATATCTAAATGGCTATGGCAATTTTCCAGAGAAGGGTCTAGTATTTGGTCCAATTGGTGTGATGCTTATATCTTCTCTAGTAACTCAATTTGGATAGTTTCTTCAAAGGAGTATTTCTCCTCTGGTTAAAGGGTATCGTTAGAGTTAGAGATCAGTTAATTCAAATGACAGGCTCAGTTCTTAATGCTACAAAGCTCTTACAGTCTTGGGGTTCTCAGAAATTCTTGGTTTCTAAATGCTATCGATTTCTTAAGAATTGGCCTATTAAGACTTGGTGTAGAATACTTGTTACATCCAGGATTCTTCCTAGTCATAAAATATTTCCATCCATGGCTATGCAAAGCCAATTGGCTACTGTGGATCAGCTACAACGAAGGGGATATCAGTTGGCTAATAGATGCGGTCTATGTCTGGCTGCCAAGGAAACTCATGGTCACTTGTTCTTTTTCTGTTCTTTTTCTGTTCTTTTTCTAAACAGGTCTGGAAAGAAATCTTAGGTTGGATGTTCATAAATATGCAAGAGTTTTCTTTGAAGAGCATTGTTAGATGGATGCTTGCCTCTCATAAGAAAAAGCATTGGAAAATGCCTTGGATGCAAGTGAGTTTAGCTGCTGTTGTTACTATGCTCTGGAAGGAGCGTAATAAGCGTATCTTCACCTCGCAATGGTCCAGTATTGATGCAGTAATTAGTAGAATTAAGTTCTATGTAGCAGCACGTTTTTGTAATGAAAGTAATCCTAGATATGCTAGGAGTAAGGAGAATATAGGGTCTTTTAATGCCTTGGCATGCTAGTGTGATAGAGCTTTTTTGCATCAAAATTGTAATTTCACTCTTTCATGAATGAAATGATATCTTTTCTTGCAAAAAAAAATAAAAAAAAATAAAAAACTAAAATAGATAATAATAATAATAATAATAATAATAATAATAATCAAGTTAGTGAGAGAGGGCGATCCAGGCTAGGGTTCTCCTTCGCGTTTTTTCTGCCGGTACTCCGCCGTGCTCTGCTTGCCGGCTGTCGCTTCCTCCGCCGGTACTCCGTCGTCCGCCTTCCTCTTCGGCCATTCCCGTCTGTTCCCCCGGTCAATTTCTACCGGAATTCTGCTACTCTTGGTTTGCCCCTGTTGCTGGTTTGTTCGTCGGCGCTCTGCCGCT
The DNA here is from genome assembly GCA_958450325.1 of Agrostemma githago. NCBI lineage: Eukaryota > Viridiplantae > Streptophyta > Magnoliopsida > Caryophyllales > Caryophyllaceae > Agrostemma > Agrostemma githago. Next base: position 10,430,017 of record OY288242.1, read on the forward strand.
GCTCTGCCACTTGTTGCCGGCTGCCTCTTCTTCCTTCGCCTGCCTTCCACTCCTGCCTCCGTGTCCATTCTTTTGGTCATTCCTGTCGGACTACTGCTCTCCTGTTGTTCGCCGCTGCTGCTGGGTTGTGTGCCGTCGACGGGCCTTTGTCCTCGTCGGTGGTCCTGGTCCCTGGCAGACTGTGTGTCGGCAGCTGGTTTGTTGGCTGTTTTTTCCGTCTCCCTCCCACCGTCTTCATTTTCAGCCGGAATCGAGTCGATTTTTCGTTGTTGTTCCTCGGTCTTTCTGTCGTTGCTGCTGGTTTCTCGCCCCAATCCAGGTGGTCCTCTCCGGTGTCGGTTCTTGCTTGTTGCGTTTCGTTTTGTTTGATCTGTTTTCCTTTGGCCTGTTTTTGCTTGCTCCTGGTTTGGGTTGTAGCTGCTACGGTGTCAGGTGGTCTCGGTTTGGGCGTGTGGTGTGGGCGTTGTGGCGTATTGGTTGTTTCGGGGGTTGTTTTCGTGTGCTTTCTTTTGTTTATTAATTTGTTTGCCTGTTTTCTCTTCTCGGGTTGCCGGTTCTCCATCTCTAGACTTGCGCGTTTCCATTGCCCCTTCGTTTGTCTTTCTGAGTGTCGTGAAAATAATGGGAAGGGTCTGGTTAAAACCTCCATGATCATCCATCTCCGAGATCGACATGGCCTTGGAAAGGCTCAGGTAACCACGCGTCAAGCCCTTTCCTCTGATTTATCTATTTTTTCTGAGGCTGAGATTACCCTTAAGCGTATGAGTCTTTGGCTTTGTGGGGTTTGCTTTACTACACATTCTCTTTCTGCCAAGTGTCGGCACGGGCCGGGGTCTGATTTTGTTGCACCCCCTGATTGTGGTGACGAAGTTGCTCGTTTTTTTGTTTATGGCATCCCTCGGCCGCTCGCTCCATCTTCGTCTCCTGGCGTTGTTGTGGGGCCTGTTGGGTTGGGTTGTCCTGACGTGTATTCTCTGGATCGCTTGTTGTCGGTAGGGATGCGCACTGTGAAATCTATCCCTCCCAGATGTCGCCTTGGGTTTTCTAGGATCTTCAGGGGGGCCCTTGATGCTGTGGCTGACTCCCCTGATGATCTTTCTCGCTGGGTTAGCTTGCTTATTTTACCTCTCTGTGTTCTTAAGTCTTTTTCTCCCAGGAGTAACCTTGAGTGTAGAGCTGTCGTGAAGCGCCAGCGTCAGGAGGAGTGTATTACTAGTGTCATTCGTACTTGGGGTGCCCCTGGTGGTATTGCTCTGCTTCTGCAGGAGACCTTAGCTGAGGAGGGTCCTTCTCTTCGTTTGGAGGAGGACATTGACTCTAGGGAGGTTAACTTGCGGCAGTGTCGGCGGAAGATTTGTGATGGTCATTAGGCCGCCGCTGTCTGGGTGCTTTCTTCGTCTGGCGTTGCCCCTTACTCGGCCGATACTCTGCAGGCTTTGAAAGACAAGCACCCCACTATTCCGCCCCCTTCCTTGCCGCCTTTGCCTGCCGCTCACCCACAGCTCATCGCGTCCACGACCGTTGTGTTGGATATGATCAGGAGTTTTCTGCGTGGACTTCTTGTGGACGGGACGGTTTTCGTGCCCAACATCTTCTGGATTGTTTGAGCGGGGCCGCGGTGGCTATCTCGGATGATCTGATCACCTCTATCACTAGGGTGGTTAACCTGTTTCTCGAGGGCAGATGCCCGCAGGTTCTCAGTGAGTACATCGCCAGTGCCCCGCTCACCCCGCTTGTTAAACTAGGTGGTGGGGTCCGTCCTATTGCTGTGGGTACGGTTTGGAGACGTCTTGTCTCTAAGGTTGGGGCTATTCTGATTGGGCCGTCGCTTTGTGGTTATTTTGAGGGCCTCCAGTTTGGGGTCGGGGTTTCCGGTGGAGGAGAAGCCATTCTGCACGCCTTGAATCGGTTTATTGAGGATCGTGGTAGTGATGTGGGCCTTTCCATGCTTTTGGTCGACTTCCAGAATGCTTTTAATTTGGTCGACCGGGAGATCATGTTGCGTGAGGTTCGTCGTTGTTGCCGCGTTCTTTCCCGTTGGGTCGAGTTTTGCTACTCTCGGCCTGCCAGGCTTTTCTACGGGGAGCACAACCTTTGGTCTTGTCAGGGTGTCCAGCAGGGTGACCCTTTGGGCCCTCTTCTTTTCGCTTTGGTCTTGCATCCCTTGATTTGTAAGATCCGAGACTCTTTTCCCTTGAGCTTGCAGGCTTGGTACTTGGACGACGGCACCATCGTTGGGGATACTTTGGTCGTGGGGAAGGTTTTGGAGCTGATTATGGCGGATGGTCCTCGCTTGGGCCTTCACCTTAATGTCGAAAAAACCGAGGTTTTTTGGCCTAAGGAAGATCCTAGGAGTCGACTTCCTGGTGTTTTCCCCCCTGATATTTCTCGACCGCTGCGTGGTGTCAAAATTCTTGGTGGCCCCGTCAGTATCTGCCGTACTTTCAGCAGTGAGCTTGTGACGAAGAGAGTTACGAGAACCATTGAGCTTATGGATTCGGTTGCCAGGATTGAGGACCCACAGTGCGAGCTGTTGTTACTTCGTGCTTGTGCTGGTATTTCTAAGCTTTCTTTCTCTCTGCGAACCTGCCCCCCTACGATCTTCGACTCGGCTAAGACCTTTGATGCGGCATTGCGGTCTAGCCTGGAACGTATTGTCACCGCGTCTGGCCCCGGGTTTGGGGACTGGCAGTGGCGTCTTTCCACGCTGCCTTTTAATCTCGGGGGGTTGGGTGTGTATAGCGCCGGGGATGTCATGCACTATGCCTTTTTGGCTTCTCGCCTTCGGACCTCTGAGTTGCAGGCTACGCTCCTTCGGCCTTCAGCTGTCTCTACTCCCGGGCCGACCTTCGATGCGGCCTTGACTCTGTTTAGCGAGACCACCGGTTCCGACCTTTTCCGTAATCCTAGTGAAGTCGCTGCCCCCAAACTCATGAAGAAATTGGCAGATATATATTTCACGAAGGTTGCTGCTTCTTTAGAATCGGTTTTCTCCTTGACTCGACGACAGGTGGCTTTGTGGAAGTCTCTGCAGGGTGCTCACACGTCTGACTGGTTGCGCGCAGTTCCTATCTCCGGGCTGGGACAGACCATGAATGGGAGGACTTATCGCTCTGTCCTTAGCCATCGGTTGGGTGTCCCTTTGTTCCCGGTACCCAAGCCCTGTTCTGCTTGTTCCCGAGTTTTTAAGGGGGGCATTTTTGGAGATCATGCTGTGTCATGTGCTGGTACCGTTGGTATTAAGCATAGACATAACTTGGTTCGTGACACCCTTTTGGATATCTGTTTCCGATCTGGTATTTCGGCCGGTAAGGAGGTAGATGTCGGTTTGATTGATGGGCACGACAGACCCTTACGCCCGGCGGATTTGCTTCTTTATTCCTGGGATAGGGGCCGTGATGTATGTGTCGATTTGACGGGGTCGTCCCCTTTGACCCAGTCTGCGATGTCTGATTTTCTACCTGGCCGCGCAGTCGCTGATGCTGCTCAGCGCAAGTGCGCCAAGTATGGAGATTTGTGCACCAAGACTGGGTATGGGTTCCTGCCTTTCTCTTTCTCTTCTCTAGGGGAGCTCGACGCGGAGGCCGCTGCTTTACTCAAGCGGATTCAGAAATTCTCTATTTCTCAGGACGCGGGAGCTCGGGCAGCTGCTTTTATTTTTACTCGTCTTAGTTTTTCTATCGCTAAGGGAGTGGGAGCCCATATAGTATCTCGGCTTCCCTCCAACTTCTTGTAATTTGTTCTGGTGTTTAATGAAAGTTCCGTTTTATAATTTAAAAAAAAAATAATAATAATAATAATCAATAATAATAAAATCAATTTAGCGAAGTGAGAGAAACGGTTTCTCTCTCTAAAATTCTCTCTTCTTGCGGTTCTGTTACGTGCTTCTTGAAGCTCTTCTCCCATGGCTTCCGGAGCAAAGCGTGGACCAGGAAGGCCTCCAAAGAAGTCTCACAGCTTCATTCCTCCTCGTCATGAGGCAGAATTGAGAGAAGCAGAAGCGAAGGAGATGGATGATCAGAGTTTTTCGCAAGCAACGTTAAACGACTTCATTCTTGATGCCATGGCCGAATCTGGTATTAATACTAACTCTCCTATTCATTCAGAGAAAGACTTAATTCCTCCTAGTAAAAATGAAACTGTAAGTGTGAATCATGAAAACTCTGCTCAAGGTTTTGCAGAAACCTTCTAGTAAGCCAAATTGGTCAAGGATTGTGTCTAATTCTAAACAAATGGGGATGAGTTTGCCATATTATGAGGATGTTACGAAGGAATCAGAAATTAGTATCGATTTGTCAGAATTTGAGGATGAGCTGAAACTCTGGAATCATACTCTTATGGGGAATGTTATAGGTGCTAAACCTTCCTTGCAAGAAATGCAGAAATTTGCTACAGAAAACTGGGCTGCAGAAGTGCCAATGCACTACTACAAAACATCAAATAGACAACTCTTATTAGACATTAGATATTCTTAACAACTGATGTATAATATTTATACATCTGTTTTGTTTGAGAAACAGATGTCTTTATCTGATAATAGACAACTGGGTTTTATAAAAACAGTTGTGTAGACACCCGCATTTTGCCTGCTAGTGTCTATAGCAGTTCCCGACAAACACCCGATGATGATCGGACGCAAACGTGACTTAGTATACTCGAATATGGACTCGGAATCAATAATATCCGACATGGACTTTTAGCGGAGTACAAATCTCTCAAAACCAACCTCAAATTCAGGCCCAGTGGGTCGTTCCGAGCAAAATAAGACTAATTTGGGCCAAAATCGACACCGGAAATAAAACCGTCTTTTGGCGACCGGGTCAAAACCCGGTCAAAGACGAACCCGTCACAAAAATCAGCCAAATCCACCTTCTAGAAACTGGCGCCCAAATCCAATTCAAAAAGAGCAACCAAATCAAACAAGGTCAACTCTTTCCTATTTTACCTCGATTCACTTGATCCACTCGATCGAGTGGATTGACCCACTCGGTCGAGTGGAGCGTCATTTTCCGGATCATGCCCATTTTCTAGGGCACTCGACCGAGTGCACTAGGGCCACTCGATCGGGTGACCCTAGGTCGTGGGGTAAACTCTATAAATACCCCCACGACCCCCTCTCATTTTGAACAGTTTTTTAACCTACATTTTACCCTACATTCCCACCATAATTCACCTACACTACAAGCCTTAGTAACCCTAAGCACTACACACAAAAACTGAGTCCTTTGTCCCTCGAAAAACCGACGAATCATCCACACACACACACACACCATAACTTGCATACATCCTCGATACTCCGGCGTCCCGTCGCTATTTACGAGTCCATTTCCGAGGTCCCTACTAAGCATGTATGTTGAGGGTGTCCTAAACCCCATTTCGATCCTTGTTACTTCTTTTTTATTTACGTTTTTATATCGTTTATATAATAACTACACTAGTATCCTAACATTAACTCTAACATAATTCTAACATTTTACTTTTTTGTATACTAACTTTTTACATTCTCGTTACTAACATTATCTTACCGTGTATATATATATACTAGTATTAAAATTCGGTTTTAAATACGTTTAACTATAATTATCGCCTAAAGTCCGTCTAATCCCTTTACGAGCAACGACGGAGGTGGAGCCCTTTCGAGGAGCCCCGGCCCAATGTACTCAAGGGCGTGACGTGATCGCGATTAATAATAGTTGAACGCATTTGATCCCATTTTTATTAGTACGGAACCCGTTGACACGAAAACCGACATCACATAACCCAAAAGGGTTAGTTTCGATGTCATGACGTAGAGAGATGCAATTTCGTCACTAATACAAAATTTATAATCTAGCACAAGCATTTTCACAAATCTCCGATAACGGTATTATAATCGAAGTGGGCTTACTTTGTGTATAGCCCATGACGACATAGAGTGGGCTCGTATGGTTCCGAATAACCACAAAATTCGGTGGCGACTCCATTTTGACTTAAATTTCGAACCCGAGAACAATCTCACCACGAGATTCATTCGCCTACCCAAACCCGCGCGTGGCCGCGTCGGGGTGGACCTACGTCATGTCCACAATTTGGCGACTCCGCTGGGGACACCTGATGTACCACATGTCATCGGGGTTCCTAGGGTGAGACTCGAAGAGAAATCGTTCGTATATTAGTGTGCGCGCATTAGTTTAATGATTCATGCATAACCCAATTTTGCCTGGGCCGGTTACTTGTGACCGACGTCCCACTATACCACGGTGCATTCCTACATGGGTGCACTAAAGACTTCGATGGCGGAACTCGCCAGGGTTTTGCGGCAGGTCCTAAGTCCAATTCGGCTTAGGGAGTCCGTCCCGATTCGCGAGAATGCTATCGTTGTTGGTATAGACCCTATTTTGACCGACCGAGACTTAGTGTAAAGCATACATAAGCGTCGTTATAATGCTTGTTTGACTACGTGCTACTTGGTTTCCGTGTCATTTTTAAAAAAACCATCATTTCAAAAAATGCATCTTTCCAAAAATACCAAATTTTGAAAAACCCCGAAATACTGTCCGTTTCGGGACCCGTCTTTTCAAAAATATCCAACTTTCAAAAATTCGGAATGCCGCCGAAATTTAGGATCAACGATTTGACTCAAAATATCCTTTTTCTCTAGTCGGCATGCTGCCCATTTTAATTCTTGGATTTCCAACACCATCCCGATTTTCTGAATTTTTCAAAATTCTAATCTTGGTTTTCGAAGTTCCTTTGTTCAATTTTCAAACTTTCGGAAATTCACCCGTTTTATATTCGAATTTCCAAACATCCAACCTTCCTAGTAAACCTTCCTTATTATAGGACCTACCGTCTAGCCGTGTGTCGGGTCTTTGCATAGTATGTCGAAGGTCTATAGCGTCGAAACTCCGCTGATTCTACATCACGAGTTTCCCCCCTTTTCCCGAGTCCGCCTTATCTGTCAAGGCACAACTAACCTACGTAGGGCATACCCCTACAAAGGAAAGTCCGTCCATACACTCGAGTCAAAAGTCTGGGGAAAAGTCTCACGTGGACCTTCCTTCGAACGGGATTAGGCCCACAAAGCCAAAATCCTAAGGAAGCTATACCACCCATCGAGTCATCCGTCTAGATGTCTTTCTCAAGTCTTTAGTCTTCCTCCTTAGTGTCGCTCGGGATATACTTTTCCTTTCTTTTTTCCAAGATCTGGGTTCAGCTTCTGATTATGCGGTGTTCTTACAGACAGGCCACCGGCAACTAGACACGCTCGAAGGATGGCTACTTTGAACAGTCTGCAAACCTCTCTAGACGCCATGATCGAGAAGCAAACCGACATCGAAGCCCAACTGACTGAAATGAGGGCTGGCCAAGTGGCCATCGTTGCTCGCCTAGCTACAGTAGAGCAAAGGACCCCCAATGTCGAGACTACTGGGCCCATAGCTAAACTAGTCAGCGCAGTGCGCCGACTAGAGGAACAAGTCCATTTGACTGGGAGTAACAATATCCACCGGGAGAATAGCCGAGAGTACTCCACGGTGAGTGACAAACTACCCGCAAACCTGAACCTTACGGGCTTGCCCATGTTTGAGAGAACTGAAGACCCGTTACTACATGTGCGGGCCTTCAAGGAATTCATGGTCATCAAAGGAGTGGATTCGTCCATGTTCAAGAACCTCTTTGCTGCATCTCTTGAGAAGCACCCACGGGCCTGGTACTATAGGCTAGACCCAAAAAAATACCCTACATGGGATGATGTGGCTACCGAGTTTGCTCGGAACTATGCTGACAACACCGAGATCCAAACCACGATGCGATCTCTGGAGGTTATGGCCCAAGAGCCGAAGGAAGGTTTTACTAAATACCTTCAACGCTGGAGGGCCGAGAGCGTGAAACTGGTCGATAAGCCCAATGAGAAGACTTTGGTGGAGGCTTTTGTCAAAAACCTTCTACCCTCCTACCGGGTTCACCTCCGGTACGCTGTCATACCCAATTTCACCACCCTTACTGAAATGGGTATGAGGATTGAAGACGATATGAGACTAGAAGGTCTCACTAAGGCCACTAGAAAAGGATACCAAGGGGCTTCTTCCTCCACCACTAAGCCCCAAGCTGCCACTCGTAGCATTTTTTACGCGGTTAATCTACTAGATGCCCCGTCCAAGAAGAACACCCCACCTCGGGTTTTCACTGATATAGGTACCACCTATACCTATGCCTTACAAAGGCTGTCCTCCAAAGGCCTAATCCAACCGATAGGCCCAACTCCTGAAGTTCCGGTCGAGCGACGCTCCAAGAACTACAATGCTCAGGCCTATTGCCAATACCACCGGGGCAATGGGCATGATACCGAAAAGTGCTGGAAGCTGAAGCACTTGATCCAGGACTTGATCGAAAGCGGCAAAATCCCGCTACCCGGAGATAAACCAAGCAACAAGGAGAACCCTTTCAGCTCCCATGCCATCTTTGCCGGGGAGGTGATTGATTGCTCTCACCTTATCTCTCCATTTATCCCGCAAGTAAACGGGATCTGGTTTGACGACGAGGATGATGTCTACCTCGCTAAGGGGGAAACCGTCCCCATCACCCCTGAACAGATTCGCGAGGCCAAAACTCGAGTCCTAGCCAACAACCACCTTGGTCGTCCCTATTCAGCCACAAGCGCTAGGGACACCCCCTTCCCGACAACCATCACCGATCCGCTCGGGATGGAAGTCGCCCCCGAAGAGCCGACCGCTGAAGAGAACCCGAGTTGACCTCACTATATGGCAACTCTTGGTTAGCTCACAAGAACATCGAGAAGCACTTACAAAGGCTCTCGATCAAGTCAAGATCGACTCTTTGGCTACCCCTGCTGAAATGGTAGCCACGGTCCTGCCCCACTTGAAGGGCAAAGCCAAGGAAGGAGGCCCAATGATCACTTTCTCTGAAGCCGATTTGCCACCGTTCGGGGCCTCTCATAATCTGGCCCTCTACATTACAGTAATCTGCCGAGGAAAATACCTCCCGATGACCCTAGTCGATGACGGGTCAGCCGTGAACGTCCTTCCCTTAAGGACCGCCAAAGCCCTCGGGATCACCGAGGCAGATTATATACCGACGGCTCAAACCATCCAAGCCTTTGATGGAAGTCCAAAGACGGTATCTGGGGCCGTGAAGCTGACCATCATAACAGGCCCGATAGAAAAAGAGCTTGAATTCCAGGTAATCGATGTCACCTCATCCTTCAACTTGCTCCTAGGAAGGCCATGGATCCACGCGGTCAAAGCTGTGTCTTCCACCCTCCACCGTAAGATCAAGGTGCCTCTGCTCGACAATGTTATTACTTTGGAGGCAACCCCAATGACCGTGGCTAGCTGTAACGCCAAGGTCGCACGGACCTCTGGGGGTTCGACTTTGTGGGGATGATCGAGGAAGAGTACCTTTTTAGGCCTTACTTCACCACGAGCATTGACATAATGCTCCAAAACCTAGGGTACCTTCCGGGGGCTACCTCTCGACCCGACCTTCCAGCTGGGAAGATCATCGAGGTCCTTAAGGACGAAGACTCTCACTTCGGCCTTGGCTATGCCACCACTCCGGGCAACGTTGTCCGAGCAGGAATCGAAAAAGCCTGCAACATCATGAAGGATATCCACTTGAGCCCTTACAGCCCACGGTTGTCTGATTACTTTGTCACACCCGTGTTTGGGGCTATCCAGGTTGGACTATACCAACCCAATGTTACGCACCTCGGGACTCACTCGGCCCGGGACTGCAACTACATCCCGGATGAGGTGTTCGCCCTCATCCAGTCCGATGGAGCTGATGATGCTGAGTCCGCGCTGGGGCTACTCTTCGGAGAAGACACCATAGCCCCGACTCCAAAAGAAGACCTGGTCAACCTGATTCTCCGCAGCAACAGGTTTGACCCGACCAAGCTGATCTCGGATGTTGGCTCCGAGACGGGAAACAGAGCCTGGAGGAAGACTGTCAAGTGGACTGACAGTCAAGGAAAGATCTACAAGCTGGTCACCGGAGAGGGAGACATGCCTGAGTCTGAGTCCGAGTCTGAGTCGGAGTCTGAGTCAGAGTCTGAGGTCGAGTCTAGGGAAGTCGGTGCTAGAGTCACTCCTGTAACCCCTCTCCCTTCTATCATTCCTGCTGCTGGCACTTCGGGGTCTGTCCCGAGTGCTTTACCAATTCCGCCACTGACCAATGATCAGATGGCTGCTCTCTTTGAGCTGTTTTCCAAATTTTCAATCAATAATAACAACCGTTCTGCTTACGACTTGTCTCTTTTAAGTTCTGCTTTCAAAAATGTTTTATGCTATGGCATTGAGAAATCCGACGAACAGGTACCCTTACCTCCACATCTGATCGAACAACTAGAGCAAAGGGAATCCCGGAACCCGGTAATCGAAGAGACCGAGTCCATAAACGTGGGAACAACCTTAGAGCCTCAGATACTTAAGATAGGGTTATCCTTAGATCCCGAGGAAAAACAACAGTTCATAAACCTCCTCCAAGAATTCAAGGATGTCTTCGCATGGTCCTACAAGGACATACCGGGGATAGACCGGGAAATAGCCGAGCACCGCATACCTATCAAAGACGGGTGCAAGCCGGTTAAGCAGAAGCTTCGTTGAATGAGGCCCGAGTGGTCTCTCAAAGTAAAAGAAGAAGTCGACAAACAGTTCAAAGCCGGCTTCATACAAGTGTCCGAGTATCCGGACTGGGTTGCAAACATCGTGCCGGTTCCTAAAATGGACGGTAAGGTGCGGGTATGCGTAGATTTTCGGGATCTTAACAAAGCAAGCCCGAAGGATAATTTTCCGTTACCACACATCGACATACTGGTGGATAATACGGCCGATCATGCCCTTCTATCATTCATGGACGGGTATGCCGGGTATAATCAGATCAAGATGGCGGAAGAAGACATGAGTAAGACTACCTTCACTACACCTTGGGGTACTTACTGCTACACCGTCATGCCGTTCGGTCTCATTAATGCCGGGGCCACATACCAAAGGACCGCTACCACTTTACTACACGGCATGATGCATAAAGAGGTAGAGGTTTATGTGGACGACATGATCGTCAAATCCAAAGAACGGGACGGTCACATCACCGCCCTAAGGAAATTCTTCACCCGATTGCGCAAATACAACATGAGGCTAAACCCTCAAAAGTGCAGTTTCGGGGTAACATCAGGCAAATTACTGGGTCATATCGTTAGCCAACAAGGTATCGAGGTCGACCCAGCTAAAATCAAAGCCATTACCGAGATGCAAGCTCCTAAAACCGAAAAAGAAATAAGGGGATTTCTCGGGAAAGTCCAATATATTAGTCGATTCATTTTCAAACTAACCATGGTGTGCGAACCAATTTTCAAGAAACTGAAAATAGGGGAACAGGTACTATGGGATGATAAGTGCCAAGCTGCTTTCGACAAGATTAAGGAAATTTTGTCTGCTCCGCCGGTTTTGATGCCACCTCAACCCGGTTTGCCTATGTCGTTATACCTAACAACGACCGAGACAGCAATGAGGGCTATGCTGGCTCAGACAGTTGACTCCGAAGAACGAGCCATTTATTACATCAACAAGAAGTTCTTAGAGTATGAGTGCAAATATACCATGCTCGAAAAGACGTGCTTGGCACTAGTCTGGGCCACTAAGAAGCTCCGACACTATATGCTCAGATACGAGGTCCATGTTCTATCAAAGATGGATCCGATCAAATACCTCTTCGAAAAGCCCATTCTCAATGGCCGGATTTCGAGATGGACTCTAATGCTGGCAGAGTTCAACCTGAAATTTGTACCGTTAAAAGCTATTAAGGGGCGAATAGTAGCTGAATTCCTCGCCGACAGCCCGGTGACCGAAGAAGGACACACCGACACCTGGTCCTTCTCAGACGAAGATATTTTCCATACTGATGCTGAAACATGGGATTTATACTTCGATGGAGCATCTAATTTTCGAGGGTTCGGAGTCGGGATCCTTCTAATTTCACCAAGAGGGGAGCATACCCCCGTCTCCATCAAACTGGACTTTGATGTTACCAATAATGCAGCAGAGTACGAAGCATGCATTTACGGGCTACAAGCCACCGCCAACCTGGGGATCACAAATCTCCGGGTACATGGCGACTCATCCTTGGTCATTAACCAAGCACTCCAAAAATGGAAGACTCGGAATGCTAATCTCGTGGCCTACCAGGCACGAGTAAGGGATCTCGAGAAACAATTCCAGAAGGTAGAGTACATATACCTGCCCCGGGAAGAAAATAAGTTTGCAGATGCACTCTCAAAATTGGCATCCTTACTGAACATTCCCGATCACGTGACCAGTATGCCAATTTGTGTCGAAAGACGGTCCGAGCCGGCATACATCCACGACATCGAAGACATCGAGATAATTGACCCCGAAACTTGGTACCAGGCCGTATTAAAGTACCTGACAAATGGAGAGTATCCTCCCGGCACTGAGGGTCGAGCCAAGAAAGCCTTACGGAGGCTAGCCACCCAGTTCATCCGTACTGATGACGGGCAACTGTACAAAAAGACAGCACAGGGGGCTCTTCTCCTTTGTGTTGATAAATATAAGGCCGAGAAGGTAATGGCCGAAGTACATGATGGTGAAAACGGCCCACATATGAATGCTCACATGTTGGTCCAAAAAATCATGAGGCTCGGGTATTACTGGAATACCAATGGAAGCCGACTGCCAGTTATATGTCAAACATTGTCACAACTGTCAAATCTTCGGCAATGTGCAACATATGCCGTCATCTCTGCTTTATACCATGACGTCGCCTTGGCCGTTCGCAACATGGGGTATCGACATAATCGGGAAATTAAATCCCTCCGGTACTGGCGGACACTGTTTCATTCTAGTAGCTATCGACTACTTCACCAAGTGGGTCGAAGCTGAATCATATCGCATCCTCAATGCTAAACATGTCGCCAAATTTATCCAAAACGAGATAATATGTCGGTATGGAATCCCACATGAATTTATCAGTGATCATGGGACTCATTTCCAAGCTGAGACCGCAGCCTTGCTGGCTAAATATAAAATTCAAAGGCACACGTCCTCGCCCTACCGTCCCCAAACGAATGGAGCGGTAGAAGCGGCCAATAAAACAATTGTCACCATACTCAAAAAGATGGCTGATAATTATCGGGACTGGCCCGACAAAATACCTTTTGCCCTATGGGGGTACCGGACGTCAATTCGCACCGCAACCGGGGCGACACCGTATTACCTAACTTATGGGATGGAGGCAGTCCAACCAGTTGAATTAGAGGTACCATCCCTCAGAATTCTATTAGAAAGTCAACTACCCGAAGCTGACTGGGTTCGAGCACGGTACGATTCGTTGGTTCTACTAGACGAACGACGATCCCGCACTCTCAACAACATCCAAATCTACCAGAAACGGATCCAACGGGCCTTCAACAAGAGGGTAAGGCCCAGAAACATTAAAGAAGGGGATCTAGTCCTTAAGTCTGTTCGAGCTTTACTACCAGTTGACCCAAGAGGAAAATTCAAACCCAACTGGGCTGGGTCATATCTGGTAAAGAAGATCCTATCAGGGGGAGCAGTAATGCTGACGGACCTGGACGGGAATGAGTTCGTCAACCCAACCAACCTAGACCAGCTGAAGCGTTACTACCCTTAGCCATTTCTCAATGTCATTAGCAAAATTTATCTAAATCTTTTTTTTATATAAAAAGCAAGTCAATGAGCTAGAATTATTTATTCTACTCTCGCAAAACATCTTGAACCATTAGTCTTGGTGTAACTCGAGATTGCAAATTTACTGAGCTTGAACTACGTTTGGTTTGATTCTGCTAATTGCGGATACGTAGGCAGCCCCTCAAAAGGGCACAACCAGTGCAATCAAGAAAAGACGGGAACGGTTTAATAATAAACTCCTTTTATTAATCACAGAAAAAATGGGCCCCGATAAACTCGGGGAACTTACAAAATGCAGGAATTCAAAAAATTACAAAAAACAAAAGAGCACACGACACTCCAAAATAAATAATAATAATATTTAAATAATAAAAACTAAGGACTCGGTATTTAGGGCATCTTGCCCTTCCCCTTGTCCTTGGCCTCCTTGGCCGTCCACTGACGACGACGCGGAGGAGAGCGTTCCCGAATCACCACAGGAACCTCCTTAGCCCGGACTCGTTTCTTGGAACTCGAGTCCTCATCCACCTCGATAGGCCCGAGTCGGGCCCTCACGGGCTCAGGGAGCCGGTCACGCGGACCTAGTCGAATCCGGGCCGCCAGCCTTGGCCCAAGTCGCCGTTCCAAATCAGTCTGGGGGCTTAGCCGCCCCCGTGTGCCGCTAGCACCGGCATCCTTAGCTCGAGTCTTAGTATGTGACTTAAGACCCGATTCTAATCGGACTAAGGTAGCAGGAGTCTCTCCCTCATCGAAGAATCCCCTATTGTCCTTTGCCGTCTCCCGACGGACCAGTTCGAAGGCCTCATCGACCTTCAGAGCTTTACGAGCTTCCTCAGATTCCTCAGAAGTCCATTTCTCATAAGCCCGGGAAACCCAAGCGGATTGGCAAGGGTTGGGAATAGTCCATGTAGGACGAGTGAACCATCTCTGCAACCAGGTGTCGCACATAGCGTCTGTCAGTTGGAGCGAGACGCTAATAATGGCTTCAGTCTCAGGAATGCGCTGAGACGAACCGAACTGCCTCAGAATGCAGTCCGGGTAAATGTGAACTGTCCAATCAAGGGACAGGATCACCAAGTAGCGGACTTGGTCCCTCTTTGCCAACCCCGTCAGTTTAGAAAGGAACCACCAAGCGACCGTCCACCTGATTAAAGGACCGCCATGGAACACCAACTCCTCATCCCAGTAAGCTCGATTTATATGGTGACTTGAGCTTATCCGGCGCCCTCTCGAACTGATTTGGCTGCTGCGGTAGTTGGGAATGCTCGGAGGAGGCTCTATGATCGATAGACGTTCCGACAACTAAACCTGCAAAAAATATATACAAGATCCGTGAGCAACAGAGTGGTCCGCTACAGCCCACTCGATCGAGTACACCGTCTGACTCGATCGAGTAAGGCTCTCTAAAGGCAAGCAGAATCTCGTTAAGAGTGCCACTCGATCGAGTAAAACATCTAACTCGATCGAGTAAACCCTCCACAGATGGGCAGAAGCACTTTGAAGACTTCACTCGCTCGATCGAGTGACAGGTCCACTCGATCGAGTGACTCACGGACCTCAAGAAATCGCGCGAAACACAAAAAATGAAAATCGCAAAAAAATATACCTGCAGAATAAGGGTACTCCCCGTCAGTTGCCGGGTTGGGTCAAGTCGCCTAGCATCCAGACCCATGATGATTTCTCCAGTGACTAGCCAAGCAGGGCTATGACCAGTCTCCATCTGGTCAACCACCCCGATCAACCTGATTTGACCCAAGCATGAGTCAACATCCATCATCCCCTCAAAAACATAACGGTGCAGCATGCAGAAGGCGAAAGCCCTACGCCGATGAGAAGGGGTAGCCCTTACATCTTGACTGTTCATAAACTTGTCAGCCAAGTCGAAGAGGGAAACAGTATTTCCCCGCACCATTCGATCTGTCTCAGCATGAGACAGACCCAGGAAATCCCTCAACCTTCTCCTCGGGTCCGGGTAGAACGGAGGGATGGCAGGACGAGCGACAGGGCTCCAACCCCCAATAACGGCGATCTCCTCGGGAAGAGGGCATATCTCTCCCCGCGGGAACGCGAAGACGTGATGGGTAGTATCCCAAAACGACAGACAGGGGTCCAAAAAATGCGAATCAGTTATTAGACGCCGAAGAGGAAAGAGGCTGACAATCCCCATTTGGGTCAGTTGAACTTTGTCCTCGTCCCGAAATTGCTGGGACCATGCAAAAAGCATCGAAGTGAGATGATCGATACCCATGGCAGGAATTTGAATCTTCTCGAAAGACTAAGAGATTTTGAGGAGAAGTAGGAATTTTTGATTTGAGATGCAGTAAACAGAAGCAGGGAAACCTATATTTATAATAAGAAACCCTAACTGTAACCCTAACTACCTTGCCTCCTCAGCAAACCTGGGCCCCAGCATGCGCAGGCCTGACTTCGGACGAAAACCCAGAATAGGAATCAAGTTGTCCCGAGCTTTCCTAGAAATTTCTAAAAATTCAGTGATAATTTTTGTGAAAAAAAATCTTTCAAAATTTTCGGCTTTTCAAAATCCAGTTTTTCCCCAGCAGGAGTCGGTGATTTGTCTATGTGCTACATACAATTTGTTATGTGTCAGCATACAGGTACACCCCAGACTTCAGAAGCAAGTCTCCGCAAAACTACTTCACTCCCCAAACGTGAGTCAATATTTATCCCAGAATGCTACAATCAGAGCCATGATGTATCAGCATACGGATACACCTATACCTTCAAAAGCGAGTTTCACTCCCCACGGAGCTATCATCAGCAGGACAGGTATGACCCTCTGCCTATGGCTGGCGAGCCCTTCACGCGAGTCTAATGGACTATAAACGACCCGACCGGAAGGCTGCCAGGTCGTAATCTGCGATTGGCCTAGTAGCTACTATGACTTTCGCCTTGTCCAAGCCTCAGTCAGAGTGGGGGCTCTGTAGACACCCGCATTTTTCCTGCTAGTGTCTATAGCAGTTCCCGACAAACACTCGATGATGATCGGACGCAAACGTGACTTAGTATACTCGAATATGGACTCGGAATCAATAATATCCGACATGGACTTTTAGCGGAGTACAAATCTCTCAAAACCAACCTCAAATTCAGGCCCAGTGGGTCGTTCCGAGCAAAATAAGACTAATTTGGGCCAAAACCGACACCGGAAATAAAACCGTCTTTTGGCGACCGGGTCAAAACCCGGTCAAAGACGAACCCGTCACAAAAATCAGCCAAATCCACCTTCTAGAAACTGGCGCCCAAATCCAATTCAAAAAGAGCAACCAAATCAAACAAGGTCAACTCCTTCCTATTTTACCTCGATTCACTTGATCCACTCGATCGAGTGGATTGACCCACTCGGTCGAGGGGAGCGTCATTTTCCGGATCAGGCCCATTTTGTAGGGCACTCGACCGAGTGCACTAGGGCCACTCGATTGGGTGACCCTAGGTCGTGGGGTAAACTCTATAAATACCCCACGACCCCCTCTCATTTTGAACAGTTTTTTAACCTACATTTTACCCTACATTCCCACCATAATTCACCTACACTACAAGCCTTAGTAACCCTAAGCACTACACACAAAAACTGAGTCCTTTGTCCCTCGAAAAACCGACGAATCATCCACACACACACACACACCATAACTTGCATACATCCTCGATACTCCGGCGTCCCGTCGCTATTTACGAGTCCATTTCCGAGGTCCCTACTAAGCATGTATCTTGAGGGTGTCCTAAACCCCATTTCGATCCTTGTTACTTCTTTTTTATTTACGTTTTTATATCGTTTATATAATAACTACACTAGTATCCTAACATTAACTCTAACATAATTCTAACATTTTACTTTTTTGTATACTAGCTTTTTACATTCTCGTTACTAACATTATCTTACCGTGTATATATATATACTAGTATTAAAATTCGGTTTTAAATACGTTTAACTATAATTATCGCCTAAAGTCCGTCTAATCCCTTTACGAGCAACGACGGAGGTGGAGCCCTTTCGAGGAGCCCCGGCCCAATGTACTCAAGGGCGTGACGTGATCGCGATTAATAATAGTTGAACGCATTTGATCCCATTTTTATTAGTACGGAACCCGTTGACACGAAAACCGACATCACATAACCCAAAAGGGTTAGTTTCGATGTCGTGACGTAGAGGGATGCAATTTCGTCACTAATACAAAATTTATAATCTAGCACAAGCATTTTCACAAATCTCCGATAACGGTATTATAATCGCATGCATACGCGATTATAACACCGGAAACCAAATTGAATACAAATCGTGCAATATTTGTATTTGATTTGGCCGACCATCAATTTTAAACCAAAAAAGCGACGCGAGTTGGTACTCGTACAGGGGCTACTCGACCGAGTACGTAGCATACTCGATCGAGTGGCATCCATAAACCTGGGCAGACCCCTTTTCAAGGACACACTCGACCGAGTCAGACCATGACTCGACCGAGTGGGTCCTGTAACCCAGAAAACCGAGAGTTTAAATGCAACATTTAAGCCTCGTCTTTTTTACGACTCTTAGTCGACACGTGTAAAGGCAATCACGTGAACCCATTTTTCAAAACGCATACATATCACGACACTTTAGCGACTTTGATCGATTTTTTGGCATGATAAGTCGGGACAAGGCATCAAGGCATAGGGTCGGGCTAGCGTCACGCTTAGGTCCTATGTCTCCGTCCTTCGTTTAATACACAACACAATGTGTATTTAATCGGGGTTTGTCCATCTATACAATTCACGGTCTAGTTCACATACGGGTCCGCTCCTAACTTTTTTTATTTATTATTCCGTTTGCACATCGATTATAATTTTTGTATTGGCCGGGTTGTATTTCCGCCCGTGTAACTTGTACATTATTTACTTTCGAGTTTTGTTTATTTACTTGCTTATCGCTTTATAAATGAACCTCGCATGCTAAATCACTTCGACCATAACTAGATGCATTAAATGACGTAATTCACATATAATTCACATGCTTAGCCCGAAAACGCTGTTTGCATATCATTTAATCGTTTTACTAGTGCGCACACACGAACACGAACGATGTCTTAGTAGAGGTCGCCATGTGCGGGCGGGGTTGGGTGTCCTTAGTGGGCTTCCCAACACGTACCCTCACCCCTTACTCAGAACCTTGGTTTCCGGATGCCCGAAACCATTGGCGCTCGAGAGTCATTCTATATACGAAAGCCGGTTTAAACGGTATCGATATTGCAATGCAAAGGGACGGGCCCGATAAACTCTGAAATCGAAATGGGCCGTACTTTGTGTATAGCCCATGACGACATAGAGTGGGCTCGTATGGTTCCGAATAACCACAAAATTCGGTGGCGACTCCATTTTGACTTAAATTTCGAAGCCGAGAACAATCTCACCACGAGATTCATTCGCCTACCCAAACCCGCGCGTGGCCGCGTCGGGGTGGACCTACGTCATATCCACAAGTTGTCTATATATTATACAACTGTTTTAATTAATCTCAGTTGTCTATTCTAATTTTCAAGACCGCTAAAAATTGGTTGTTACTACACAACCATATCACTTTCTCAAATATGTTTTTTTAACTAATCTAATAATAAGTCTCCCACTATACTACTCACTCCGTTCCAACGAATTGTATACATTTGCTTTTTTGACACTAAGTAGAATGAATTTTCGATATAACTTCTAATATATAAGATCAGATATATTCATGTGGGATCTTGTTTAAATCGTCTAATCGAATACATTATGAATATCAAATTTTTATAACTTTTAGTAATACGTAACTAAAGATATAGACAAAAGAAAACGAGTATCAATATACGTGCATAAAACAAACGTATACAAATGGTTGGAACGGAGGGAGTATATAACAATAGATAATCTAATAATATGTGTCTCAACCCATATCCCTTTCTTCTAATTTACCCGACCCACCTCTCTTTCTCAACATATCACTTCCAAATCCCTAAATATTTCCCACTGAAGCAGCATCATGAAGCAACCCTAATTAATTTCGTTCTCTTCGTCGCTCGATCTTCGTTAGATTCTTTTCCCTACGGTTTTCAACTCCTATATCATCACCTTGATGTATGATCATCTTTGGGACAATTTTTCCAATTTTTAATATTTGTCTTGTTACTTTTTATTAACTTGAACAATGAGATAATAGTTTTTTTTGGTTTGAGTTGGGTTGGGTTCGTTTTTTGGTTTGTTTGGTTGTTTGTTTTTGTTTCTTTGGGGTACATACAGTGATACAAATGTGATGTTATAAAATACAAGGAGTATACATTATTGATTGATTATAGGTACAATAAAACTGGATACATTCTGTTTTCTGATTTTTCCTGTTGAGATGGAATCCCTGGATCATTCAGCAAATCTTATCAGTGGCGACTTCATCCATACATTTATTACGAAAGGAGTTCAGGTCCTGCTCCTTGAAGCATCCAAGTTGGTTTTGCATATACATACAAACCAGCTTAATCACTACTAGTTTCTACTTCGTACTTGGTACTTGGTACTTTGTAGTTCAAAATCCGTACACTATTACAAAATGCAGACATCTAGTTTCGAAAATGACATGGAGTCATCTGGTGATGTTTAATTTGATGAGTGGCGACTTCCTCGATACATTTACTCTATTATGGAAGTCGAAAGGAATTCCGCTCCTACTCTTTGAAGCATCCAAATTGCTTAAATCATGAAAGTCGCTTTTCATAGTTTCAACTTCCTACTTTGTGACTCCAATAGATATGGGTTTTTTTGTCCGGAGAAGACACATGATACCGATGCTTTGACGACATATATATCTGAATGGATGATGAAAGGGAAAAAACTAGTATATCTAGCTCCATTCTACAAAGAGTAAGTATATCCTTTTCAAGTAATAAAATTTCGAAATTACTTTTTCCTAACGAGCGTTTATTCAATCCCAACGAATTTTTCTAAAACTTTCCTGTTCTACCCTTTATAAATCTTTGCCTTTTACTATATGATTCAATCATGTTTATCTTCGTTTTATCAATTTACATCATCAATCAACTTCCGAATTCGATTCGATTATGAATCTTAATTCAATTACAAATGACATAATATCGATCAATAACGTATTTACTTGATTATTTTGTTACTTGTATTATTATTTTTAAAAAATTATTTAGGTTTTAATATTAGGGTTTAATATATACAAAAAATTTACAAAGAAAAATAAATAAATTTAAAAGAAAAAAAGAAAAATGATAAACAAAAAATAATCATTAAAAAAGGAAATTTAAATAAAAAAAATTAAAAATTCAAACATACAGCAACATCCTCCCCACAGGGCCACGGCACTCACCCACCACCAACCACCTAGACCCGACTTGATCCCCACCCACCGCCCAGACCTAGCCACCCAGTCACTTGACCACCGCGACCCAGACCGACCCCAGCCCCGATCCCGACCCAAACCTCACCCATCCACCCTAACCGACCAGCCCTGACCGACCCAACGGTCATCCCTCCTCCACCGATCCGAACGGTTTCGATGATTGTGATGATTCATTGGTGTCTATGGTTGGTAGATTTTGAGAGTTTTTAGAGAGGAAAGCAAGACAATAAATTTTGGTGTGATGAAATGACGAGGGTAAAACGGTAAAATATCGTTAGGATTGAGTAAAAGCTCGTTAGGAAAAAGCACGACCCTAAAATTTAAACTATTTGTTATATAAATGATACACACATACTTGATTCAGGGAAGTTGATTTTAATGTTAATAGGGAACATTGGATGCTTGCTTTGATAGATATTATTGAGCATAACCAAGTATATTGGTTTGACCCACTTGGAAAGTCCGACCCTAGTGGATTTAAAACTTTACTTAATACGTGAGTTATCTCAATATATTACTATAGAATTTTTTCATTTTTACTTATGTTTCTTCTTTAATAGTGACTTAACTTTTCTTTTTCCCGTGCTAGGTCTATAAAAGTGTATGGCTATATAGGGGTACAAGGAAGAGTTCTCAAATTCCACAGTGGGTGAAAGTTAATGTACGTACTTATTTAAACTTCCCATTTCCCTGTTATTTTTTAGCTTCAGTTTTGAATAATAATCTGTCCCCTGTTTTGGTCATCAAAATTGAAAAACCATATGCTTAACATACAGTTAATAACAGTAACATGCATGGCATTTGGTGCTGCATGTCCAATCATCTCGTTTTTTATGATGTGTTTTTTGTAAACTAAGATACCCTTGTTTATGAGAATCACCTCCTCCTTGTTGATCTAAATGCTAACGTAACAGTGATAATACTTGTACTAATGCTAATAGAGTAGAAACCTCTGCAATTTTGAAAATAATAATAATAATATTAATAATAATAATCTGGCTGTTGATAATGCTAATGATGTTTCTTCATCTTCTTTCAAAACAATGCTTGAAGTTGAGAATGAGTGGTACAACATCAATATTAACTCAACTACTGAAAATCTGCTGTTAAACCCTCCAATCATTGATTTATCTTCCTCATGTTCACCCTCCCCCTCTGTTCTTAATCAATCAACTACTTTGGACACATCTCACATTTCTTACTTGTTCCCTCCTTCAAAATCCCACTTCTTTACCAAACCTCTGCCTCCATATCTTTAAACAATTTTGGAAACGCTTAAATTCCGGGGAATGATGGGTTTTCTCATTTTGGTACTGAAATGGGTAGTCCCAATGTTGGAGGAAATTCACATTTTACAAATACCCATTTGATTCATTTGGGTGAACCCAAATTCTTCAGTTTTTTTGAATCGAACTTCGAAATTGTTGAAACCCCTTGATAATTCTACCCCAGTGGGTCCTACTCTCTTTCAGAAAAGGGCTGTACTTAGGAAAAATTTCGGTGGTACTAGTTTAGGGAATTTGACGATTCTTAGGTCTGATTCGGGGCTGATTTCAAATGGAGGGGATTAATAAGTATATTGAGGAATTAAACTCCGTTCAAATGGAAAAGCTAGCCCCCTTGGATCTTATATAAAATGTTTTTATATAGAATGTATGATATGCCCGCGAAAAACTTCTTTTTTCATTTGTACGACTCTTACACTTTGTTATATTTGTTGCAATATAGTCGGCTCCTCATGCTCGGAAAACAGAGTGCGGTTATTACGTGATGAGATATATGATTGAAATTATCACTCGTTCTGATTTGAAGAGAACCGTCAATGAGGTAAGACTTGGGTTTTCACACTCTCTTGTTTCAATCATTTGTTTTATGCAAATAATTGAAACAAAATAATTAGTTCATTTATATTATTGATTTTGTAGCATTTCAACGATATGATGCCATATTCTCAAGAAGATATTGACGAGGTTCGTGGATTATGGGCGGATTATTTTCCTAATAATTAGTCGTATATGATGCATCGGATTACCTTATGTGGACAAGAAGTTAGTTGGATTATGGTTTTAGGTACTTTTGGACATTGGATAATGATTTTATGTGTACCTTTTGGAATTTGGATGTTGGATAATGATTTTATGTATCTTTTAGATTTTGGATGTTGGATTTTATAAAAATGTAACTTCTTTTGTTCAATTGTTCGCTATGGTATTCCTTTTTTAAGGTTTGTTAATATGTACGTATTTCGGATTTATTAAAAAACATAAAATATGTATACGTTGTATAAGCACATATCTATACGTACGTATTTCGGAAAACAGACAATTAGACAACTGTTGTTTTATAAAAACAGTTGTCTGTTAACCAATAGATAACTGTTCTAAAACAGATGTCTATGCTCAGAGTAATATACAACTCCAAACTACTCAACTGTTGTAAGTCAGTTGTCTATTGCAAAAAAAAACAGTTGTCTATTTGATGTTTTGTAGTAGTGATGGTTCAATACTTTAAGCGCGGCTCATTTTCTTTTAGGTTTAAGACCAAAGGAGACATGGAGAGAGTCTTGAGTGGTGGTCCTTGGAGCTTGGGGAAGTTTACCATCATTCTTAAGGAATGGTCACCAACCTTTTCTAGCAACATGGATAGGCTAACTATAGTTCCTATACGGGTCCTCTTCCCTGATTTGGATCCATTTCTATGGTCTGAATCAGTTCTAGGAAAGATGACAAGTAGAATTGGGCGACCAATTTGTGCGGATTTAGAGACAACAACTAAAGCAAAACTTTCCTTTGCTCGTGTACTGATAGAGATAGATATTTCTCAACCTTTGCCTGACCAGCTAGTGATTAACACACCATTCTGTGATTACTCGGTTCAGAAAGTGCAATATGAATGGATTCCATACCACTGTAAGGGGTGTGGGAAACTTGGGCATACCATTCTTAATTGCAAATGGGAGAAGAAGAAAAAAAAACCAGTTCAGCAAACTGCAGTTGCAGTTACTGTTGCAGCTGAACAAATAATGGGGGAGGGTCAGATAATGCTTACTTCTGAGAATAATACTGCTGATGAGAGCCTAGTTACTAAACAGTCCAGAAAACATGCTCATAAGTCTTTGTCTGCTACGGATGTGGGTGAGAATCAGGGTTTCATATCAGTTCCAAAAACAAATTCATCCACTAAAACTAAAAAAGATCTGGATATTCAGCCCATGGCATTGATAAGCTGTTACCATGTCTTTGCAGATCGGGATATCTCTGATAATACGCTTGAGATTCATAATGAATCTGATCCTGGAAGTTTAGGTGAGGCTCTCCCTCCTGATAAGCAATGAAACTTGCCTCATGGAATATTAGGGGTCTTAATGACCCTCTAAAGCATAGTGAAGTAAAGGAGTTTTTATCTTCTAATAGGTTGGATGTTATTGGTCTTTTGGAAACAAGGGTGAAGCAATCAAATGCAGATTGGTTAATCCATAATCTGTTTAAACAGTGGTCTGTCTTGACTAATTATAGTCATCACTATAATGGTAGAGTTTGGATTGTTTATAATCCTAATACAGTACAGTTCTCTCAGATGCAGTACGTTGATCAGTCAATAACTGGTCAGAAATATCACTTCGAAACTAAATATTCTTTTCAAATCAGTTTTGTTTATGCAATGAATGATGCTGATGCTAGAGAGCCTCTTTGGGATTCCTTGATATCACAGGCTAGTAATAAAGCTTGGATTGTCATGGGGGACTTTAATATAGTTTGGAATGTAGATGAAAAAATGGGTTCCACTCCTCCTACACTTCAAGATATGATGACCTTTAATAATTGTCTGCTTGATAGTAAATTGGATGATTTAGCAAGCACTGGGGCTGTCATGACCTGGACTAACAAACAAGATCCGGAATCAAGAATCTGGTATAAGTTGGATAGGGTGTTGGTAAACCCAGATTGGTATACTGTTTTTCCCTCTGTTGCAGCAGATTTTGGTGAGCCTGGTCTTTCTGACCATGCTCCGATTATAGTATCATTATTGGAAGCTCCAAAAATTAAGAAGTCCTTCACTTTTCTCAATAGCTGGATTGATCATCCAGAATTCCTATCAACAGTGGCTCGAGCCTGGCAACTTAAGGTGGCTGGCTCTCCTAGTTTTTGTTTCTTCAGCAAGCTTAAATCAGTAAAAAGAGCTATGCAGGACTTCCACAGGCAGTATTTTTCCTGAATATCAGTTAGGGTAAAGGAGGCTAAGGCTTCTCTTCTCTCATGTCAGCAAAGGCTTAGTAATAATCTCTTTTCTCCTTCTTTAATTTCTGAAGAAAAGATTCTAATAAAGCAATATAATGATCTTAAGAATGCTGAACTGAAAATGCTTTATCAACGAAAAATTAAAGATCTCCAACTCTCAGACTGCTCCACCAAATAGTTTTATGCCAAAATTGCAGAGAGGAGAACTAATCAAATGATTGGCTCTATAGCTGATGTTCAAGGTACAATTCATGAAGGTACAAAATCGGTAGCTTTGGCTTTCCAAAATTATTATAAAGTGCTCTTAGGGAAAGCATGTAATTTGGATAGGATTGATTCGGATATAGTCAACTTTGGTCCTAGCCTAACTCCTTCGCAGCAAGACAGACTCATTGCCCCTATAAACCGAATGGAAATAAGGAATGCTCTTTTTAGTATGGATAATAATAGCAGTCCAGGAATGGATGGTTTCTCAGCTGGATTCTATAAGGCATCTTGGCCGATCTTTCAAGATGATTTTTGTAAAGCAATCCTCAGTTTTTTTAGGAATGGAAAGATGTCTAAACAGGCGAATTCCACACTAATATCACTTATTCCTAAGAAAAAGGAGGCTTCCTCTGTGCAGGACTACTATAGACCAATCTCATGTTGCACGATCTTTTACAAAAAAGTAAGCAAAATTGTGTCTAATAGGCTCAAAATCCTGCTTCCAGGGCTAATTGGTGAAGAGCAAGCGGCATTTATTAAGGGGCGCATTTTATTTGAGAATGTTCTATTATCACAAACACTGGTTAAAGGGTATACTAGATAAAAAAAACAGTTTTGTCCACAGATGTCTTGTCATCAAGGATAGAGATCACCACTTTTACTCCCAACAAGGAACTCGAATCCCAAAATCGCCACATGAAAAATGCAATCGAGAATGTCGAGGATACGAGTCTCTGGAATGAGTTGAATGATGTTATAGGCCTTGTTAAGTCTTGGAATGATGATGATGATGATGAAATCAAGTTGCCCTTGTGCGAGAATATTGAAGAACATCACGAGTCCTTTGCTAGTGAGCTAAACTTTGGTTTAGGAGAGGTTGAAACCGCCGGTAAAAGTTTTGAATCTCTCCTTCACGATGATATGAGAACAAGTGATGTCTTGAGATTTAGGGATATGGGCCCGCAACTTGAAGAAGATATGGGGATGTACAATGGGGAAATAGCTCCTAAACCGCCTTTTGTGTTGAGTGGTGTGATTGTGAAGCTTTGGAAAGATAAAAGGTATTTTGGGAATAAATGGTCGCTTGGACTAGTAAGATGGAAAGACCCGGGAGACCACTACAAACCCGGGCATCGTGGATCTAAAGACTACTTATCGCTTCCGACTTGGAAGCTTCTCATGATAGCTTGGCTCGGCTACATGAGCCCTTCTGAAGACTCTTCTAGAGCCTTTGACTTACTCCTCTGAGCCCTTGATGGGTATGGTGGAGATTACACTTTGAAGATAAATAAACTCTAAGGTTTGGCGGTCCTAGCCAAAACCGCGCTTCTTGGGAGGCAACCCAAGCTTTTTTGTGCATATTTACGCTTTTTGTGTTTTGTTTTTGTTTATAGGAATCTCCAACAAGAAGCCGACATGGATAGATGATGAAGAATTTGGAAGTGATCAAGTTTGGAAGAGATTCTCCTTGATTGTTCCATTTGGGATTGTGGATTGTGATGTTTGTCTGTATCTTGTTGGAGGATTGGTGGTGTATTCGTAATTGTGATGTAATTGTGTTGTTATTAGTAGTTGTTGTGGGATTGTAGTTAGTGTCTTTCTTGTATTGCTTTGCTCTCTTCTTTCTTGCAGAAATACCACCCACTTCATAGCATAAGGACATGAGGTAGTAAAAAGTGAAGATCATTTGGTAATCCCTTTTTACCCTTATCTTTCTCCCCTTCCCTTATTCAGATGGGAGTATGAGCTTGTATGCTTTGGAGGTTCACTTGGTGAACGTTTTGGAATTGGTGGTTGTGATTGTGTTGACTATTTAAAGAAGATTGGAGTGTTTGGCTTTACTTGTAGTTGTTTTTGTCTTTGTTTTTGTTGTGTTCCTTTGTGTTTTGTTTAGTGTGTTTTCGGTAATTGTTTTCGAAAATCCGATTGTGAGACTTGCTTACGAGTGTTCACCTTCCCTTGTTAAGTAACCCATTTTGATTTAGGCCTTTACTCTACTAGAATGACCATAAAACAAAATTTTCATTGATCTTTTAGCTTGAGTCCACTTTTTATACTAGGATGTTTACATCGGGGTTTGCATTTAACCACCTTGACCCCCCCCCCCCATGGAGTGATAAGGCCTTGGTTCTATCCTTCCATAGCACCAATCTCTTCGGGTAAAGGACAGATTTCGCCCCGCGGAAAAGCGAAAACATGATAAGTATCGTCCCAATAGGACAGACAAGCATCGAGAAAGTGAAGATCCACTTGCATTTGGCGGGTCGTGAATAACTGGGTAATACCAGTCTGATTCAGAGCTACTCTATCCGTGTCTCTAAAGCATCGGGACCAATCTTGCAGTATTCCGATCAAGCGTTCGATTCCCATGGCTAGATTTCTTAAGAATAATAAGGATTCTTGAGTTTTTTTCTCTTTAGGAAGAAGGGAATTATAGGAGTTGTGGAAAACTAAAAGCAGGAGATGGGTATTTATAATTTTAAGCCCGGACTTTCCTCCTTCCTTTAGGATTCCTAATCCTAGAGGGTTTAGCATAAAGGCCCCATCTCAGAGTCTTTAACTAGTCATCCCGAGCATTCCTATTCCTTTTCAGAGTCAAAATTTTTCTATTCCCCAGCGTGAGTCATTTTTACCTAAATGTTACATGCAAAACTTTACGTAACTATACACAGGTACGACTCGAGCAGGGACATGCAACCCGCTAAAACTCCCCAGCAGAAAAGCCCAAGGCGGCATTTCTCTTAAAAACAACACAGGATGGGCCTACATACAGGCGCACCCGGGACTTACATAACAAACCTAAAGTACTATCAAGACCAACTCAGGTATGATTTTTGTTTTATGGCTGGCGAGCGCTTTTACGGAAGTCTAACAGACTATAAACGACCCGATCAGAAGTCTACCAGATCTTAATCTTTGATTGATCTGGTAGCTACTCTAACTTTCTCCCTGTCTAAGCCTCAGTCAGAGTGGGGGCTCTGTAGACACCCACATTTGGCTGCTAGGTGTCTATAGCAGTTTCCAAAAAAACACCCAATGATGATCGGACGCAAACATGCTTTAACATACTGGAATATGGGCTCGAAATCATCAGCATTTGCCTTGGGCTCTTTATGGAGTAAAAATCTCACAAAACAAACCTAAAATCCAGGCCCAGTGGGTCATTTCCAATCAAATAAGACTAATTTGGGTCAAAACTGACACCAAGGGCAAAACCGTCTTTTAGCGACCGACTCAAATCCCGGTCAAGGACGTTTCCGAGGCATAAATATCCGCTACGTCACATCGGAATTCTGACTTTAAGTCCAATACTACAAAAAATCAACTACAAAAATAATAAACAATTTCGTTAGAGATAGAATTCGATCTCTAAAAGAAGCCTTCTACCCGAGCTAGACCCACTCGATCGAGTGGACAGGCCCACTCGGTCGAGTAGGCTCACAAAAAACCGGCATTAGACCGGGTACTCGATCGAGTGACATGGATCACTCGATCGAGTGACCTCTTTTTCCAGCCGGAAGAGGATTCTCTTCCATCAAAAGACGGAATCTTGTTTCCACTCAAATTGCGTGTTTTTCCTATCCAAAGCGGTGTTTCTTCTCACCCAAGCAAGACTACCTCTCCTAGCCAAGGTCGGTAAGCTCTCCTATAAATAGATCCCCTTGCACAACATCAAACAGACATTCATTGACAACTACAATTCCACACAATACATCAAGCACACATACAATCTGACGTAACCTTATACCCGAGAACACGCCGTCTCGGCCCCGAAGATCCGGCCACCTCTAACCCGACATCAGTACACCATCATGCCTAAACCACCATAACTCACCCGCATTATCTCGACGCTCCCGTGCCTAAGCCACATCTAGACGAGCCCCGTTCCGAGAATACAAAGCATGTAAGTTGAGGGTGCCAATTCAACCCCGTCTTCTCTCTTTTTTTTCTCTTCTCTCTCTCGTTTTCGTGTCGTTGGTCCGGTTTCGTCGAGTCATCGTAACGTTTTATTCCTTCCCGTTTTTCTCGTTTCTAATACCGATATTATTGCAACTATCTAATTTTTATACAAAAAACAGTCATTCTTTTTTTTTGGTGAAGGGTAAGCATATAAATAAAGAATGTGTATCGTTACAAAAAAGTAACCAAATGACTAGATCAATTTATGTAGCCATCTAGCATCTTTAGGTCTAATTGGGTATTTCAACTTACACCTTACTCTATTTCTCACATCTTTCATAATCAGCTTAGCGGTAACCTGTGGCAAAGGAACAACACCTTCTAATCTACACACATTTCGTTGCCTCCAAATGTTATAAATCGAAGCGTTGATCAAAGCACGAAGTATGTTGCATTGAAGTTTCGAGCCCCTCAGATGCGTCGCCCATACCAGTCCATCATTGCTCGGTAACCTTTTCATGACCCAGTCTCCCAAGATTCCCATAACCCTCATGCTCCAGCCACAACCGAAAAACAAATGGTCAATGTTCTCCGGATGCGCCTTGCACAAGAAGCATAGGTTCGAATTAGTCACCCCAAATCTCATGAGTTTCACTCTCGTGTTCAAAGCCCCCCGATACTCCAATTACTCCACACTAATCTCCACCACGAGACAACCGGTCTATGAACTCTCAACTCCTTATACGCCTTAGAAATCGAATAATGTGTATCCGATCCATGCCATTTTCCATTCACGAACATATGCTTTATCTTCTCCTTAGCCTGACATATCTTTCTCCACGTCCACGTGACATCAGCATGAGGCTGAAAGTCATGCCACGAGGAGCCTTTCAGATACACACTATTCACCCATCTAACCCATAACCGGTTCGATTGATCAAACACCCAAGATGCCAATTTCGCAACTGCAGCCTCGTTCCAAATCGTCAACTCTCTCATCCCCAGCCCACCTTCAGGCTTGGGGCAACATAACTTCTCCCAACTCACTAAAGCCCGGCTTGTGCCCTCTACGCCACCCTCCCAAAGGAAATTCCGACACAAAGAACCAATTCGGGCCATAATAAATTTTGGGATAATGAAAACCATAGCACAGTAATTGTGTAGCTGAGACAGCACGGACTGAACCAAAGTCAATCTACCCGCATAGGTCAACTTACGAGCCCCAATACTCGTCACTCTTGCCATGATTCGAGCCAACAGTTTCTCACAATCAATCTTGCCTAGTTTGGTACTTTGAATAGGCAATCCAAGATACCGAAAAGGCATAGTACTTTCCACACATCCCGAGAATTGGAGAATAGCGGCCTTCCTATCCTCATCAACACCCGCAAAGTAGGCGTGAGATTTACCCACACCAATACTCAACCCGGAGGCCTTACTAAAGGTCGCAAAAGCCCGCCACAAGATCTCCATCGATTCAGGCTTCCCTTTACAAAAAAGGAGTAAATCATCAGCAAAGAGCAAATGACTGAGCTTCAACGCTCCACATTTCGGGTGAAACCTAAAGTTCTTCTCCTCCGTCACATAATCCATAATACGAGAAAAATACTCCATACAAATCGTGAACAAAAGCGGAGACATCGGATCACCTTGCCTCAATCCCCTTCTCCCTTTAAAGAAGCCAAAATTATCCCCATTAACACATAAGGAATAAGAAACATTTTGAACACACTCCATAATTAATATCCTAAAATGCTCCGGGAAATTCAAGGCTCTCAACATTTGATCAACAAAACTCCATTCGACACTGTCATACGCCTTGTGGATATCAACCTTAAAAAGGCAACGAGGCGAAATTCGTCCTCTCTTATACATACGAACAAGGTCCTGACAGATGAGCACATTCTCCACAATACTCCGCCCTTCAATAAAACCTCCTTGGGTAGGACTAATTAATTGAGGCAATACCCGAGCTAGCCGCCCACAAATGATTTTAGCAATACATATATAAACGACATTGCAACAGGCAATTGGACGGAATTCTTTCACCGAATGAGGCCGGTTCACTTTAGGAATTAAAACAATATTCAGCTGCTTAAGTAATTTACCTGAGACGAAGAAGTCCTGAATAGCTAACGTGAAGTCACCTCCAATAACGTCCCAAGCATCAATGAAAAATGGACTCGAAAAGCTATCTGGACCCGGCGCTTTATCTCGAGGAATACTAATCAGGGCCGCTTTAATCTCTTCCGCGGACACGGCCATTTCCAAGATCTCTTTGTGCTCATCGGTACAAGTCTTGCCCCGATGAACAATGCCAACATTGATTGGTACCACCTCTCGTGAATCACCTAGCAGGGAGCCGTAATACCTCAAAAACGCATCTTCAATAGCAGCTTTGGACCCGCATTCATTACCGTCCGCATCCACAAGATTAACGACATAATTCCTCGACCTTCGAGCTCGTAAAAGCCCATGAAAATAGGCCGAGTTAACATCCCCTTCCCGAACCCATCTCTGCTTAGATTGTTGTGACCAGAAATCCGCTCTAGCTGCTTGTAACATACGAACCTGATAATATGATACCGACTCTATAGTAGAATATCGTATCTACAAGAATCAAATTAATCTCGTTGATGCTAAGATAATTGTCACATAGTCCTAAAAGACAAAGTACGACAGTTTCGACGCGGAGAGAGTTTATTTTGTCTTGGTTCGATTTTCAAAACGATTTATAAACATCTTTTCTAAACGGGTCGCTCCGAATATTCGATATTGATTCCGTAATCAAGTGTCGAATATGACGAGTATCGCAAATTTAAGTGGAGTAAAAATCGTATTATATTTTTACGCGGCTTAACGAAGATGTCGATCTTTCAAAAGCAATTACGAAATCAAAACAAAACGAATCATAGTCCGTACAGGGGGCACTCGATTGAGTGCCTAGCTTCACTCGATCGAGTGGCACCCCGAAAACAGAGGCAGAAACCTTTTTTTGAGACCACTCGATCGAGTGCCTCAGTGACTCGACCGAGTGGCTCCTGATATTGCAAAACAGCGGGTCCTTAAGCATCTTTCGAGTCCCGATAAAATATTTTTGATGACTTCGGTCAACACGTGTCAAGTCTATCACGTGATTCATCTTTTCAAAACCACGCATCATATCATATTTACATCGTTTATTCAATTCATAAACCGTTACTAACTCGTTTGTTCTTTGTCTTTGTATCTTATTATTCGTTGTTTGTTTTATTGTACTAAAACGAACCTCGCATGCTAAATACAACTTTGACATAGATTCAAAGATGCATTAAATCGACGTAGATCGAACATAATTCACATGTTTAGTCAAAAATACTGTTTGCATATCATTTACCGAATTAATAACACACGTATTTCAAAATCAAACGATATCTTAGTAGAGGCCACTAAGTGCGGGCGGGGTTGGGTGTTCTTTGTGAACTTCCCAACACGTACCCTCACTCCTTACTCAGAAGCTCGGTTTCCGGATGTCCGAAACCGTTAGCAAACGAGAGTCATTCACTACACGGTATCCGATAATGTCGGTATCGATATCAAAATGCAAACGGACGAACCCAATAAACTCTGAGATCGGAATGGGTCGTACTTTGTGCAAGGCCCACTAAGATATAGAGTGGGTTAGAATGGGCCCGAACTCCCACAAAGTTCGGTGACGACTCCACTTTGATTTAAATTTAAATTCGATCCATCTCACATGAGATTCATTCGCCGCCCCAAACCCGCGCGTGGCCGCGTTGGGGTGGACCTATGTCATGTCCTCACTCATTAATGTCGGGCCACATATCAACGAACCGCTACGACTTTATTACACGACATGATGCATAAAGAAGTAGAAGTTTATGGGGATGATATGATCGTTAAGTCTAAAAACTGGGACGGTCACATCACCGCCCTGAGAAAAATTTTCACCCGATTGCGCAAATACAACATGAGATTAAACCCTTTAAAGTGCAGTTTCGAGGTAACATCAGGCAAATTACTGGGTCATATCGTTAGCCAACGCGGTATCGAAGTCGACCCAGCTAAAATCAAAGCCATAACCGAGATGCAGCCTCCTAAAACCGAAAAGAAATAAGAGGATTTCTCGGGAAGGTCCAGTACATCAGCCGGTTTATTTCAAGACTGACCATGGTATGTGAACCGATTTTCAAAAAACTGAAAGTAGGGAAACGAATATTATAGGATGATAAATGTCAAGCGGCCTTCGATAAAATCAAGGAAATCCTGTCTGCTCCACCAGTATTAATGTCGCCTCAACCCGGTTTGCCTTTGTCGTTATACCTAACAATGACCGAGACAACCATGGAGGCTATGCTGGCTCAGACAGTTGGCTCTGAAGAATGAGCTATTTACTACATCAGCAAAAAAATTTTAGAGTATGAATGCAAATACACCATGCTCGAGAAAACGTGTTTAGCTCTGGTCTAGGCCACTAAGAAGCTCCGACATTACATGCTTAGCTACGAAGTACAGGTATTATCCAAGATGGATCCCATCAAATACCTCTTCGAAAAGCCCATCCTCAATGGCAGAACGTCTAGATGGACTCTAATGTTGGCGGAGTTCGACCTGAAGTTTGTACCATTAAAAGCCATTAAGGGTCGGGTAGTAGCCGAGTTTCTCGCCGACAGCCCCGTAACCGAAGAAGGACACACCGACACTTGGTCCTTCCCAGATGAAGATATTTTCCACACCGATGCAGAAATTAAACATGGGACTTATACTTCGATGGGGTGTCCAATTTCTCAGGATTCGGAGTCGGGATTCTCCTAATCTCTCTGAAGGGAGAGCATACTCCCGTGTCCATTAAACTACACTTAGACGTTACTAATAATGCCGCTGAGTATGAAGCATGTATCCATGGGCTACAAGCCGCCGCCGATTTGGGGGTCACAAACCTCCGAGTACACGGTGATTCATCCTTGGTCATTAATCAAGCACTCCAAAAATGGAAAACTCGGAACGCCAATCTCGCGGTCTACCAGGCGCGAGTAAGGGTTCTTGAGAAGCAATTCCAAAAGGTAGAGTATATATACCTGCCTCGGGAAGAAAACCAGTTCGCGGATGCGCTCTCAAAATTAGCATCCTTACTGAATATTCCCGATCACTTGACCAGTATGCCAATTTGCGTAGAAAGATGCTCCGAGCCGGCATATATTCCCGACATCGAAGACATTGAGATAACTGATCTCGAGCCATGGTATCAAGCTGTTTGACATACCTGACGACCATAGAATATCCTCCCAGAACCGACAGCCGGGCCAAGAAAGCCTTACGGAGGCTAGCTACCCAGTTCATCCGTACCGACGATGGACAATTATAGAAAAAGACGGGACAGGGGGCTTTTCTCCTATGTGTTGATAAATTTAAGGCTGAGAAGGTCATGGCCGGAGTGCATGA
Source organism: Agrostemma githago (assembly GCA_958450325.1). NCBI lineage: Eukaryota > Viridiplantae > Streptophyta > Magnoliopsida > Caryophyllales > Caryophyllaceae > Agrostemma > Agrostemma githago. Next base: position 10,464,849 of record OY288242.1, read on the forward strand.
TGGTGAAAATAGCCCACACATGAATGCCCAGATGTTAGTCCGGAAAATCATGAGGCTCAGATACTACTGGAATAATATGGAAACCGACTGCCAGTTATATGTCAAACATTGCCATAACTGTCAAATCTTCACCAATGTGCAGCATATGTCGTCATCCATGCTGTATACCATGACATCACCTTGGCCATTCTCAACATGGGGTATCGACATAATCGGGAAAATAAATCTCTCTGGTACCGGTGGACATTGCTTCATTTTGGTAGCTATCGACTATTTCACCAAATGGGTCGAGGCTGAATCCTATCGTATTCTCAATGCCAAGCATGTCGCCAAGTTCATCCAGAATAAGATAATATGTCGGTAGGGAATCCCGCATGAATTTATCAGTGATCACGGGACCCACTTTCAAGCCGAAACTGCGGCACTGCTGACCAAGTACAAAATTCAAAGGCAAACATCCTCGCCCTACCGTCCCTAAACAAATGGAGCGGTAGAAGCAGCTAATAAGACAATTGTCACCATACTCAAAAAGATGGCTGATAATTATAGGGATTGGCCCGATAAAATACCTTTCTCTATGGGGATACTGGACATCAATCCGTACTGCTACCAGAGTTACGCCCTATTATCTGACATACGGGATGGAAGCAGTCCAACCGGTCGAGTTGGAGATGCCGTCTCTCCGGATCCTATTAGAAAGTCAAGTGCCTGAAGCTGATTGGGTCCGAGCACGGTATGACTCGCTAGTCCTATTAGACGAACGATGATCTCGTGCCCTCAATAATATTCAGATATATCAAAAGAATATCCAACGGGCCTTCAATAAAAAGGTAAGGCCCAGATACATGAAAGAAGGGGATTTGGTTCTTAAGTCCGTTCGAGCCTTATTACCAGTAGACCCGAGGGGAAAATTCAAACCTAATTGGGCCGGGCCATATCTGGTAAAAAAGATTCTATCAGGTGGAGCTGTGATGCTGACGGACGTGGACGGGAACGAGTTCGTCAATCCAACCAACCTGGACCAGTTGAAGCATTAATACCCCTAAACCCTTTCTCAATGTCATTAGCAAAAGTTTATCAAAATCGTTTTTTTACATAAATATTCAAAAAGCAAGTCAATGAGCTAGAAATATTTATTCTACTGTTGTAAACATCTTGAACCAATAGTCTTGGTGTATTTCGAGATTGCAAAATTATTAAAAAAAATATGAACTACGTTTGGTTTGATTCCACTAATTGTGGATATGTAGGTAGCCTCTCAAAAGGGCACAACCACTGCAATCGAGAAAAAGACAAGAACGATTTTAAATAATAAACTTCCTTTATTTATTACTAAAAACCCGATAAACTCGAGAAATTACAAATTGCAAAAATTCAAAAATCCAAAAAAAAATAAAAGCACACGACACTATAAATAAATAGTAATAATACTTAAATAATAAAAACTAAGGACTCGGTATTTAAGGCATCTTGCCCTTTCCCTTGTCCTTGGCCTCTTTGGCCGTCCATTGGCGACGACACGGAGGCAAGCGCTTCCAGATCACCACAGAAACCTCCTTGGCCCGAACTCATTTATTTGAACTCGAATCCTCAATCACTTCAATTGGCCCAAGTCGGGCCCTCACCGGTACAGGCAATCGGTCACGTGGGCCCACTCGATCTCTGGCCGCCAGTCTAGGCCCGAGCCTCTTTTCTAAGTCAGTCTGGGGGCTTAGCCGCCCCCGCGCGCCACTAGCACCGGCGTCCCTAGCTTGAGTCTTAGTTTGTGACTTAAGACCCGATTGTAGTCGGACTAGAGTAGCATGAGTCTCTCCTTCGTCAAAGAAACCCCCGTTGTCTTTCACCGTCTCCCGGCGAACCAAGTCAAAGGCCTCATCAACCTTCAAAGCTTTACGAGCCTCCTCTGACTCCTCGGAAGTCCACTTCCGATATGACTCCGAAACCCAAACAGATTGGCAAGGATGAGGGATGGTCCACATGGCACGGGTGAACCAGCGTTGTAGCCACGTGTCACACATAGCGTCCGTCAATTGGAGCGAAACGCTAATGATTGCTTCAGTCTCTGGGATTCGTTGAGACGAACCGAACTGTCTCAGAATGCAGTCCGGGTAAATATGGACGGTCCAGTCTAGTGACAGGACCACCAGGTAGCGAGCTTGGTCCCTCTTGGTCAACCCCGTTAGTTTCAAAAGGAACCTCCAAATGACGGTCCACCTGATCAAGAGGCCACCATGAAACGTCAGCTCCTCATCCCAATAAGCTCGGTTTATGTAATGACTCGAACTTATCCGCCGCCTCCTCGAGCTGATTTGGCTGCTACGGTAATTGGATACACTCACTGGGGGCTCTATAATCGACAAATGCTCGGATAGCCAAATCTGATAAGAAAGAATACAAATTTCCGTAAGCAAAATTTGGGTTCGCTGGCAGGCACTCGATCGAGTGTCATGCCTGACTCGATCGAGTGGTCCATCTGAAAATAGGCAGGCAGTCTTTACCGAGGTCACTCGATCGAGTGACGGGTCTACTCGATAGAGTGGCTCACGTAAATCAACACTTTCGCGTGAAAAAAAAACGCGCGACGTATACCTGCAAGAGATGGATGCTCCCCGTCAGTTGACGGTCTGGGTCAAGTCTTCGAGCATCGAGACCCTTTCCAGCCAAGCCGGGCTGTGACCCGTCTCCATCTGATCAACTATGCCAATCAGCCTAATCTGACCCAAGCACGAGTCAGGCTCCATTCTTCCCTCAAAAACATATTGGTGCAACATTCAAAAGGCAAAAGCCCTACGCCAAGAGTAGGAGTAACTCTTACGCCACCGGTATTCATGAACTTATCGGCCAGGTCAAACAAAGAAACGAAATCTCTCTGTACCATGCGGTCTGTCTCAGCATGGAACAAACCAAGAAAATCTCTCAACCTCCTCCTTGGATCGGGATAAAATGGAGGAATAGCAGGATGAGCACTAGGGCACCAACCGCCCACAGCTGCAATCTCTTCGGGTAGAGGGCATACTTCTCCTCGAGAAAACGTGAAAACATGATGGGTACTGTCCCAAAATGTTATGCAAGCATCTAGGAAGTGTGAGTCAATCTTAAGACGCTGGAGCGGGAATAGAGCGACAATTCCCATCTGGGTCAGCTGAACTTTTTCTTCATCCCGAAAATACTGGGACCACGCTTGGAGCATTGCAGTCAATTGCTCGATACCCATAGCAGATATTTTTCTTGTAAATCTAAAGGATTTTGAGAAGAGAACAAAAAAAGAAATTTGAGATGAGATGCAGAAAGTTGAAGCAGGAAGCCCTCTATTTATAATAAAAAAACATGTCAGCATCCCTAACTGCCTTAGGAATAGGAATTCTGTCAATGCCTTCTTAGCCCACGCGGGCCCGACCCAAGGCTTCAAAGCCCTTTTCCAAATCTGATACAGGAATCGAGTCATCCCGAGAATTCCTATTTTCAAAAAAATCCAAAATTTTCAAAAAAATTCGAAAAATCAAATTTTTTCCCCAACGTGAGTCGGTGTTTCACCTAAATGTTACATACAAATTGTTATGTGTCATCATACAGGTACACCCAAGACTTCAGAAGCAAGTCTCCGCGTAGCACATTTACTCCCCACGGATTATCATCGTCAGGACAGGTATGACCCTCTGCTTATGGTAGGCGAGCCCTTCACGCAAGTCTAACAGACTATAAACGACCCGACCGGAAGACTGCTAGGTCGTAATCCTCGATGGGCCTGGTAGCTACTCTGACTTTTGCCTTGTCCAAGCCTCAATCAGAGTGGGGGCTCTGTAGACATCCGCATTTTGCCTACTAGTGTCTATGGCAGTTCCCAGCAAAACACCCGATGATGAACGGACGTAAACGTGACTTAATACGCTCGAATTTGGACTCGGAATCAATAGTATTTGACGTGAGCTTTCAGCATAGTACAAATCTCAAAAAACTGATCTCAATTTCAGGCCAAGTGGGTCGTTTCTAGTCAAATAAGACTAATTTGAGCCAAAACTGACACCGGAAACAAAACCGTCTTTTAGCGACCGAGTCAAACCCCGGTCAAAGTTGTTTCCGAGGTGCAAACTCGCTATACAAGTATCAAGAGTCCAACTCGAATTCAAAAACCTTAAAATAAATCGACCATTCCGACCCACTGGATCGAGTGCCAGCCCACTTGATCGAGTGGGCCTTCGAAAAAGCCCACTATTTCCGTTTATTGGGCCACTTGATCGAGTCCAGCAGGGGCACTCGATCGAGTGACCCTAGGTCGAGGGGTTCGTTTTTTCTATAAATACACCCCCTTTGCACCTTCATTCAACACAATTTTACAATTCTACATACTATTTTTCAAAAACCTCAAGCAACCAACACACTATACAAACCGATTTCCCCTCTAAGCATCCTCTAGAAACCCGAGAAAACCGATCCAAAAAATACAACCACCATAACTTTTCCTATATCCTCGATACTCTCGCGCAAACGCCGTTACTACGAGTCCATCACTGAGGCCAAATTAAGCATGTAGGTTGAGGGTGTCATCAAATCCCGTTTTCTCTCTTTTCTCTCCTCTCCTCTTCATCAAATCAATGAATTATTTCTATTTAGCTATTTTTTAAAACTTTTATCAAACCGAAAATTTGTAATATTTATGTCTATTTTGTTGCTCATGATTTAGGTGAATCCAATGGTCTACCAAGATACTCGAACCAGGCTCTTTACATACGCAATCGTAAGTGCTTATAGAATTCAATTTAGTTTAATTTAATTCTCGATGGTACAAGTTTATACAAAAGTGACCTACAGTTTTAGTGACATTTTTTTAAAGAAACTGTCGCTGTAAGGTTTTTTTTTGTGGTGATTAATAGGCGCAAGGTATGCATTGTTTTAATGCGCATTGTAGATTCGTTCATATTAACAAGAAAATTGCCCTTGATGCTCCAATACAACCAACATCTACTCGATTACCAATGAAAATATATCACTACGGATTTTTCATTTACCAGGTAAAGATCTCGATCAAGTACCCCCAATCTATGTGTTCTAGCACAGTTTTAACCTTTTGAAAGACGGTTTTACAATAAATAATGTAAGAGATCAGAATATCAGATGACCATATATTATATATTGATTGAAGTCACTATAAAAGAATTGGACATGTGTCACACTCTTAAAGAAAATTCTTGCATAAAATCAATCTATATTTATTGATAAGAAAATCTTATTAAAATGTAAGAAATCCATTGATAAAAAAATAGTGATAAAATATATTTTTATGACATAATAAAGAACTGGCTAAATTATAAACACAATATCAACTAAAATTACATTTTAATGTATATTTTAAAATTTATCATTATTACTAACTTACTATCGTAATAATAATCATATTTCGGATAATAACTTTGACTTGCAATAACTTATGGACACGAGTTCCAAAAATGATGATATTTTCTTGAACTCATTATCTTTCCAACATCTTCCAGTTGAGTTTTTTTTTTTGCAATTTCGAAACTTGTACTAAGAATTTTGCTCAATTAAACGTTTTAAACCGAATAAACTTTGACCGACCATAACTCTTTGTATCTCGAGTTCCGAAAGTGATGTTTTTTGTCCAAACTGATCGTTTTTGCAAGAGATCTTTAGTTTGAAATTAAAATCATCTCTTTCGGAATTCATAGCTAATTAGAATTATCGACGAAAAACCAGGATAAAAAAGACAATGGAGATTGGTGGCTAGCAATAACATTGAAGCGCATCCCAGTCGGATTTTGGCCGAATAAGATATTTAACGCGTTATCCTATGAAGCTATATACGCGGCGTGTGGAGGAGAAGCGTATGGGCCGACGAATATAATTCCTTCGGTCATGGGAAATGGGGTTCAGCCGAGGAGGGGTGTCGTAAACGCATGACCCTATTGCAGAGATACCACTGTGATCAACGAAAACCATAAGCCAGTCTTCTATAACAATTTTAAGCCATTTGCGACCGATAACAAAGATTATTTTTTTATTTATTATGACAAATACAATATAGCTTTTTTTTTGGTAAATGGTAAAAATTGAATAAAAGAATAATGTTTACATGATATTAGACCCGCGGGTCACACGTTACATTGCAATTTTTATCAATCCAAATCCTATCTTTAGTAGTGAGATCACTACTATTACACTTCTGTATTTTCTGAACCATCTCTTGCCTAATCCAAGCTACCACATAATCAAGTCTATGGATGAATCCTTCATTCCTCGCTTTGTTTCTCTCATGCCAGATATTATAGATAACAGCGTTCATGATAGTATTCAGCACTTGTCTACGCATCTTTGATCCTCTCTTCGATCTTCAATCTCCACTCCTATAGACCAGAGCACGGGATATCCACATTCATCCATTTATTTATCAGACTTATCACTCGCGTACTGTACTCGCATTCGCAGAACAAATGCATTTTTGTTTCAGCAGCAGCCGCACAGATACAACAGTCGACTTCTGTTATCACCTAGAGATTGTACGTTTTTCTTTGACATTTAACGCATCATGATGGTACATCCAGCTAATCATACGATGTTTAGGAGTCGTCTGTTTGTTCCAGACCAAACTCCACCAATTCACCTCTTCTCCTTGCTCCCTGATCCATTCATATCCCTTCCTGATGGAGTAATTCTTACCCACACAATTCTGCAGGCCATTCATTGACAATATATGCAGGCTTGAGTAATTCTTTAACCTTACAAACCTTCTTCCATGTCCACCTTGAATCCGCAGCAGGTTAATACGTGAGCCAATCTGTTCCTTTGAGATAGATTTGGTATACCCACTTCACCCATAATGTATCCGCATTACTGTGAATCCACCAAAACATTTTGCCCAAGGCTGCCTTGCTCCGAATGTTGTCGTCCTTCAAGCCCAATCCCTCTTCTTTAATTGGCCGGCAGATCTTCTTCCACGATACCTTAGGAGTGCTTTTGTACTCCGTGCTTCCATCCCCAAGAAATTCCGACGTAAAGCTTCAATATTCTTTATCACTCCGGATGGTATCATGAAAATCGATGCCCAATAGTTGTGCATAGTCTTCAGAACAGCTTGAATCAAGACTAATCGACCTGCGTAAGTCAGTTTTCTAGCACCAATCATTCTAATTCTCTCCATTATGTTATCGATGAGAGGTCTGCAGTCTTTGGCGTTCAACTTTGATGGTTTGATGGGGACTCCTAGATACCTGAATGGTAGCTGACCTTCCACACATCCAGAGATGGCTACTACGTCTTCCTTTATCTGCTCAGAAACTCCATTAAAATATACATTCGACTTCCCCGAACTCATTTTAAGACCAGAGGCCTGTGAGAACGTAGCATAGATCCTGAGAAGGATCATGATCGACTTAATGTCCCCTTTGCAGAATAAGAGTAAGTCATCAGCAAACATTAGGTTACTCAGCTTCATAGGGCCACAGAGGGGTTGAAACCTGAAATCCTTACTATTCGTAGTGTGAACAAGCAGTCTGGTAAGGTACTCCATACATATAGTAAAGAGTAAAAGGGATAAAGGATCCCCCTGTCTTAAACCTCTTTTCCCTTTAAAGAAACCAAAAGAACAGCCAAAGGAAGCAGATGTAACGCACTCCATAATCAAATCATTGAACCGGGGAGGGAATCCCACAGCGTTTAGCATTTGCTCAAGAAAGCACCATTCCACGCTGTCATAAGTCTTTTGTAAGTCAATTTTGAAGATACATCGAGAAGATACCGATTTCCTTCCATATAGTTTGATGAGATCCTGACAAATTAGGATGTTCTTCAAAATATTTCGACCCTGAATAAAGCCGCCCTGCGTTTTAGATATAATGTGAGGAAGAATTAAGGCCAACCTATTGCATGATAGTTTCGAAATACATTTATAGACCATGTTACAACAAGCAATCGGACGAAATTGTTGTACTGATTCAGGTCTGGTCACTTTGGGGATGAGTGTCAATGTAGTGTTATTAAGCTGCTTCAGTAATTTTCCATTCATGAAGAACTCCAAAACAGCCTCACTCACATCATCATCAATCGTCTCCCAACTTGCCTTGAAATTTTTTTTAGAGTAACCGTCTGGCCCAGGTGCTTTATCACTGGGAACAGAAAAAAAATACCTCCTTAATTTCCTCACGTGTCACTGGTTTCATGAGCTGTTGGTGGTGGTGAGGATTGCACACCAGTTTATCTTGCATAATCCGCTTGCAAACCCTGGATGTCGGAGAATTATTCCCCAACAGGTTCATATAGAACTTCAGGAAACTCTCCTGGATTGCATCAGGATCAATTTACATGACACCCTGCATATGTTTTATCTGTGTCACTTGGTTCCTAGCTCTCCTGACTCTTAGCACGCTGTGGAAGTAAGCAGTATTAGCATCACCTTCTGCCATCCAATGAGCCTTCGCCTTCTGCTGCAAGTAAATCAACTGTACATGTTCTAGCTTAACATACTCCTTCAAAACACTCATTTCCTAATTTATAAGATCAGCATCCAGTGGATTATGAACTAGTTGTTCCTGAATCTGTCGCAGAGCGACTTTTGCGATGTCTGCACTCCTTTCTACATCAGAAAATCTGTTGAAATGAATTCTCTTGAGATGGAACTTCAGAGCTCTAAGTCGATTCACTAGAATGTACATCTTTGTGCCATAAAATTATACCCCCCACTTATCCTTGACAATGTCATTTAAATCCGGATCAGAGACCCACATATTATAGAACCTGAATGGCTTCCTACTCGCTATTTGCATCCCTGACTTCCTCACTAAACAAGGGCAATGATCGAACTTACCCTCAGGAAGGAAAGAAGCTTTCATATCTGGATACTGTCTACTCCAATCCTGATTGATAAGCAGCCGATCCAGCCGACTGTAAACTCTATTCTCTAGAACTTGTTCGTTATTCCAAGTATAAAAAGCTCAATCCGCCGGACTATCAATTAAATCACAGTTCATCAAGCAATTTTGAAAGGGTAAAGCTTCCTCAAGTTTGAACCCTCCTCCCAATCGTTCCTCAGCTGTAAGTACACAATTGAAATCACCCCCGACAGCCCAAGGTCCAGAGATAGTTGCAGCAATATCAGTTAATCTATCCCACAAAACCTCTCTCTTTTGAATGCCGTTAAAAGCATACACAAAAGTCACACGGACCTCCTGTTGTGAAATAAGGTGCAGAACTTTCATATGGATAATTGTGGATTATATTAAATAAAATCCACCTGAACAGTTTGATGATTCCAACCCACCCAAATACGTCCCCTCTTGTGAGTATGAGAATTAGTAGACATACTCCACGACTGGAAGTTCAAGAGCATATTCGACTGACTACTAGTCTTTATTTTAGTCTCTAGCAAACCAAAAAAATCTACCTTATTATGGAGCATAAAATTATTTACTGTACATTGTTTATGCTCCTTATTCATACCCCTAACATTCCAAAAAGCAAAGATCATGGAGACAAGGAAGTTGGTATGCCCCCTCCTTGCTCATTAAGCTTCCCAGATAGAATTCCTTTGAATGTCGGAGACCCTAACCGTGTTGCATCAGCAAAAAAACTGGACTCCCCTAACAGTGGAACCTGCACTCTATGTATCTGCACATTTGGAGATTGCTGCAGCCTTCCAGCCTTCCAACTGAAATAATTGGTTTAGCCTGACAGTTCTGGTCCCCTTCTTTATTATCCTGAATTTCCTTATCTACTTCTTTAGCTTTCAATCTCCAAACTTGAGGCCTACTCACTGGTTTGGATGCTTGATCAGTAGTCCTTCTTCTACACAGTTTAGATTCGTGCCCCATGTCCAATGAACATATGTTAAGAGTTATATTAGAGAAAATTAAGAAAATATCTCATGAGAAATTGAAATTTGAACTCAGAATTACCAATACCTAAATAATTATGTTGGTTAATCTTTCCATAATATATCTCTTAAGATATATATCACTTGAATCTTTCCGTAATTAAATTATTAATGTGTACTCAATGGACCCAGATCTCGTTTGGTTGATGCAGGAAGTGCAAATTCGTGGGAAGTAGAAAATCATGGGAAATAAATTTTCTTTCCTTAATCATGGAAAATTCAAAAAAAAATGTTCGGTTACTTATGCGAGACTTAATTCATGGGAATTGTTAGTTACCGAGCGAGTGTCGGTAAGCAACTTCCTACATTTATGTATGAAGTCAGTTCCTTGGGAAGTTCCACTTCCCCATTTGTGAGAATTTGAGGCAACCAAACAACTTTGTTTTTTTTGCAATTTATGTGAAAATCTAGTTCCCATGATTTTAGAAAGCAACCAAACAACCTATTATTTAGAAAAAAAATAAAATCCGACACTAATAATTACATCATCATAAACACTATTGGGAGATATCTTTTACAAATATTTGAGATAATGAGTAACCAACCCATGACGGGCAAAGGTCAATCACAATTACTTAAAACAAACAAAGATGAGGAGTTGAGGACTCTCTAACCTCCAGCTCTAATAATCCACCAATAATTAAGCCAAACTTGCAAGTGTATTCATCATCAGCCTTTCCTCTAATGAAAACACACTCATTTCCCACAGTTGGTGCGTGAAAATAATGTCACACCTTACACCTATAAACATTTTACATCCATTTGGTCTCTCTTGCGATGGATATATATCCGTCGCAAGCTTAAGACGGGTCAAATAGATACCATTTGAGAAGAAAAGAACAAAGGTCCCACCAACCTCACTTTTGTCTTTTCCTCTCAAATGATATCTATTTGGCCCGTCACTTGTTTGTGACGGATATCTCCGTCACAAACAAGAATTTGTGTTTTACATCACCACCCACAAAGAAAAAGAAACAACCCTATAAAAATAAGAGTAGGTCTACTTAGAGACGATTTTTTTTTTAAGTTTACTGAGAGATCAATTAAAATGAAGATAATAATGATACCAAATCTAGTAAAAATAGGTACGCTTAACCTAAAAGAGTATACAAATATAAATGGGGGTACACTTGCTATAAAAAACGGTATCAACAAATGTGTCATTTAGAGATACATCTAATCATAAACTAAGTACGAATAAGACTTCGAGTGCCTATAGAGAGAGCGTCTCTTCCAATACTTTGTGTAAAAATAAAATACTCCCGACTCCCTACTACTCCCTAAAATACACTACTAGAAAGAGGAAAAATAAAAACAATTGATTGGATTGTTTTTGTCAAAACGAAAATATAAAGAATTGATTAGATTTTCCATTTATAATAAATATAAAGAATTGAACGAAGAAGAGTGATTACACCCTGAAATACACCACTAGAAAGAGGAAAAACAAAAACAAAAACAAATACTCCAGGAAACCCCAGATTCCTTTTCCACCATTACTCCCTTCCTCCAAATCAGACAGACATAGATTTCACTTCTTCCACATTTAATTTATAGTAGAAGATTTTCTTTATTTCCGTGCTGTCAAAAATGACGGATAGAGTACACCCAGCTGCCAAACCAAACCCACCTCCTCCGGCGGCGGCAGCCGTCAACGGCAACGGTCCAGCTAAAACGAACCAGCTCTACAACCCCAACCGCCCTAGACCGGTGTACCGTCCTCCTAACAAGAACCGCCGCTCCAGGTCATGCTCCTGCCGAAAATGCTGCTGTTTAGGCTTCCTCTATACTCTCATTGCTCTTCTAGTCCTCCTTTTACTCGCCGCCATAGCCGCCTGCATCTTCTACCTACTCTACCACCCCAAACACCCTACTTTCAGGGTCTCCTCACTCCGACTCCACCGGTTTAATCTCACTCAACCGGACCCGACCGGATTCGCGTACCTCAATTCCCGGGTGGACCTAACTCTGACCGCCAAAAACCCCAACAACAAGAAAATCAGCTTCGTTTACGACCCGATGTTGGTGGCCCTGGGGTCGGCGGGTGTGGACTTGGGCAATGCGACGCTGCCCGGGTTCGCACACGTGGCGGGGAACACCACAATCCTGCGGGCGACGGTGGCGAGTGACGCGACTCGGGACCTGGACACGGGCAACGTGAATCAATTCAGATCGGATCTGAATAAGAATCGCTGGTTCCCTGTGACGCTGGTGTTGAATATGATGGTGGAGGTGGAGATGGGGAAAATCAAAACAAAGAAAGTGGGAGTGCGTGTGACATGCGAGGGGATTAAAGGGATTCAACCTAATAAGAAGAAGAATGGAAGCTCTAAGAAAGTGGGTTCTACTCTTGGAATCACCTCCTCCTCCAACTGTAAGGTTGTTCTCAGGATTAAGATCTGGAAATTTACATTTTAAATCATATATCTTTTCTGATTTTGGACGACATTTACTACTCTACTACTTTCCTTCATTTCTTTCACATTTTACTTTTTTATATAATTGGGCAGGCTCAAGTTTCGATCTTGGCTTGTAAACATTTATTTTTACTTTTTTTTTTTTTTGTTGGATTTTAATTCATATATATAAATATATTTTTTCTGTGAACAAAAATGGGTTGTCAGGAAATTGAAGCTTCCAGACATTGTTACGACCAAAAATTTAGACCAATGTGAAATATACTTCACTTCTAGATTTTTGTTCATAAATTTATGTTCCCGTAGCGTGAATCGTCAAATGTGTTAGTACTGGAATTTTTGTTCATACGCTGATCGTCAATCATTCACTCACTGAAATACTACCAATTTCCCTTTTTATTTATAATATCAGCAAGGAGGATTAATAAAATGATGGTTTTATGTCGGTAGTGGGCTTAGTGGCTGACCCAAGAATGATACGAGTACAAGAGGAAGTTAGAAAAAAGAGTTTATCACTAATTACTCCCTTTATGTTACCCATTTTTCAAATTACTCAAAAAATGATTTCCGTTAAAATTACCCCGTGAAGTTGTAAAAAAATTAGATTTTACCCCAGGTGTCCTTTTCTCCTCTTTCCGGTGAGTTATGCCCTTTTTCTTTCCATTTTGCCCCTCCCCTCACTAACACCCTCTCTCCTCTCCTTAACCCTCTTTTACTCACTCTAACTCACTCAACCCTACCAAAACCTCCAAATTCCCCCAAATTCCCAGAACCCTAACCCTAATTTCGAAGATCGACCCAGAATCGAGCGCGAGACCAAATTGCAGACAATCGATCCACTTCTAAAGGTAATTTCTCTTCCTTCCTCTTTCCATTTTCGTCTCTTCTCTTTTCGCGGTTAGGGTTTTCGAAATCGAAATTTATCTCGATTTTCTGGGTTCATTAAAAACCATTCCCAATTTCTGGGTTTACATTAAAAACCACATGGAACTCCATCCTAATCAAAATATAAACAAAATTACTTCAATTAACATTTCCTTCATGACAAAACACAACCGGACATTGAAAGTGCAAAATAAACTCAACTGAAATAGTTTTCAATTGAACCACGACATAAACATAGGTGCCCCCAAACAATAAACAGTAGTATTCAATTCAATTTCGAATACTAAACCCTAATCAGATTTTGCAAAACCGCGAAAAAAAAAACGAAAATGGGAAGGGGAAGGAAGAGAAATTACCTTTAGAAGTGGATCGATTGTCTGCAATTTGGTCTCGCGCTCGATTTTGGGTCGATTTTGGGTCGATCTTCGAAATTAGGGTTAGGGTTCTGGGAATTTGGGGGTTTTGGTAGGGTTGAGTGAGTTAGAGTGAGTAAAAGAGGGTTAAGGAGAGGAGAGAGGGTGTTAGTGAGGGGAGGGGCAAAATGGGAAGAAAATGGGCATAACTCACCGGAAAGAGGAGAAAAGGACACCTGGGGGTAAAATCTAATTTTTTTACAACTTCACGGGGGTAATTTTAACGGAAACAATTTTTGGGGGTAATTTGAAAAATGGGTAACATAAAAGGAGGTAATTAGTGATAAACTCTAGAAAAAACAACGGATATTCTGCGAGGTGCTTTCGTTCTTCGTTTTTGCCAAAATAATTTTGATGGACCATGACTCAGATCACATTTCATGATTCACGAATTAGGTAGCCGATACGGAGACGTATTTGACATGTGATACAGTGTTCTAAATTTTTTCACATAAAGCACCAAAAAAAATCACAGAAATTAACAAGAGATGGTACCTCATTAGTATTAATGGGACATCTCTCACATAATAAGAGATGCTACTTAATTTTTTTTAATTTACCAAAGACTGACACGCCAGGGATATAAAAAATTGGAATTGTCGGAAAAGCTCTTTTTTTTAACAAGGTTGAAGGATGACAATTGCACTCTCGGACTTGTCACATAAACCTACGTGCTTTGGAATAGGTTGAACTGGGCTTTGGACACGGGCGGTGCAATATCCCATTTACCCAAGAGTATTAGCAAAACCTCTTGAATAAATAAGGATGTTACCATCTTGGTTGCCCGAGATAGCAGTGTCATTACAATAAACAATAACAGAAAATCAAGCCGATTTAAAATTGTAACAATACATTGTCGTAACTAGTAAGTGTGGACATGACAAAGGTCCACCCCGACGCGGCCACGCGCGGGTTTGGGGAGGCGAATGAATCTCCATATGAGATGGGTCGAATTGAATTTTAAATCGAAGTAGGAGTCGCCACCGAATTTTGTGGTTATTCGGAACCATTCGAACCCACTCTATGTCGTAGTGGGCCATATTTAAAACATGGCCCATTTCCGATGTTAGAGTTTATTGGGCTCGTCCCTTTGCATTATGATACCGATACCGACATTATCGGATATCGTGTATTGAATGACTCTCGTTGCCAATGGATTCGGACATCCGGAAACCATTGTTCAGAGTAAGGGGTGAGGGTACGTGTTGGGAAGTTCATTGAAAACACCCAACCCCGCCCGCACTTAGCGGCCTTTACTAAGATATCGTTCGTTGTTTATGTACACGCGTTAGTTCGACAATTGAATGATATGCAAAGATTATTTTCCCTAGACATGTGAGAGAAAAATAAATGGGTTGCTAAGTCGTTTAATGCATGTTAAACTAATAACGTCAAAGTTATTTTAGCATGTGAATTCGTTTTAGTCTAATAAAACGAAGAAATAAATAAATTGCTACAAACACGAGAAAACGAGTTAGTAACGATTGAATAATAATATAGCAAATAAACATACGAGATCGAGAAAATAAATATTAATCGAAATCTGAAAAATATTGTTAAAACGCTGTATTGTATAAAAAAATGAAGCTCGAAAAATAATAAAAAAAACGAAAAAAAGACGCGTCGCGGCAGCCGGCCGCCCGGCTCGCCCGGGACTCCGGCGAGTCGCGTGTCGGTCTGATTTTTTGAAGACGATTTTTTGAAGATTTGACTAGATCGCGTAAAAATATTGCATAACTTGTACTCGATCTAGTATTTTCGATATTCGTTATATTCGATAATTGACTACGAAATCAATATCAAATACTCGGAATAGTTTTGGAAAAGATATAAATTTTAGAAATCGTTTCGTAGAATAATAAAATAAAACGATCGAAAAGGTTAAAAAAGGACCCGAGTCACAGGCCCGTGCGCGAGTCGCCTGGGCATGGCGCGACTCGCGTGCAGGTCTGTCCGTTTTTATTTTTTTTGTCGAAAATCGTTAATTTTATAAATCGTGTACAAGTATGGATTAATTTATACCCGATTCATATTTTCGATATTTGTCGTATTCAATATTCGATTATGAAATCGATATCGAATAGTTGGAAGGATTTTAGAAAAGGTTTTGAAAAAAAGTTTGTTTCGAACGAAAAGTTAAAAAAAAAAAAAATTTGAACGAAAAAAGGTGTAACGATTTTTAACATCGTCGAAATCTTAATATAATTCTTTTCGATACAATATTCGATTATAGAAAACCGATATCATATTTTTAAGAATGTTCGATATATGAAAATAGTTTTTAATAATATTGATATTAGAAAACAAAATAAAAAGACCGACGAAATACCCGTAATAAGAAAAACGAGGAGGAGAAAAGAGAAGAAGAAGAATCGGGTTTGATTTACATCCTCAACCTACATGCTTTGTTTTCTCGGGATAAGGCTCGTCGGAAAGTGGCTCAGACTTGGGAGCGTCGAGATGATGAGGATGAGTTTAGGGTGTCGGTTTGGATGTCAGGTTTGGCGTGTGGTCGGACGGTTTCTCGGGGCTTCGAGGCTTCGGGAAGATGTCGGGATTTGCTAGATATCGAGGATGTAGGATGTGTGTTTTTTTATATGTGTGAAAACCGTGTTATGAGGCTGTTCTCCCGTTGTTTCCGTGTGTTTTTGTGTTGGACGAGAGGTCCTATTTATAGGAATCGAGGTAGTCTTGCTTGTGTGACAAGAAATACCGGTTTGGATAGGATTGTAAGAAGTTGAAGGGAACGAGAAGTCCGTTGCTTGGGAAGGAAGCAAGGGAATCTCGGCTGAATTAGGACGCCTAAACCGAGTATTTGAGCTCGGTTTGTGAACTGTTCCGGTTTCTGGATAGAATTCCTACTTGAGGTCGAATTCTACCTTTAACGGAATTGTTTAATGTTTATTGAAGCTGATATTTTGTAGTGTTTGAGTCCAAACCGGACGTGTAGTGTCACGGTTGGCTCGCGGGTTTCGGAAAAAATATCTTTGACCGGGTCTCGACCCGGTCGCTAAAAGACGGTTTTACCCCTGGTGACGGTTTCGACCCAAATTAGTCTTATTTGACTCGAAACGACCCACTGAGCCTGGATTTGAGGTTGGTTTTGTAAGATTTGTACTCCGTGATAAGTCTAAACCAAATGTTCATTATTACAAGCCCATATTCGAGTCTATCAAAGCATGTTTGCGTCCGATCATCATCGGGTGTTTGGCGGGAACTATTATAGACACCTGACGGTCAAAATGTGGGTGTCTACAGAGCCCCCACTCTGACTGAGGCTTGAACAAGGCAAAAGTCAGAGTAGCTACCAGGTCAATCAAGGATTAAAACCTGGCAGACTTCGATCGGGTCGTTTAGAGTCCATTAGACTTGCGTGAAGGGCTCGCCAGCCATAAGATAGAAATCATACCTGGGTTGATGTTTGATGATGTTGCGGGAGCTATCTTGGAAGCTATGGGCATACCTGTTTACAGGTATATCCTATCTTGGAATTGCGCGGGAGCTTGCCTTGGAAGCCATGAGCATATCTGTTTACAGATATATCCTGATTCTTCAGTAGAAAATGTCGCCTGAGCTTTCCACTGGGGAACCTTTCTTAGAATTTCTTGGGAGTCTTGGGTGTACCTGTATGCGGACACAATTTGTATGTAACATTTAGGTGAAACACCGACTCATGCTGGGCAAGAAATGACGATTTTTTTCGAAAATTTTTGAAGAGAAAAATGCTGAATTTTTTTTGGAAAGTTTGGAAATAAGGATGCTTGGGATGACTTTGATTCCTAATCGGATTCTGACACGGATTCTTGAAACTTCCTGGTTAGGCCTGTATGCCTAGACGAAGTAGGGGATGCGATATAAAGTCCTATTCCCGCGATGACTAGGGGAAGGGATATTCTCTATTATAAATAGAGGGTTCTGGCTTCTTAATTTTCATATTCCCATCTAAATCTTTTCTTCTACCTTAAAATCCCTTAGACTTTTAGGATAAATAAAAGAAACTATTCTCGCAATGGGTATTGATCATTTGACTGCGATGCTTCAGGCGTGGGCCTAGGACTTTCGAGACGCAGATAAAGTTCAGCTAAATCAAATGGGAATTGCGGCTTTATTCCCACTTCAGCGACTTAAGGTAGATTCGCACTTTCTCGATGCTTGCTTATCCTTTTGTGATACAACCCATCATGTTTTTGTATTTTCTCGAGGAGAAATATGTCCCCTTCCTGAAGAAATTGCAACTATAGGCGGTTGGTGCCCTAGTGCTCGTCCTGCCATTCCCCCATTTTATCCTGACCCAAGGAGGAGGCTAAGGGATTTTCTAGGCTTGTCGCATGCTGAGACAGCCCGTATGGTAAAGGGAGATTCAGTTTCCCTATTTGACTTGGCTGACAAATTCATGAACCCAGTTGGCGTAAGAATTACTTCTACCCATAGGCGTAGGGCTTTTGCCTTTTGTATGTTGCATCGATATGCCTTTGAAGGTCGGATGGATGCTGACTCGTGCTTGGGTGAGATCAGGCTAATTAGCATAGTTGACCAAATGGAGACAGGTCACAGCCCGGCTTGGCTGATAACTGGGGAGATTATTATGGGTCTTGACGATAGAAGACTTGACCCGGATCAACCATTGACAGGAGGCATCCGTCTTTTGCAGGTATTTAACAGTTTTTTCGAAAAATTGCCCGATTTTCCGAATTCTTTCCCGAAATTTCCGAAATTTTTGAATTTTTTTGGTTTTTTCGAATTTTTTTTTGAATTCTTCTTTTTTTGAATTTTCGATTTCTTTGATTTTTCAAAATTTTTTGCCTTTTCGAAAATTTTGCAGATCTGGTTATCCGAGCGTCTGTCAATCATAGAGCCCCCGGCGAACATATCCAGATATCGTAGCTGCCAGATTGGCTCAAGGTCCCAACGAATAAGCTCAAGTCATCATATAAATCGAAAATATTGGGATGAAGAGCTAACATTCCATGGTGGGTCTTTGATTAGATGGAACGTCATCTGGTGGTTCCTTTCAAGGCTGACGGGGTTAGCTATAAGGGACAAGGCCCGTTATCTAGTGATCTTGTCTTTGGACTGGACTGTCCATATCTATCCGGACCATATTCTAAGACAGTTCGATTCGTTTCAGCAGATCCCTGAGACTGAAGCAATCATTAGCGTTTCGCTCCAATTGACGGACGCTATGTGTGACACGTGGCTACAGCGCTGGTTTACCCGTGTCATGTGGACTATACCTCGCCCTTGTCAAACCACTTGGGTTTCTGAATCATATTGAAAATGGACCTCTGAAGAATCCCAGGAGACCCGTAAGACTTTGAAGACTGAAGAGGCACTTGACTTGGCCCGTCGAGAATCGGTAAAAGATAATAGATGGTTCTTTGATAAAGAGGAGACTCCAACTACCTTTGCTGAGCCGGGGTCGGGTCCTAAGTCAAAAACTAAGACTCGAGCTAATGAGACCGGTGCTAGTGACTTGGAGAGAAGACTTGGACCGAGACTAGCGGTCCGAGACAGGATAGGTCCGCGTGATAACGAGGTGACCGGGGAATCATGTTTGAAGAAACGAGCCCGGGTTAAGGAGGTTCCCTTGGTGATTAGGGAGCGTTCACCTCCACCTCGACGCCGATGGACCGAAAAGGAGGCTAAGGGCAAAGGAAAGGGAAAAATGCCCTAGTTTTTTATTATTTAAGTATTAGTATTATTTATTGTGTGCTGGATTTTTTTTTGATTTGATTTTTTTTGTAACTTTCCGGATTTGTCGGAAATTTGTTTTTTTTTTTAAAATTAATAAAAGAAACTTATTAAAGAACTGTTCCTGTTTTCTTTTCTCGATTGCAGTGGTTGTGCCCTTTTGAGGGGTTGCCTACGTATCCATAATAAATGGAATCAAACCAAATGTAGTTCAGACATAATTTGCAATTTCGAAATACATCAAGACTATTGGTTCAAGATGTTTGTAACAGTAGAATAAATAATTCTAGCCTTTGACTTGTCTTTAAAAAGTTTGAAAAAAAAGATGTTTTTAATAAACTTTTGCAAATGACATTGAGAGAGGTGGGTTAAGGGTAGTAGCGCTTCAGCTGGTCCAGGTTAGTTGGGTTAACAAACTCATTCCCATCCAGATCCGTTAGCATTACTGCTCCACCTGATAGAATCTTCTTTACCAGATACGGCCCGACCCAGTTAGGTTTGAATTTTCCCCTTGGGTCTACTGGTAATAAAGCTCGAACAGACTTGAGAACCAAGTCTCTTTCTTTGATGTTTCTGGGCCTTACCCTCTTGTTGAAAGCCCGCTGGATTCTCTTCTGATAGATTGTATATTATTGAGGGCGCGAGATCGTCGTTCGTCTAAAAGGACTAGCGAGTCATATCGTGCTTGAACCCAATCAGCTTCGGGTACTTGACTCTCGAGTAGGATTCTTAGTGACGGTACCTCTAACTCAACATGTTGGACAACTTCCATCCCGTATGTAAGGTAATACGGTGTTGCCCCGGTCGCAGTACGAATCGAGGTTCAATATCCCCAAAGTGCCAATGGTATTTTGTCGGGCCAATCCCGGTAATTATCAGCCATCTTTTTTAGTATGGTGACAATTGTTTTATTAGCCGCTTCTACTGCCCCATTGGTTTGGGGTCGATAGGGTGAAGATGTATGCCTTTGAATTTTGTACTTGGTCAGCAAGGCTGCTGTTTCGGCTTGAAAATGGGTCCCGTGGTCACTGATGAACTCGTGAGGGATCCCATACCAGCATATTATCTTATTTTGAATGAATAGCAACATGGTTGGCATTGAGAATACGATAGGACTCAGCTTCGACCCATTTGCTGAAATAATCGATAGCCACCAAAATAAAGCAATGTCCCCCGGTTCCCGAGGGGTTTATCTTTCCGATTATATCGATTCCCCATGTTGAAAATGGCCATGGTGATGTCATGGTGTATAGCAGGGATGGTGGCATATGTTGTACATTGGCAAAAATTTGACAATTATGGCAATGTTTAACATACAGCTGACAGTCGGCTTCCATGCTATTCCAGTAGTAACCGAGCCTCATGATTTTCCGGACTAACATCTGGGCATTCATGTGTGGACCGCATTCGCCATCATGTACTTCAGCCATAACTTTTTCGGCGTTGGTTTTATCGACACATCGAAGGAGAGCCCCCTGTGCGGTCTTTTTGTAGAGTTGCCCATCGTCGGTGCGGATGAACTGGGTTTCCAGTCTTCGCAGGGCCTTTTTGGCTCGGTTGTCAGCTCCGGGTGGATATTCCCCGGTTGCTAGGTATGTCAACACAGCTTGATACCATGGCTCGGGATCAGGTATCTCGATTTCTTCGATGTCGTGAATATATGCTGGCTCGGATCGTCTTTCGACACAGATTGACATACTGGTCATATGATCGGGATTATTTAGCAAAGATGTCAGTTTTGAGAGTGCATCTGCGAATTGATTTTCTTCCCGAGGTAGGTATATATATTCTACCTTCTGGAATTGTTTCTCAAGATCCCTTACTCGTGCCTGGTAGGCCACGAGATTAGCATTTCAAGTTTTCCATTTTTGGAGTGCTTGATTAATGACCAGAGATGAATCACCGTTTACTCGGAGGTTTGTGACCCCTAAGTCGGCGGCTTGTAGCCCGTGGATACATGCTTCATATTCAGCGGCATTGTTGGTGACGTCGAAGTCTAATTTGATGGATACGGGAGTATGTTCCCTTCTTGGCGAGATTAGGAGAATCCCGACTCCAAATCCTCGGAAATTGGATGCCCCGTCAAAGTATAAGTCCCACGTTTCGGTGTCAGTGTGGAAAATGTCTTCATCCGGGAAGGAGCAAGTGTCGGTGTGTCCTTCTTTGGTTATGGGACTGTCAGTGAGAAATTCGGCTACTATTCGTCCTTTGATGGCTTTCAATGGTACAAACTTTAGATCGAACTCTGCCAAAATTAGGGTCCATCTCGATATCCTGCCATTGAGAATGGGCTTTTCGAAAAGGTACTTAATGGGATCCATTCTGGATAATACCTGTACCTCGTAACTGAGCATGTAATGTCGGAGCTTCTTAGTGGCCCAGACCAAAGCTAAACATGTTTTCTCGAGCATGGTGTATTTACACTCGTACTCTAAAAATTTCTTGCTGATGTAGTATATAGCCCGTTCTTCGGAGTTGACCGTCTGGGCTAGCATAGCCCCCATGGCTGTCTCTGTCGTGGTTAGGTATAGTGACAAAGGCAAATTGTGCTGAGGTGGCATCAGGACCGGTGGTGAGGCCAGAATTTCCTTGATTCTATCAAAGGCTGCTTGACATTTGTCGTCCCATAGTAACCGTTCCCCTATTTTCAGCTTTTTGAAGATCGGTTCACATACCATGGTTAGCTTTGAAATGAATCTGCTGATGTATTGGATTTTTCCGAGAAACCCTCTTATCTCCTTTTCGGTTTTAGGGGGCTGCATCTCGGTGATGGCCTTGATTTTGGCTGGATCGACTTCGATACCACGTTGGCTAACGATATGACCCAGTAATTTGCCAGATGTTACCCCGAAACTGCATTTCTGAGGGTTTAGCCTCATGTTGTATTTGCGTAATCGGGTGAAGAACTTTCTCAGGGCGGTGATGTGACCGTCCCTGTCTTTGGATTTGACGATCATGTCGTCCACGTAGACTTCCACTTCTTTATGCATCATGTCATGTAATAAAGTTGTGGCGGTTCGTTGATATGTTGCCCCGGCATTGATGAGACCAAACGGCATAACAGTATAGCAATAAGTACCCCAAGGTGTAATGAAGGTGGTCTTATCCATATCTTCTTCTGCCATTTTTATCTGGTTATACCCCGCATACCCGTCCATAAATGATAGAAGGGCATGATCAGCTGTGTTATCCACCAGTATATCGATGTGTGGTAACGGGAAATCGTCTTTCGGGCTCGCCTTGTTAAAATCCCGAAAGTCTACACAGACGCGTACCTTACCATCCTTTTTAGGGACTGGTACGATGTTTGCAACCCAGTCTGGATACTCGGAGACTCGTATGAACCCAGCCTTGAATGGTTTGTCGACTTCCTCCTTGACTTTGAGGGACCATTCGGGCCTCATGCGTCGGAGTTTTTGTTTAACCGGCTTGAACCCTTCCTTGATCGGTATATGGTGCTCGGCTATTTCGCGATCAATCCCCGGCATGTCCTTGTAGGACCATGAGAAGACGTCTTTGAATTCTTGAAGGAGAGCTATGAATTGTTGTTTCTCCTCGGGATCTAAAGATAATCCTATCTTAAGCATCTGAGGTTCTAAGGTTGTTCCCACGTGGATGGATTCGGTTTCTTCGATTACCGGTGATTGGGGTCGGCAGCCTGTCAAGAGATCGCCTGCTGGGCAGGCCCTAGAAGGATTCCTGCCAAGCTCGGAAGGCCGGTCCCAGGTTAGAAGCTAAAACAAGAGCATGAAAGCGCTAAGGATGACAGTCGGCCGCTGGAACCATAAGCCGTCCCAGTCTGCTGGAACCCAGCAGCCGCTGCCCAAAGTCCGCCTGCCCTGGGGGAAGGCCCTGGTCGACAGGGTCAGGACCCCCCGGGGGCCCTCTCGTCATTTCGCCTAAGGTAATTAGGAATGGGTGGATGAGAAGCTGCCACTTGTCACTTCCTTATCCAACCATTCCTCTCCCACTTCTCTCTCTTGTGGGAAGGTATAAATACTCAACCCTTTCCCACAAGAGAGGGGTTGGATTTTTTCTCTCTCTAGACTCTTACTCCTAAAAACGCCACCTAGCTCCTCACGAACTAGGTCCGTTAAGGCATTTCACGGGCTGACTTAGGCATCGGAGAGGGTTCCCTCGGACAACCTCCGAGGCCTTGTGCGTTCATTGTGCAGGGAGCAGGCCAACTTCGCCGGGAAGGTCCGATCCAGGGGGTGAGACGAAGGAGAGGTTCAAGGAGATCAGACGATCAATTGTTCACTAGTGATTCAATCATACAGCCCGGATCCAAGGCCGGGTAAATTGTTTCCGTGACCGGAACAATTTGGCGCCGTCTGTGGGGAACTTACGGTTGTGCTCACGAGTTACCCACTAAAATCAACCACTCATAATCACAAAACTAAAACAATCATGCCAGAAATCATTGATGCCAGTGCAAGGGAGTCACCAGCCGTGTAGTGGAACTCTGCATTTTCCTCTGGGAAGGGAGTGCTTGAAGGCTCACGTGCAGGGCGCTTCGCCTCAGGGGTGGTAACATCCGCCTCCAGGTCCACCACGTCAGCACTAGGAGCCTCCCTCTCTCTTTTCCTCCTCAATTCCAAAGGAACACTCTCCCCAGTCCCCTCGGAATTTCCAGGCTGCGTTCCCTGCGAAATCCGAGGGCCAGCCGGAGAGGCACCCTGTTTCTGACTAGGGGAAGGAGTAGCTCCTGAAGTAACCTCCGCCTCCCCCTCATGGATGCTAGGGGTAGGAGTCGCCGGCTTCGACGAAGGCAGCCGGGGTGGGAGAAGTAATCTTCGACCAGCAGCAAAGTCTTTCACAAGCTTCATGAGGGCTTTGCTTCCTTTCCTAAAATTTGCAGGAAGGGAAGGACGCTTTGAAAGAACGACCAATTCCTCGCTCAGACCCAACTTCCTGACCTGCTTCTTGGTCCAGCGCCAAGTATAGGAATCTGCAGAAAGGGAAAGGCGGTCATCTAAAAAGCAGGGAGAAATAAAGTCCCTGGAAAATCGTGACAACAAAAAATCCCTAGAACTACCTTCAAGGCCAGGAATCAGGCCCAGGGGAAGCAAATACTCGTCTGTCGTGATGAGCTCCGCATGGGGGAGCCAGAAAGCAGGGCCAAAGTTCCCATGTTTATCCACCACAATCTCAAACTTTTGTACCAAAATCTCCTCCTTCTCGCTCAGCCTGACTTCCAGAGCCTTCCCCCCAACACGTGGGTGATACTCCTCGCGCGTCTCCATGCGGGTGTGGACATGGTTCCTAAAATGTCTAGGAATTTTCCACCCTGACGCGCTATGGATATATATAAAGTTATTTTTCCAGTCTTTGACGCTGCTCATAGCCGGCCAGACCAAGGCGTACTTTTTCTGCCTCAGCAGAGACCAATAACCAGGGGAGCCATCCCCCCCAGATGAGGACACCATTTGAAGACCGACCATGAAACGAAGGGCGTCAATATAAGGCCCCTCGCCATGGAAAAGGCAGGTCCAGGTGTAAGCTACTAAGGATCTAATGGCAGTTGCAGTCAGCTGGGCGATAGCAACGTTCATCCTCCTGAAGGTTTCCTCCAGGAAGGGGTGCAGCGGGAATCGCAGGCCAAATTCCAAGGCCTTATGGTAGATGGCCACACATCCTTCTGGGGGACAGCACACTGTGTCCTTTTCCCCAGGGACTACAACCGTGTACCCTTCCCCGAAATTATAAAATTGTTCAATGGCCTTAGCAGCGCTACGTCCCTTGGGAAAGTGCAAAACATTAAATGCTGTAGCAGACATAGAAGTCAGCCTCCCTCCAAGCAAGAATCGCCAGCAGAGGAAAAGCCTTACTTTCCCCCTGCTGGCGAAGGCCAATTGATTGGGGTCGGCAGCCTGTCAAGAGATCGCCTGCTGGGCAGGCCCTAGAAGGATTCCTGCCAAGCTCGGAAGGCCGGTCCCAGGCTAGAAGCTAAAACAAGAGCATGAAAGCGCTAAGGATGGCAGTCGGCCGCTGAAACCATAAGCCGTCCCAGTCTGCTGGAACCCAGCAGCCGCTGCCCAAAGTCCGCCTGCCCTGGGAGAAGGCCCTGGTCGACAGGGTCAGGACCCCCCGGGGGCCCTCTCGTCATTTCGCCTAAGGTAATTAGGAATGGGTGGATGAGAAGCTGCCACTTGTCACTTCCTTATCCAACCATTCCTCTCCCACTTCTCTCTCTTGTGGGAAGGTATAAATACTCAACCCTTTCCCACAAGAGAGGGGTTGGATTTTTTCTCTCTCTAGACTCTTACTCCTAAAAACGCCACCTAGCTCCTCACGAACTAGGTCCGTTAAGGCATTTCACAGGCTGACTTAGGCATCGGAGAGGGTTCCCTCGAACAACCTCCGAGGCCCTGTGCGTTCATTGTGCAGGGAGCAGGCCAACTTCGCCGGGAAGGTCTGATCCAGGAGGTGAGACGAAGGAGAGGTTCAAGGAGATCAGACGATCAATTGTTCACCAGTGATTCAATCATACAGCCCGGATCCAAGGCCGGGTAAATTGTTTCCGTGACCGGAACAACCGGATTGCGGGATTCCCTTTGCTCTAGTTGCTCGATCAGATGTGGAGGCAAGGATACCTGTTCGTCGGGTTTCTCAATGTCATTGCACATAATATTTTTGGAATTGAAAAAGTTTTGAAAATGAGACAAGTCGTAAGCAGAACGGTTGTTATTATTGATCATGAATTGGGAAAATATCTCGAAAAGAGCTGCCATCTGATCACTAGTCAGTGGCGGGATAGGTAGGGTGCCCAAGACAGACCCCGAGGCACCAGAAGTAGCTAAAGGGAGAGGGGGAGTTACAGGACTGACCCTAGCACCAGACTCACTAGACTCAATCTTAGATTCTGACTCGGACTCCGACTTAGACTCAGACTCAGATTCTGGCATTTCTCCTTCCCCTGTGATCAGCTTGTAAGTCCTTCCTTGACTGTCAGTCCACTTGACAGTCTTCCTCCAAGTTCTGCTTCCGGTCCCGGATCCGACCTCTGAGATCAGCTTAGATGGATCAAAGGTGCGGCTGCGGAGAATGAGACTGACCAGCTCTTCCTTCGGCGTTGGGGCCACGAGTTCCTCTCCGAAAAGTAGCCCTAGTTCGGGCTCGGCATTCCTAACATTTTCGGACCGGCTGAGGGCGAAAATGTCGTCTGGTATGTAGTTGCAGACCTGGACCGAGTGGGTCCCAAGGCGCATGGTTGTGGGCCGATATAGGCCAGTTTGGACGGTCTCGAACACTGGAGTGACAAAGATAATCTTGCCGGTCCCGGTTTGACCCATGTTTTCCGGGGTTAGGATGTAGCCCAGGCCTGTTTGAGTCCTCCCATTGTCCAGAACTTCGAGGATTTTTCCTGCTGGGAGATCGAGCCTTGATGTAACCCCTGGTAGAAAGCCAAGATTCTGCAGCATTCGGTCAAGGCGGACCGTGAAGTAAGGACGGAAGAGATGATCTTCTTCGATGGCCCCTACGAAATCGAACCCCCAGAGATCGGTGCGGCCCGAGGTGTTGCAGTTAGCCACAGTCATAGGTGTGGCTTCTAGGGTGATGACAGTGTCGTGGAAAGGTAGCTTGATTTTCCGATGCAAGGTGGAGGACACAGCCCTGGTCGCGTGGATCCAAGGTCTTCCCAAGAGAAGGTTAAAGGAGGAAGTCACGTCGATCACTTGAAATTCCAGCTCCTTTTCTATTGGGCCTGTTATGATAGTAAGTTTTGTGGCTCCGGCTACTGACTTTGGGCTTCCGTCAAAAGCCTGAATGGTTTGAGCTGTGGGAATGTAGTCGGCCTCGGTGATGCCGAGGGCTTTGACGGTCCTTAAGGGAAGGACATTGACTGCGGACCCGTCGTCAATCAGGGTCATGGGTAGGTACTTTCCACGGCAGATGACCGTGATGTAGAGGGCCATGTTGTGAACTGGCCCAAATGGTGGTAGATCAGCATTAGAGAAGGTAATTAGTGGGCCTTCCTCTATGGATCTCCCTTTTAGGTGGGGTAGAACCGTGGCTACCATTTCAGCTGGAGTTGCCGTAGAGTCGATTTTGACTTGATCGAGGGCCTTAGTGAGTGCCTCTCGATGTTCCTGGGAGCTAACTAAGAGTTGCCATATAGAGAGGTCAACTCGAGTCCTGTTTAGCTGTTTTACAAGAGCCTTTTCAGCAGTTGGCTCTTCAGGGGCGGGCTCGACCCTAAGTGGCTCGGCAATGATGAGGGCTTGACTAGTGGCTAAGACTTTGGACTTAACCTTCTGAATCTCCTCAGGCGTGATGGGGACAGCTTCCCCTTTGGTGAGCTAGACGTCGTCTTCGTCGTCGCACCAAATCCCGTTTATTTGCGGGACAAATGGAGAAATGAGGTGTGAGCAATCCACTATTTCCCCGGAGAAGATGGCGTGAGTGGCCAACGGGTTATCCTTGTTGTTGGGTTTACCCCCGGGCAAAGGGATCTTCCCGTTCTCGATGAGATCTTGGATAAGGTGCTTTAGCTTCCAACATTTCTCAGTATCGTGTCCCTTACCACGATGGTATTGACAGTAGGCCTGGAGGTTGTAGGCCTTGGAGCGTCGCTCGACCGGGAGATTAGGTGTTGGGCCTATCGGGGTGATCATGCCTTTTGATGAAAGCCTCTGCAGGGCATTCTCATAGGTGGTGCCTAAGTCGGTGAATACCCGGGGGGTGGTATTCTTCTGGGACGAGGTATCAAGTGCGTTTACCTCGTCAAAAATGCTACGAGTGGCAGTAGCAGTTGTGGGCTTGCTTGTTGACGAACTGGCCCCTTGGTATCCCTTGGTGGAGGCCTTAGTGAGGCTTTCCAACCTTAAATCATCTTCGATTCTCGTTCCCATTTCAGTTAGGACCGCGAAGCTAGGTATGATGGCGTACCGGAGATGGATCCGGTAAGCTGGAAGGAGGTTCTTGACGAAGGCTTCAACCAGTACTTTTTCACTGGGCTTATCGACCAGCTTGACGCTTTCAGCCCTCCAGCGTTGAAGCTATTTCGTAAATCCTTCCTTAGGTTCCTGGGCCATTACTTCCAGGGTGCGCATAGTGGTCTAGATCTCCGTGTTGTCGGCGTAGTTCCGAGCGAATTCCGTTGCCACGTCATCCCAAGTTTTGTATTTCTTGGAATCGAGCCGGTAGTACCAGGCTCTTGGGTGCTTCTCGAGAGAAGAAGCGAACAGGTGCTTGAACATGTTGGACTTAACTCCCTTAAGGGTCGTGAATTCCTTGAAGGCCCGGATATGGTGGACAGGGTCTTCAGTACCCTCGAACATTGGCAGACCCGTCAGACTGAGATTGGCGGGTAGTTCGTCGGTCAATGGGGTGTAGGTCCGAGCATTCTCCGTGTGGATGGAGTTTTGGGTCGACAGATGGACCTGTTCCTGCAGTTTGTGGACTGCGCTGGCCAATTCAGCTAAAGGCCCAATAGTGTCGACACTGCCGCTAGGGGTTCCCTGCTCTACGACACTTACCCGGGTGAGGATGGCGATCTGGTCCCCTCTCATTGACGTGATCATGTTTTCCAGCTTGGTCAAAGAGATCTTCAATTCGTCTATGGCTTGTTGCGTCATGGCTCGGGTGTGGGGTGACCTGTCTGTAAGGGCACCGCGTAATCAGTAACTGACCCAGATCTTAGAATCAAAGAGTACATCCCGAGCAAGGAAAAGACTAGACAAGAAAAGGTCCGGAGACTGACTTCTAGACGGATGACCCGTGGACGGTGGGCCTTCCTTAGGATTCGGCAAAGTGGGCCTAGTCCCGTTCGAAGGAAGGTCTACGTGAGAATTCCCCAGACTTTGGACTCGAGTGTGTAAACGGGCTTCCCTTTGCAGGAGTTTGTCCTACGAAGGTGGGCCGTG
This sequence comes from Agrostemma githago, assembly GCA_958450325.1. Lineage (NCBI taxonomy): Eukaryota > Viridiplantae > Streptophyta > Magnoliopsida > Caryophyllales > Caryophyllaceae > Agrostemma > Agrostemma githago. The sequence goes on from OY288242.1 coordinate 10,494,004, forward strand.
CCTTGACAAATATAGGCGAACTGGGATGGGGTGGAAATCCGTGATGTAAGATCGACGGAGTTTCGACGCTATAGAATCTTACAACCTATGACAAGACCCGACACTGCTAAATACGGGAAGTCCTATGAAGAAGAGGGTTTTGAAAAGGGAATTTGGATTTGAAAACCGAACAAAGTCGGGTAGGATAGCCCGATTTTTTTGAAAACCGAGAAAAAGGGTATCGGGCCGAGATTTCGGGCTTTTTGAAAAGGTTTGGACAGCATACCGGCTAAAAATAGGCTATTTTGAGTCAAAATCATAAGTCCTAAATTCGGTAGCTTTCCGAGTTTTGAAAAAAAAAATAGATGGTTTGAAAAGATGCAAATTTTTGAAAATGATGGTTTTTGAAAAAGACCAAAGAAGATCAAGTAGCATGTAGTCATGGAAACAGTATAACGACGCCATGTATGCTCTTAGTCTAAGTCTCGGTCGGTCGAATAGGGTCTATACCAACAACGATCGCATTCTCGCAAATCAGGACGGACCTCCTAAGCCGAGTTGGTCTTAGAATCTGCCGTAAAACCCATGAGAGTTCCGCCATCGAAGTCTTTAGTGCACCCAAGTGAGAATGCACCGTGGTATAGTGGGACGTCGGTCACAAGTAACCGGCCCGGTAAAGAATTGGGTTATGCATGAACCATTGAACTAAAACGTGTACATTACTAATCGAACGATTTCTTTTCGAGTCTCACCCTGAGGATGCCGATGGTAAGTAACACATCAGTTAATCCCCAACGGAGTCGCCAAATTGTGGACATGACATAGGTCCACCCCGACGCGGCCACGCGCGGGTTTGGGGAGGCGAATGAATCTCCATATGAGATGGATCGAATTGAATTTTAAATCGAAGTAGGAGTCGCCACCGAATTTTGCGATTATTCGGAACCATTCGAACCCACTCTATGTCGTAGTGGACCATATTTAAAACATGGCCCATTTCCGATGTCAGTGTTTATTGGGCTCGTCCCTTTGCATTACGATACCGATACCGACATTATCGGATATCGTGTATTGAATGACTCTCGTTGCCAATGGATTCGGACATCCGGAAACCATGGTTCTGAGTAAGGGGTGAGGGTACGTGTTGGGAAGTTCATTGAAAACACCCAACCCCGCCCGCACTTAGCGGCCTTTACTAAGATATCGTTCGTTGTTTATGTACACGCGTTAGTTCGACGATTGAATGATATGCAAAGATTATTTTCCCTAGACATGTGAGAGAAAAATAAATGGGTTGCTAAGTCGTTTAATGCATGTTAAACTAATAACGTCAAAGTTATTTTAGCATGTAAATTCGTTTTAGCCTAATAAAACGAAGAAACAAATAAATTGCTACAAACACGAGAAAGCGAGTTAGTAACGATTGAATAATAATATAGCAAATAAACATACGAGATCGAGAAAATAAATATTAATTAAATCGGAAAAATATTGTTAAAATGCTGTATTGTATAAAAAAACGAAGCTCGAAAAAAAAAAAAAAAAAACGAAAAAAGACGCGTCGCGGCAGCTGACCGCGCGGCTCGCCCGGGACTCCGGCGAGTCGCGTGTCGGTCTGAATTTTTGAAGACGATTTTTTGAAGATTTGACTAGATTGCGTACAAATATTGCATAACTTGTACTCGATCTAGTATTTTCGATATTCGTTATATTCGATAATTGACTACGAAATCAATATCAAATACTCGGAATAGTTTTGGAAAAGATATAAATTTTAGAAATCGTTTCGTAGAACAATAAAATAAAACGATCAAAAAGGTTAAAAAAGGACCCGGGTCACAGGCCCGTGCGCGAGTCGCCAGGGCATGGCGCGACTCGCGTGCGGGTCTGCCTGTTTTTATTTTTTTTGTCGAAAATCGTTAATTTTATAAATCGCGTACAAGTATGGATTAATTTATACCCGATTCATATTTTCGATATTCGTCGTATTCAATATTCGATTATGAAATCGATATCGAATAGTCGGAAGGATTTTAGAAAAGGTTTTGAAAAAAAGTTTTTTTCGAACGAAAAGTTTAAAAAAAACAGATTTTGAACGAAAAAAGGTGTAACGATTTTTAACATTGTCGAAATCTTAATATAATTCTTTTCGATACAATATTCGATTATAGAAAACCGATATCATATTTTTAAGAATGTTGGATATATGAAAATAGTTTTTAATAATATTGATATTAGAAAATAAAAAAAAGACCGACGAAAGACCCGTAATAAGAAAAACGAGGAGGAGAAAAGAGAAGAAGAAGAATCGGGTTTGATTTACACCCTCAACCTACATGCTTTGTTTTCTCGGGATAAGGCTCGTCGGAAAGTGGCTTAGACTTGGGAGCGTCGAGATGATGAGGATGAGTTTAGGGTGTCGGTTTGGATGTCGGGTTTGGCGTGTGGTCGGACGGTTTCTCGGGGCTTCGAGGCTTCGGGAAGATGTCGGGATTTGCTAGATATCGAGGATGTAGGATGTGTGTTTTTTTATATGTGTGAAAACCGTGTTATGAGGCTGTTCTCCCGTTGTTTCCGTGTGTTTTTGTGTTGGACGAGAGGTCCTATTTATAGAAATCGAGGTAGTCTTGCTTGTGTGACAAGAAATACCAGTTTGGATAGGATTGTAAGAAGTTGAAGGGAACGAGAAGTCCATTGCTTGGGAAGGAAGCAAGGGAATCTCGGCTGAATTAGGACGCCTAAACCGAGTATTTGAGCTCGGTTTGTGAACTGTTCCGGTTTCTGGATTGAATTCCTACTTGAGGTCGAATTCTACCTTTAACGGAATTGTTTAATGTTTATTGAAGCTGATATTTTGTAGTGTTTGAGTCCAAACCGGACGTGTAGTGTCACGGTTGGCTCACGGGTTTCGGAAAAAATATCTTTGACCGGGTCTCGACTCGGTTGCTAAAAGACGGTTTTACCCCTGGTGACGGTTTCGACCCAAATTAGTCTTATTTGACTCGAAACGACCCACTGGGCCTGGATTTGAGGTTGGTTTTGTAAGATTTGTACTCCGTGATAAGTTTAAACCAAATGTCCATGATTACAAGCCCATATTCGAGTCTATCAAAGCATGTTTGCGTCCGATCATCATCGGGTGTTTGGCGGGAACTATTATAGACACCTGACCGTCAAAATGTGGGTGTCTACAGTAAGGTTCTCACGATCATAACTGAACTTAACAGCTGAGAGCGGCACCTAGATAATACTGGTATAACGCTATATGCCCTAAAGCGGTCCATGACAATGAGCCGCGCACACCCAATCTCGATCAAAAAGTCATTCACTCAAGCACGTACAACACTATTAAGCATCAACCTTTAAATCAAACTGCTCTCCAAAAGACCGGAAAATTGAATTGTCACAGGTCACCAGGAAATCACACTACTCTTCCCCTCTGCTAGAGGGGCCAGGGTCTATCATGGTTGCGTAGCAGTCGACGATTCTGGTTGCTCCATACTTGGGGGTCGTGAGTGACTTAGCGCGCTTATAAGCGATCACCATCCTACTAGTGACCCGGCTACCCCCCGACCTTATCCGTCATCTATTTACAATTAAACTAAATACACAATAAGTATTATCTATTAAAAAAACGTGGTTTCGAAATTTGTAATTAGTTTTTTTAAAAAAATTAGAACATTGTAGACACCTGCATTTTGCCTGCTAGTTTCTATAGCAGTTTCCGACAAAACACCCAATGATGATCGGATGTAAATGTGACTTAATGCGCTCGAATACGGACACAGAATCAATAGTATCCGACGTGGGCACATAGCGGAGTACAAATCTCTCAAAACCGACCTCATATTCAGGCCCAGTGGGTCGTTTCCAATAAAATGAGACTAACTTGAGCCAAAATCGACACCGGAAATAAAACCATCTTTTTTACGACCCAAAACCCGGTCCAAATCAAAAACCGACCTTGCAAAAGCTTCTAGAAACAACCCAACAAACAACAAAGACAAAGTCAAAGGTCAAAGCTTAAATATCTCAACCTTCCTATATACTCTCTACTCGCCTAACCCACTCGATCGAGTCATCTAGCCCACTCGACCGAGTGGGCATTCAAAGACCGAGCAGACGCCTTTTTTCAGGCCACTCGATCGAGCGGCCCCTTGCTCTTCAAGATCGAGTGACCCTAGGTCGGGGGACATTTTCTATAAATACCCCCCCCCCCCCTTGCTCTTCAACATTTCAGATTTTGCAACCCTAAGAAACCTACACACTTACATACATTTGCAACCTCGACATTCCCTCTACACATACACTAGCAAAACCGAGACTAAAACCTCCCAAAAACCAAGAAAATCGTCTCCATAAACACAAACACCACAGCTCCTCCTACATCCTCGATACTCCCGCGCACGCGCCGCTACTAGACGAGTCCATTTCCGAGGCCAATTAAGCATGTAGGTTGAGGGTAGGGATGACAACGGGTCGGGTCTGGGTCGGGTCCACCCCGACCCAGACCCAGGCCCGAAGTTTCAACCCTGGACCCAGACCCGACCCGAACCCGAACGGGTCCAAAATTGTTAGACCCATACTGTGGACATGACATAGGTCCACCCCGACGCGGCCACGCGCGGGTTTGGGGAGGCGAATGAATCTCCATATGAGATGGTCAAATTGAAATTTAAATCGAAGTAAGAGTCGCCACCGAACTTTGTGGGAGTTCGGGCCCATTCGAACCCACTCTATGTCGTAGTGGGCCATGTACAAAATATGGCCCATTTCCGATGTCAGAGTTTATCGGGTTCGTCCCTTAGCATTTGATACCGATACCGACATTATCGGATATCGTGTATTGAATGACTCTCGTTGCCAATGGATTCAGACATCCGGAAACCATGGTTCTGAGTAAGGGGTGAGGGTACGTGTTGGGATGTTCACTAAGAACACCCAACCCCGCCCGCACTTAGCGGCCTTTACTAAGATATCGTTCGTTTTTTATGTACACTTGTTAGTTCGATAGTGGAATGATATGCAAACATTATTTTCCTAAGCATGTGAGAGAAAAATAAATGGGTTGCTAAGTCGTTTAATGCATGTTAAACTAATAACGTCAAATTATTTAAGCATGTGAATTCGTTTTAGTCTAATAAAACAAAAGATGAAAATAAATTGCTACAAACATGAACAAACGAGTTAGTAAAGATTTATAAATCGAATAAAGATGCAAATACGATTATATGCATGATTTTAGAAAAAAGGTTTTATGACTCGTAAAAAAAATTGTCGAAATCTGAAAATATACCGAGAAAACAACTGTTTTATGTGAGAAGACGATGCTGGAAAAAATTGAAAAAAAAACGGAAAAAAGGCCGCGGCTTACAGCAGCCCGCGCGACTCGCGCGTGTGGCTGTCTCGGGTTCGGTTTTCGAAAATTGCTAATTTTGATAAATCGTGTACAAATATGGATTAATTTATACTCGATTTATACTTTCGATATTCGTCGTATTCGATATTCGATCATGAAATCGATATCAAATAGTTAGAATGATTTTTTCGAAAAGGTTTTTTAAAAAGTTTGTTTCGAACAAGAAAAAAAAACTTTGAACGAAAAAAAAAATGTTAATTCTCTCCGCGTAAAAAAATCGTCGTATTTTGTATAAAAAGATGTAACGATTTTTAGCATCAACGAGATTTAATTTAATCCTTGTCTAATACGATATTTGATTAGAGAATCAATATCGTATTTTAAGAAGGTTTATATGTGAAAATAGTTTTTATAGTATCGATATTAGAAAATAAAAAAGATACGACGACGACCCATATTAAAACGAGGACGGACCAACGACGCAAAAAGAAGAAGAAAAAATCGAGAAGAAGGGAAGAGAAAGGAGAGAGTCGGGTTTAATTTACACCCTCAACCTACATGCTTTGTTTTCTCGGGATTGAGCTCGTCGGAAGGTGGCTTAGACTTGGGAGCGTCGAGATGATGTGGATGAGTTAGGGTGTCGGTTTGGACGTGTAAGGTGATGTGAGTGGGGGTCGGTTTTGGTCGTGTAGCGTGACGGGTTTTGGCCGGCTTTTGGGGACGGTTTCGTCGGGTTGGATTAGTCGGGAATTGCTTAGTATAACGAGGTGGTATGTGAGAATTTTCGATGTATGATTGATGTATATAGTTTGTAAAAATTTCTGTGTGTCACGATTTTTTTGTGTTGTTCTTTGTGTTGAATGGAGGGTCCTATTTATAGGCGAAGAGGTTTAGGAGAGGTGTCTTGCTTGGACAACAAGAAACACCGATTAGATAGGAAATGTAGGAGTTCGAAGGGGAGCGAGAGTCTCGTTTCTTGGTGAAGAAGCCGAGCATCTCGGCTGTTTTGGATGCTTTCGGCCGAGTGTTTGACACTCGGTCGGTAATTGCCTTAGTTTTCGGATAGAATTCCACTTGAGATCAAATTCTATCCTCGAATGGATTTGTTTAATATTTTTGAAGCTGATTTTTTGTAGTATTTGAGTCCAAACCGGACGCGTGAGGTGTCACGGTTGGTCCGTGAGTCTCGGGAAATATCTTTGACCGGGTTTTGACTCGGTCGCTAAAAGACGGTTCTGCCCCTGGTGCCGGATTCGACCCAAATTAGTCTTATTTGACTCGAAACGACCCACTGGACCTGGATTTGAGGTTGGTTTTGTAAGATTTGTACTCCGTAATAAGCCTAAACCAAATGTCCATGATTACGAGCCCATATCCGAGTCCATCAAAGCACGTTTACGTCCAATCATCATCGGGTGTTTGGCGGGAACTATTATAGACACCTGGCGGTCAAAATGTGGGTGTCTATAGAGCCCCCACTCTGACTGAGGCTTGGACAAGGCAAAAGTCAGAGTAGCTACCAGGTCAATCAAGGATTAAAACCTGGTAGACTTCCGATCGGGTCGTTTATAGTCCATTAGACCTGCGTGAAGGGCTCGCCAGCTATAAGATAGAAATCATACCTGGGTGGATGTTGATAATGTCGCGGGAGCTTTCATTGGAAGCTATGGGTATACCTGTTTACAGGTACATGCTGTCTTAGAATTGCGCGGGAGCTTGCCTTGGAAGCTATGGGTATATCTGTTTACAGATATATCCTGAAAAAAGGTCGCTTGAGTTTTTCCTATTGGGGAATTTTGGAGAATTCTTCGGGAGCCTTGGGTGTGCCTGTATGCTGACAATAATTTGCATGCAATATCTAGGTGAAACACCGACTCACGCTGGGGAAGAAATGATTTTTTTGAGTGATTTTTGAAAAGAAAAATGCTGAAATTTTTTTGAAATTTTTTGGAAATAAGAATGCCTGGGATGACTTGATTCCTTATCAGATCCTGACATGGATTCCTAAAATCCCCTGGTTAGGCCTGTATGCCTAAATGAAGTAGGGAGTGTGATAAAAAGTCCTATTTCTGTGGTGACTAGGAAAGGTATTTTCTCTATTATAAATAGAGGGTTCTTGCTCTTTATCTATATTCCAACCCAAATCTTTTCTTTCCATCTGAAAATCTCTTAGACTTTTAGGATAAATAAAGAAACTATTCTTGCAATGGATATTGATCATTTGACCGCGATGCTTCAGGCATGGGCTCAAGACTTTCGAGACGAAGATAAAGTTCAGCTAACTCAAATGGGAATTGTTGCTTTATTCCCACTTCAGCGACATAGGGTAGATTCGCACTTTCTCGATGCTTGCTTATCCTTTTGGGATACCACCCATCATGTTTTCGCATTTTCTCGAGGAGAAATATGTCCCCTTCCTGAAGAAATTGCAGCTATAGGCGGTTGGTGCCCTAATGCTCGTCATGCCATTCCCCCATTTAATCCTGACCCAAGGAGGAGATTAAGGGATTTTCTAGGCTTGTCGTATGCTGAGACAGCCCGTATGGTAAAGGGAGATTCGGTTTCCCTATTTGACCTGGCTGACAAATTTATGAATCCAGTTGGCGCAAGAATTACTTTACCCATAGGCGTAGGGCTTTTGCCTTTTGCATGCTGCATCGATATGCCTTTGAAGGTCGGATGGATGCTGACTCGTGCTTGGGTGAAATCAGGCTGATTAGCATAGTTGACCAGATGGAGACAGGTCATAGCCCGGCTTGGCTGATAACCGGGGAGATTATTATGGGCCTTGATGCTAGAAGACTTGACTCAGATCGACAGTTGACAGGAAGCATCTGTCTTTTGCAGGTATTTAACCGTTTTTCCTCTTTTTTTTTCAAAAGATTGCCCGAATTTTCCGAAAAGTTTTTTATTGAATTCTCCAAATTTTCGAAATTTTTTTGATTTTTCAAATTTTTGATTTTCTCGAAGATTTTTTTTTTATTTTTTCGAAATTTTTTTTAAAAAAATTTTCTGAAAATTTTTTTTTAAAAATTTTTCCGAGGATTTTTTTTTGAATTTTTTCGAAAATTCGAATTTTTCGATTTTTCGAAAGTTTTGGACTTTTCAAAAATTTTCGCAGATCTGGTTGTCCGAGCGCCTGTCAATCATAGAGCCCCCGGTGAACATATCTAGATATCGCAACTGTTAGATTGGCTCCAGGTCCCGACGAATAAGCTCGAGTCATCATATAAATCAGAAATATTGGGATGAAGAGCTAACATTCCATGGCGGGCCTTTGATTAGATGGAATGTCATCTGGTGGTTCCTTTCAAGACTGACGGGATTAGCTAAGAGGGACAAAGCTCGTTATCTGGTGATCTTGTCTTTGGACTGGACCGTCCATATCTACCCGGATCGTATTCTGAGACAGTTCGGTTCGTTTCAGCAGATCCCCGAGACTGAAGCAATCATTAGCGTTTCGCTCCAATTGACGGACGCTATGTGTGACACGTGGCTACAACGCTGGTTTACCCGCGTCATATGGACTATACCTCGCCCTTGTCAAACCACTTGGGTTTCTGAGTCATACCGAAAATGGACTTCTGAAGAATCCCAGAAGATTCGCAAAGCTTTGAAGACTGATGAGGCTTTTGACTTGGCCCGTCGAGAATCGGCAAAAGACAATAGGTGGTTCTTTGATAAAGAGGAAATTCCAACTACCTTCGTCGAGCCGGAGTCGGGTTCAAAGTCAAAAACTAAGACTCGAGTTAATGAGACCGGTGCTAGTGACTTGGAGAGGAGGCTCGGGCCGAAATTAGCGGTCCGAGATAGGCTAGGTCCGTGTGACAGGCTACCCGAGAGGGTGAGGGCCCGCCTAGGACCGAGTGAGGTGACCGGGGAATCGAGTTTGAAGAAACGTGCCCGGGTCAAGGAGGTTCCCTTGGTGATTCGGGAGCATTCACCTCCACGTCGACGTCGGTGGATGGAAAAGGAAGCTAAGGACAAAGGAAAAAAAATGCCTTACTTTTTTATTATTTAAGTATTAGTATTATTTATTGTGTGCTTTTTTTTTGATTTTTTTTTGTAGCTTTCCGAGTTTATCGGATTTTTTTTTGAAATTAATAAAAGAGATTTATCAAAAACCGTTCCTGTTTTCTTTTCTCGATTGCAGTGGTTGTGCCCTTTTGAGGGGCTGCCTACGTATCCACAATAAACGGAATCAAACCAAACGTAGTTCAGACTTAGTTCAGACGTAATTTGAAATTTCGAAATACATCAAGACTATTGGTTCAAGATGCTTGTAACAGTAGAATAAGTAATTCTAGCTTTTGACTTGTCTTTAAAAGTTTATGTTCGAAAAGATGTTTTTAATAAACTTTTGCAAATGACATTGAGAGAGGTGGGTTAAGGGTTGTAGGCTTGTAGCGCTTCAGCTGGTCCAGGTTAGTTGGGTTGACAAACTCATTCCCGTCCAAATCCGTTAGCATTACTGCTCCACCTGATAGAATCTTTTTTACCAGATATGGCCCAGCCCAGTTAGGTTTGAACTTTCCCCTTGGGTCTACTGGTAATAAAGCTCGAACATATTTGAGAACCAAATCTTCTTCTTTGATGTTTCTGGGCCTTACCCTTTTGTTGAAAGCCCGTTGGATCCTCTTCTGGTAGATTTGTATATTATTGTGGGAACGAGATCGTCGTTCGTCTAAAAGGACTAGCGAGTCATATCGCGCTCGAACCCAATCAGCTTCGGGTACTTGACTCTCGAGTAGGATTCTGAGTGATGGCACCTCTAACTCAACAGGTTGGACCGCTTCCATCCCGTATGTAAGGTAATACGGTGTTGCCCCGGTCGCAGTACGAATCGAGGTCCGATATCCCCAAAGTGCAAATGGTATTTTGTCGGGCCAATCCCGGTAATTATCAGCCATCTTTTTGAGTATGGTGACAATTGTTTTATTAGCCGCTTCTACCGCTCCATTGGTTTGGGATCGGTAGGGTGAAGATGTATGCCTTTGAATTTTGTACTTGGTGAGCAAGGCTGCTGTTTCAGCTTGAAAATGGGTCCCGTGGTCACTGATGAATTCATGAGGGATCCCATACCGGCATATTATCTTATTTTGAATAAACTTGGCGACATGCTTGGCATTGAGAATACGGTAGGATTCAGCTTCGACCCATTTGGTGAAATAGTCGATTGCTACCAAAATGAAGCAGTGTCCTCCGGTTCCCGAGGGATTTATCTTCCCAATTATGTCGATTCCCCATGTTGAAAATGGCCAGGGTGACGTCATGGTATATAGCAGTGATGGTAGCATATGCTGCACATTGGCAAAAATTTGACAATTATGGCAATGTCTAACATATAGCTGGCAGTCGGTTTCCATGCTATTCCAGTAGTATCCGAGCCTCATGATTTTCCGGACTAGCATCTGGGCATTCATGTGTGGGCCGCATTCGCCATCATGTACCTCAGCCATAACTTTTTCAGCGTTAGTTTTATCGACACATCGAAGGAGAGCCCCCTGTGCTGTCTTTTTGTAGAGTTGCCCATCGTCGGTGCGGATGAACTGGGTTGCCAGTCTTCGCAAGGCCTTTCTGGCTCGATTGTCAGCTCCGGGTGGATATTCTCCGGTTGTTAGGTATGTCAACACGGCTTGATACCATGGCTCGGGATCGGGTATCTCGATATCTTCGATGTCGTGGATATATGCTGGCTCGGATCATCTTTCTACACAGATCGGCATGCTGGTCACATGGTCGGGAATGTTTAGTAAAGATGCCAGTTTTGAGAGTGCATCTTCGAACTGATTCTCTTCCCGAGGTAGGTATATATATTCTACCTTCTGGAACTGTTTCTCTAGATCCCTTACTCGTGCCTGGTAGGCCACGAGATTAGCATTTTGGGTCTTCCATTTTTAAAGTGCTTGATTAATGACTAGGGATGAATCACCATGCACTCGGAGGTTCGTGACTCCTAAGTCGGCGGCGGCTTGTAGCCCGTGGATACATGCTTCATACTCAGCGGCGTTATTAGTGACGTCGAAGTCTAATTTGATGGACACGGGAGTATGTTCCCCTCTTGGCGAGATTAGTTGAATCCTGACTCCAAATCCTCGGAAATTGGATGCCCCGTCAAAGTATAAGTCCCATGTTTCGGTGTCAGTGTGGAAAATGTCTTCATCTGAGAAGGACCAAGTGTCGGTGTGTCCTACTTCGGTTATGGGACTGTCAGCGAGAAATTCGGCTACTATTCGTTCTTTGATGGCTTTCAATGGTACGAACTTTAGATCGAATTCTGCCAACATTAGGGTCCATCTTGATATCCTACCATTGAGAATGGGCTTTTCGAAAAGGTACTTGATCGGATCCATTCTGGATAGTACTTGTACCTCGTAACTGAGAATGTAATGTCGGAGCTTCTTGGTGGCCCAGACCAAAGCTAGACACGTTTTTTCGAGCATGGTGTATTTACACTCGTACTCTAAAAATTTCTTGCTGATGTAGTATATAGCCCGTTCTTCGGAGTTGACCGTTTGAGCTAGCATAGCCCCCATGGCTGTCTCTGTCGTAGTTAGGTATAGTGACAAAGACAAACCGTGCTGAGGTGGCATCAGGACCGGTGGTGAAGACAAAATTTCTTTGATTCTATCAAAGGCTGCTTGACATTTGTCGTCCCATAGTAACTGTTCCCCTATTTTCAGCTTTTTGAAGATCGGTTCACACACCATGGTTAGCTTTGAAATGAACCTGCTGATGTATTGGACTTTTCCGAGAAACCCTCTTATCTCCTTTTCGGTTTTAGGGGGCCGCATCTCGGTGATGGCCTTGATTTTGGCTGGATCGACTTCAATACCACGTTGGCTAACGATATGACCCAGTAATTTGCCAGATGTTACCCCGAAACTGCATTTCTGAGGGTTTAGCCTCATGTTGTATTTGCGTAATCGGGTGAAGAACTTTCTCAGGGCGGTGATGTGACCGTCCCTGTCTTTAGATTTGACAATCATGTCGTCCACGTAAACTTCCACTTCTTTATGCATCATGTCATGTAATAAAGTTGTGGCGGTTCGTTGATAGGTGGCCCCGGCATTGATGAGACCAAATGGCATAACAGTATAGCAATAAGTACTCCAAGGTGTAATGAAGGTGGTCTTATCCATATCTTCTTCTGCCATTTTTATCTGGTTATACCCCGCATACCCGTCCATAAATGATAGGAGGGCATGATCAGCTGTGTTATCCACCAGTATATCGATGTGTGGTAACAGAAAATCGTCTTTCGGGCTTGCCATGTTGAGATCCCGAAAGTCCACACAGACACGTACCTTACTATCCTTTTTAGGGACTGGTACAATGTTTGTAACCCAATCTGGATACTCGGAGACTCGTATGAACCCAGCCTTGAATTGTTTGTCGACTTCCTCCTTGACTTTGAGGGACCATTCGGGCCTCATGCGTCGGAGTTTTTGTTTAACCGGCTTGAATCCTTCCTTGATCGGTATATGGTGCTCGACTATTTCGCGATCAATTCCCGGCATGTCCTTGTAGGACCATGCGAAGACGTCTTTGAATTCTTGAAGGAGATTTATGAATTGTTGTTTCTCCTCGGGATTTAAGGATAACCCTATCTTAAGCATCTGAGGTTCTAAGGTTGTTCCCACGTTAATGGATTCGGTTTCTTCGATTACCGGATTACGGGATTCCTTTTGCTCTAGTTGCTCGATCAAATGTGGAGGCAAGGATACCTGTTCGTCGGGTTTCTCAATGTCATTGCACATAGTATTTTTGGAATTGAGAAAGTTTTGAAAATGAGACAAGTCGTAAGCAGAACGGTTGTTATTATTGACCATGAATTGAGAAAATAGCTCAAAAAGAGCTGCCATCTGACCACTAGTCAGTGGCGGGATAGGTAGGATGCCCGGGACAGACCCCGAGGCACCAGGAGTAGTTAAAGGGAGAGGAAGAGTTACAGGACTGACCCTAGCACCGGACTCACTAAACTCAATCTTAGACTCTGACTCGGACTCCGACTCCGACTCGGACTCAGATTCTGGCATTTCTCCTTCCCCTGTGATCAGCTTGTAAGTCCTTCCTTGACTGTCAGTTCATTTGACAGTCTTCCTCCAGGCTCTATTTCCGTCCGGATCCGACCTCCGAGATCAGCTTAGACGGATCAAAGGTGCGGCTGCGGAGAATGAGGCTGGCCAGCTCTTCCTTCGGTGTTGGGGCCGCGAGTTCCTCTCCGAAAAGCAGCCTAGCGCGGGCTCAGCATTCTTAGCATCTTCGGACTGGATAAGAGCGAAGATGTCATCCGGTATGTAGTTGCAATCCTGGGCCAAGTGGGTCCCAGGGTGCGTGGTATTGGGCCGGTATAGACCCGTTTGGACTGGTCCAAATACTGGAGTAACAAAAGTGACAGTGTTAGTCCTTGTTTGGGCCATATTTTCTGGGGTTATGGTATAACCTAGACCAGTTTGAGTCCTCCCGTTATCTAGGACTTCGAGGATTTTCCCTGCGGGGAGATCGGGCCTTGATGTAGCCCCCGACAGATAGCCCAGATTTTGCAACATCCGGTCAATGCTAACCGTGAAGTAGGGTCGGAAAAGATACTCTTCTTCAATGGTCCCTACGAAGTCGAACCCCCAGAGATCGGTGCGGCCTGAGGTGTTGCAATTAGCCACAGTCATAGGTGTGACTTCTAGAGTGATGACGGTGTCATGCAAAGGTAGCTTGATTTTTCGATGCAAGGTGGAGGATACAGCCCTGGTTGCGTGGATCCAAGGTCTTCCTAAAAGAAGGTTAAAGGAAGAAGTCACGTCGATCACTTGAAATTCCAGCTCCTTCTCTATCGGGCCTGTTATGATAGTAAGTTTTGTGGCTCCGGCTACTGACTTTGGACTTTCGTCGAAAGCCTGAATGGTTTGAGCTGTGGGAATGTAGTTGGCCTCGGTAATGCCGAGGGCTTTGGCGGTCCTCAAGGGGAGGATATTGACTGCTGACCCGTCGTCAATTAGGGTCATGGGTAGGTACTTTCCACGACAGACGACCGTGATGTAAAGGGCCATGTTGTGGGCTGGCCCAAATGGTGGTAGATCAGCATTGGAGAAGGTAATGAGTGGGCCTTCTTCTTTAGCTTTCCCCTTTAGGTGGGGCAGAACCGTGGCTACCATTTCAGCTGGAGTAGCCATAGAGTCGATTTTAACCTGATCGAGGGCCTTAGTGACACTACTACAAAACTCTTGATTTCTTGTCGCTTTAAAGGTGGGTTCTCGACGATTTAAAGTGTCACAAATTTAATTCTCAACGCTTCCAAAAAGCGTGGAGATTTTGGGCGTCAGGAATTCTCGACGCATTTTTATGCGTCATTCTCGACGCATTAAAACGTTGAATGTTTTATTCAAGACGCTTTTTTGTGTCACTACGTGGTACACTAAAATATGCAACCTCGACGCTTTTCTATGTCGCGATTTGTTTTTCCCGGCCAAATTTTTTTCAAAGCGTGAGACTCTACTATTAAAAGAGTCGAGAAATAATAATATAAAATTTAGTTATCGACACTTTGATATCGTAAAAGCGTCGAGAAACTTATCGTAAAGAATATAATAATAATTACTCGTATATATTTCCAACAACTGGCTACTACTTGCGATTACATATTTATGTTGTCTAAAAAGCACGACTCTACATTTACTGAATTGATATCAATAATACACAAAGATCGAGTTGGTCGTTCAGAAAACAAACACTTAATTAGAATAATCTCCAATCATATACTCGTATATATATATATATATATTATATTTCGCAATCAAATAGAGTTTCATAAGTCGAACACCTAGAATAATCTCCATCCAATCATATATTTCGCAATCCAAAGTAAAATAAAAAAAATTACTAAAAAACTACATTATTATTTAAAAAAGTAAACAGTGAGCCGATTTTGTCATCCATCAATTCCGTCACCTCCCTTTTTGTGTTGTAGAACGTCCTGTAATGGTAACAAAAATATAATAAGGAAAACTGAATAGACCATATAATGAACCATAAATAGATAGAAAATATAAATGCATATTAGAAAAATAAATTACCTCATGATCAACAATGATGTGCTTGTCTTTGCCAAATTTGCACTCTCATCTGATCTACTCATTACATTCAAAAATTTTTACAGTTAGTCTCAACATACTTCAATTGTAGCTCTTCATTTTTCTTCTTCATTCTCTTATTCTCCTCTGTCAACTTATCCACAAGCTTTTGCGCATCCCAAAAAGTTGAAGTAGTTGGTCGTACTTTTCTTCCAACTGCCATCACTTTTCTACATAACAAAAAATTATGATTGCCAAGCACTAGAATAAGCAGAAAATAGAATTGCATATTGCAGGGGAAACAGTTGAGTGTACATCAGTACCATATCCATTCAAAATGTAAATAAGTGTTGTAACAAGTAATTTATATACATTGGCAAATTGTACACCACAGAAATGGCACACACAGTGAGACCATATATGCTCGGCCAATGTCCAAAAGGCTACACCATCGGCAAAATTAGAGAGAGAAAAGAACTGTGAATTAAAAAGGATATCTCACACGTGCAAATATTTTTCGACTTAGCTGCATAAGCGGCTGCAAACCCCATAGAGCAAAAATGACGATAACAGGAGGAGGAACCAATTTCTTTACCAAAGGGATACCTTGAAATGAACTGCATGACCTGCGTAGCAAAACATTAGTTAAAAATTATGACACTCATCAAAGTAACATTCAGGGGCCAACTACAGAAAGAGAAAGCAATAACAATGTGACATTGATAGCACTAGCACAAATTGAATCAATGAGCCCAAAAATAGAAAAAAGCAAAGAAAAAAAATGCAATGAAAGATGAAAGCTTTCAAATAACTTGCCTTGCTAATGCATCTTTGGCCAAACAATAGGAAAGAATTGCATCTTAAAACACTGCATCTGTGCGGCAGGGTACACAATGGTCTATTAAAACTCGTGGATAAATGATGACTCCATAAATCTTGCCTCTGTGATTGAAAACTTTACACAATTAATAAGGGCCAGGCACAATAGATGAAGTTTAGTACATAAAGAGCTACAGAAAAAATTGCAAAACAAAAAAGGACAATTCTAGCATTTTTCGTAAAAAGAAACATGGGCAAAGCTCCTTGGATAAATTAGAAATATGATTAGATTAGGTTAGATCAGACAAAAATATCTCTGTAGCTAATCATACACAATGATGGACTTTTGATAAAATGGCATTATCAAATGCAACGCTTACTTCAAGTGTTTCTTCTTCAGGTGCTTCTTGGTCTTCATAGGAATCATGTTCCCTTGATCTATTCCCCCCAAGCTGAAATTTCAGAAATCGTGTTAGGCCAGCATACACATCAAAAAACATGGAACTCATTTCTCTCAAAAACACGCACATTTGATACCTTGACAATTTAAGGAAGACTTATTGTTAAAGCTCGAATTAGAGTGTCAAGTCAAAACTACACATCACAAGGATACAACCCCATCAATATCATTTTTCTAAAGAAATGACGAGGTCTAGTTTTTGTACCAAGTTCATACTTCATACTTCTTATTTATTTATTATAGAGTATTAGGTACTTGGCTTTCTATCGTGTTCAATATATACCAACTTTATAAACATACAAGGTACCATAAGAAGTAAACAACAATACCTCAAAGCTCCATTCAACAGAAAGCAAAGGAATACTGAAGCAACATATATTCCTGAAGTCAGGAAATACAGGGTGGTACAGGAAAGTACCAGTCAAATGGCCTTGGGTTCGGTATATAGACAATGATAGGAACTAAAGAGATGTCATCACCTAAATACATGGATAAGCATAGCAAGAAATTCTTTTTCCTAAATAAGAGTGATGCTGAAATGTACTTAAGTAGTGTTCCGGAGTTTAGTCATCAGAATATGAGAAAACGGACCTAACTTGATTCAAACAATGAGAAAAATAAACTGCCAAGTCCCCAATACTTTACCTTCATTCTTCTGCTTTCAATCCATCTTCAATAAGCGCAAGCCATTTCATAAATTCATGAATGGAGATTATTAAGCTCACTAATCCAGCAAACTCTAAAGGATTAGTCTGTGTGATAGCTATATAAAATCATGTACACATCCTTTTCTGTACATACTCTAATGTCGTTCAAACTTCTAATCGATAATTTCTGCAACAAATTTGGTGTGTTTGATCTAATACAGTAGGGAGGGGGGGGGGGGGATAGAAGGTACCTGCATAGTGAAAGTCTTTCCACTGATGAAATTTGGTAAATAGGTGAGGCAGCTGCAGGAAACTCTTTCCGACCCTATAGAGTTCCAACGCATTACATGACTAAAATTAAAATTTAACACAAAGATAATTGAGAAAATTTATACAGCAAATCTTAATAGGAACTTACACAAAGTTATCGGACCTCAGATTCGAATAATGAAACTTGCTTTCCAGGTCGGACTAATTTACAACCTATATAATCTTGACCAACAACTCGTTAATGTATATAACGCAAAAACGGCAGACAAAAGTAGTTCAAGAAATTAATAGATTTGGTATTACCTTCAAGAACAATAATATTGTTGGAAGATACCTGATACCATCCCGCTGGAATGCTTGATTCAATATCATTTGGGATCCTGTCATATTGAGCTTTAAGATAATAATTTCAGTAAAACGCTCCAACTTCATTTAAAAGCACAACAAATGGAACTAATCATAGCAATGTAAAAATCTTAGCTAGACATGTGAAGACAAGAGACGGGGCACTTGGACAAGAATTTCTCATTTTTGAGGAACTAGCAAGCCTCTGTGCACTACTACAGCATTCAAAATTATTTCCGTGCTGGAGACAGAAAGGAAAATAAACAAAAGGAGACAGAATTCAAATAGTCAAATACACTTGTACATACAAATATAAAAGTAATGTAAGCAGACATTTCAGCCACGCCTGACTCATCGCAGGAATGTACTCCGTATATGAAAAAAGGATCGCGAGTTGCGACTCACAATCTTTCATCCCAAAACTCATGTCCTAATCACTGGTTCACCGTGCTACAATCTCCTCAGTGACTCGATCTTTTTAATCTTTGCATGAATAGACAAAAGTACAAACCCAATCTTGTTCGACCAAGTTTAGATTTGTCCTAAGAAATTCACCCACACTTTGTAAATAAGCCGACTCTTTATTATACATTTACACTAATATAGCAGCAGCTATTTGCTAGCCTCTACAGTCAGTCTATGGACATGGATTTCCTTGGTTCACAATCAATGGCCAAACGAACAAAAACAGCATCGTAATCGTCAACTAACTATAATTCAACGGACAATAATATTTCGAAACTACGATTGATACCTTTCAAAATTACTAAACCATGATTCAATTGCATTCACAAACAATTGAGCTGAAATATAGCAAAATGGCAACTAATTCAATGGATAATAGAGGCCGATCAATTACTCCTCCACCTACAACTCTCAACCTCCGCAATCAACAGTGACAAAACTGCAATAATTAGGTTATAACAGACTAAGAAATCATGAAAAAACAACGATCAGAATTCATCAGCATAAAATTGAATAGTAAAACCGCCACAGTTAGGTTCAATCAGAGAAGAAATTAGGAAAAAGAACATTTAGCATTCATCATTCAGCGACAAAATGAACAATAGAATTGCATCAATTAGGTTAAATCAGAGTATTAGACAATAAATTTCGAAAAACAACACTGAACAACAAACATTCAGCATCCAACATTCAACATTCATCAGCGAAAAAATGTTATCAGTAAAATCACATCAATTAGGTTATTTCAGACGATAAATTCTGAAATACAGCCATGAATATTCATCAATCAGCGACAAAATGAACATTAAAAGGGTTAAATCGGACAAGAAATTAAGAAGAACACATTCAAGATTCATCAGAGAAACAAATGAAGAACAAAATCACATCAATTAGGTTATTTCAGACATTAAATTACGAAACACAACGAATAATCATCAACCGGCGACAAAATTGAACATTAAAACCGCATCAATTAGGTTAAATTAGACAAGAAATTACGAAGAACAACACTAAACATTCGATATTCAACATTCATCAGCGAAAAAAGCGAACAAAAAAAGAATAAATTAGATCAAATCAAACAAAAATCAACAATGTGAGGTACGAATCAGTCGTAAACTCAAAAATCAAACTTTCACAGTCTTAGCAAATCTAAAATCAAAATCAAAGACAAATACCCTAATTCAACAACAGAAGAGAAATACTCCGTAAAAGAAAATAAAAAAGGAATAAAAGACAAAGTAAACAACCAAATTGCGAGTATCTTCAAAGTACTCAGGTTGACGATTAGGTTTAGAGCGTTTCGTAGGCCGTTTCGAATCTTTCTTCACCTCCTTATGATTTTCTTCAGCTACTTGTTCCTTACTTTCTCCATGAACAACTTCATCCTTATGTTCAAGCTCAGAAATCTGTTCGGCCGGAACAATTTTGTCGTCGACTTCAGCTTTGTTTTTGGCGGCGGCGGCGAATTTCCTCTAAGCAAGCTTTTGCTTCGCCATTAATGGTGGGAATTAGGGTTTAGTAATCGGCGAATTGAAAAGAAAGGGGGATGACAGAGGTAGAATAGTATCAATAGTTGAATTTGAAGGATAGGAGAGAGAGAGGCGGGAGGTTTTGTGAAATTGAGGTTTTCACTAATTGTTTATTTTTTGTTTTAGTTTTAGTTTTATTTACGGAGTATTATGTATTTATTCTTACAAAGAGTAGTTTCAAAATGTGGCGTAAGATCAACGGTAGAAATTTAGTTTGGATTTTTGAGTCGAATCAATGGTTTGGATTTTGATGCGTGAATGAGACGGCAGGTCTGTGACTTAGATTTGGGTAGGTCGGAGGTTGTGGAAAGTGTTAGAGAAATAAGAAAGCATATACCGTTGTATATATAGTTGTATTACAATAAGACTTGGGTAGAACGGGTAGAACAATTTAATAGATGAGTTTGAAATATTTTACTCGATATAGGATGGGTTTAACTTACAACCGTGCTAAAGTATTAATGAGGACGGTTTCATTGACCAATCGTCCTAATTGCAAAATAAAAATGACGGTACCTTTACTGAACCGTGCTATTAAATCAAGATTAGGGGAAATTTTAACAACATATCAAGGACGGTTCCGTGTATAAGTGTTCTATTAAGAGCGTCCTGCAAAATCAAAATTGTAGTAGTGAACGGAGAATATTGAAACAAAAAAACCTCCAGATTCATAGATTCGGTGGCGCGTAAAGACAAGGCAGAGTAAGGGAAGGAGAATTATTTAGGGTTAGAGAAGACAAGGGAAGAGAGTTTCTGGGATATGAAAGAGGACGGGTGCTGGAATATGAGAAGGGAGGGTATGAATTGGTTTTTGGTAAAGGTGGGGTATATATATGAAAAAACTTTGTCACCGCTCATTTCAATTCATCAATTTATTTAGAGGAGTTTAGAGGTTTTTTTATGAATTATTATAAAAATATAACTCTCGACACATTAAAGGTTAGAGAAGGAAAATTCGATAAGGAAAAGGGTGGACACTTAGAAAAGCGTCCAGCTTAAAGCGTCAAGAAACTAATGATTTTGTAGTAGTGTGAGTGCCTCTCGATGTTCCTGGGAGCTAACTAGGAGTTGCCATATAGAGAGGTCAACTCGAGTCTTGTTCAGCTGCTTTACAAGACCCTTTTCAGTAGTTGGCTCTTCCGGGACGGGCTCCACCCTAAGTGGCTCGGCGATGATGAGGGCTTGACTATTGGCTAAGACCTTGGACTTAACCTTCTGAATCTCCTCGGGCGGGATGGGGACAGCTTCCCCCTTGGTGAGATAGACATCGTCTTCGTCGTCGCACCAGATCCCATTTATTTGCGGGACAAATGGAGAAATGAGGTGTGAGCAATTCACTATTTCCCCGGAGAAGATGGCGTGGGTGGCCAACGGGTTATCCTTGTTATTGGGTTTGCCCCCGGGCAAAGGGATCTTCCCGCACTCGATGAGATCTTGGATAAGGTGCTTTAGCTTCCAGCATTTCTCGGTATCGTGTCCCTTAGCACGATGGTACTGACAGTAGGCCTGGATGTCGTAGGCCTTGGAGCGACGCTCGACCGGGAGCTCAGGTGTTGGGCCTATCGGGGTGATCAGGCCATTTGACGATAGTCTCTGCAGGGCATTTTCATAGGTGGTGCCTATGTCGGTGAATACCCGGGGTGTGGTATTCTTCTTGGACGGGGTATCAAGTAAGTTTACCTCGTCAAAAATGCTACGAGTGGCAGCAGTAGATGTGGGCTTGCTTGTTGATGAGCTGGCCCCTTGGTATCCCTTGGCGGAGGACTTAGTGAGGCTTTCCAAACTTAAATCATCTTCGATTCTCGTTCCCATCTCAGTCAGGACCGCGAAACTAGGTATGATGGCATACCGGAGATGGATCCGGTAAGCAGAAAGGAGGTTCTTGACGAAGGCTTCAACCAACACTTTTTCACTGGGCTTATCGACCAGTTTGACGCTTTTAGCCCTCCAGCGTTGAAGGTATTTCGTGAATCCTTCCTTAGGTTCCTGGGCCATTACTTCCAGGGTGCGCATAGTGGTCTGGATTTCCGTGTTGTCGGCGTAGTTCCGAGCGAATTCCGTTGCCACGTCATCCCAAGTTTTGTATTTCTTGGAATCGAGCCGGTAGTACCAGGCCCTCGGGTGCTTCTCGAGAGAAGAAGCGAACAGGTGTTTGAACATGTTGGACTTAACCCCCTTAAGGGCCATGAACTCCTTGAAAGCCCGGATATGGTGGACCGGGTCTTCAGTACCCTCGAACATTGGCAGGCCCGTCAGATTGAGATTGGCGGGTAGTTCATCGGTCAGCGGTGTGTAGGTCCGAGCATTCTCCGTGTGGATGGAATTTTGGGTCGACAAATGGACCTGTTCCTGCAGTTTGTGGACTGCGCTGGACAATTCAGCTAAAGGCCCAGTAGTGTCGACACTGCCACTGGGAGTTCCCTGCTCCACGGCACTTACCCGGGTAAGGATGGCGATCTGGTCCCCTCTCATCGATGTGATCATGTTTTCCAGCTTGGTCAATGAGGCGCTCAATTCGTCTATGGCTTGTTGCGTCATGGCTCGGGTGTGAGGTGGCCTGTCTGTAAGGGCACCGCGTAATCAGTAACTGACCCAGATCTTAGAATCAAAGAGTACATCCCGAGCAAGGAAAAGACTAGACGAGAAAAAGACTGAAAACCGACTTCTAGACGGATGACCCGTGGACGGTGGGCCATCCTTAGGACTTGGCAAAGTGGGCCTAGTCCCGTTCGAAGAAAGGTCCACGTGAGAAATCCCCAGACTTTGGACTCGAATGTGTAAACGGGCTTCCCTTTGCAGGAGTTTGTCCTACGAAGGTGGGCCGTGCCTTGACAAATAAGGCGGACTGGGATAGGGAGGAAATCCGTGATGTATGATCGACGGAGTTTCGACGCTATAGACTCTTACAACCTATGACAAGACCCGACACCGCTAAATACGGGAAGTCCTAAGAAGAAGAGGGTTTTGAAAAGAGAATTTGGATTTGAAAACCGAGCAAAGTCGGGTAGGATGGTCCGATTTTTTTGAAAACCGAAAAAAGGTTATCGGGCCGAGATTTCAAAATTTTAGAAATGTTTGGACAGCATACCGGCTAAAAATAGGCTATTTTGAGTCAAAAACATAAGTCCTAAATTCAGTAGCTTTCCGGGTTTTGAAAAATAGATGGGTTTGAAAAGATGCAAGTTTTTTGAAAATGACGGTTTTTGAAAAAGACCAAAGAAGATCAAGTAGCATGTAGTCACGAAAACAGTATAATGACACCATGTATGCTCTTAGTCTAAGTCTCGGTCGGTCAAAATAGGATCTATACCAACGACGATTGCTTTCTGCAAATCAGGACGGACTTCCTAAGCCGAGTTGGTCTTAGAACCTGCCGTAAAACCCATGCGAGTTCCGCCATCGAAGTCTTTAGTGCACCCATTTAGGAATGCACCGTGGTATAGTGGGACGTCGGTCACAAGTAACCGGCCCGGGAAAGAATTGGGTTATGCATGAACCATTGAACTAAAACGTGTACATTACTATTCGAACGATTTCTTTTCGAGTCTCACCCTGAGGATGCCGATGGTAAGTGACACATCAGTTAATCCCCAGCGGAGTCGCCAAATTGTGGACATGACATAGGTCCACCCCGACGCGGTCACGCGCGGGTTTGGGGAGGTGAATGAATCTCCATATGAGATGGTCAAATTGAAATTTAAATCGAAGTAGGAGTCGCCACCGAATTTTGTGGGAGTTCGGGCCCGTTCGAACCCACTCTATGTCGTAGTGGGCCATGTACAAAATATGGCCCATTTCCGATGTCAGAGTTTATCGGGTTCTTCCCTTAGCATTTGATACCGATACCGACATTATCGGATATCGTGTATTGAATGACTCTCGTTGCCAATGGATTCGGACATCTGGAAACCATGGTTCTGAGTAAGGGGTGAGGGTACGTGTTGGGATGTTCACTAAGAACACCCAACCCCGCCCGCACTTAGCGGCCTTTACTAAGATATTGTTCGTTTTTTATGTACACGTGTTAGTTCGATAGTGGAATGATATGCAAACATTATTTTTCTAAGCATGTGAGAGAAAAATAAATGGGTTGCTAAGTCGTTTAATGCATGTTAAACTAATAACGTCAAAGTTATTTTAGCATGTGAATTCGTTTTAGTCTAATAAAACAAAAGATGAAAATAAATTGCTACAAACATGAACAAACGAGTTAGTAACGATTTATAAATCGAATAAAGATGCAAATACGATTATATGCATGATTTTAGAAAAAAAGGTTTTATGACTCGTAAAAAAACTTGTCGAAATCTGAAAATATACCGAGAAAACCGCTGTTTTATGTGAGAAAATGATGCAGGAAAAAATCGGAAAAAAACGGAAAAAAGGCCGCGGCTTACAGCAGCCCGCGAGACTCGCGCGGGTGGCTGTCTCGGGTTCGGTTTTCGAAAATTTCTAATTTTGATAAATCGCGTACAAATATGGATTAATTTATACTCGATTTATACTTTCGATATTCGTCGTATTCGATATTCGATCATGAAATCGATATCAAATAGTTAGAATGATTTTTTCGAAAAGGTTTTTTAAAAAGTTTGTTTCGAACGAGAAAAAAAAACTTTGAACGAAAAAAAAAATGTTAATTCTCTCCGCGTAAAAAAATCGTCGTACTTTGTATAAAAAGATGTAACGATTTTTAGCATCAACGAGATTTAATTTAATCCTTGTCTAATACGATATTTGATTAGAGAATCAATATCGTATTTTAAGAACGTTTATATGTGAAAATAGTTTTTATAGTATCGATATTACAAAATAAAAAAGATGCGACGACGACCCATATTAAAACGAGGATGGACCAACGACTCAAAAAGAAGAAGAAAAAATCGAGAAGAAGGGAAGAGAAAGGAGAGAGTCGGGTTTAATTTACACCCTCAACCTACATGCTTTGTTTTCTCGGGATTGAGCTCGTCGGAAGGTGGCTTAGACTTGGGAGCGTCGAGATGATGTGGATGAGTTAGGGTGTCGGTTTGGACGTGTAAGGTGATGTGAGAGGGGGTCGGTTTTGGTCGTGTAGCGTGACGGGTTTTGGCCGGCTTTTGGGGACGGTTTCGTCGGGAATTGCTTAGTATAACGAGGTGGTATGTGAGAATTTTCGATGTATGATTGATGTATATAGTTTGTAAAAATTTCTCTGTGTCACGATTTTTTTGTGTTGTTCTTTGTGTTGAATGGAGGGTCCTATTTATAGGCGAAGAGGTTTAGGAGAAGTGTCTTGCTTGGACAACAAAAAACACCGATTAGATAGGAAATATAGGAGTTCGAAGGGGAGCGAGAGTCTCGTTTCTTGGTGAAGAAGCCGAGCATCTCGGCTGTTTTGGATGCTTTTGGCCGAGTGTTTGACACTCGGTCGGTAATTGCCTTAGTTTTCGGATAGAATTCCACTTGAGATCAAATTCTATCCTCGAATGGATTTGTTTAATATTTTCGTAGCTGATTTTTTGTAGTATTTGAGTCCAAACCGGACGCGTGAGGTGTCACGGTTGGTCCGTGAGTCTCGGGAAATATCTTTGACTGGGTTTTGACTCGGTCGCTAAAAGACGGTTTTGCCCCTGGTGCCGGATTCGACCCAAATTAGTCTTATTTGACTCGAAATGACCCACTGGGCCTGGATTTGAGGTTGGTTTTGTAAGATTTGTACTCCGTAATAAGCCTAAACCAAATGTCCATGATTACGAGCCCATATCCGAGTCCATCAAAGCACGTTTACGTCCAATCATCATCGGGTGTTTGGCGGGAACTATTATAGACACCTGGCGGTCAAAATGTGGGTGTCTACACATACCCGAACCGGTCGGGTCTGGATCGGGTCCGGGTCTACCCGCGGGTCCGCCTTATTTATTACGTTGTTGTATCCCCTTTCCACTAACCAAATAACTCAACTCATGTATTTTCCTGCCTAAAGCTACCCACCAACAAAAATTAAAAAATAGACCAAATGAGATATGTCCAAATTGAACCCTTGACATCATGTGTGTCACCCTTCTCCTCTCCAACTACACTCTAACATCTTACTGATTAAAATCTCACTACATCACGGATAAAGTTATACACGACAGAAAGTATGTAATTAAAGAAATTTGATTGATTACATTGATTACGAAAATCACATGTTTTACATAGAAGATATCACATACAATATTTAATATGGAATGTATGATCAATTTTTTTTAAAAAAAGTATAAACATATTGTATTCCGTTTTAACCAAATAGTTGCATTATTTTTGTTAATAGAAGATTGCACTATCCCGTACAATATTTTACATAGAATATAAAATAGTTATGATTATTATTGTATATCTTTCTGATCATATTCGAAAATCATATTCTTAACATCGATATAAAATTTAGTAACTATATAAAAATGGAATATATATTCCAATTGCTCTTACAAAGCCTAATACATAGTAAAAACTCATCGAAAATTTTCTATATACTACTCTAAGACAATAACAGTTACTAACATTTTCCTCAAAAATACACTAATTTAAATTGAGAAGTAAAAGAACATTTCACTAATAAATTCGCAAACTATTCATTTTCATTAATGTTAAAGAAATTGACAAAAAACTTCTTCTTATGAAAAAAATTAGATAAATTTTAAGATATGATGTCATTAACCTTGAGAAAAAAAATCAGTCATCTAAAAAATTTATTTTTGAAATGAGTTATTTACTTTACCTTTTACAAAGATATACTCTCCCCGTCCCAATGAATTCTTTGTCTATTCCATATTGAGGCGTCTCAATGAATTATTTGCCTTTCTATTTAGTAATGTTTTTTTTATATATATGTAATTTAACCTCCTCATGAATTTGGCTTCACATGTCACTTCATCATTGGACCTTTTCCCCTTTGTTCCAAAAGCAAAGACAAACAATTCATCGGGATAGAAGGAGTATATACTCACTCGATACCACTAAGATCTTTTCATTTATTCAAATGTGAGGATTATAATTATCATATAGAAAGATTATTTTGGTACGGAAGAGTACAAAATAATGAATATACTATTAAAATCCATATAAAAAAAAGTTTCACAAATTACATAGTATAAGTCTTACACCTGAGACAATCGATTTTTAATTAATTTTTTTAATTTTCTAATGAAAAACTGAATAGCTTTTTTTACACAAAAGAACGTATCACGGCGTGCTAACCATAAAAAAAATTTATTATTATACAATTTTTGATATATATTTATGTATTTTACGGTATGTTAAAAAGAGTAGTGGGTATCTCGAAATGTGAGATGACATAAACCGAGTATATATAAAATATAAACAATATTTTCATTAATTACACGTTATTTAATACTCCGTACATTTCAAGACATTACTCAAATATTTTGATTAGTTTTGCGATTTAAAAAATATTTTCCTATTTTTAAAGTACACAGTCGATAAATAGTAAAAATAAAATAATAAATTTTTTATTTTAAATTTTAAATGAAATATTCTATAAGATAAATATATTATAAATACCGTGCATTGCACGGAGGCTATACTAGTTATTCATTGTTTCGATGGAAATTTCGTAAAAAAACACGAATTTAATTTTTACGCAACTGGATTCAAATGCTTTACTAAATAATTGGTTTCAAATGTTCCACTAAATACCATACATTATTGCTCATTTGGCTCTATTTAGGATTAAAAATTGTTAAATCAAATTTATAAATCTCCAAAAAAAAAATACTTAATCATCATTAGATCCACGACTACTATTACTAGTACTTAATAGTCATGAGAATAAAATTAAGTTACACTTGCACACATAGAATTGAATCAAGTTGCAATCTAAGTCACTAACTCAATAGTCACTACTCGGTATGTTTAATGAATTGAAATTTTAATTTTTTTTAACGGGTCTACGGGTCGGGTCTGGGTCCCAAAATTCAGACCCGTATCCGTACCCGAATTTTTTGGGGAGGACCCAGACCCGACCCATGCCCATCGGGTCTGGAAAATTTAGACTCAGACCCGACCCATTCGGGTCCGACCCACCGGGTCTGGGTCGGGTCTTGAACCCACTGTCATCCCTAGTTGAGGGTGTCACCGAACCCCATTTCTACTTCTCTTTTCTCTCTTCTCCTCTTCGTTTTTTTATTTATTATGCTTTTTTTTTCGTTGTCATCACTTTATTTATCGTAACACTATTAAAATATTCGTCTATTATGTATCGAACATGAGGGATGATGGGATAAGGAAACACGAATACGAGAGTATTGCACTCAATATTGTCGGTCGCTTATCTAGTCACCCCGAATATTTGGTTGTTTGAAGCTAATCAACCCCTAAAAAGAACGCTTTTAATTTTATTATCGCATCATTAATCTCGTCTAACATTTTCATAATCGTCGCAATTTTATTACCGCGTATGTGTGTGTGTGCGCGCACGTGTGTATATATATATATATATATCTAGTTTAAATCGTTTTCTTTTCGGATCGAATACGTTTAAAAGACAAGTTCCGTTTGAGATCCTTCTAATCCCTTTGCAAGTAGTATTGGAGGTGGCGCCCTTTCGAGGAACGCCACCCTAAACACTTAAGGGCGTGATGCGATTGCGGAAATTTGATTTTAAATGTGTTTGACACCATTTTTCAAAACGCTACTCTAAAAGAACGATATTGACTTCGTAGTCAAATATCGCACTTGAGAAGTCTTTATCAATCGAGATTAGCACGAAACCCGTTGACGCGAAATCGAACATCACGTAGTCCGTAAGGATTAGTAACGATGTCGTGACACGGAGGGAATCGATTTTCGTCCTAATCAAATTAATAACAATTTCAAAAAACCAATTTCAAAAATCCGATACCGATCTTGTAAATGCACATTACACGTTACGAGCGTCGAAAAACCGAGTTGAGTTTAAATTACACGATATTTATACGTAACCCGGTAGCTATCGATTTAAAAAAACAACAAAATTTGAAACTGCCATCTTTTCGAAATCGAGCAGCAGCTCGAACAGGAGGCACTCGATCGAGTGCCTTGGCTCACTCGATTGAGTGATCCCTCAAATATGAGGCAGAAGGTTTGACGAAGGGCACTCGATGGAGTCCCTCCCATGGCTCGATCGAGTGACCTTCCTTTTTCAGCCACGTGAGCCTTCTTCATATGACAAGCCTCGGTAATTTTTTTTACGACTTTGGTCGTCACGTGTCAAGCCTATCATTGCACGTGTTCATTCTTTCAAAATCATGCATCATTTTATCTTTTTTTTTTAATTTTATCTAATCTATTTGCATCACCATCATCAATATCGTTTATTTTTATTTTGCTCGTTATTTTGTATTGTCCGGGTTGTATTTCCGCCCGCGTAACTTGTAACTTGTTTTCGACTTTATTTATTTTGTTTGTTTGTCATTTACTTTTTATAAACGAACTCCACATGCTAAATTATTTCGACGTAAATTAACTGCATTAAAATGATGTAGTCCGAACATAATTCGCATGCTTAGTAAAAACGTTGTTTGCATAACATTTAATCATCATATTAACGCGCGTACACGAAAACGAACAATATCCTAGTAGAGGCCGCTAAGAGCGGGCGGTGTTGGGTGTCCTTTGTGGGCTTCCCAACACGTACCCTCACCCTTTACTCAGAACCATGGTTTTCGGATGTCCGAGACCGTTGGCACACGAGAGTCATTTGATGCACGATTCTAGATAACTTGGCGTCGGTATCGTAATGCAAAGGGACGAAACTATAAGCTCTAGCACTAAAGCGGGCTATGCTTTGTGTACGATACGCCTAAGTGTAGAGTGGGTTGGAACGGGTCCGAACTCCCATAAAGTTCGGTGGCGACTCCTAACTTCGATTTAAATTTTGACCCGAGATCAATCTTACCACGAGATTCATTCCCCTACCCAAACCTGCGCGTGGCCGCGTCGGGGTGGACCTATGTCATGTCCACAATTTGGCGACTCCGCTGGGGATACCGGATATACCACTTGTCATCGGGGTTCCTAGGGTGAGACTCGAAAAGAAATCGTTCGACTATTAATGTACGCGTTTTAGTTCGATGATTCATGCATAACCCATTTTTACCCGGGCCAGTTACTTGTGACTGACGTCCCACTATACCGCGGTGCATTCCTAAATGGGTGCGCTAAAGACATCTATGGCCAAACTCGTATGGGTTTCGCGGCATGTTCTAAGACCAATTCGGCTTAGGAAGTCCGTCCTGATTTACGAGAAAGCCATCGATGTTGGTATAGACTCGATTTTGACCGACCAATTAAGACTTAGTGTAAAGCATACATAGTGTCGTTATAATGTTTGCGTGACTATGTGCTACTTGGTTTCCGTATCATTTTCAAAAACCGTCATTTCAAAAATGTATCTTTTTTAAATATTCAATTTTCAAAAAACTCGGAATGCTGCCGAAATGTAGACTTACGATTTGACTCAAAATAGCCTATTTTCTAACCGGCATGCTACCCATTTCAATTTTCGAATTTTCGATGCCATTTTGATTTTTGAACTTTTAAAAAAAATTTCGTTTCGATTTTCGAAATCCTCGAGACGCCATCTTTCGATTTTCAAATTCTCGGAAATTCATTTTCGATATTCAAATTTTCAAATTTCAAACATTCAACTTTTCAAAAAAACCTTCCTTATTATAGGGCCTACCGTTATCCGTGTGCCTGGTCTTTTCATAGTATGTCGAAGGTTTGTAGCGTCGAAACTCCGTCGATCTTACATCACGGGTTTCCTCCCTTTCTCGAGTCCGCCTTATTTGTCAAGGCATGACCAACCTACGTAGGGCATACCCCTACAAAGAAAAGTCCGTTCGTACACTCGAGTCCCAAGTCTAGGGAAAATCTCACGTGGTCCTTCCTTCGAACAGGACTCGGCCCACATAGCCGAATCCTAAGGAAGTTACACCACCCACGAGTCACCCGTCTAGGTGTCTTTCTCGAGTCGTTTTTCTTGTTCACTCTTTTCCTTTCTCGGGATGTACTATTTTGATTCTAAGATCTGGGTTAGGTTTCTGATTATGCAGTATTCTTACAGACAGGCCACCGTCAACCAGACACAAATCCAGGATGGAGGAAGCTTTGAACAACCTGAAAGCCTCAATGGACACTATGGGTCTTCAAGCAGACCGAGATTGAAGCCCAACTAGCAGCAATGAGGGCCGATCAAGCGGCTGTTGCTGCTCATGTGACTGTGGTGGAGCAAGGGACTCTTAATGCTGAAGCCACTGGGCCCATTGTCGAACTGGTTAGCGCGGTGCACTAACTAGAGGAACAGGTTCACCTGTCCGGGAACAACACCATTCACCTGAAGAATGCCCGAGTCTATTCTTTTTTGTACAGTGAGTTGCCCGCCAATCTGAACCTTACGGGCCTACCGATGTTCGAGGGGACCGACGACCCGTTACTCCACATTCGGGCCTTTAAGAAATTCATGGCCATCAAGGGAGTGAAATCGAGCATGTTCAAAAACCTGTCTGCTTCCCTTAAGAAGCACCCAAAGACCTGGTACTACAGGCTAGACCCCAAGAAATACCCAACTTGGGATGATATGGCTACGGAATTTGCTCGGAACTATGCCGATAACACCGAGATCCAGACCACAATGCGCTCCCTAGAGGTTATGGCCCAGGAGCCCAAAGAAGGTTTTACCAAATACCTTCAACGTTGGAGAGCCGAGAGCATGAAACTGGTTGATAAGCTCAGTGAGAAGACCTTAGTGGAGGCCTTTGTCAAGAACCTCCTCCCCTCCTACCGAGTCCACTTCCGGTATGTTGTCATACCCAATTTTACCACTCTTACTGAAATGGGTATGAGGATTGAAGACGATCTGAGGCTAGAGAGCCTTACTAAGGCCTCTACCAAGGGATACCAAGGGGATTCCCCTTCCACTACTAAGCCCCCAGCTGCAACCCACAACATTTTTGACGCGGTTAATCTACTAGATGTCCCGTCCAAGAAGAATACCACACCTCGGGTATTCACTGATATAGGTACCACCTATACATATGACTTACAAAGGCTATCCTCCAAGGGCCTGATCCAACCGATAGGCCCAACTCCTAAAGTTCCGGTAGAGCGACGCTCCAAGAGCAATAATGCCCAAACCTATTGCCAGTACCACCAAGGCAATGAGCACGATACTGAAAAATGTTGGAAGCTGAAGCATGCACCTGATCCAGGACCTGATTGAAAGTTGCAAGATCCTGTTACTCGGAGACAAACCGATTAACAAATACAATCCTTTCAGCTCCCACGCCATCTTTGTCGAGGAGGTGATTGATGCGCGTTGTCGCTGACACACATGCAAACAATATTTTTAGTCTCAACTCACTACTATGTAGTAGCGGCAGGTCGAGGTCGAACCACAGGGAGGCAGTTAAGTGTTATCGGTCAAGTCTAGTGTTGATTGTGATTGAGGTCGAGATGGGGGTTTTGGGACGAGAGGAGTTGACCTAATGCTAGCGAGTTAGACGGCTAAAGCTAGAAACAATAACGGGGAAGGCGTTGGGGAGAGTCGGGATTCGGAAATTGGGGTCTAAGAATCTCGGAATCGAGTTTTAGTCACAACGTTGATAAGGGAGAATGCCACCTTTCGGTTTCCTCACCCAACCTACCTATACCCGCTTTCGCGGCGAAAGAGTAAGTCTCAAGTCAAGGTAACTCCTACCCCGAGCTTCCTAATATTGGTAAGAGTGAGTCGACGTCGACCTAGCCGTACGCTCTAAGTCAACAAAGACACAAAAACCTCAAAATTGATAAATCAACAAGCAAACAACCCACCAACATCCCTCAATTCAAATAATCCAAATCCTCATCCCTAAATTCCCCAACAAGAAATCTACTCACTATATTCATAATTGAGAACATCAAAACACTAAGGAGGAGAAATAAACTACCACACAAACTATAGAAAAACTAACAAAGGAGAAAGATAAACATAAATTAATTAATTGAGAGAGAGAAGAAAGAGACTACCAATTATGGAGAGAACTAAAGAGGAAGATGAAGATTACATAAAAATTGAATCTTGAAAGGGATAATACAAGAACTTGTCACCAATCCTTGCAATACTCTTCAATCTTCAAAATAAAGCCCAAATCTTCAAAAAAGATGATAACTTGATTGTAGAAATTAATCTAAAACTAATGGAAACCACTAAATCTATGGAGTTTTTCTACTATGTGAACTACTACTACTACTACTACTACTACTACAACAACAACTACTACTATACTACTACTACTACTACTACTACTAGAGATCCACTACACTACTCCTACCCTAAAGAGGGAGGCACACTTAAGGCACAAGAATGAAATGAAAACCTAGGGTTAATATATATACTAACCTTTAATGGGTCACACTACTTAAGCCCATAATCCAATCCTTCTTTTTTTAGTCTAGCCCTTCACCCTTTGCATCTTCATGGGGCAAAACTTCACCCTACGGTTGACGAGCTGACACCACTGGGTAAAATTTCACCCGGTGAGACTTTTTTCTCATTTTGCGATTTTTGGCGCTTTTCTCCATCGGGCGAAATTTTACCCGGTGGGCGAAATTTCGCCCGGTCAAATTCTCATTGGGTGAAATTTCGCCCTGTGACTTCAGAGGGCTATAACTCTCTCATTTGAACTTCGATTGGGGCGTGTGATATGTCGTTGGAAAGCTAAGAAGATAAGCTTTCACTTCCAACTAAAATCACTTCGATTTGAAGCCTAGAACTCTAGATATATTCATTTGAAGTTCGACCTCTCCGGTGAAGGTGCCCAAGGGACTATAATTTTTCCTTTTCGCTCAAGGTTTCACCTCTTAGGTTTGGACTTTGGATTTTAAGTTGTGTGATTTGCTTTTCGGACGGTATCCCTCTCTTTCATGCTTGTAGAAGCTCGGACACGTTTTTGGTGGAAAATCCTATCAAAATAGACAGAAAACTACCAAAAACACGTAAAATGTAAAAGAGAGACCCTAATGCAAGAATTACTCAAAATACGGCGATAATCGCACTCTGTTCTCGCAAAACAGAGGAAAAATGGGCTTAAATGGGAGAAAAAATGGTCCAAATTTGACACACAACAATTCCCCCACACTAAAACGTTGCTCATCCTCGAGCAAAGACCCAAAAAGAAATTAGCTACTACTACTAAGCTAGACTATGCAAAGCCAATACGGTGCAATTAACGGGCCCGCTCCGTCCCTTCAACTCACATCGAAATACCCATGAGGTAGAGTACTCTCATGCAAAGCAAGTTGGGGCTTGCTCAAAATTGGGGATGCTACTAACACACACAAACACACAAAAACAAAGAAGACACAAAAAAAGATAGACGCATCCAAAGAGAAAATAAATCACCGAATCCCTCATCAAAGCGGCGGAGAAAGCACCAATTTTAAACTCCAGCCAAGCGAGAACACTACCAAGTTAGTCACCCAAATTGACATGGAGAAAATCCTAATAGGATGACAATCAAACAATAAAAACATTGAAAATTTACCAAGGTCCTTCTAATTCCACTAAAGATGCCTACAACGGAACGATAGATGGAGTGGATAAATGAGAACCATGGAGTTAGTAAGCACTGTAGGTAAGTGTTATCCCGTCTCCTAAGCTAAGCCTAGAGGGTCGTCCCAAACTCGAGAAAGCCAATTAGACCAAACAAAAAATGGACAAGTGTTTGCAAAATGGTAAGGATCGACTAATCACCGTTATTTTCCTTCCTCGGGACTCGGTCCTCTAGTAGGCATTTCACGGCAAATAATCGACCAAGGGATTATTTGGGGTTTGGGAACGATTTTTGAGATTTTGAATTTCTTTTCGGTTTTCTTTCTTTCCCTATTATTTCGATTGAGGGCTTTTTTTTTTTAATGCCCTTCTTCTTCATTTTTTCCTTTTTCTTTTGAGTAGCCCATATTTGGCTAGATGGTACATTTGAGATCAAGCATATTTTTGCGAACTTATTTGTGGTATGGGTGAATGGTAGAGAAATAGGCTAGTCGGGTATGCATCCCCTCCGAACCCACAAAAAGATGGAAATTCGAACTAAAGGACGGCTTCTCAAGTAAGGTCACCTAAGAGAACGAGAAACGGTAACCAAGGTCTTATCACTCCATGGGTGGTCAAGGTGGTCAAATGTAAATCCCGATGTAGACTCCTAGTAGAAAAGATGGACTCATGGTACAAATTCAAGGCAAAAATTGGTTCAAGGTCATTCTACTAAAACAATGTCCAAAGTTCAAAAAGGGTTTCTAATAAGGGAGTAATAGACGCTCGGCCTAAACTCAAAATTGGGTTTTCGAAAACTCTACCTAAACAAACTAGACACAAAAGAAAAAGAACACAAAAAGGACAAAAACACGAGAAAATAAAACAAGTATAGCCAAGCACTCCAAACTCCATCTACTCAATACAGTCACAACCACCAATCCAAGATGTTCACCAAGTGAACCTCTAAATACCATATATGCCCAAACTCTCATGCATAAGAGAAGGGGAAAAACGAAGGTAGAAGATATTACCGCGCGGTCTTCATTTCATTTTCGCTACCTTACGCACCCATGCTTAATGGTCGGTGGTGTACCTACAAGAAGGAGAATACAAGGCAATACAAGTGACACAAAAACGAAAGTAAAAGAAAAGAAAACTAAAAGGAAGAGGAAAAGGAAAAAAATTGGGTTTTTGATTTTTTTTTAAAGAAAAGGAAGAAAATGATAGATAAGAGGATAGTAGATCCCTCCCCCACACTAAAACTGTGCATTGTCCTGAATGCACGAATAGGGGAAGAATCGAAAGAGAAGGAAAAGAGAAAAACTGGAAAATCTTTTTGAATTTTTGTGGTTTTTTGAATTTTTTTTTTGTGTTTTTCAAAAATTAGGGGAATAAAGAAAATGAAAATGAAAAACAGAAAAACCGAGAGGGAAAAAGAGCGTAGGTGTAATCACGTCACCTTGCCCCGATTCCGCACGAATCGGGAAAAATAAGAAAAAGAAGTTAAAAAAAATTTGGATTTTCCATTTGGTCTTTGTGCGATCAAATCAGCTAAGACCGGGAGCATACAATCAGGTCCTTCTCTCATCAAACCCACCTGCATAAAACCTCACATTTGTAATGACCCAAGTAGGGCCACGGAGGGTCTGACAACTTCCTCAAACCAACAAAAGTATCATCACAACAATAACCAATCAATAATCACCAAATGCCAGAACTGGCGCAGCATGCAGAAACTGACAAAAGTTACTGAGAACAGGAGAAATATGACTACCGACAACCAACACCCGACACCTGCCCACACTGACACTGACAACACTCAACCACTCATGCAGGACCCGGGGGACGAGGTGGTGGGTAGTAAGACCCAGGCGGAGGCATACCGAAAAATTGATCAAAATAGTGTTGTTGTTGTTGCAACATCCTCCGGTTCTCCTCCGCCGCCAACCTCGCTGCTTGGGCATCCCTAGCAGCGTCCCTGGCCATCTCGAAGTTGTTCCGGACGTACTCAAAACCATCTCTAGAGTAGGTGTAAGAGTCATGCGCAGTATCGCGCGCATCCCGAGCTACGTTATAAGCACTTTGGGCCAAGTTGAGGGAAGCGATCGAGTTTTCCCAAGGCTGATTTGTACGATCATAGACTTCTCCCCATTGGTTATAAAACTCCTCCGATCCGAAGAACGATGAGTGTCTCAGAGGACTCATGTTAACGTCCTCTTGGAAACCGGGGGTAGACTGGGTGAAAGTGGAGTGTCGATGTGGGGTAAAGTCGGAAAAATCAGGGGTGAAGAACTGTGAGGTCTGCGGTTCGGTCTGACGGGAGGAAGAGGGTCCATGGGATGAAGACGGTAATGTTCTTTGACCCTCATCCCGGAAGGTTTCATTTTCCGGTTCCTCCTCTGACACATCTACTACCTCGACATCATCATCACCAAAGTCAAGGGGT
Source organism: Agrostemma githago (assembly GCA_958450325.1). Taxonomy (NCBI): domain Eukaryota; kingdom Viridiplantae; phylum Streptophyta; class Magnoliopsida; order Caryophyllales; family Caryophyllaceae; genus Agrostemma; species Agrostemma githago. Next base: position 10,530,926 of record OY288242.1, read on the forward strand.
CAATCGGGGTAATTAACTTGATAGAACTTACCACGGGTGCTATCCCGAATGTACTCCCCTGACCTTTTCGGTATGCCGAAGTTCTCCTCAACATCAAGCCTCACCCAATCGGGTTTAGGCATTTCAGTAGCTCGAAACTCAGTAATCTTATACAGAAACAAACTGTTATAATCCCCTTTTTGGGGCCAAACAAGAAAAGAGCAATAGGTTTCATCTAAGTAAATCCCTACTCCGATTACTGGTGCTAAGTCACTAAAGTCCACGTTCAAGGCTCTAGCTATCATCATGACTACTCCACCACAAGAAATGTTTTTACGGTTGTCCTTTGCAACCTGGGCAAAATGCGCAGCTAGGGCCTCAGACATGTCAATAGAAGGGTCTCTATTCAGAACTGCATCCTCTAACAATTGCACAGCTATAGCACTACAGTTATGGTGCGTATCATAGCTCGACAGAAAAGAATTGGCTTTGATACGCGCCAAATACTTGACGATGGGGTTCCGGATGGGGAATGAACGCATCTTACCCCCTTTAAAGGTCCTATGGCGGGCAATTTTAAACCAAAACCTATCACGGACAAATTTTCCATCTCTAGTTTGCCCCGCCCGAGGCCCTCCTAAAACTGAAGTGGGTAAACCAAGCAATGCACCAAAATCTCTCAAGGAGAAAGCATACTGAATTTCTCGCAACTGAAAAGTAACGGTGGGGTCGTCACCACCACCAAACTCAAAAGTTGCAAAAAATTCACAAGTGAGTTTTTGAAAACTCTCCTCTTTTGACATATAAAATCTAATCAGTCTGAGATTTTGGTACATTACTCGGACCTACGGTTCAATACCCATTCGCTGAAGAACATCTCTAGCAGCCCAACGAGTTGGCTCAATTTTAAAATTCCATAATTTCTTAAAAATTTTCAAGCTGAGCTTTCTTAGTGAAACTAACACCAGAGCCAGAATGCAAGAAATTACGACGAATAGGAGGGTAACGTACCTCTAGCGCAACAGGTTGTTCGCGCAAGACGGAGCCTTGGGCATGAACGGGCCTCAGGACAGATTCGTCCCGGGCCTCGGTCGGCTCGTCGGAACGAGAAGAGAACGTCGAACCCAAATGGCGGTTGAGCATAGCTGATAACCTCTTCCTTGCGGTTTGCTTGATTCTCTTCATATTTGATGATTTAGGTGGTTGATTATGGTGATGGAGGTTTAGGGTATGAGGTTATCAAAAAAAATGTGAAGATTTCTCAAAAAAATTCCTAAAAGATGATAGGAATTCGATAAGGATGAAGAATATGGGGTTGGATTAATTTTTCTTAGTGGAGAAATTGGGTGATTGGAATGGATTTAGGGTGATAGGATTTGGGGGGTTTTTGGAATTTATTTGAGGAGAGAGATAGGAAAAGGGTGATATGAGGAAGAAGGGTGTTTGGGGTATAAGGGTGACGCGGGGTGGAATTTCACCCGGTGGTCACCATCGGGTGAAATTTCACCCGACGGTCTTCGGACCGTTTTTCGTTAATCGCGCACAATTTCACCGTCGGGCGAAATTTCGTGCGGTGAGATTCCACTGGGTGAAATTTTACCCGGTGGAATTCCGTTAAATCCAAGTCGCAAAATAAATTTACCATCAGGCGAAATTTTGCCCGGTGAGATTCCACCGGGTGAAATTTCACCCAACGGGTTTTCCGCCAATTCCAGTATTCCAGCAAAATTGCCATCGGGTGAAGTTTCACTCGACGGATCTCGGGCCATAATTCCACCGGGTGAAATTTCACCCGGTGAGATCCTCCACTCAATATTAGCCTTTTGTTGCGAAAATTCTCCTCGACTTGGTCCAAACCAACCTCAACTCTTCGATAATACCAATCTTATCGATCCATGTATTAAATACATGGAGATAAACTCTCATAATCATTGTAGAACATCCCAAAAACTGCAAAAGAAATCTTCATAATTCCTGCAAGTGCCATAAGAAATAGGCTCCAAAGGAAAAACCAAAAGCTATTGTTCGAAGAAAGTAAAAGGAGATAAGAATATACAAATATTTTCAAGGTGGTTATTATGGACACCACCAAACCAAATCAAATCGTTTGAGCTTAGTCGGGGTTGCTTGAAAAGCAACCCAGAGTACCATGTTTCTTGCTCTTGAAGATAACGCCACCAATCATACACTCTTTCCTCGGCCTTGGCAAACTCATAAGGCGAGCTACCTCCGGTAGCATCCTCCACTCATTAATAACTTCTTCTTTGGGAGCTTGACCAAGTACAAGGAAAATGCCATTGTCGGTCGAACAAGGTATGGAGAAGCTACCGGGGTCACCAAGTTTAGTAGGAATGGTAATTTTCGGGATGACCCTAGGTAGTGTTGGAATTTCCTTCTTCATGGTAGAATTCAAGATCATGTCCCTCATATAATCGATCGGAGTTCGCATGGAGGGACTAGTTTCTAAATTCTCTATCAAATCGGTGAAGGTTATTTGCGCTATAGCTTGACCATTTGAGGGGTTTTGAGGCTTATCATTCAAGGGTGGAACTTCCATTCTGGAGATTAAGTTCATGTCTTCTATTGGAATCTTTTCAATGATGTAGGCAAGGTCTCCTACAAGGTATTTGAATGGATCTCTTTTCCGTCTTTCGGTTACACCCTTGACCACATTCTCACCGAATTGATTGATTGAGGGATGAGATGTAAAAGTTTGTGGATGAAAGGGTTCCACCGGTCCCTTTATGCTCAATACCTTCATAACATTCACGGATGCTTGATTGGAAGAATTGGTCAATTCATAAGAAAATCGAGCTTGCGAGGCGGCATGTGCCTCTAAAGCTTCAAGTCTAGCTGGATTTGATGCATTTTCTTCCAATAGATACTTGATCGTTTGTTGAATGTTATAAAAAGGTTGAAAGAGTCCTTGAGAATGCCTTGGATGACCTTGATTATGTGGAGGATAGATTCCAAAAGGAGGACCATAGCTAGTTTGAGGTGGTCCTTGGGAATAAGAATAACTTTGGTTGAATTGATTTACAACCAAACTTTCTTCAATGGATTATTGGGAATAGGACCCAAGTGTAGCCATACTTGAATCCATGGATGTTGGTTGAACAAAGATGGGGTGTTGAGGAATGCATAAATGGGCGGAAGATCACAATATCAAGTTGTTGCTTCGGTCCACGATATTTCCAAGCGACTTGTTCTCCGAATGGGGATCAAGCAACCTAAATCAAAAGTATGCCTAGCAAAAGCTTAACAAACGATGAGCCTCCTAGCACCTAATGGCACTAGGGTAGGAGGAAGGAAAAACAATTAACCAAACACAATCAAACAAAGACTTAGTCAATTAACTAATCGCCGCCTCCCCGGCAACGGCGCCATTTTGATGCATGATGTCGCTGACACGCATGCAAACAATATTTTTAGTCCCAACTCACTACTATGTAGTAGCGGCAAGTCGAGGTCGAACCACAGGGACGCGATTAAGTGCTATCGGTCAAGTCTAGTGTTGATTGTGATTGAGGTTGAGATGGGGGTTTTGGGACGAGAGGAGTTGACCTAAGGCTAGCGAGTTAGACGGCTAAAGCTAGAAGCAATAACGGGGAAGGCGTTGGGGAGAGTCGGGATTCGGAAATTGGGGTCTAAGAATCTCGGAATCGAGTTTTAGTCACAACGTTGATAAGGGAGAATGCCACCTTTCGGTTTCCTCACCCAACCTACCTATACCCGCTTTCGCGGCGAAAGAGTAAGTCTCAAGTCAAGGTAACTCCTACCCCGAGTTTCCTAATATTGGTAAGAGTGAGTCGACGTCAACCTAGCCGTACGCTCTAAGTCAACAAAGACACAAAAATCTCAAAATTGATAAATCAACAAGCAAACAACCCACCAACATCCTTCAATTCAAATAATCCAAATCCTCATCCCTAAATTCCCCAACAAGAAATCTACTCACTAAATTCATAATGGAGAACATCAAAACACTAAGGAGGAGAAATAAACTGCCACACAAACTATAGAAAAACTAACAAAGGAGAAAGATAAACATAAACTAATTAATTGAGAGAGAGAAGAAAGAGACTACCAATTATGGAGAGAACTAAAGAGGAAGATGAAGATTACATAAAAATTGAATCTTGAAAGGGATAATACAAGAACTTGTCACCAATCCTTGCAATACTCTTCAATCTTCAAAATAAAGCCCAAATCTTCAAAAAAGATGATAACTTGATTGTAGAAATTAATCTAAAACTAATGGAAACCACTAAATCTATGGAGTTTTTCTACTATGTGAACTACTACTACTACTACTACTACTACTACTACTACTAGAGATCCACTACACTACTCCTGCCCTAAAGAGGGAGGCACACTTAAGGCACAAGAATGAAATGAAAACCTAGGGTTAATATATATACTAACCCTTAATGGGACACACTACTTAAGCCCATAATCCAATCTTTCTTCTTTTAGTCTAGATCTTCACTCTTTGCATCTTCATGGGGCAAAACTTCACCCTACGGTTGACGAGCTGACACCACCGGGTGAAACTTCACCCGGTGAGACTTTCTTCTCATTTTACGATTTTTGGCGCTTTTCTCCATCGGGCGAAATTTCGGCCGGTCAAATTCTCATCGGGTGAAACTTTGCCATGTGACTTCAGAGGGCTATAACTCTATCGTTTGAACTTTGATTGGGGCGTGTGATATGTGGTTGGAAAGCTAAGAAGATAAACTTTCACCTCCAACTAGAATCGCTTCGATCCGAGGTCTATAACTCTAGATATATTCATTTGAAGTTTGACGTCTCCGGTGAAGGTGCCCAATGGACTATAGTTTTTCTTTTTCGCTCAAGGTTTCACCTCTTGGGTTTGGACTTTGGATTTTAAGTTGTGTGCTTTGCTTTTCGAACGGTATCCCTCTCTTTCATGCTCGTAGAAGCTCGGACACGTTTTTGGTGGAAAATCCTATCAAAATAGACAGAAAACTACCAAAAACACGTAAAATGTAAAAGAGAGACTACTCTAATGCGAGAATTACTCAAAATACGGCGATAATCGCACTCTATTCTCGCAAAATAGAGGAAAATGGGCTTAAATGGGAGGAAAAACGGTCCAAATTTGACACACAACAGTGATTGACTATTCTCATCTTATCTCTCCGTTTATCTCGCAAGTGAACGGGATCTGGTTCGACGACGAGAACGATGTCTACCTCGTTAAAGGGGAAGTTGTCCCCATTACCCCTGAGGAGATTTGAAAGGCTAAGTCCAAAGCTTTAGCCAATAACAACCTTGGTCGTCTTTATCAAGCTACTAGCTCTAGGGACACCCCTATACTAACAACCATCACTGAGCCAGTTAGGACGGAAGTTGCCCCCGAAGAGCCGACCGCTGAAACAGCTCTCGTGAAGCAACTGAAGAAGATCCAAGTTGACCTCTCTATATGGCAGCTCCTGCTTAACTCACAAGAACATCGAGAGGCACTTACTAAGGCCCTCGATCAAGTTAAGATCGACTCTCAGGATACCCCTGCTGAAATGGTAGCCACGGTCCTGCCCCACTTAAAGGGCAAAGCTGAGAAAGAAGGCCCACTGATCACCTTCTCTGAAGCCGACCTGCCACCCTTCGGGGCTTCCCACAACCTAGCCCTTTATATTATGGTGATCTGCCGCGGGAAGTACCTCCCGATGACCCTAATTGATGACGGGCCCGCGGTCAACGTCCTTCCCTTAAGCCCTTGGCATTACCGAGGCCGATTACATTCCGACTGCTCAAACCATCCAGGCTTTTGATGGAAGCCCAAAGTCGATAGCTGGGGCCATAAAACTGTCCATCATAACGGGCCCAGTAGAAATGGAGCTGGAATTCTAGGTGATCGATGTCACCTCTTCCTTTAACCTGCTCCTGGGGAGGCCATGGATCCACGCTGTCAAAGCGGTATCCTCCACCCTCCAACGAAAAATTAAGTTGCACCTGCACGATAGTGTTATTACCTTGGAGGCAACCCCTATGACTGTGGCTAGCTGCAACGCCACGGGACGCACGAACATTTGGGGGTTCGATTTGTAGGGATGATCGAGCAGGAATACCTCTTCAGGCCTTACTTCACCACTATCGACATGATGCTACAAAATTTAGGGTATTTTCCGGGGGCAACCTCCAGACCAAATCTTCCGAATGGGAAGATTATCGAGGTCCTTAAGGACGAAGACTCTCACTTCGGCCTCGGTTATACTACAACTCCGGGCAACATTGTCCGAGCAGGTATCGAAAACAGCATTAACGGTATCTACTTGAGCCCTTATAGCCCATGGCTGACCGACTACTTTGTCATACTGGTATTCGGGGCTGTCCAGGTTGGTCTGTACCAATCCAATGCTGTGCACCCTGGGACCCAATTGGCCCAGGACTGCAACTACATTCCGGATGATGGGTTCGCTCTCATCCAGTCTGATGATGCCAACAATGCTGAGCCCGCGCTGGGGCTACTTTTCGGGGAAGTCACAATAGCCCCGACCCCAAAGGAAGACTTGGTCAACCTTATTCTCCGTAGCAATAGGTTTGATCCAACTAAGCTGATCTCGGATGTTGGCTCCGAGACGGGGAACAGGGCCTGGAGGAAGACTGTCAAGTGCACTGACAGTCGAGGAAGAATCTACAAGCTGGTCACTGGAGAAGGAGACATGCCTGAGTCGGAGTCGGAGTCCGAGTTTGAGTCTGAGGTTGAGTCTAGGAGGTCCGGTGCTAGAGTCACTCCTGTAACCCCTCTCCCTTTAGTAACTCTTGCTGGTGTTTCGGGGTCTGTCCCGAGCGCCTTACCTATCCCGCCACTGACCGATGATCAGATGGCTGCTCTTTTTGAGCTGTTTTCCAAATTTTCAATCAATAATAACAACTGATCTGCTTACGAATTGTCTCTTTCTAATTCTGGTTTCAAAAATATTTTATGCAATGACATTGAGAAACCCGACGAACAGGTACCCCTACCTCCACATCTGATCGAGCAGTTAGAGCAAAGGAAATCCCGGAATCCGGAATCGAAGATACCGAGTCCGTTAATGTGGGAACAACCTTAAAGCCCCAGATGCTTAAGATAGGGTTATCCTTAGATCCCGAGGAGAGATAACAATTCACAAGCCTCCTAAAAGAATTCAAAGACATCTTCGTATGGTCCTACAAGGACATGCCGGGAATAGACTGGGAAATAGCCGAGCACCACATACCGATCAAAGACGGGTGCAAACCGGTTAAACAGAAGCTCCGACGAATGAGGACCGAATGGTCTCTCAAGGTCAAAGAAGAAGTCGATAAACAGTTCAAAGTCGGCTTCATACAGGTGTCCGAATATTCGGACTGGGTTGGAAACATCGTGCCAGTTCTTAAAAAGGACGGTAAGGTGCGTGTATGCGTGGATTTTTGGGGTCTTAACAAGGCGAGCCCGAAAGACGACTTTCCGGTACCACACATCAACATATTGGTGGATAACACAGCCGATCACGCCCTTCTGTCATTTATGGACGGGTATGCCGGATATAATCAGATCAAGATGGCGGAAGAAGATATGAGTAAGACCACCTTCACTACACCTTGGGCACTTACTGTTATACCATCATGCCATTCGGTCTCATTAATGTCGGGGCCACATATCAACAGACCGCTACAACCTTATTACACGACATGATGCATGAGGAAGTAGAATTTTACGTGGACGACATGATCGTCAAACCTAAAAACTGGGACGGTCGCATCACCGCCTTAAGGAAATTCTTTACCCGATTACGCAAATACAACATGAGGTTAAACCCTCAAAAATGCAGTTTCGGGATAACATCAGGCAAATTACTGGGTCATATTGTTAGCCAACGTGGTATCGAAGTCGATCCAGCTAAAATCAAAGTCATCACTGAGATGAAGCCTCCTAAAACCGAAAAAGAAATATAACAGCCGGTTTATTTTAAAATTGACCATGGTATGTGAACCGTTTTTCAAAAAACTGAAAGTGGGGGAATGGATATTGTGGGATGATAAATGTCAAGCAGCCTTCAACAAAATCAAGGAAATTTTGTCTGCTCTGCCGGTTTTAATGCCACCTCAACCCGGTTTGCCTTGGTCGTTATACCTGACAACTACTGAGGCAGCCAGGGAGGCTATGCTGGCACAGACAGTTGATTCCGAGGAACGAGCTATTTACTACATCAGCAAAAAAAAATTAGAGTATGAGTGCAAATACACCATGCTCGATAAAACGTGTTTAGCTCTAGTCTGGGCCACTAAGAAGTTCCGACATTACATGCTCAGCTACGAAGTGCAGGTATTATCCAAGATGGACCCCATCAAATACCTCTTCGAAAAGCCCATCCTCAATGGCAGAATGTCTAGATGGACTCTAATGTTGGCAGAGTTCGACCTGAAGTTCGTACCGTTAAAAGCTATTAAGGGTCGGGTAGTAGCCGAGTTTCTCGCCGATTGTCCCGTAACCGAAGAAGGACACAGCGACACTTGATCCTTCCCAGACAAAGATATATTCCATACCATACAGAAACGTGTGATTTATACTTCGACGGGGCATCCAATTTCTGAGGGTTCGGATTCGGGATTCTTTTAATCTCGCCAAAAGGGGAACATAATCCCTTGTCCATCAAACTGGACTTCGACGTTACTAATAACGCCGCCGAGTATGAAGCATGCATCCATGGGGTACAAGCCACCGCCGATTTGGGGGTCACAAGCCTCCGAGTACACGATGACTCATCCTTGGTCATTAATCAAGCACTCCAGAAGTGGAATACTCGGAACGCCAACCTCGTGGCCTACCAGGCACGAGTCAGGGTTTTCGAGAAACAATTCCAAAAGGTAGGATATATATACCTGCCCCGGGAAGAAAACCATTTTGCATATGCACTCTCAAAATTGGCATCTTTACTGAATATTCTTGATCACCTGACCAGTAAGCCAATTTGTGTCGAAAGACGGTCCGACGGCATATATCCACGCCATCGAAGACATTAAGATAGCTGATCCCGAGCCATGGTATCAGGTCGTCTTAACATACCTAATGACCGGGGAATATCCTCCCGGGACCGACAATCGAGCCAAGAAAGCCCTACGGAGGCTGGCCACCCAGTTCCTCCGAATGGACGACGGACAGTTATACAAAAAGACGGCACATGGGGCTCTCCTCCTATGTGTCGATAAAATTAAGGCTAAGAAGGTTATGGCCGAAGTACATGACGGCGAGTGCATTCCGCATATGAACGCCCAGATGTTAGTCCGAAAAATCATGAGGCTTGGATACTACTGGAATAATATGGAAACCGACTGCCAGTTATATGTCAAACACTGCCATAACTGTCAAATCTTCGCCAATGTGCAACATATCCCGTCATCCTTGCTATATACCATGAAATCATCTTGGCCGTTCTCGACATGGGGTATCGACATAATCGGGAAAATAAATCCCTCTGGTACCGGTGGACATTGCTTCATTTTAGTAGCTATCGACTATTTCACCAAATGGGTCGAAGCTGAATCCTATCGTATTCTCAATGCCAAGCATATTGCCAAGTTCATCCAGAATAAGATAATATGCCGGTACGGAATCCCGCATGAATTTATCAGTGATCACGGGACCCATTTTCAAGCCGAAACTACGACCCTGCTGACCAAGTATAAAGTTCAAAGGCATACATCCTCGCCCTACCTTCCCCAAACTAATGGAGCAGTAGAAGCGGCAAATAAAATAACTGTCACCATACTTAAAAGGATGGCTGAAAAAGGATGGCTGATAATTACAAGGATTGGCCCGATAAAATACCTTTTGCTCTATGAGGATACGGGACGTCAATCCGCACCGCAACCGCTGCTACGCCCTATTACCTAACATACGGGATGGAAGTAATCCAGCCAGTCGAGTTAGAGGTACCGTCCCTCAGGATTCTATTTGAAAGTCAAGTACCTGAAGCCGATTGGGTCCGAGCACGGTATGATTCGCTAGTCCTGTTAGACGAACGGCGATCTCGTGCCCTCAATAATATTCAGATATACCAGAAGAGGATCCAACGGGCCTTTAATAAAGGAGTAAGGCCCATAAACATTAAAGAAGGGAATTTGGTTCTCAAGTCCGTTCGAGCTTTATTACCGGTAGACCTAAGGGGAAAATTCAAACCCAATTGGGCCAGACCATATTTTGTAAAGAAGGTTCTATAAGGCGAAGCTGTAAAGCTGCCAGATTTGGACGGGAATGAGTTCGTCAACCCAACCAACCTGGACCAGCTAAAGCGTTACTACCCCTGACTCTTTTCTCAATGTCATTAGCAAAGTTTATCAAAATCGTTTTTTTTAACATAAACTTTCAAAATGCAAGTCAATAAGCTAGAATCATTTATTCTACTATTGTAAACATCCTGAACTAATAGTCTTGGTGTATTTTGAGATTGCAAATTTACAAAAACCCAAACTACGTTTGGTTTGATTCCGCTAATTGTGGATACGTAGGCATCCCCACAAAAGGGCACAACCACTGCAATCGAGAAAATGACAGAAACGGTTTAAATAATAAACTTTCTTTATTACTAAAAACTCGATAAACTCGGGAAATTACAAATTGCAAAAATTCAAAAAATTCAAAAAAAAAGCACACGGCACTATAAAATAATAATAATAATAATACTTCCTCCGTTCCAATAGCTTCTTTACATTTGATTTTTGAGCACTATTCAAAAGTGGGAGGATTTCTTGATATAACTTCTAATATCTACGATAAAATATAGTCATGTGAGATCTTGTTAAAATTGTCTAATCGAGTACGTTATAAATATCAAATTTTTATAATTTTCAAAAATACAAAACTAAAGAAATGGACAAAAGAAAACGTGCATTGGCAAGTGTGAAAAAGCAAATGTAAAGAATCAAATGGAACAGGGGAAGTAATACTTAAATAATAAAAAACTAAGGACTCGGTATTCAGGGCATCTCGCCCTTTACCTTTTCCTTGGCCTCTTTTGTCGTCCACTAGCGACGACGCGGAGGCGAGCGCTCCCGAATCACCATGAGAACCTCCTTGGCCCAGACTCGTTTTTTCGAACTCGAGTCCTCAATCACTTCAATTGGCCAAAGTCAGGCCCTCACAGGTTCTAGCAACTGATCAAGCGGGCCCAATCGGTCACTGGCCGCCAGTCATGGCCCGAGCCTTTTCTCCAAGTCGGTCTGGGGGCTCAGCCGCCTCCGCACGCCAGTAGTAGTGGCCTCCCTAGTTCGAGTCTTAGTTTGTGACTTAAAACCCGACTATAATCAGACTAGAGTAGCAGGAGTCTCTCCTTCATCATAGAAACCCAAGTTATCCTTCGACGTCTTCCAGCGAACCAATTTGAAGGCCTCATCGACCTTCAAGGCCTTACGGGCCTCTTTCGACTCCTCGGAAGTCCACTTTCGATATGACTCGGAAACCCAAGAGGAATGACAAGGGTTGGGTATGGTCCACATGGCACGGGCAAACCACCGTTGTAACCATGTGTCACACATAGCGTCCGTCAATTGGAGCGAAACGTAATGATAGCCTCTATCTCGGGGATTCGCTGAGACGAACCGAACTGCCTCAAAATGCGGTCCGAATAAAAATGGACAGTCCAGTCGAGTGACAGAACCACCAGGTAGCAAGCTTGGTCCATCTTGGCCAACCCTGTCAATTTTGAGAGGAACCACCAAGCGACGGTCCACCTGATCAAGGGACCACCGTGAAATACTAGCTCCTCGTCCCAATAAGCTCGGTTTATGTGATGACTCAAGCTTATCCACCGCCTCCTTGAGCTAATTTGGCTACTACGATAATTGGGTATACTCATAGGAGACTATGATCGACAGACGCTCGGACAACCAAATCTGACAAGGCAAAAATACAAACTTCCGTGAGTAAATATGGGTCTCGCTAGAAGGCACTCGATTGAGTACCGTGGTTGACTCGATCGAATAGCCCCTCTAATAACTGGCCAGCAGTCTTCAACGAGGTCACTCGATCGAGTGACGGGTCAACTCGGTCGAATGACTCATACACGTCATAATTTCGCGTCAAAAAAAAATGAGACGTGTACATGGAAATGACGGATACTCCCCATCAGTTGACGGTCTGGGTCAAGTCTCCTAGCATTGAGACCCATAATGATTTCTCCCGTTACCAGCCATGTCGGGCTATGACCGATCTCCATCTGGTCAACCACACCAATCAGCCTAATCTGACCCAAGCACGAGTCAGCCTCCATCCTCCCCTCAAAGACATATCATGTAGCATATAAAAGGCAAACGCCCTGCGCCTGTGAGAAGCAGTAGTTCTCATGTCCCTGGTGTTCATAAATTTATCAGCCAAGTCAAATAGGGAAACAGAATCTCCCCGCACCATCCGGTCCGTCTCAGCATGAGATAGACCCAGAAAATCCCTCAATCTCCTCCTCGGATCAGGATAGAACGGAGGAATGACAGGACGAGCATTAGGGCACCAACCGCCCACAGCTGCAATCTCTTCATGAAAAGGGCACACCTCTCCTTGGGGGAACGCGAAAACGTGATGGGTAGTGTCTCAAAACGTCAGGCAGGCGTCTAGGAAGTGTGATTCAATCCTAAGACGCTGAAGCGGGAATAGAGCAGAACTTCCCATTTGAGTTAGCTGAACTTTTTCTTCCTCCCAAAAGTACTGGGACCATGCCAGAAGTATCGCAGTCAATTGTTCGATACCCATAGCAGATACTCAAACCTTTTCTTGAAAGTCTAAAAGATTTTGAGAAGAGAAGAAGGGAATTTGAGTTGAGATGTAGAAAATTGAAGCAAGAGGTCCTATCTTTATAATAGGAAACCCTGACAGCATCCATAATCGTCATGCCTCTTCAGCCCATGCGGGCTTGCACGTGCAGGCCCAGTTCCACACTTCAAAGCCCTTCTTCACAACCTGGCACAGGAATCGAGTCATCTCAAGCATTCCTAAATTTTCTAAAAATACAAAAAATTTAAAATTTTTGAAGTCATTTATTTATTTCCCTAGCGTGAGTCGGTGTTTCACCTAAATGTTATATACAAATTGTTATGTGTCAACATACAAGTACACCCAAGACTTCAGAAGCAAGTCTCCGTGCAGCTCATTTACTCCCCACAGAGCTATCATCATCAGGACAGGTATGACCCTCTGCTTATGGCTGGCGAGCCCTTCACGCGAGTCCAATGGACTATAAATGACCCGACCGGAAGGCTGCCAGGTCGTAATCCTCGATTGGCCTGGTGGCTACTCTGACTTTCGCCTTGTCCAAGCCTCAGTCAAAGTGGGGGCTCTGTAGACACCCGCATTTTGCCTGATAGTGTCTATAACAGTTTTCCACAAAAACACCCGATGATGATCGGACGTAAACGTGACTTAATACGCTCAAATACGGACTCGAGATCAATAGTATCTGACGTGGGCACTTAGCAGAGTACAAATCTCTCAAAACCAACCTCATATTGGGCCCAGTGTGCCGTTTCCAATAAAGTGAGACTAATTTGAGCCAAAACAGACACCGGAAATAAAATCGTCTTTTTGACGACACAAAACCCGGTCCAAATCAAAAACCGACCTTGCAAAACCTTCTAGAAAAAGCCCAACAAACAACAAAGTCAAAGTCAAAGGTCAAAGTTTAAATATCTCAACCTTCCTATATACTCTCTACTCGCCTAACCCATTCGATCGAGTCATCTAGCCCACTCGATCGAGTTGGCATTCAAAGACCAAGCAGACACCTTTTTTCAGGCCACTCGATCGAGTGCATCTAGGGCCACTCGATCGAGTGACCCTAGGTTGGGGGACATTTTCTATAAATACCCCGCCTTTCTCTTCAACATTTCAGATTTTGCAACTCTAAGAAACCTACACACTTACATACATTTGCAACCTCCACATTCCCTCTACACATACACTAGCAAAATCGAGACTAAAACCTCCCAAAAACCAAGAAAACCGTCTCCATAAATACAAACACCATAACCCCTCCCACATCCTCGATACTCCCGCGCACGCGCCGCTATTAGACGAGTCCATTTTCGAGGCTAATTAAGCATGTAGGTTGAGGGTGTCACCGAACCCCATTTTTACTTCTCTTTTCTCTCTTCTCCTCTTCGCTTTTTATTTATTTTGTTTTTTTTTTTTTTTTTCGTCGTTAGCACTTTATTTATCATAACACTATTAAAATATTCGTCTATTACGTATCGAATATGAGGGATGATGGGATAAAAAACACGAATACGAGAGTATCGCACTCGATGTTGTCGGTTGCTTATCCCGTCACCCCGAATATTTGGTTATTTGAAGCGAATCAACCCCTAAAAAGAACGCTTTTATTTTCATTATCGCATTATTAATCTCGTCTTACATTTTCATAATTGTCACAATTTTAATATCGCGTATGTATATATATATATATCTAGTTTAAACCGTTTTCTTTTCGGATAGAATACGTTTAAAAGACAAGTTCCGTTTGAGATCCTTCTAATCCCTTTACAAGTAGTATTGAAGGTGGCGCTCTTTCGAGGAGCGCCGCCCTAAACACTTAAGGGCGTGATACGAACGCGGAAATTTGATTTTAAGTGTTTGACACCATTTTCAAAACGCTACTCTAAAACAACGATATTGACTCTGTAGTCAAATATCACACTTGAGGAGTCTTTATCAATCAAGATTAGCACGAAACCCGTTGACGCGAAATCGAACATCACGTACTCCGTAAGGATTAGTAACGATGTCGTGACGCGGAGGGAATCGATTTTCGTCCTAATCAAATTAATATCAATTTCAAAAAACCGATACCGATCTCGTAAACGTACATTACACGTTACGAGCTTCAAAAAACCACGTTGAGTTTAAATTACACGATATTTATACGTAAACCGGCTAGCTATCGATATTAAAAAACATTAAAATTCGAAAGTGCCACCTTTTCGAAATCAAGCAGCAGCTCGAACAGGGGGCACTCGATCGAGTGCCTTGGCTCACTCGATTGAGTGACCTCTCAAATATGAGGCAGAAGGTTTTACGTGTAGACACCTAGATTTGGACCTGGTGGCTGCAGAAGTGCCCAACAAACACCCGATGATGATAGGACTGCAATGCGACGCGAGTTCGCGATGTTTTAGGTAGTTTTTATATAGAACGGATCAAATAAATTACTCGGGCAAATTAAACTAACATGATGGCAGCCTTAGTCGTGTTGTTACGGTCGCATAGACACTAATTAGAGTCAATTCTGACACCGGGACCCCGAGTCGGTCCCTAAACTCGAGCCGACTCAACACTGCGCCAAGTGAACCTCGAGATGCACACCCAAAGCCCACCAAGTTCACGGCGCTAGGGTAAACACCGGAAGCCTTAATCCCTAAGATATGAATCATACACCCATTCCACGGTTTTGGAAAGTATCAAAATCGTATCTTCAAAACTCCAGCCGCCCCACCTCAGGCGTCTCAGCCTCACCGCACTAAGCCCAAGCGCCTGAGTCTTGGTGCGCCTCAACTCAGGCATCCATATGGGCGACGAGGGCCGAAAACACCTATAAATACCCCCCTCCATCCTCTCATTTCGACACACAATTCTCATCTTCTCATCTTCTCTTCCCCCTCCAATCTCTCGCTAAGGGCTCACACTCCAACACCCGAGGCAAACGATCCACTCGATCGTAGTTCCGATAAAAAAGCGACATCAACACTACTCCTCACTTTCGAGCACCCCACTCGATACCGAGGTGCCTATGTTCGACTAGCTCAAACCTAGTAGCAAAGCTCTGCCGGATTAGCCGCAGAACCGGCCCATAGTAACGAAGCTCTGCCGGAGTAGCCGCAAGAAGAGTCGAACGGTAACGGAGCTCTACCGGAGTCACTGGTCAAGCTAGGAGGATCCACCAGTTCAAGTCGTATTGTCACTAGGTTGCCATCTAAACAAAACTTTCCATCTTCGTACTTTCTATTATTATGCACTACGACAAAACTAGATGCGGACACTAGATCCGCAAACATCTACTACAATACGTAACGTCCCAACTTCAACCGCAAACGCTAAAACACACTAAATAGACCCGAGTAATTCCGAGATCCGTTTTCAAACTATCTATGAATCGTGTCCCATTTAGTTTATACTTCGAGGGTGCAACTCCTCACTACGTGATTTACTTATATTCGCATTTACAGTTTTTCGTATGATTTATTGCTTTTATGACCTTATAATCGCATGCTAAATAACCTAACACGAAATTCAAAACGTAAAACAACTAAAACTGAACAAAACGATGGTCGGGTTCCGTATTAGTCCGGGTGCTCGCCTTACTAGATTCGACGCATCTCTACTAATACCGAACGGACGCATCTTAAGCAGAATACCAGGTAAGGTATACCACGAGAATGATTAATATCCATATTATCACGTTAAAACTGATTTGCTAATACGTATAATACTAGTACTCTCTACTCCCCTACGTGCATATTTTCATGGCCTGCTTGTCACGTGAAATCGCATGCAAAGAATGTAAACGCAACTATATCGACGACAAAACTTACTTGTCCTTTAAAACAACAGACGTAGCAAAAGGTATAGGGTTAAAACAACGGATGTTACAGTACTTCCGCCACAACAAAAGAACTAGGATATCAGCCCACCGATTGATTAGTAGAGGCCACTATAGTGCGGGCGGGATTGGGTGTCGACATCTATCGGATGTTGGCTTCCCAATACATACCCTCACCCCTTACTCAGAATCGACGGTTTTCGGATGTCCGAAACCATTGGCAATGAGAGTCATTCCAGGCATGGAGTGCTTAAGGGTGCAAGTCTTTATCTTTAGGTCCCGTGCCACTCAACTTTGAGCCAGTAAGGGATCAAAGTTGACTTGAACGGTTTCTGAGTCCCCATAATTGACTCGGTGGTGACTCCACAAATCGGCAACGAATTCAGTTCACTAAAAAGGTCGCCTTACCAAACAAATCGGCCTTTAAACATTTACAACCACGACGCGATCGAATCCAAACGGAAACACGGGTGCTCGCACCCCTCTAGTACAACTCCAGATCGTCATCCGAATAGAGGTCCGAAACATCGCCCCGTACGCGAGATCGGACCGGCCCCCGACAGGGAGGGGGCCGTGTGGGTGGCCGCCGCCACACGTTGAAAACCGGGTCGGTCCCACGCGGGCGCGCGCGGGGCGCCGGGCGGTGCGAACAGACGTCCACAGTTTGGCGACTCTGCTGGGGATTTGGAAACAAGTTTTCAGCGATGGTGTAACTCGAACGAGGTCGGTGAAGGTCATTTCTTAGTTCTTAGTTGTGGTCACTACAGGTTTTGGCCCTGAAAAGCCCACCCTAACCGATATCAAGACCAACCGACCGCTTTGCGGTAAGATCCTTATGGACACGCGGAGAGATCCTCGGTTGATGCTCCGACCGCCTAACGCGTATCCCGCGGGTATAATATGCGGATAGTTCCGAACAGACGGTATGACACTCGTCTCCCCAGATCATTGCCAATGCCTAAGTAAAGACTATTCGTGAGCGGTAGCCTACCCTAACCTACCCGTGTCTGCATCCTGCATGAGTGTACGCATTCCTAGTTATGTGTAGCGTGTTTGAACAATCCAACCTGAATAAAACACTAAACATCTGGATTCAACCACGCCAACATATTCAACCGCACCCAATTCCGTTTTCAAAAATACCTCATCTTTTCAAAACGACCTTTTAAACACCGATACTCCGGTCAAATCATGATTTCTAAAAAGGGAAAAAACATTTTTAGATGTCGTTACCATGGCAAGTTTTACACTCATCACTTTCAAAAAGAAAAGTATTTCTTTTAACGCCATCGCCTTGGCCAAAGTAATACCTGTCAACAACGAATACCGTTAATGCCATTGAAACTCTCAATTAATGGGATCAAGGTGCGCCACGCGGTCACATTTTATTTCAAAAAAAAGTTTTTTTACACATACTGTTAGCACAACCGAGGCTTCAATTAATGAAGTCAAGGAATCCAAAACGGTTACATTCTCGAAACACTTTTCACAATATATCACTCTACACCGTCAAATGCTAGTTATTGCAACCGACAAACCTGGGTCACTCGTTTTAAAAGTTTTTTTTCTAAAAACACTATTCACTACCTAAACCCTTAATAAGGATTTAGTCATACCCTTTAAAACACCATACACATCCGCTACGAGTATCGAACTAGCTAATTAATAGTAGTCTCGATAAAAGCGTCATTCATTATTTTCAAAACCGGTTCCCCTAAGAACCGTGTTCCTTTCAAAAAAAGAGAAAGCCTTCACACTTTTGCTATCGCCGGATTCCCGACGCACACATGTAGCAACACGCTTTCACGTCACAAACGATGTCATCACGCCATCGCTACACTGTTTTTACAAATCATCCTTTTCAAAAAAAAAGATTGGTCGTTTTCGAAAAAAAACATCAAAATTCTTTGATCCTGAGCCGGGATCGCGATCAACCTCTTACGTCGTACAACCGTGTGTTTAGATGTCTGTGTTAGTCACTAGGGTCACCTCTACTCGAGATTTTACATTTCGGGTCGTCTCGTTTCGAGAAGTCCTCCTTTTGCCTCACCTCCGAGGTTTGTGTCAAATCGACTCGTTATAGAGATCTAAAATCCATTAGGCGTTTTGCCGAATACACCAACAGTCTAAAGCATCTAAGTCCCTAAGCCAGTGACTGCACACACGCAAATCAAGGGTCTCATTTCCGTGTCGCTCGATCACGAGCATTCCTTGAGTCTCTAAGTCGTCCGGTGGATCCGATCTGACCTTTTGATCCTTTCCCACAGAATCACTCCCCAACATGTCGATAGATCCGAACACCATCGAAAGCATCCACAACGATGTCAGTACCCTAACCAAATTAGTTCGCAACATCCATAGTTCGGTAAACCGTCTGGCTTCCTCCATCCATCACATTGATAGCCGCCTCAATTTCCTTGAGATTAGGGACACAGAACGTGAAACGAACACCAATCCGGGCAATCACCACGCCCAAGAGCCTACCCAGGATAGGTTATCCCAACACTCCGCCCGATCGAAGTTTACCAAAATCGATACGGAAAGAACACCAAGACCTTACAAAACCATATCCAACAAAGTAGAAAGATCACCGGGGGAGTTTACCCCAATCAATTCATCCTACACCGAATTTCTTAAGCGCCTAGTCGATCAAGGGTTGCCCTTGCCCATGGGTTCCACCCCGGACCCACCAGTCGGCAGACGATGCAAAAGTTGGACCCCTAATGCTTATTGCCTATATCACCAAGGTAACGGGCACGATACCAAATCCTGTTATCGACTCAAACATGTAATACAAGACATGATCGAAAACGGGACGATTCCTCTTCATCCACCCGATAAACCATACAATACCGCAAATCTCTTTAGCTTTCACACTATCCTTGACGACACCATCGGTTGTTCCCACCTCGACCCTATAGAGGAGAATGTCCTGAATATCGAGGAAGATCCTGACAACCCACGAGCTTCCACTGGGACGAGTAAATCTGTGTCCGAGTCTAGTTCGTCTTAGGGCCTAGACCTAATAGTATAACAAATGACTTTTGTTTTTACATCGAGTCAGGAGGTGCGAGGGGATCTATCCTCCACCTCTCCGAAAACTATATCTCGGGCGCATAGCCTGTTTTATTACTGTCAATAAAAAAATCAACTTTTCTTCCTTTATAATGCGCCTCGACAATCGCTTGATTTAATAATGCACTTTCTAGCTTAAAACTCGATATTATGCCATTTATCGATAACAATCAAACATACCTCAAAACAATGAGGAATTCAAAAAACCGAGATCTCGTGTTCTCTTTTTATCTATCCCATGTCTGGTGTAGAAAGCCACATAACCATCCCTTAGACAGAGCATTCTCGAATCCTATGACAAATCTAGAAAGTCTCTTAGCTTGTGATCAAAGACGGAAGGCAGACCCATTTCCCACAATAAACATCCCTCAAGTAAAGACCGACCAATTCCCACCATAGGCGCTAGTCTGACACACACAAAAAAAACAAAAAAAAAGGGGTCTGAAATGGCCACAAGGAGCCAAAGAAAAAAAGTGTGAAACCAAGGCTAAAGTAGACCGGCCCAATTCAATGATCAAGACCGAACTCGATGGTCAAAATCAAATCCCAATCATTCGATTCAATCTCAAATACAAGTCCAGACGAAGAGCAAAAATGAACAGACTGGCCAGCTAGCCCCACATATTAGCCTCCCTACATTACAACCCTTAAGATCTTTCCGAGACATTGTTAGGAGACAGTCCGGAATTTGGAGGATTCAAGCTCAATAGGATAATCCCAACCATTATGGCCAGACATGGAAATCAGATCCCACATAATTTACATCCCACCCGATCGAAGTCAGAGTCATTTTTACTCAGCTTCCCTTTTCCTACCACATTATGAAACCTTAGCCCATAGCCCTAACTCCAACAAAATCAAGCTCCAGATTTTGATCTATAGAAACCACTTACTACCTAGCTCCACATTCCAAAACCATCCAAGCCAGTCACCCTGACCCAAACACGGTATCTCGGTAATTGTCACTTTCAAGAGGTCACACCCATTCACTCCGCCTCAGTTCTATAACTAGGGAGAATACACTCTAAACATCTCACATCGATAATTGGCATAACGAGTCTAAAGCAAAATCACTCACATCTATAAAAGAACTACGAACATGGTTTGATTCCGTCTAAATGCGGATACGTAGGCAACCCTTCCTCGGGTACAACCAACCAAATAACGAAATCGATTACTCGATTCACATGCAAGTCGGAACCACCCTTATGTTCCGGTTAACGAGTGATTTCAATGACGAAGCATAAACGACGAGCCGAGGATAGAGTGAATACCCGAAAGGGCGCTCCGGGCAAAATGAAGAAACGAGTTACGAGCCATCGTTGAAAAAAAAAACAAAAAAAAAACAAAAAAAAGAGAGAAAAAAAAGACAAAACAAAAGGTGAGCCGAGGACGGAGTGAAAACCCGAAAGGGCGCTCCGGGCAAAATGAAGAATCGAGTTGCGAGCCCTTGGAAAACAAAAGGGAAAACAAAATAAAAAAAACGTGATTCTCATTAGTAAAAAAAATCAGTTAAATCAAGCCTTTGTTGAGGCCCTTTACATCGAGCATCCGAAATCCGGCTACCCCGGAAAATGACGACGTGTCAAGCAAAACCCTACAACAAACTAGTACTAATACACCACATAATATCAATTAATACAACATAGTACTAAACGGCTGGGCTCTACCGGTCAACTTTTCCTTTCCCTTGCCATTCGGGTGTGCTTGCTTGGGTCTCTCACCATTGACCCTCCTAACGCAAGCTTCCACCTCCCTATCCAAAAGCGAGCCCAGGCAATCTCACTTCCCCTCCTCACTCATATTTTCAATATGGGTCTTGTCGGTCTCGGCCCGTTTAGATGAACTGACGAATACTAAGATTGGTAACGCTGTCTTCGGTCGGGCGCTTAGCGACATTAGCCCACACAACTTATTAATCGTGTAGTACAATCATCTCCACAATCCTTAACCTTTCTCTCACATTCGACAACCCCGGACATCGGGAACGACCTCCGGAAGTCACTAAAACCCACCCCGAAAACCGAGATATCCATGCAAGAGCTACAGGAAAGTAAGTTCACTCATCGGACGCACGAGACTTGGACATTTTTTTTATTTTTTTAGGGGGATAAGCTACCCCACCTAGGCGTGTTGTAGCCTTTTAACGGTTATCGTCAAGTCGTGGCTGTATCCTAACAAGGCAATTTTATGAATGTATTAAAGTGGTCTAACTTTTTTTCAAAAGTCGCCCGAATTTTAACTTCGGTCTCGTTCTGAATGTCGAAACAACCACGCTCATCTTTTAACACATCTGGTCAAAGCACGTTAATATTTTACATCTCGAGTCAAAACTTTTTAATCGACGTACTACCTGATCCAATTCCCGGCTGAAACTAACGCATTTCAAAACATCCAAAAAGGAACTGTTTTCATACTTCTGTGCAACGCCAACGCACCCTAAACTAGGTTAAATCGCAAAGCAAACAAACGCAAAAGTGATTACTTGTCAATCTAGGTAAACAAATTCGCCAAACGAGAACACAAGACTAATCCAACTAACTCAAAATACTAAAATTTAAAAGCAAATATACAACATATACAAATTCATACACAAATCAAGGCTAGGAAGGACCTCTAGAAGCCGCGCCAATGGCCATCACGACCTCACAAATGTCATCATCCAAGCCTAGATTCTCCAAGTCTATAAGGGGAGACGCACTACCATCCATCCCCGACAGCATGTCTAGGGTGGCAGTCTCGGGGATTCCTCCAACCTCCTTCATAGCACCTGTAGCCTCAGCCTCAGTCTCCCTCTCAAGCCGATGCCTAGCCTCACCCTGTGCAGAAGTCTCACCCCAAGACCGAGCCAGCTGCTCCTTAAGGAAAGCAATCTCGTCAGCCCGAGACTGCAGGAGCCGTTGCGACTCAACCTCTCTCGCCTCGAGGTCGGTCACCCGAGTCTCTAGCTGTCCCGCCATATCCGAGACATCCTGCAAATGCACTCAAACATTAGGAAAACACGCAAACAACCTGGAAAATCACCTTAGTCACGCAAACTCACCGATCGAGGTCCCGAAGTGTCACGGGAAACCCTCGAGGCATAGGCCCGGAAGCAGTTGGCGGCCTGCCATAACCACTGATGGTAAGTCGACGAAACCTGAGAGCTGAAACCATAAATGTTAGGCAAACCGACCTTAATTCTTAGAGCTCAAACGAAAAACAAAAAAAAAACCAAAACTCACCCGGTACACCCGGTCACGCCACTCTATCCCGACGTCCATCTCCTCACCAGAACACGGGGGGAGGGGCTCGGTGAAAGGTATCCCAGCCGCGTCCACCCTTAGCAGCGTCAGGGGAATATCTGGGGGCTGGATTTCATCAGCCGAATCGGCCAACTGAAAAGACAACAGAGTGGTCGGTCAGAGGGCAAGGAAATAATAAACCGCAGAACAAACCGTAGAACCAAACTTAAAACCTTACCACAAGGCGGTACCAAGCTAGCCGCCGGGTGACGTGGGATAGGTAGGAGGCACAAGGCACCAAGAGCGTATCTCCTCCTTCTCCGTCCCTATCCTCGAGGACCTCTGCGGCGGTTGGTGGTCTGAACATGGTCCAGGGAGGATCAACCAGCACCCTGAAGTCGTCATACAGACACTGACGCACCAACCGCTCGCCCAGATACCAAACTGGACGAAACAACGCAGGAAGGAGCATCCTCATATAGCTCCGAGGCCTCAGCTCCATGGCCACATACTCCGGCACGCCCTTATAGTCGTGTCAAGGGCGGGCCACAAACTACACAAATAGAACGGACATCCTAACGAATCCCGAACCTTGGGGGCTATTGAACAAAATAGGCTAAAAAAAAACTTACATCCTCGAGGCGTAGCTTGTTAACCAACGCATTCTTCGACGGATAATGGCTGATTGTACTCTTAGGCTGAGCAAGCCTCCACTCGATCCCCGCCAGGAATCTCCTCGGGTGGACCCGCACCGTCTTAGGTGCCAAACATAGGAAGTAAGAGTAGATCCAAGCCTCTAAAATCCCAAAACAACTTTAGCAAAACCAAGTCGAAAGTAAGCAGAACTTGAAATACAAGAGCGAGAAGAGCGATTAACCTCCAGTATAAGGCCCGGACCCACAATGGGCACAGCTGAAGCTGACTCTATCACCAACGGCCTCACCATGACTTGGAGACAGCGAGTCATCTCCGCGAAAGCCGCGGTCAACCAATCATAACGTCCTAGCTGAGTCAGGTCAGCTAGGAAAGGCAAAATCCTAGTGCTGAACCTCTCGCCTTTATCCGAGAAGTGGGTCGACCCTGGGAAGTACCACAACCACAACCGGGCATCCTGCTCCGGTGTGTTGGGTTCTCGACCCTCTAACACCGCCACTCGCTCAAAATGATCTGTAATACCCCGTATATTTCAAATAGAGTTAAAATTTTAAACATTTATTTAAACCAAGTTTAACGTTTTAAAAAAATTATTTTCGTGAATAAAATGTTTTATTTTCGTTAAATTAAAAATTATTCCCTTATAAAACGTGAAAATTTATTTATCGAATTATTAAAAATTTTATCTTTCGTTAAATAAAGTTTAAAACTCGAAAATATACTTTAATATTGACCTGTCATTTTAACGTTTTCTCATCTCATAAAAATTTAGAAATAATTTATCGAATTCTTAAAATGACGATTTCTTATAACTTTTGTCCCATAAAATTATTTATCGTCTATTTTACTTACCGTCTCACAAATTTCTTTTTAAAAATAAATTTTACGGTTTTCATTATTTTAATCTCGTAATCTTATATTTCAACTTTGAAAGAAAGAAAAATGTTTGTACGAGAAGTGGACCGAGACTCGGTCTCTTAATTGACTCCCACGTTTATTACCTACTCACCTAGCCTACCCTGCCCCTACTCCCTCTTTTTTTCTCCCACGTCCCTCCTAGTCTACTATATGCTTCCCCCTCAACCTTAATCTCCTCGTACTTCCGCCTACTACTTTCATCTCCTTCCATTAAGCTAACCCGATCTCCCTATTTCCTCCTTCATTTTCGTGCTCCAGCCAACATCATCTTTCCCTTTCAACCTCTGCTCCGTTTCTACAGCTCCGGTCAACAACCACGACCACCGGCCACCTTCATCACCGTCGACGAGTTGCGAACACCACCACTAACTGTTGTTGCTGATGATACTACTGCCCCGGCCAACCACGGCGCAATCACCGACGAAGCTCCCCTGCTTTTTGCTCAGATCGGACGACGACACCGACTCCTTGTCCTCTGTTTTGCTCTGGTTCGTCGTCTCTGTGGTTGACCGTTCACGTCATTTTCCAAGGTCATGTTGCTTATTAGAAACTGTCGAAAGGTAGCCCTCGTACCTTCTTTTCCTTGAGTTTGATTGCATGTATATATCATTTCTATAATCGTTCTTATCAATCCCGTGCATTCCTTTTTTGTTTATCGACTCGTTCCTTCCTTCTCGTGCTTCCATTTAAATACGCGTCACCTCATATACCTGGTTGTGGTTTCAGTTCGGTTGTCAACTCCTCACTCTCGACTCCGTTTTGAATCGTTCCTTGTTCTGCTGATATCGTGGTTGTCGTTTTCGTGATGCTATCGTCCAAGGTTGTTCTTATTGTTCATTTTCTCATTGTTGTTGAGTTACTATTGATGTCGTTAGTTCAGTGTTCTTATTACTACTTTACTACGGAGTAGTATCTTAGTGTATTATTATTATTATTATTATTATTAGTATTAGTATTAGTATTATTAGTATTATTATTAGAGTAAATTAGAAATTACTCCCTTCAAAGTTGCGGTTTTTAAAATTTACTCCCTTATGAATTTTTTTTAATATTTTACACCCAAAAAGATGCAAAAGTTCAAAATTTACTTGCAATTCTATATTCCGACGAGTTTATGTTTTTATTGACCGATTTGCCCTTCTTTTATCGTACGCCTCCTCCCCCAACCCCACCTCTTATTCATTTTTACTTTCCGACTTGCAATACAATAACCGACTTGCAAACCTTTGAAGTGACTATTTTAGGGACGATTCTAATGGTGAGGAATTTTTTTTTCTTTTTTTTTTTTACAAATGATGGCATAAGGAAGATTTTTTTACAAATGAGAACATAAGGGAAGGGGTAAGAAGAGTAAGATGAAGACAGGGGCAATTTCGGTATTAAAAATAGGGAAAAGGCAAAAAAAATCAAACTCACCGGAAATACTCGTCGGAATATAGAATTGCAAGTAAATTTTGAACTTTTGCATCTTTTTGGGTGTAAAATATTAAAAAAATTTCATAAGGGAGTAAATTTTAAAAACCGCAACTTTGAAGGGAGTAATTTCTAATTTACTCTTATTATTATAACATTAATATTACTACGTACGTGTTGCTGTTGTTATTTATTATTAGTATATTATTATTATTATTACCTTCGTTAGTATTACCACTAGTACGATTATTATTATTACCGTTGTTTTTGGTCTTGTGAATCCTCTTTGTTCCCACTTGATTCCGCCCAATGTCATATCAGACCTACTGTTATTTTTGGTCTGATCTTACTGTCCACATTGTTATCAATGAGCCTCTTTTGTCGTATTCTTACTCCATCTTCCGTAGTTATCATCCATCCTCACATATGATCTTGTTTCAGTCCTCTCTATTCCTCTCTTAATTTAATGAGTTATTCGATTACTCATTTCTCCTCTTCCGTTCTGCTCGTGCTATATGGTATTTTATGCCGTATGTTTATGTTTCATAGGATTTCAGGAGCAGCACACTGACAAGGACGTGCATATTAAAGACTGTAGCTATCAGTGTAACCAAACTTTTCTTCTAACAACATTTCTTATATAAGTATATTATGTTAGTAATTTAATAAATTGCTTACTTAAATATTTAGGCTTATTTGTATGACTAAATTACTTATGTATATATAAAAATGTTACGTGATATTTTATTATGATTAAATTCAACTCGATTAAATTATCACTTGTTTGATTTATTTATTTATCACCTTTACATTTCTGTTTATATGAGAAAGTGAGAAAATGAATAAAAGAACTTAAAATGATAAAAATTTACTTATATCATTTTCATTGTATTTCATATGTATGTTTAATTCTATTTGTTATGTATGTTTACTCTATGTACTTTATATTTTGTATGTATTTTTTATAATTTTAATTTCAGTCATATTTAATTTTCTTTAGTATTTTTACATTCGTTTATATATTATAATATAGAGTAAATTAGTAACTTGAAAAATGTTTTATTTTAATAAAGTCACTTATTATTTTTATATAGGCAAAGATTTATAAATTTTATTTTCTATAGTAAATGAATTTATTTTATTACGAAACTTTTACACAATATTTATAAATATAAAAAAAATGATTTTACGTCAAAATTTTGTAAATCGACTAAGTACGACTTAATTTATATTTTTCAAAAATTATAAATTTTAAAATAATATTTTATTATTATTATACCTTAAATTTTATTTTTATATAAAACTTGATTTTAAAGAAATTACTATTTTTAAAATATTACGATATTTGGGATATAATGTTTCGGGTGATACTTGAGGATTAACGTATAACGTTGTCACAGTGAAAGTAAGTATTTGAGGATTTGACTGTTTCAAATGAGTCCGACCGATTATTGAAGGTCACCAAATAATGTACTAATTGTTCACAGGCGACTTTTATATAAAGTTTACGATGCGAGTCTGGGACGAATAGCTTGTGTTGGATTCTACCATGCGTGGTGTTTCGACTGCACTTGTAATGAAAAGCAGACTCGGAGGCTGCGGTCCGAGAGTCGACCTAGTGTTTAAGGTAGTCGTCCTACGGCAGTGAGTTCTGCGGTTCAAGAGTCTGCGTAGGGTATGTGGCGCACATATAGACAAGTACTTGATCAGTATTACCACCTAGGTAGCGGGGGCAGAACAGGATTCTGAAAACTGCGGGTTCCCTCTTGGTGATGCAGAGAATGTAATCATCAGCTTTCATTTCAGCCAGAGCCCCGTTTGAATAAACGTATAATATAATAGAAGTTCGGGCCCAATTGAGCCTTGTGGGTGAGATGTAAACCTCATAAGATCGGTTCGGTCTACGAGTCGGTACTACGGTTACTTCTATTGGTGAGATGCAAGCCAATATAGAGTAGCGGTGTTACTAGAAGCCACGACTCGTGTGTTTATTCTCTGTTTACGTGAAACATGATTTTTAAATCAAATGGCTGCCAATGTCCCATCTTTTAAACTTTACCGTTTTCATCACCTCACATATTGGTTAATTGAATTAAAGGAAACTATCTGTTACATGATATCCTTTAATATTTTTGTAAGCATATTATTTGTTATTCACATGCTTATCTTATGTGTATGAGGTGATATTAGATGAACGATTTGGTTGCTGTCCCGCTCAGCGGTCTCTCTACTCTATATATTTGTGCAGGTCTAAGACGTTGGGAAAGGATCGAGCGAGAGAGGTTTAAATAACATGTTTTGTATAAAAGTACAATTTATATTCTGTACTAAGTGAATCAAGACTATGTAATTAATAGTCGTTTGTTGTAAGGTCCGTAACGATCCGGATTTATTTACACTCTGATATAATGACTTAGATAACTTTCCGCATTATCTATTATTTTAAGTCATCGAAAATCCGGGTTGTTACATGATCGGTGATATATGAGCTCACCAAAGCATGAGGCACACTATATGCCTCACGCGGTAAACAATCCCCGATGAGGCCTCGCACCTCATCACTATCTAGACTAGGGCCTTCGGCGGCCCACCTAATCCTATCCGGACCCCAGGGCAAACCGGTAATCATCCCAAAATCCTATAGGGTCATCCCGACCTCCCCAAAAGCCATGTGGAAGGTCGAGGGAGTATCATGAAAGCGATCTATCATCGCCCCAATCACCATAAGGTTGCACTTAGTCTTGCAACCCACCAACCTAACCCACTGGTCAACTACGAGACCTAGAGAGGTCCTCGCGATAATCTCCTTTACCGCAGGGGTCAACTTCCGAAAGTAGATATCGAGGCACGTAGTAAAACCCGAAAAAGTCCTCATCGATCGGACCAGGGGGCTGAAAACCGAAACAATGCAAGAATAAACGAACCTAACCTAACCCGAGCCAAAAAAAAAACTAATAAGTACGAATAGGATACTCACCAGGCCCCGCACGATGCGGTGAGAAATGTGAAGGTCAAGATGAAACATCAGCTGATGACCATCCCAATCCCGAGCCCACTCGGAATCTTCGTACACAACCTCCTCATCCTCCGGTACAGGAACCGGGACATGAGCCCTCCTAGCCACGTTCTCTGGAAGCTTGCGCTTCTTCAATCTATCAAAATCAGCCTCGTTAATGGTCTCGGGGTCGCGGCGCTGAGACGAGGTGCTCCGTCCCCTCCTGCGAATTCCTCGGGGAGTCTGTGAACTAGCCCCAACAAACTCTTCACTAGCACCAACCGAGGAAGTTCCCTCGGGATGCTCGGTATCATCTCTAGCTGTAAAACCAAACAAAAAAATAAAAACATATCTCTAGTCAGGCTAAAACAACTTAAACAGGTCAAAATAAGGTCAAAATTTCGGATAAAGATACCAAAATTCTTAAAAGGCCGCTAGCACGCATTTTCGATCTCGGTCACAATGGAAGTGGTTTCGGGAAAATCCGGCATCGTTACGACACCTTTTGGTCCGTCTTAAGACACACAAAATCTCACGGAAGGTCCTAAAGGTCATCATAGCCCATAAGAATCGACAAGAGAGCTACCCACATCCTCATAAACACTATTTGAGCAAAATTGCGCAAAATAAATATGAGAATAATCGGGAAACAATCCTTAACCCTAGCATTCCAAACACATTCCCACAAGGAGCCATTGTCGCACCTCGAAAACCCTTATCAAGCTTATAACTACTTTAACAAGCTCTAATCAAACTTAATTTAGCAATGAGATTAAGCACAAGCATCGAAACTTATTAAAACAAAAACACCCAAATCGATTTTCAAGGATTTTCAACAAAACGAACTCATAATCAACCAAATCAAACAAAACCGACAATAAACAAGTGAGGAACGCTTACCCGGAGTCGACATTGTCACGTACGACGGAAAATCAAGACAAATTTGGCAAAGAAAGTCAAGAAATCGAATTGTAGGTGAAGGGGATGACGCGCTCGAGTTTTAGAACAAATGAACGAGCGCCCCCAATTTTCGATTACTTAAACAGACTCGATCCACAAAAACCTGACCGCCCCAAGCAACGCGTCTGAGTTCTAGCGCGCTGGGGGCTAGGCGCCTGAAGACTAGGGCGCAGATGGATGCGCGTCCAAGTGGCCCAGTACGGACTAAAGCGAAACAAACAAGGCTTGAAGTTCGATACACATAAATACACGCACCTTTAAGACAAGCAAAATAACAACAACGGAGCAATTACTAATCAACATCAATAACGCACTCTCAATAATAAAACATGCATAAGAACCGCACTTAACCTAAACGCTGCACCCGAACGCATAATAAAGCAATTTGAACTAATCCGAATAAACTTTGAACAAGACTCAACCGCATAAGCGAACCGCAACAAAATCAAGAACAAACCCGAACAAAATAAGACGAACCTGCAAAACAAGAATTTAGCTAAAACAAACAAACAAACAAACAAACAGCAATTTTGCCCGAGGGACGTTAGTATCCCGGAGGCACATCAACAACAATTTTGCCCGAGGGACGTTAGTATCCCGGAGGCACAACAACAACAATTTTGCCCGAGGGACGTTAGTATCCCGGAGGCACATCAACAACAATTTTGCCCGAGGGACGTAGTATCCCGAAGGCACAACAACAACAATTTTGTCCTAGGGGTCAGAGCATCCCCAAAGACACAGCAACAACAATTTTGTCCTAGGGGTCAGAGCATCCCCAAAGGCACAGCAACAGCAACTTTGTCCAAGGGGTCAGAGCATCCCCAAAGATACAGCAACAACGATTTTGTCCTAGGGGTCAGAGCATCCCCAAAGACACAGCAACAACAATTTTGTCCTAGGGGTCAGAGCATCCCCGAAGACAGCTGCTCGAGTGGAGACCGACGCCCTCGAGTAGTTTATCACACCAATTCGTCCTAGGGGTCAGAGCATCCCCAAAGACAGTCGCTCGAGTGGAGACTGACGCCCTCGAGTAATTTAGCAAGCAGCAATTATTGTCCTAGAGTCAGAGCATCCCCGAAAACAGCTGCTCGAGTGGAGACTAACGCCCTCGAGTAGCTTATTATTGTTTACTTCGTCCTAGGGGTCAGAGCATCCCCAAAGACAGTCGCTCGGGTGGAGACCGACGCCCTCGAATGTTTTATTTCATCAAGGGTTCACAAGCATCCCGAAAATACTTGTTCAAATGGAAGCAGACACATATGAACATTCTTTACACTTACGCTTAAACACGAAAAACATTCAAAATTAAGCAAGCTTTTTAAATAAATTGAAGAAGACAAAGCGCGCGCGCATAAAGAATCAAGAACAAGATGACAAGCAACGTCCCGGGCCCAAGCAAGCAACCACAAGCGAAGACGTCAGGTATGACTTCTAAGCCTTGGCTGGCGAGTCTCAACACGCAGTCTAATGGACTTAAAATGACCTGGGCGGCTATACTTTAACTTTCGCCTTGTCCAAGCCTAAGTCAAAGTGGGGGCTTCTGTAGACACCCAGATTTGAACCTGGTGGCTGCAGAAGTGCCCAACAAACACCCGATGACGATAAGACTGCAACGCGACGCGGGTTCGCGATGTTTTAGGTAGTTTTTCTATAGAACGGATCAAATAAATTACTTGGGCAAATTAAACTAAAATGATGGCAGCCTTAGTCGTGTCGTTACGGTTGTATAGATACTAATTAGAGTCAATTCTGACACCGGGACCTCGAGTCGGTCCCGAAACTCGGCCGAGTCAACACCGCGCCAAGTGAACCTCGGGATGCACACCCGAAGCCCACCAAGTTCACGGTGCTAGGGTAAACACCGGAAGCCTTAAGCCCTAAGATATGAATCATACACCCATTCCACGATTTTGGAAAGTATCAAAATCGTATCTTCAAAACTCCAGCCGCCCCACCTCAAGCGTCTCAGCCTCACCGCGCCTAAGCCCTGGCGCCTGAGTCTTGGTGCGCCTCAACTCAGGCGTCCATATGGGCGACGAGGGGCGAAAAAACCTATAAATACCCCCCTCCATACTCTCATTTCGACACACAATTCTTATCTTTTCTTCCCCCTCTAATCTCTCGCTAAGGGCTCGCACTCCAACACCCGAGGCAAACGATACACTCGATCGTAGTTCCAATAAAAAAGCGACATCGACGCTACTCCTCACTTTCGAGCACCCCACTCGATATCGAGGTGCCTGTGTTCGACTAGCTCAAACCTAGTAGCGAAGCTCTGCCGGATTAGCCGCAGAACCGGCCCATAGTAACGAAGCTCTGCCGGAGTAGCCGCAGGAAGAGTCAAACGGTAACGGAGCTCTACCGGAGTCACTGGTCAAGCTAGGAGGATTCGCCTGTTGAAGTCGTATCGTCACTAGGTTGCCTTCTAAACAAAACTTTCCATATTCGTACTTTCTATTTTATGCACTACGACAACACTAGATGCGGACACTAGGTCCGCAAACATCTACTAAAATACGTAACGTCCCAACTTCAACCGCAAACGCTAAAACACACTAAATAGACCCGAGTAATTCCGAGATCCGTTCTCAAACTATCTATGCATCGTGTCCCATTTAGTGTATACTCCGAGGGTGCAACTCCTCACTATGTGATTTACTTACATTCGCATTTACAGTTTTTCGTATGGTTTATTGCTTTTATGACCTTATAATCGCATGCTAAATCACCTAACACAGAATTAAAAACGTAAAACAACTAAAACTGAACAAAGCGATGGTCGGGTTCTGTATTAGTCCGGGTGATCGCCTTACTAGGTTCGACGCATCTCTACTAATACCGTACCGACGCATCTTAAGCAGAATACCAGGTAAGGTATACCACGAGAATGACTAATATCTGTATTATCATGTTAAAACTGATTTGCTAATACGTATAATACTAGTACTCTCTACTCTCCTACGTGCATCTTTTCATGGCCTGCTTGTCACGTGAAATCGCATGCAAAGAATGTAAATGCAACTATTTCGACGACAAAACTTACTCGTCCTTTAAACAACCGACGTAGCAAAAGGTATAGGGTTAAAACAACGGATGTTACAGTACTTTCGCCACAATAAAAGAACTAGGATATCAGCCCACCGATTGATTAGTAGAAGCCACTATAGTGCGGGTGGGATTGGGTGTTGACATCTATCGGATGTTGGCTTCCCAATACGTACCCTCACCCCTTACTCAGAATCGATGGTTTCCGGATGTCCGAAACCATTGGCAATGAGAGTCATTCCAGGCATGGAGTGCTTAAGGGTACAAGTCTTTATCTTTAGGTCCCGTGCCACTCAACTTTGAGCCGGTAAGGGATCAAAGTTGACTTGAACGGTTTCCGAGTCCCTATAACTAACTCGGTGGCGACTCCACAAATCGGCAACGAATTCAGTTCACTAAAAAGGTCGCCTTACCAAACAAATCGGCTTTAAACATTTACAACCACGACTCGATCGATTCCAAAAGGAAACACGGGGGCTCGCACCCGTCTACTACTAGTCCGGATCGTCATCCGAATCGAGGTCCGAAACATCGCCCCGTACACGTTGAAAACTGGGTCGGTCCCGCGCGGGCGCGCGCGGGGCGCCGGGCGGTGCGGACGGACGTCCACATTACGAAGGGCACTCTATCGAGTCCCTCCCATGGCTCGATCTAGTGGCCTCCCCTTTTCAACCACATGAGCCTTATTCATATGATAAGCCTTGGTAATTTTTTTTTTACGACTTTGGTCGTCGCGTGTCAAGCCTATCACGTGTTCATTCTTTCAAAATCATGCATCATTTTATCTTTTTTATTTTGTCTAATCTATTTGCATCACCGTCATCAATATCGTTTATTATTATTTTGCTCGTTATTTTGTATTGTCCGGGCTGTATTTCCGCCCGCGTAACTTGTAAATTGTTTTCGACTTTATTTATTTTGTTTGTTTGCCATTTACTTTTTATAAACGAACCTCACATGCTAAATTATTTCAACATAAATTAACTGCATTAAAATGACGTAGTCCGAACATAATTCGCATGCTTAGTAAAAACGTTGTTTGCATAACATTTAATCATCATATTAACGCGTGTATACGAAAACGAACGATATCCTAGTAGAGGCCGCTAAGAGCGGGCGGGGTTGGGTGTCCTTTGTGGGCTTCCCAACACGTACCCTCACCCCTTACTCAAAACCATGGTTTCCGGATGTCCGATACCGTTGGCACATGTGAGTCATTTGATGCACGATTCCCGATAACTCGGCGTCGGTATCGTAATGCAGAGGGACGAACCCATAAGCTCTAGCACTAAAGCGGGTCGTGCTTTATGTACGATACACCTAGGTGTAGAGTGGGTTCGAACGGGTCCGAACTCCCATAAAGTTCGGTGGTGACTCCTAACTTCGATTTAAATTTCGACCGGAGATCAATCTTACCGCGAGATTCATTCGTCTACCCAAACCCGCGCGTGACCGTGTCGGGGTGGACCTATGTCATGTTCACAAACATAAAAACGATAATAAAAATCAAGACCGTGTATAATTTATAATTACACAATTACGTGGTTTAAAACTAGAATTTATAAAACACCAGAACTCAGAAAATTAATTGTGAGATTAGATAGTTTTATAACCGTATAAATTACAAAAATAAAAATAAAAAAAATGCGGAAAATAATCTGGACGTCGCAATGCAACGGTT
The DNA here is from genome assembly GCA_958450325.1 of Agrostemma githago. Lineage (NCBI taxonomy): Eukaryota > Viridiplantae > Streptophyta > Magnoliopsida > Caryophyllales > Caryophyllaceae > Agrostemma > Agrostemma githago. Next base: position 10,565,441 of record OY288242.1, read on the forward strand.
AGCCAGTTGATCAGACGTTGCACTGCAACGATCAACCGTTCGGCCAGAAGTTGAATTGCAACGTCCAGATCATTTTCTGTGTTTTTTTTAAATAAAAAATAGGGAAATTATAAGTTAATCACTCTAATTACGTTTAAAAAAATACGTAAAGTAATAACCGACTCTGGAAAAAAATCATCCTACGGCGTACTACCTATAGGGAGACTAAACTATCATCCTAATCAATTATAACCGAACTAAATGACTTAAAGGTGAAATTAATTAGAGAATTACTAATTAAAAAATCGATGAAAAAACATACTCCCTCCATACCACTAACTTCTTCCCACTTTCCCAATATTAAAATACCACTAACTTCTACCCATTTCATTTCTTTCCTTTTTTGGAAAATTTTAAACTAAAACAACCCAATTACTTTACTAATAATTCCAAACTGTCAAGATTAACATCATTAAAATGAATAGTAATTATATAATATACCTCCATTAATAACTAATTTACCATCTTAAACCATTAATTAATTTTTTAATATTTTATTATTTATTTACCATGTACTCCTTAATCCACGTGCCACAATGAAATGGGAAGATCATTGTGGTACAGAGGGAGTACTTGATTAGATCGACAGTGTTGGTTCCCTGAAAAGCCGTTTTATATTTAGGAAATGATTTTGTTAGAGTTTTACTGAAGATGAGAGAAAATTGAAAATGAATTATGAAGCAAGAAGGAGCGTATCTCGAAAACTGTTAATACTCGATACAAAATTAGATTTATTAAGGAAAATAAATAAAATTATTATTGACAAAACGATTAAGTCACTTAGAGCTACCACAATAGTAGAACTCAAAAATAAGTTCGGATTCTTCCTATGCCATGTAATATATTCACTATCTCAAAATTTTGGAACTTTTAGTCACAATGGATGAACTTTAAAAAAAAAAGTTCTTAGATTTATTCAATCATTTTCTTAAAAAAAATATCTAACAAATATTATTGGACTTAATTATTGTTGGCTAGCTCTACTTTTTAGATGTAAGAACTTGGTTCTTAAAATCAAACTTAATTTCTCAAATGAAGAACAAACTTTTTCTTGCAATGGACAAACTTTTTCATATAATGTTTGCGCAACAACCCCAATGTTAAGAATCACCCATTGTGGTTGCTCTAAGAGCAACCACAATAATGGGTGGTTCTTACATCAAGTTTGTCAATTAAGAACTTTATTCGTAAAGTTTGTCCATTGTGACAAAAAATTTGTTCACCATTTCACAAACTTGGTTTGAAAATAAGAACCAAGTTTGTTCTAAATACTATAAAAAGTTGGCCGGTTGCTATTTTTATTTTTATTTTTATTATTTAACCTATCTCTCTAAGAACTTCTTCCATTACAAGTGAAAGTTCCAAATTTATTGAGTTTGTAAAAAAATGACATGACAAAGAAGAACTTAATTTTGAGTTCTATCATTGTGTTGCTCATGTAAGAGTCGACCATAGGAGAGATTTGCCGACAATGACCACTTGGGTGGTTGCTCTTATTTTTACGATTCATTTTCTCCTTTCATCTTGTAGGCACTAAAAATTTATTAAAGTGCCGAATAAATAAAATTAATTAATTATTTTGAGTTAATACAATATTTTAGCTCAATCTAATTATTTTGCCCCGAGTAAAAGAAATATGGGTCGATCCGATTACAAAATGAACTATTTGGATCGTTAAACCCGAAAATAAGACAAATTGGGCCAATGTCACTAATAAACCCATAAATGGGCCCGTGACTACAAAAGTCCATCAAGGAGAACAAAAACTCTATAAATAGAGTCATTCTCAATCATTTGAAGGCAATTGGAAAATTCTGAAGCAAAGGATCCAGAGAGAAAAAGACAAAAAGTCGTTACAAGCCTCTCCATCAAATCCGTCGCAAGCAGTCAACAAGCACGATAAATCACGCCACCTGCTCAGGAGATCCAACAATAAATTCAAACACTCAAGGGAGATTCAAAGTCATCGCGACCCTCTCAAAACATCAAGTTACAACGTATGCGTGCAAGGCAGCACAAGTCAGCTACGCACGCGTCCCTCACGTGTACCGCGTACACGTGTTCCCTAAACGGCGTATTAGAATTAGAGGATACATTAGAGATTGCACATGAACTTTTTGATAAATATATTAATAAAATTTATTTGTTTCCTTGTTTTGTATTTCAGTTAGCTGCGATACAAAATTTGTCGTTACATATTTTGGTGAACCCGACGTGAAAATCTCTGCCTCTCATCTCTACCGCTGAAGCAACCAAGACAACTTTGCAAGAAGATGTCTACCAACCAAAGTGTGACATGACATAGGTCCACCCCGACGCGGCCACGCGCGGGTTTGGGGAGGCGAATGAATCTCATGTGAGATGGATCTCGGATCGAAATTTAAATCTAAATGGAGTCGCCACCGAACTTTGTGGGAGTTCGGGCCCGTACGAACCCACTCTATGTCATAGTGGGCCGTGCACAGAGTACGGCCCATTCCGATTTCAGAGTTTATGGGGTTCGTCCCTTTGCATTGCAATACCGATACCGACATTATCGGTAATCGTGTATTGAATGACTCTCGTATGCCAACAGTTTTGGACATCCGGAAACCATGGTTCCGAGTAAGGGGTGAGGGTACGTGTTGGGAAGTTCACAAAGAGGTGGTATGAACTATTTGGGCATGTTCTATGCCGACCGCAAGTTGAGTTCCCGTGTTTGGGGCTGGTAACTGGGTTTGGATGTTTTAGGAAATGTGGTTCTAGGTCGTAAGTGGCTTTGATGATTCGAAATCTGGAGCTCGATTTTTTGGAGCTAAGGCTTCGAGGGTAAGGTATTTTAATGTGGTAGGAAAGGGGGAAGTCGAGTAAAAATGACTCGAACTTCGATCAGGATAGGTTTGATAATGCGGGATCTGGCTTCCATGTCTGGCGCTAATGGTTAGGGGTATCCTATGGAGCTTGAATCCTCAAAATTTCGGGCTGTCTCTTAGCCTAGGTCTCGAGAAGGTCTTGAGGGTTGTAATGTGGGAAGGCCAAATGTGGTGTTAGCTGACCAACCTGATTATTTCTCCCCTATCGGATAGTATGGGCATTGATAATTTTTTGAATTGACCGTACCCCGGTCAAAGGACTTTCACTTGGGTTGACCGTTGACCACGGTCATGAGTTTTTGAATTCTTTTGGTTCACCTCTTAGCCCTGGTCTAGTTGACAGTTTAATGATGGCCTGCTTTTTTTGTTTTGGCCTTTTGCTTTTTTCCTTTGACTTTCGATTTTTTTCGTCCAGTTTTATTTTATTTTATTTTTTTCTGTTGGTCGGACTAACACCTAAGGTAGGGATTGGTCAGTCTTATTGGAGGGGTGTTTATTGTGGGAAATGGCCTTGCCTCCCGTCTTGAACCCAAACTAGGAGACTACCTAAATTTGTCATAGGATTCGATACCGCTCCTGCTAAGGGTAGTTATGTGGCTTTCTATGTCAGACATGGAACAGGTAAAGGAAAACACGGGTCTCAATTTCCTGTAGTCATTATAGATGTGCCTATAGTCACGTGCATGTGCTCACAGTGTACGATGGTGTTCATCATGTTCTCGGAAACACATAAGGAAAGTATATATGAGAATTAGAAAAGCTGATTTTAAAGAAATGTGAAAAGAGGACAGTATACAGCTGACTCTGACTCTGACTTTGAAAGAAATAGCACATCCTAAACTCGGACTCAGACTCGGACTTAAATCAAATCTGGACCCTCGGATGGTGTTGTTAGTAGTCGTCGGCTTCTAAGGACTCAAGTGGATGTCCAGTATAGCCTTCAATAGAAGTTTCACCCAGATCTTCATTATGTCGAGATCGTCTTCAATCCTAGTGCCCATTTCGGTAAGCACAGCAAAGTTTGAAATGCCGGCATACCTAAGATGGATGCGGTAGGAGGGTAGGAGGTTGTTGATGAACGCCTCCACTAGTGTCTCCTCATTGAGCTTGTCTACCAGCTTAACACTCTCAGCCCGCCAACGTTGAAGGTATTTGGTGAAACCCTCTGTTGAATCTTGCGCAATGACTTCTAGAGTCTGCATGGTAGTCTGAAGTTCAGTATTATCAGAATAGTTTTTAGCGAACTCGGTAGCCACATCTTCCCAAGTTGGGAATCTTTTTGCATTAAGCCTATAGAACCAGGCTTTTGGATATTTCCCGAGGGATGCGCCGAACAAATTGATGAACATGTCGACTTTGACCCGCTTGACTGCCATGAATTGTTTGAAAGATCGGAGGTGTAATAATGGATCCTCCGTCCCTTCGAATATGGGTAACCCTTCTAAGTTGAGATCCTTTGGTAGTTTCTAACTAATGGGTGTATAGTCTCGGGCATTTTCCGTGTGGATAGTGTTGTTCATTGACAAGTGGACCTGTTCCTCCAGCTTACGGACTGCGCTGACCAATTCAGCCAAAGGCCCAGTAGTCTCAACCCCTCCATTAAGAGTCCCTTGTTCCATGGCGCTCAAACGGGTAACAATAGCTATTTGGTCAGACTTGATGGTTGTCAATTGGGTCTCAATCTGAGCCAGCGAGGCTGTTAGCTTGTCCAAAGCTTCTTGCATCTTGTGTTGGTATCTGGTTACCGGTGGCTTGTCTGTAAGAATACCGCGTAATCAGGAAAGTTTCTTCGGAACCTGAATACACCAAGACATAGGAAATAGCGCGGGAGGAAAGACAACTTGGTTTGACTCGGGTTAGACTCTCCGAAGACAAATGTGTAGGGTATGGTTCTCGGAGTGATTGTGATTAATCGCTCCGTCGGAGAATAGCCCCTAACTGAGGCTAAGGACTCAGATAGGACTCAGATGGTGTGACATCTAAGTGACTCGAAAGTGGGGTACGTGAGACAACACGTATAAGACATGACCCTTAGAGCAACCGTGATTGATCGCTCTGCTGAATGGTAGCCCCCGAGTGTGATTGAAGACTTTGTTAAGACTCGAGTGTCGGACGAGTGACCCTTAGATGTTAGGATCATAAACCTTTAGTTATTGGGCTATGCCTTGTAAAAGGTTGACTCGACCTCGAGGAAAGGCAGACGGGGTAGTGGAAGAAACTCGTGATGTAAGATCGGTAGAGTTTCGACGCTAGAGACCCTCGACTTGACTTGAATAAGGATGGCTCTGTGATTAAAGTAGACGCTTAAGTTAAAGGATTCTCGAATTGGGATGACCCGACTAACGGATTGAAAGATGGGTGAAATTCCCTTAGGAAAGGTCGTGGGGACCCTCCTGCTAGAGCGAAAGATCGCGTGAGACTTTCTAGTTAGGACTCGAGTGTTTAGACAAGCCTTCCATTTACGAGTGTATGACTCGTGTCGGTCGGCTATGCCTTTAGAAAAAGGCGGACAAGGATGGGGAAGAAACCCGTGATGTAGGATCGACGGAGTTTCGACGCTATAGACCTTCGACGACCTATGAAAAGACCCGACACACGAATTACGGTAGGTCCAAGGACAAGAAGGGTTTTGAAAAATGATTGAATTTTGAAAATTGAGAAGATGGGCCTGAAATTGTGTGGACATGACATAGGTCCACCCCGACGCGGCCACGCGCGGGTTTGGGGAGGCGAATGAATCTCCATATGAGATGGGTCGAATTGAATTTTAAATCAAAGTAGGAGTCGCCACCGAATTTTGTGGTTATTCGGAACCATTCGAACCCACTCTATGTCGTAGTGGGCCATATTTAAAACATGGCCCATTTCCGATGTCAGAGTTTATCGGGTTCGTCCCTTAGCATTTGATACCGATACCGACATTATCGGATATCGTGTATTGAATGACTCTCGTTGCCAATGGATTCGGACATCCGGAAACCATGGTTCTGAGTAAGGGGTGAGGGTACGTGTTGGGAAGTTCATTGAGAACACCCAACCCCGCCCGCACTTAGCGGCCTTTACTAAGATATCGTTCGTTTTTACGTACACGCGTTAGTTCGACGATTGAATGATACACAAAGATTATTTTCCTAAGTTATGCAAGAAAAATAAATAAATGGGTTGCTAAGTCGTTTAATGCATATTAAACTAATAACGTCAAAGTTATTTTAGCATGTGAATTAGTTTTAGTCTAATAAAACGATAAAAACAAAATATGAAAATAAACTGCTACAAACACAAGAAAACGAGTTAGTAACGATAAATAAATCGAATAACGATGCAAATAAATAAAATGCAGGATTTTTGAAAAGATTTATGTCACGTGATGGATTAGCACGCGTTGACCGAGGCCAAAGAAAAAAGTATTTATCGAAATATGTCGCGAAGGTCGCTTTTTATGTAAGACTCGAAGAGAATAAAAAATAGAAAAGCGAGGAAATGAAAAAAGAGACTCGGCGGAACAGGCCACCGCGCGAGTCACCTGACCGGCGCGCGGTTCGCGTGGCGGGCTGTCCGGTTTTTATTATTTTGTCAAAAATCGTTAATTTATATAAATCGCGTACAAATATGGATTAATTTATGCCCGACTCATATTTTCGATATTCGTCGTATTCGATATTCGATTATGAAATCGATATCGAATAATCGGAATGGGTAAAAAAGTTTTGAGAAAAATCGCTTTGTAGAGAAAAACGATGTTTAAGAAAAATCGTCGAGGAAAACGAAAAAAGAAAGGAGCCGTGGATTCAGGCCGCCGTGCGAGTCGCCTGAGGGTGGCGCGGCTCGCACGGTTTGCTGTCCCGGTTCGGTTTTTCGAGAAATTGTTAATTTCGATAGATCGCGTATAAATATGGATTAATTTATACTCGATCTATGCTTTCGATATTCGTCGTATCCGATATTTGATTATGAAATCGATATAGAATACTCGGAATGATTTTTAGAAAAGTTTTGTAAAAAAAACTTGTTTTGAACGAAAAATTTAAAAAAAGGAATTTTGAACGAAATTCTCTCTGCGTATAAAATCGTCGAAAAGATGTAACGACTTTATTTAGCATCAATGAGAATGAATTAATTTTGTTCTTGTTTGATACGATATTCGATTAGAGAATCGATATCGTATTTTAAGAACGTTGTATAAAAATAGTTTTTGTAGTATCGATTTTAGAAATAATGAAAAATATGCGAAAACGACCCATATTAAACGAGGACCGACGACTCGACACAAAGAAAAAAACGAGAAAGAGAGAGAGAAAAGAGAAGAGTCGGGTTTGATTTACACCCTCAACCTACATGCTTTGTTTTCTCGGGATAATGCTCGTCGGAAAGTGGCTTAAACTTGGGAGCGTCGAGATGATGCGGGATGAGTTAAGGTGTTATTTTGGACGTGGAAGGTGATGCGAGAGGGGGTCGGTTTTGGTCGCGTAGCGTGACGGGTTTTGGCCGGTTTCCGTCGGGTTGGATTCGTCGGGTATTGCTTAGTATAACGAGGTGGAATGCGAGAATGGTTTGTGAAAATTTCTGTAAAAAAAAACCGTGTTATGACTTGTATGTATGATGTCCCCTATGTGTTGAACGGGAGGTCCTATTTATAGGAACCGAGGTAGTCTTGCTTGTGTGACAAGAAATACCGGTTAGGATAGGATTGTAAGAAGTTGAAAGGAACGAGAAGTCCGTTGCTTGGGGAGGAAGCAAGGAAATCTTGGCTGAATTGGCTGATTTCGGCCGAGTGTTTGACACTCGGTCGGTAATTGTTTTGGTTTTCGGATAGAATTCCTACTTGAGATCGAATTCTACCTTTAACGGAATTGTTTAATGTTTATTGAAGCTGATATTTTGTAGTGTTTGAGTCCGAACCGGACGTGTAGTGTCACGATTGGCTCGCGGGTCTCGGAAAAAATATCTTTGACCGGGTTTCGACTCGGTCGCTAAAAGACGGTTTTACCCCTGGTGACGGTTTTGACCCAAATTAGTCTTATTTGACTCGAAACGACCCACTGGGCCTGGATTTGAGGTTGGTTTTGTAAGATTTGTACTCCGTAATAAGTCTAAACCAAATGTCCATGATTACGAGCCCATATCCGAGTCCATCAAGGCACGTTTACGTCCAATCATCATCGGGTGTTTGGCGGGAACTATTATAGACACCTGGCGATCAAAATGTGGGTGTCTACAAATTGGCAGTGGGCCAATAGGACCGGGTTTTTGAAAAGCTGAATATTTGGAATTTTGAAATTTTGAATATCGAAAAAAAGAATTTCCGACAATTTGAAAATTAAAGATGTGATCCCGAAGATTTGAAAATCGAAAACGGCATCTCGAAGATTCGAAAATTGAAAATGGCATCTCGGAAATTTTGAAAATCGAAAATGGCATCTCGAAAATTTGAAAATCGCGAATGGCATCACGAGGATTTGAAAGTCGAAGTTGAATTTTGAAAATTCGAAAATCGAATGGTGGATCGGAAGTTCGAATTTTGAAATGGGCAGCATGCCGGCTAGAAAATAGGCTATTTCGAGTAAAATCACAAGTCCTAAATTCGGTAGCTTCCCGGGTTTTGAAATTGGAAGTCGAATATTTTTTGAAAAGATGCATTTTTTGAAATGATGGTTTTTGAAAATGACACGGAAACCAAGTAGCACATAGTCACGCAAGCATTATGACGACAGCATGCATGCTTTACACTATGTTTTGGTTGGTCGAAATAGGGTCTATACCAGTGCAGATAGCCTTTCCGAGAATCGAGACAGACTTACAATGTCGAGTTGATCTTAGAACATGCCGCGAAACTCATACGAATTAGCTATGAACACCTTTGACATAACCAATTTGGAACATGTCAGGGTATAGTGGGATGTCGGTCGCCGGTATCGGCCCGGGTAAAAATGAGGGTATGCATGAACCGTAAAACTAAAACGCGTATTGTACTAGTCAAACGATTTCTATTCGAGTCTCACCCTGAGGATGCCGATGTTAAGTCACGCATCAGTAGTACCCAGCGGAGTCGCCAAATTATGGACATGACATAGGTCCACCCCGACGCGGCCACGCGCAGGTTTGGGGAGGCGAATGAATCTCATGTGAGATAGATCTTAGATCGAAATTTAAATCTAAATGGAGTCGCTACCGAACTTTGTGGGAGTTCGGGCCCGTTCGAACCCACTCTATGTCGTAGTGGGCCGTGCACAGAGTACGGCCCATTCCGATTTCAGAGTTTATGGGGTTCGTCCCTTTGCACTGCGATACCGATACCGACATTATCGGTAATCGTGTATTGAATGACTCTCGTATGTCAACGGTTTCGGACATCCGGAAACCATGGTTCTGAGTAAGGGTGAGGGTACGTGTTGGGAAGTTCACAAAGAACACCTAACCCCGCCCGCACTTAGCGGCCTCTACTAAGATATCGTTTGATGTTCTAATACGCGCGTTAGTAATTCGATGAGATGTTATGCAAACAGTATTTTGCCTAAACATGTGAAGATTTGAATAAGTTTCTGTGTCGATTTAATGCATCTAAATTAACGTCAAATTTATATTTAGCATGCGAGGTCCGTTTTAGTATAATAAAACAAACATATGAAAATGACAAGGTAAAAGTAGAAAACAAACGGGTTAGTAACAATAATAACGGTTTGCAAATAATATGGAATGACATAAACGACATAATGTATGATTTTGAAAAGTGATAGGGCACGTGATTGACTTGACACGTGTAGACCGAATCATAAGAATATTTTACGAAGCTTGACGTATGTTGAGGGCTCACGTTTTAACGTGATAAGGGGACACTCGATCGAGTCATTAAGGGACTCGACCGAGGGTGCCTCGGAAAAAACTTCTGCCCAATATTTGAGACGTCACTCGATCGAGTCATTGAGGGACTCGACCAAGTGGTCCTCAAAAAGACCTTCTGCCTCGGTTTTTGGGGTTCCACTCGATCGAGCGGGCTAGGCACTCGATCAAGTGCCCCCTGTACGAACAAGGGTTCGTTTTGCTTTTGATTTCGAAATTGCTTTTTGAAGAATCGATAATTTTTGCTAAATCGTATAAAAATATAGTATGATTTATACTCGACTTAAATTTTCGATACTCGTTATATTCGACACTTGATTATGGAATCAATATCAAATACTCGGAGTGATTTTTTAGAAAAGACATTTATAAATCGTATAGTATCGATATTAGAAACGAGGAAAACGGAAAGAGGAAAAAAAACGTGATGATGACTCGATAAAGACGGATGGACGACACAAAAAAACGAGAGAGAGAAAGGAGAAGACGGGATTGAATTTGCACCCTCAACCTACATGCTTTGTACTCTCGGAACGGGGCTCGTCTAGCTGTGGCTTAGGCACGGGAGCGTCGAGATGATATAGGAAGAGTTATGGTGGTTTATAATTGGGAAAGGATTTGACGAGTTTTGCTCTCGGGTCTTTGACGAGTTTTGATCTCGGGTTTCCTAAAGGATTTCTAGACAAAAAATCGGGATTGGATGTGTATAATCTGCCTAGGATTGCTGAAATTTTGGTTGTGTATTGTTGTTGTGATGTCGGGAATTGTAATTGTTGTGAGTTATGAATGTATGAATTGTAATTGTGCAAGGGGGTGTATTTATAGGAGAGGTTCTCGACCTTGGCTAGGAAAGGTGGCTTTGCTTGGGTGAGAAGAAACACCGCTTTGGATAGGAAAAGCACACAATCCTAGAGGAAAAAGGATTCCGTCGTTGGGTGAAAGAGAAGTCCTTTTCCGGTTGGAAAAGGAGTCACTCGATCAAGTGGTGCATAGCACTCGATCGAGTGCCCGGTTTGACACCGGTTTTGTGCGTTTTTGCGAGTCTGCTCGACCGAGTGGGCCGGTCCACTCGATCGACTGGGTCTAACTCGGGTAGAAGGCTATTTTTAGAGATCGAATTCTATCTCTACCGGAATGTTTAATCTTTTTTGTAGCTGATTTTTTGTAGTATTGGACTTCTGGTCGGACTCTTGGGGCTTTGTGCGGCTGATTTGTGTCTCGTAAACGCCTTTGACCGGGGTTTGACCCGGTCGCTAAAAGACGGTTTTGCCCTTAGTGTCGGTTTTGACCCAAATTTGTCTTATTTGATTGGAAATGACCCACTGGGCCTGGATTTGAGGTCAGTTTTGTGAGATTTGTACTCCGTAAAAAGCCCAAGACAAATACTAACGATTTTGAGCCCATATTCAAGTATGTTAAAGCATGTTTGCATCTGATCATCATCGGGTGTTTGTCGGAAACTGCTATAGACACCTGGCAGTCAAATGTGGGTGTCTACAAAAAGCAACACTTTCAACACCCCCAAGAAGACCTACGTTGACGCTCCCCAACAATCTCCTGGTGCTGTTATGCAATCCGCTGGCATGGTCACCAGAGCGAAGGCGAAGAAGGCTGCCCTTGACGCCGCTGCCGCCAGCCTAGGCGCTGCCCACGTCCCTACCAGGCCGCGCAAGATCTCCTCTGCCTCAATTGCTGCCGCCACCGAAGCCATAATTGCGGCCTCTTCTCCTTCCCGCAAGGATGAAGTCTCCAAGAGCAACACCGCCTCCCCGCGCAAGCCTAAGGTGTCGCCAAGGAAGAAGGAAGGCTCCACTCCTATCAGCGCTTCGACAATGATGGCTAGTGGTTCCAGTATTGAAGACCAAGTCTTGAATCTGACCAAACTCGTTGAGAACATGCAAAAGGAGAATGAAGAGAAGAACAAGAAGATCGAGGATCTTCAAAAAGAAGTGAGCGAGCTCCGCGAGAAGAAAAACTCCAATGAGCACAGTGACACCGACAAGGACACCGTTCACAAAAGCGACATCAAAAAGAAGGATGAAGATGACGAGAAAAAGGATGGTGAGAAGCCTCCAAACGAGAAAAAGGATGATGAGAAGCCTTTAAAGAACAAGACCGGTATTTACACCCCGGAGTAGTTGCAGAGTCTGATAGCAGACGCGATCAAAATCCAACTCGGTGAATATTCTCCCACTGCTGGACGATATATCAAGTCTTACACCAAAGGAATTGATTGCCTATGCATGCCGTCCGGTTATCAACCCCCAAAGTTTCAACAATTTGATGGGAAGGGTAACCCGAAGCAACACGTCGCACACTTCGTGGAGACATGCAACAATGCTGGAACCGATGGTGATCTCCTAATCAAATAGTTCGTACGCTCTCTCAAGGGAATCGCTTTTGACTGGTACACGGATTTGGAAGCCGAATCAATCGACAGCTGGGCTCGTACGGAAGACGAATTCCTGAACAGGTTCTACAGAACCAGGCACATCGTTAGCATGAGCGACCTGACAAACACTTCTCAGTGGGACAATGAGCCCGTCATTGACTACATCAACCGTTGGCGTGCCCTCAGTCTTGAATGCAAGGAACGTTTGAATGAAACTTCAGCGGTCGAAATGTGCATCAACGGGATGAGCTGGGATCTCCTCTACATCTTGAGTGGGATCAAATCAAAAAGCTTCCAGGAGTTAGCAACGCGAGCTCATAACATGGAAATCACAATCAACAGCCACAAGCAAAATAAGGCAACACGTTCCCAGAGACAAGAACGTAAGGAGATTAGTGAAGGCATCAACACTACATCTAAGGAGTCCATGGTCGTCAACGTCAGCAATGTACCTACGAAGACATCGAGAAATCCTAGATCAAACAACAATAAGGATGGATCTACTTTAAAAGAGATGTTAAGCAAAAAGTATCCATTCGATGACTCCGACCTGTCAAATATATTGGAGGATCTACTAAAAAAGAACGTGATACAGCTACTAAATTCAAAAAGACCTGAAGAGGCTAACATGAAGAAACATCATAATTACTGTCGCTATCACAGGTTGATCAGTCATGCATCCTCTTGAGAAATGCATAACTCTTAAAGAAAACATCATGCAGCTTGTTAAAGAAGGAAAATCATCCTAGATCTTGAAGAAACAGTAGCAATCAATCAAACCACTGCGATCTGGGAGACATCAATGCATAAGAAATCAAGGGGGCAAACGAAGCTCAAATCACAGCATGTCCATCATCAAAGAAAACAAGGAAGGAGAAACAGAACGTATCCTCCAAAAGAAAGAAATCTCTTCCCTGTAAAGATTGCCAACCACGTCAGTGTCAACGCGATCTCCGTCCTGGGAAGCAGAGAGAGTGGAAATGAAAGTAATGCACGTCCATCGAAACTCTTAGTCTTTGATAGGATACACCCACCCATGAAGAAATCGCATTCTTCTGTGTTCCATCGGTTGGGAAGAGTTGCAACCAAAGAAAGACATCATCTTGCTCTGAAGAATCGTCTGTCCATCTTCAATCAGCTGGGCACATGTGAAGGGGGCAATAATAAGTTCGTCAATCCATCAACTTCAAGTGGAGAAACATCAATGTTAAAGCACTTAGATCCGCCTAAAAGTGGAGTCTTTAGTCGCCTAGGAGTATCCACAAGGACAAGTAATGTGCCTCCCTCAGATGAAGATGTCAAACAAGTGAAAGGTAGAAATAATATACAAAGTCTCGTCTCTTCTAGCATAAAGCGTGTGGAGATCATAGACATCACTCAAGTGCAGCCCCTGAAAGCAAAAGGCGGGTTGTAGTTCTCACAAATCAACAAAAATCTTCAAAATCTCATGAAAGTGAAATGGTTGAAAACATCTCGTCTCCATCAAGCGCCAATGTGAGGGTGGACGAGGGCAAAACATCATCTACCTTTTGAAAAGCAAGAAAACCCTCCTAAGCAAGAGGCTAAACTGCAAATGCTCCTAAGAAAGAGGATAAACTGCAAGTACCCTCCTAAGCAAGAGGCTAAACTGCAAACGCTCCTAAGCAGGAGGATAAACGGCAAGTAGGCTCCTAAGAAAGAGGATAAACTGCAAGGGACGCTCCGATCCTAAGTAAGAGGATAAACTGCAAGGAAGTATGGACATGACATAGGTCCACCCCGACGCGGCCACGCGCGGGTTTGGGGAGGCGAATGAATCTCCATATGAGAATGGATCGAATTGAAATTTAAATCGAAGTGGAGTTGCCACCGAACTTTGTGGGAGTTCGGGCCCGTTCGAACCCACTCTATGTCGTAGTGGGCCATGCACAAAGTATGGCCCATTTCCGATGTCAGAGTTTATTGGGCTCGTCCCTTTGCATTGCGATAGCGATACCGTCACTACCGGTTATCGTGTATAGAATGACTCTCGTGCGCCAACGGTTTCGGGCATCCGGAAACCGAGGTTCTGAGTAAGGTGTGAGGGTACGTGTTGGGAAGCCCACTAAGGACACCCAACCCCGCCCGCACATTAGCGGCCTCTACTAGGATATCGAATGATTTTTGAATACGCGCGTTAGTTGAACGATGAAATGTTATGCAAACATTTTTTCTCTAAGCATGTGAGAAATTGAATGGGTTTCTATGTCGATTTAATGCAACTCAAAATTAACGTCAAAGTTGTATTTTAGCATGCGGGCTCATTTTAGTATAATAAAATAAACAAGAATTAAATCGACAAAAGAACAAACGGTTAGTAACGGTACAACGATAATAACGGTTTGCAAAGATGTAATATGATGAGGAATGATGCAAATAGGATGATGCAAAGTTTTGAAAGTTTCACGTGATTAATTAGACACGTGTCGACTTAAGTCATAAAAAGGTATTAACGAGACTTGAATGACTTTTAGGACTCACGGTTTGACGTGATAAAGGGGCCACTCGACCGAGTCATTGAGGGACTCGACCGATTGGACCTTTGAAGAGGCTTTTGTCCCGTATTTTAGACCCTACTCGGTCGATTTATTGACCAACTCGGCCGAGTACGTCGCCACTCGATCGAGTCATTGCGAGACTCGACCGAGTGGAGGTCGAAAAAGCATTATGTTTCGTGTTTTGGGGTGCCACTCGACCGAGTGGGCTAGGCACTCGGTCGAGTGCTTCATGTACGAACTAGGGTTCGCTTGCAATTTTGTTAATGAATTCGAAATTGCTTTTGATTTTGCTAAATTGATGACTTTGTCGAATCGGGCATAAATATTGTGTCATTTATACTCGGTTCTAATTTTGATACTCGTCGTATCCCATATTCGATCATTGGATCGATATGGAATATTGGAGCGAAAATTCATAGAAAGAAAAATAATATAAGTCATTTTAATTTAATTAAAACGGTATGGATTTCCTCCGCGTTTATAGTGTCGTGACTCTAACGAGTCGTGTGACATCTATTTTAGCATCAACGAAAAAAACCGCGTTAATTAATTTATTTGACTAGATCGTTAGATTTGACATCCAATTATGGAATTGGTATTGAATCTGAAAGATCGACGCTTTGCTTGAACTGAAAGACTTGATTCCCTCTGCATCCCGACATCATAATTAATTCTTGCGAATAGTTTGATGTCGGATCCGCATCAACGGGTTTCGACCCTTATAAAAAAATGCTTCTAAAATAGCTTTCAGAAAATCGAAGGAATATGCGATTGAATGATGATGCGAACGAAATAAATATTATTGTTTAAGTTGACTCGCTTTAATAATCAAATGCTAGGGTGTCGGGATAAGCGACCGGCAACGCTGAGTGCAAAACTCTTGTATATTCGGGTTTCCTTATTCCGACATCCTTCGCACTCGACACAAATCAACAAGTATTTTAATGTCTTTTAATACCAGCGATATTAACGATATTATGATGCGATTAAAAACGATAAAAAAAAAACGACCCATATGACAATGAATGACGCAAGAAAGGAGGAGAAGAGAGAAAAGATGGGATTTAGCACCCTCAACCTACATGTTTCTTATGCTCGGATGGGACTCGTAATTGTGGCTAGCACTGGAGTGATCGAGATGTAGGCTAAGTTGTGGTGGTTTAGGGTTTGTCTCCTAAGCTAGGGTTAGGGTTTGCTAGTGTAGTATTAGGGTAGAATTAGGGTTGTAATAATGTGTAAAAAAGAGGTGAAAAGTTGTGAAATTGTGTGTGCATGGAGCGGTTTATATAGGCATTGCCCTCTTCACCCGGCTAGGGTTACTCGACCGAGTAGCCCCTTGACTCGGTCGAGTGGCCCAGGCGTCACCAGCCGGGCCCAAATGAGGGCCCCCTCGATCTAGTGGGCTGAGCACTCGATCGAGTGGCTCAACTGGGTCGCACGATTCCGGCGTTTTGGACCGTGGATGGGTTTTTGATGGGTTTTGTATTTGGGTTGAGTTTTTTGATGCTTGAATGGCTGTTTTGTATGTCTCGGAAATGACTTTGACCGAGGTTGACCCAATCGCTAAAAGTCGGTTTTATTTCCGGTGTCGGTTTTGACCCAAATTAGTCTTGTTCGACTGGAAACGAGCCACTTGGCCTGAATTTAAGGTCCGTTTCGTGAGATTTGTACTCCATAAGTGCTTAAGCCAACAACTAATGGTTTTGAGCCCACATCCGAGCGCGTAGAAACACGTTAGCGTCCGATCATCATCGGGTATTTTTTGGAAACTGCCATAGACACCTGACAGTCAAAATGCGGGTGTCTACAGAGCCCCCACTCTGACTGAGGCTTGGACAAGGCGAAAGTCAGAGTAGCTACCAAGTCAATTAAGACCTGGTGAACTTTCGTTCGGGTCGTTTATAGTCCATTAGACTTGCGTGAAGGGCTCGCCAGTCATAAGATAGGGGTCATACCTGAGCTGATGATAATACCTCCGTGGGGAATCGGACTTGTCGCGTAAGTCCTGGGTGCGCCTGTGTGTGGGCCCATCCCGTGCTAAACCGGGGAAAATGCCGCCTCGGGCTTTCCGCTGGGGAGATACAGTGGGTTGCATGTCTCTGCTCGGGTCGTACCTGTATAAGTCATAAAATTTTGCATGCAACACGTAGGTAGTAAAATGACTCGCGCTGGGGAAAATGATTTTTGAAATTTTTGAAATTTTGAATTTTTTTGAATCTTTGAAATTTTTGATTCCTAAAGAAATTTAGAAAAGTTTGGGATGACTTAATTCGTGCTAGTATTGAGACTTGGTTAAGCCGGTTGGGATTAGGAAACTTTTCATGGAAAAGTGATAAGGAAAGAGGGTTGTAAGGTTGATGTTATATACAGCCCTCCCTTGTCTTTGATTTCTTCACAACTCCCATCACAATTCATCCCTTCTCAAAATAAAGTCTCCTTATTCCTTTCAAGAAAGTTAGCCATGGGAATCGACAGATTGATCGTTATGCTGCAGGAATGGTCCCGACGTTTTAGGGATGCTGATAGGGTGGCTTTGAACCAGACGGGTATTGCCCAGATGTATACATTCCGTCAAATGCAGGTTGATCACTATTTTCTGGATGCTTGTTTGTCCTACTGGGATAACATATATCATGTCTTTGCCTTTCTTCGGGGCGAAGTCTCCCTTTACCTGAGGAGATTGCAGCTGTGGGAGGATGGAACCCGATACTCCGTCCTGTCGTCCCGTACTCGGTCTATGACCCAAGGAGGAAGCTTCGAGAATTTTTGGGGCTTTCACACAATGAAGTATCCCGCATGATGGGGGACGGTAATATTTCTCTGATCGACTTGGCCGAGAAATTTATGAATCCGCATGATGTCCGGGTGAGACCAATCCATAGTCGTAGGGCCTTTTCTTTTTGCATGCTCCATGTTTATGCCTTTGAGGGTCACATGGATTTATTGTCTTGCGTGGGTAATGCTCGTCTTTTAACCGTTGTTGATTTGATGGAGACGGAGCACAGCCCGGCTTGGCTGATTACGGGTGAAATTATCAGGATTGGACAATCGCAAGAGGGATTCGTCAGTTCGTCTCACCGGGAGCACCCGTTTGCTGCAAGTATGTCGGATTTTATTACTTTCCAACTTCTCGATTTTTTTGATTTTTTTTTTGCGATTTTCCTGCTGTAGTGGTCACTCGATCGAGTCACCCTGGCACTCGATCGAGTGCCCTCGTAAAAAACCCCCTATCCGTGTTCAGGGGTACCACTCAATCGAGTGTCCCCCAGGCACTCGATCGAGTGCCCTTAGGCGGACACCTATTTCGTCTCGGGAACTCATGTTTTTGCTTCCTTTTTTCAGATTTGGCTTTACGAGAGGCTATCAGTGATAGATCCTTCTCTTGATGCGAGCAATTACCGTCATAACCAGGTGATGACGAGGAGGCGGGCCATTGACTTTTCTCGTCAGATTACCCAGAAATACTGGGACGAGGTGTTGTCTTTTCACAGTGGCCCGTTAATTCGATGGGTAGTGCCGTGGTGGCCCATCTATCTTTGGACTGGCTTGGACCCGAGGGACAGAGCCCGGTATCAGGTAATCCTGTCTTTCAGGCAGACAGTTCATCTCTACCCGGATCGCATACTAAGGCAGTATGGATAGACCCAGCGAATCCCAGAAATTGAAGCAGTTGTGAGTGACCCTACCCAACTGACCGATGTGATGTGCGATACCTGGGCGCAAAGATTGTTTACCCGGCATACTTGGCCCATTCCCAAATCTCATCACTCAATCTGGGTTTCAGATTCCTACGTGAAGTGGACTAAAGCAGGTGATGCCAAAGCCCGAGCTGCTCTGAAGGTTGATGAAGCTTCCGACCTGCTGCGAAGGGAGCAAGCTAAAGACAACAGGGGTTTCTTTGACGAAGGTGACACTCCGGCTACTCTGGTCTGTCTAATGTCAGGCCAGAAAAAGAAGACTAAGACTCAAGTTGAAGAGTCTAATGCTAGAGGTGCTTGGGATAAACTGATTGGGGTCGGCAGCCTGTCAAGAGATTGCCTGCTGGGCAGGCCCTAGAAGGATTCCTGCCAAGCTCGGAAGGCCGGTCCCAGGCTAGAAGCTAAAACAAGAGCATGAAAGCGCTAAGGATGGCAGTCGGCCGCTGGAACCATAAGCCGTCCCAGTCTGCTGGAACCCAGCAGCCGCTGCCCAAAGTCCGCCTGCCCTGGGGGAAGGCCCTGGTCGACAGGGTCAGGACCCCCCGGGGGCCCTCTCGTCATTTCGCCTAAGGTAATTAGGAATGGGTGGATGAGAAGCTGCCACTTGTCACTTCCTTATCCAACCATTCCTCTCCCACTTCTCTCTCTTGTGGGAAGGTATAAATACTCAACCCTTTCCCACAAGAGAGGGGTTGGATTTTTTCTCTCTCTAGACTCTTACTCCTAAAAACGCCACCTAGCTCCTCACGAACTAGGTCCGTTAAGGCATTTCACGGGCTGACTTAGGCATCGGAGAGGGTTCCCTCGGACAACCTCCGAGGCCCTGTGCGTTCATTGTGCAGGGAGCAGGCCAACTTCGCCGGGAAGGTCCGATCCAGGGGGTGAGACGAAGGAGAGGTTCAAGGAGATCAGACGATCAATTGTTCACCAGTGATTCAATCATTGTAACACCCGCTATATTTCTAGCATCTTTATTCATTACCGTTATGACATCGTTATAACTCTATCACATTTTGGCTTATGTGTCATCATATTTTTTTCCAAGCTTATCTTCAACTTTGAGTTTAATGATATTTATTTTTATTTTAAAAGATTTTAATTCTTTTACATCTATTTATTTGATTTTCTTCGTAAACTAAGTAATTTTCCGCAAGGAATTCTATTTTTCTCCGAATTGACATTTTTAAGCTTGGATTTAAGTTATTCCGTTTTCCTAAACATGTTTGAATACGTTTATGGAATATTTTTTTTTACTAAGATATATTTTAGTTACTAAAAACAAGCCATTTATGATTTTATTACGAAGCTTCGCGAATAATTATTTTCTTACGCGAGGTTTACTCGAATTACTTTGAAACGCCTTTAACTATTTTACGATTATACTTTTTATCAACTTATAAATTATTTGAGACTGTTTTCTCACATTTTGGACCGACTAAGCTCTTGGTCACAAGTTTTATTACATTTTATTTAAACGATTCATTTTATCACATTAAAACGTAATCATAAGATAAATCATTTTCATTCATTGTAGCATTTATGTCTAAGCTTATCTTACTCCCTCTCTATCCTTTTTGGCCGGCCAAACCAAGTCTAGGTTCACTCTTGCATTTTTTGTAAGCCTTAATGCATGCTTACTCTTTTAAGTAGTGTATCACCCATCTCCACATTCATTCTCTACATTCATTCTTTTACATTCATCAAAACATTCATCACTCTTTTCTTCCCTCTTTGGCCGTGTGATCCTTAGCCTTTCTAGGCAAATTTTTGCTCCATTTCTAGTCTCAATCACATCATTCTTATCGTCACAATCATCCTCTTTCCGATTCCTTCGTTAAGGTATTAATCGTCATCATTTTCGATCAATTCTTACCTTGTTTTTTTTAGTTTTCTCATGGTACTTTCTGCCATGATTTTCGTGTTGGTAGGATTCTTGGACGATCCCGAAGCCGACGAATACATCGTTGATTCAGACTTGGAGTAGAGGTAACGTCGATGTTACTCGGTATTTCAAGGTTTTAATTGAGTATTTGCATGTATATATTTTTATATATTTTATTTTGACAATATATGTATGTCACGAATTCTGGAAAAATTTTAAAGTTGAAATTTTGCATGTTTCGATATTTTTATCGCTTTTACGAGATTAACGATTAAATTGTTATATTAATTTGTAAAATCGTAATAATCGGCCTAAACATGTAATATATATTTATATTCTGGAAAAATGTTGTTTTTGATGATTTTTAGTAATTTAGTATTTTTCTGATATTTTTATATCGATTATTGAATTATTATCGTTTTCGGACAAAAACGATTAAAAAACCGATTTTTAGTTCTAGTACTTAAACATTTTATTTTAATCTGATTTTTGACGTGGTAAAACTTTCTGGTGAAATAGAATTTTATGAATTTTCTCATAATTTTTCGGAATTGTTAAGTGGATGAATTAATTAATCACTTTAAATCATCGTTTATCGTTAAAACCGTGTTTGTTGTTTAAATTCTCGATTTCTGGTTTTTGGTTTAAATCTGGAAAAATTTATGATTCTGATGATTTCATATTAAAATGTATTATTATGATTTTTAGTGCCTTAATAAAATGTTTGGAACGATAGGTTTGTTAATAAAATCGTTAATTGCGAAAACGGGTTTAAATGACGGTTTTATTGAAATTTGTTGAATCTGGGTTTTGGAAAAATCTGGAAAATTTATATTCTGTAAAATTAGGATTTTAAAGTGTAATAATAATTTTTGGATATTAATACTTAAATCGTTTTGTAATTACTATTTTTATTAATCGTTATTGTCGAGATTGGACGATTAACAAGAAAACGCTTTAAAAACCGAGTTTTTAGAATTCTGGAAATTTTCTTTTCTGGACAGAATGTCCATAAATATAATTTAAATATTTTACGTAATTTTTTTTACTATTTATTATAGTCTTTAATTAATAAATATTGATTTTCGGACAAATTGTGATTTATCGTTAAAATGCTTCGTCTTACCTAAAAGAATTATTTTTCCAGCAATTTTGAAAGTATTTAAATCTGAAACTTTAAGAGTTAAATCATCCCTTAACATACTCTAAATATATTTGTTGGTTTAATTAAATAAAAGACGTTAAAAGATTTAATTTGACATTTGTCGTAAAATCCTATTTATAATTTTATCGTCGAAACTAATAATAATTAGGGAATTATAGCTTTATAACTTTCGAAAACACCCTAATTAGTATTATTAAATATTTTTAGATGTCTCTAATCATTTTATAACACTTGTACGATATTTTAATAGTTTCATAAAATCAAATGTTCTTACTATAATAATTAATATCGTTAAGGCCGAAAGTATTAGTTTTATAAATCTATATCGTTTACTAAAATGTGGTATTAGTATGAACTAATATTTTCACTACTTTGATATGATGCTATTTTTAGAAGTTTCCTAAAATAGAAGTTTCCTAAAATAGAAGTTTCCTAAAATAGAAAGTTTCCTCTTTTAGAATATAAATGTTTACTTCTTTTATCCTCATATTGTTTATGATGAATACATCTTTTAAATATCGATAATGGTTTGTTTTGGAGTTATGGAATAAGGACAAGTGTGGGTTTAGAGTAATATAGTCTGGGGTGTACGTTTTGCCATCAACTATAAAGCTGGTGTGTCTATGTTGAGACACATTGGTCGTTGAACTGAGCATGGTTTGTGCTCAGGAGTGTGTATATTTTGACCTTAAACTTAGATATCGCATCGTGTAAGTCGCCGTCGGGTTGAACTGGATTACGGTTGGTGTCCAGGAGGGGTGTACATTACTTAAGCCAGGACCTCGCTGCACGCAGTCCTGTTATAGTTGAGTTGCCTAGTTAGAGACCAAAGTCTAATTTGTTTTGACTAAGTTCTCGAAACTAGTTTTTAGTATTATCCTAGTGAAAGTCTAGATTCTACATTAATCCTATCCATAACGCCATTTTGATTATCTTATTTATTATCGATATAAATTGGTTCGCAGGTTGGCAAATATCTTTATGTTTCTTCGGAAACCCTTTTGATTATTTTGGTTTACGCTAAAGCTTATTTTAATATGATGTTTTAATGTTTTCCTTTTTACTATTTTTTCTATAATAGTAATTACTGTTTTAAAATCCTGTTATACGGCTGGGAGAACGTTGGCGTTGCTCCCCACTGATTGTGGCTGTTATGTTTTAACATGGCAGGTATACGTGTTTATTTCCCGGTGGGTGTGGGCTAGCGAGCAGTCTTGAATCCTGCTGTTTTTTTTTAATCATGTCTTAAGGATTGTTTAACCTTTTTACGGATTGTTTTATATTTTAGCCATTTTTATGCATGGCGCATGTTGGACTTTACCAATTTAATTTATTAAGACATAGTTCTGTGTGTTTTAATCCCGACTCTACAGTGTTTCCGCCACTGTATCGCGCTAGAATTTTTAGGGGATTACAATCATACAGCCCGGATCCAAGGCCGGGTAAATTGTTTCCGTGACCGGAACAATTTGGCGCCGTCTGTGGGGAACTTACGGTTGTGCTCACGAGTTACCCACTAAAATCAACCACTCATAATCACAAAACTAAAACAATCATGCCAGAAATCATTGATGCCAGTGCAGGAACGGGTCCGACGGTCCCACCGGTGACCCCCCTGTATGGTATGCCGCAGTCGGAGAGGGTTCCTCCTGCCACGATCCTAGGGGTAGGGGGAACCAGTCTCCTCGGCGGACCTAACACTGCTGTGACACCTGAGTTGGGGGCACACCCAGGACACGCTCTTAATCTGACCCCAGCTCAGATGACGCAGACAGCCG
Organism: Agrostemma githago; assembly: GCA_958450325.1. Taxonomy (NCBI): domain Eukaryota; kingdom Viridiplantae; phylum Streptophyta; class Magnoliopsida; order Caryophyllales; family Caryophyllaceae; genus Agrostemma; species Agrostemma githago. Next base: position 10,588,600 of record OY288242.1, read on the forward strand.
CTTTCTTCTCTGCGATGCTGAACCAGGAGTTCACTCCTGAGGACTTGGTAGGCAGGGTCGCATCGGCTCCCAGGCAACCATCCCCAATCAGCAGGGATGAAGCTGAGGGCACGAGGCGGACCGCCGCCAGGAATGCTCAGAGGAAAGCAAGAAGGACGGCACAAGCGTATGCACATGTGCAAAGGCGCATTACTACCGGCAATCCAGAGCCACCTGTCCAGCAGGCGTTCTCCATTCACACAACAGAATCAGCGTCTGGAGAGCAGGGAGGCTTATCCCGAGGATTAGAGGATCGAATGAGGCCCAGGGAGCCCATGTCAAAACGCTTGGGAGAAAAACCAGGCGGGGTTTTCTCCAGGCTAACACCGGCAGCCAGAGAGCAGTCAGCCCCTGGTTTATCCCAAAGCCTGCAATCAAGGCTCAACCGGGGGCAACCGCTCGAATCTAAGTATCACCAGGGTGAGAGCTTCTGTCACTCTCAGAGGAAGAGACCCAGACAAGTCTCCCCTGAGACAGAAGATGAAGCAGCGAGCAGGCCGCCCCCAAGGCACCGCTCCCCCAGCATGAGGGAACCGGCCCATAAACAATGGGATACTCATGGTAACCAGTCTGGGGAAAGCAGGTCACGATTGGTGGGCAGGCCCACAAAAACCCCACTTCATCCTGAGGTACAAGAGTACCCCATTCCAAAAATTAAAATGCCCACCATTAAGTTTGATGGGACAACAGACCCAGAGGACCACCTGGCAGCGTTTGAGAGCCACATGGGCATGTACGACGTAGATGATGCCATCTGGTGCAAAGTTTTCCCAACCACCCTGGTAGGGCTCGCACAAGGATGGTTCAGAGACCTCCGCCAGGGGTCAGTCAGGTTCTTCATAGAGCTGGCCGAGATCTTCCTCGAACAATATGCCGGGAATAAAAGAAGACGCCTCACTCGTTTTGATCTTATGACCCTAAAACAGAAAAAGGGTGAAAGTGTAAGGGAATACCTGAGAAGGTTTGATCTATCCTACCAGCAGGTCAGGGAGATCGATGATTCCACCGCCGCCTACGCCCTGACAATCTCCCTGCTTCCAGGGGAAATGAAAAACCAGATGATCAGGGCCCAGCCAAAAACCTTGGCCATGGCCAGGAAAATTGCGGAAGGGTTTATTCTGCAGGAGGAGTTCCACGGCCTGACGGATACCCCTACAGGCCAAACAAGGCCACAAGGGGGACCGCAGGGTGGACGGGGCAGAGGTGAGCCAGGCAAACAGAGAGAAGAGGGGGACACTCCCAAGAAGGAGCGCACTGTCTACCAGCCCAGGTTTGACAGTTACACTACCCTCAACAAATCCAGGGCGGAGATCTTCGAACTGGAAAAAGGGATGTCTCCTGGGACTCCTCCTCCCGACCGCCTGGCCATGGTAGAAAGGTATGTCTCCTTGATAAGCTCCTTGAAAGATAAGGTGACAAGGCAAGAGGGAGAGTTAGAGGAGGCCAAGAAGCAGGCTGGTCAATGGAGGCTGCAGGGGGAAATGGCTATGAAGGAGGTTGCCAAGCTAGAGGCTGATCTGAAGGAGAGCCGGCAGTCGTTGGACCGAGCCAATCTATCTTTGGCCGAGATGGGGCACTTAAAGGGGAGAGTGACTGACTTGGAGGAGCAGCTGTCAAAGGCCAAGTCGACTTTTGAACAGGCTAAGGGGGAATGGACGAAGGAGAAAGAGACCCTGGCTGAGGAGACTGACGCTGCAGTGGATGCCAGCTTCGCGAGCGGTGTCAACTCCTCTCTGGAGTTGGTAATGGAGGTGATAGGGGAGATGTTCCCTACCTTTGATGAGGACTCCTTCCGGAGTCTCTATACCGCTAAGAATGAAGCTCGGGCGGCCAGGCAGCCTGAGGCAGATGCCGACGCTCACCAGGATGCTACGTGACGCCCCTTCTCTTTTCTTATAAAAGCTTTTATCTTTCCGTGCTGAGCCAGTGCTTATGGCCATTTTGTTTGTAATATTTGCCACTTTGTTTTTTCTTCTTCAACTTTGTAAAGACCTTTCCACTCTTCATGGGTTTTGTTTGTGGAATATTTCTCTTTGCTTTTTATGGCAAACTGTTTTAAAATTCAGGGATCCTTTCCTTGTTTGTTTAACCGCGCCTGTCACAGCATGTCCCTGGCTTCGTTCAAAGTCCAGGGGGCCTGCCCCCTGCCTGCCCAGAGGTGAGCAGGGTGGCTTTTGCGTTTTTTATACAAGGTTGGGGGGCCTGCCCCCAGTCCTTGTTAGTCTGGCCTGTCCCTGGCTTTTGTTCAAAGTCCAGGGGGCCTGCCCCCTGCCTGCCCAGAGGTAAGCAGGGTGGCTTTTGCGTTTTTTATACAAGGTTGGGGGGCCTGCCCCCAGTCCTTGTTAGTCTGGCCTGTCCCTGGCTTTTCGTTCAAAGTCCAGGGGGCCTGCCCTCTGCCTGCCCAGAGGTAAGCAGGGTGGCTTTTGCGTTTTTTATACAAGGTTGGGGGGCCTGCCCCCAGTCCTTGTTAGTCTGGCCTGTCCCTGTCTTTTGTTCAAAGTCCAGGGGGCCTGCCCCCTGCCTGCCTAGAGGTAAGCAGGGTGGCTTTTGCGTTTTTTATACAAGGTTGGGGGGCCTGCCCCCAGTCCTTGTTAGTCTGGCCTGTCCCTGGCTTTTGTTCAAAGTCCAGGGGGCCTGCCCCCTGCCTGCCTAGAGGTAAGCAGGGTGGCTTTTGCGTTTTTTATACAAGGTTGGGGGGCCTGCCCCCAGTCCTTGTTAGTCTGGCCTGTCCCTGGCTTTTGTTCAAAGTCCAGGGGGCCTGCCCCCTGCCCAGAGGTAAGCAGGGTGGCTTTTGCGTTTTTGCTGGGGGGGTCATTTTTCCCGACTTTGGCAACAGGGGGGCCTCCCCCTATTGCCCCCTGCTCGTTTGTGTGTGAAGAACGCGAGTGTGAACAGGCAACGAGTATAAATCTGAATATTCTTCATTTCTTTATAAAACTGTGACATTTTCGGGTGGTCGGAGCCCTCGACATTCTTTGACCGTCCTCCGCCATTTGTTTTTAGCAAAAAATAAAAACTATCTTCGAATTTTCTTCAGACGTAGTATTTCTTTAAAGTGTCCGCATTCCAGTGAGCATGCAGCTCTTGCCCTTCAAGGTTGGCGATTTTGTATGTGCCTGGTCCCAGGACTCGAGTCACTTGGTATGGACCCTCCCAGTTGGCACTCAGCTTTCCATGTTCTCTTGACTTTCCAACCGTCTGCGTCTTTCTCAGAACCAGCTCACCCATCTGGAAGTTCCTCTGACGGACCTTGGTGTTGAAGGCTTTCCTCATTCGTTGCTGGTAGGCAACAATGTTGGTACAGGCTTCCTCCCTCAACTCATTTACCAGGTCTAAGGCTTCGACCATTGCGGCTTCGTTTTCAGCCCGGTCGTACTGCAGGGAGCGCAGAGAAGGGATCCTTGCCTCGATTGGTAATAATGCCTCTGCTCCATATACCAGACCAAACGGGGTCTGGCCTGTAGACTCCTTCCTGGTAGTTCGGATTGACCAGAGTATACTGGGAAGCTCGTCAGCCCACCTACCTTTGCAGTCGTCTACCATTTTCTTCAGGCCATTTAAGATTTGTTTGTTGGCCGCTTCCGCCTGTCCGTTGGTTTGAGGATGACAGACGGCTGAATAGGCGACTGCGATGTTGTGGCTTTCCAACCAGATTCTTAGAGGATCATTATCAAATTGTCTGCCATGGTCAAATACCAACATCTTTGGCAGACCGAACCTGGTGATAATATTTCGCCAAACCACTTTCCTGACCGCCGGCTCAGTAATGTTGGGCACTGCTTCGGCTTCCACCCATTTGGTGAAGTAGTCTATGGCGACAATCAAGAATTTCCTGCCCCCTGTGGCCACCGTGAAGGGTCCTAGAATGTCCATCCCCCATTGAGCGAAGGGGATGGGGGATAGGATTGGCCTGAGTTCCTGGGCCGGGGCATGGATTGATGGGGCAAAGAGTTGGCATTTTCTGCATTTCTGGGTTAGGCTCTTGGCGTCCGCCAGCATGGTGGGCCAGTAGTAGCCTGCCCTTAGGGCTTTGTGGGCCAGGGATCTCCCCCCGATGTGATGCCCACAAATCCCTGAGTGGATATCTTCCAACACTTCAGCAGCTTGATCTGCCCATAGGCATTTGAGCAGGGGATAAGTAAAAGATTTCTTATAAAGTTCCCCCCCCAATGAGTATGAACCAGGCTGCTTTAGCCTGTATTTTTCTTTTTTGCGCTGCGTCTGATGGCAGGTCACCATGTTTCTTGAGTTGGATGAAGGGAGTCATCCATCTTTCCGGACCTTCTTCTACGGTGCTAATCGCCAGACAGGGGCTGGTTGATTTTTCATGCAGAACATCAACCCACACTGACCTCCGTATGTCCTGTAGACTGAAACTTGCCAGTTTTGACAGGGCATCTGCTCGACTGTTCTGGGAGCGGGGGATCTGTTTGATCTCATATGATTTCAGGCCTGACAACTCTCCTTTCACCATTTCCAGGTATGTGGCCATTGCTTGGTCCCTTGCTTCGTATTCACCATTGATCTGGTTGGCGATGAGCTGGGAGTCTGTCGCCAGGACAATCCGTTCTGCCCCTGCGGCTTTAGCTAGCCTGACGCCTGCGAGTACTGCTTCGTACTCTGCTTCGTTGTTCGATGCTGGGAAGACAAACCTGAGCGCATGCTCAAAGTCAGCCCCCCTGGGCTGGTCAGTACGACGCCCGCGCCTGCGCCATTGGCTGTCGAGGATCCATTCGTATGCACGATCCACTCCTCGGCAGGGGTCTCTTCTTCCTCTGAATGGGAGCACTCAGCCAGAAAATCTGCTAAGGCTTGGGCCTTGATGGCTGTTCTTGGCTGGTAAGATATACCTAGCCCACTCAGCTCGATCGCCCACTTCAGTAATCTCCCTGATTTTTCAAATTTTTCCAACACCTTCTCCAGCGGTTGGTCGGTGAGGACCACGACTGGATGCGCGTCAAAGTAAGGTCTGAGTTTCCTGGCAGCAATTATGACTGCGTAGACGGCTTTTTCGACCATCGGGTAATTTTTCTCGGCTGCCCCCAGCGCATGACTTACGAAGTATATAGGTTGCTGGGTGCCTGCCTCTTCCCGTAAGATAACCGCGCTGACAGTTATATTGGTCACTGCAATGTAGAGAAAATGTTTTTCCCCTGCTACTGGTCTTGCCAGGGTGGGGAGCCTCTTAAGATGGTCCTTCAATTGCTCAAAGGCCTCTTTCTGCTCGTTTTCCCACTTGAACTGTTTGTTTCCTTTCAGTATCTTGAAGAAAGGAGTGGCCTTGTCTGCTGATCGGGCGACGAACCGTGCTAAGGCGGCCATGCGGCCCGTCAGGCGCTGGATGTCTCTAATGGTCTTGGGCTCAGGAAGGTCTAGAACTGCCTGAATTTTCTCAGGATTGGCGTCTATCCCCCGAGAGCTGACCAAGAACCCAGGAATTTGCCGGAGCGGACCCCAAATGTACACTTCTTTGGATTGAGTTTCATTTTGTAGGTGCGCAGGGAGCAGAAGGTTTCCTGCAGGTCTATCAGGTGCTCTCTGTCTTCTTTGCTTTTTACGATGGCGTCATCAACGTAAGCCTTGATGTTTCTGCCTTTTTGTTTCTCAAACACTTTATCAACTAAACGTTGGTATGTGGCCCCTGCATTTTTAAGCCCGAATGGCATCATCTTGTACATGTAGGTGCCTGAACTGGTGATGAACGCGCACTTCACCCTGTCCGGCTGCCACAAGTATACTTGATGATACCCTGAAAAGGCATCTAGGAAGCTCAGCATGGAATAACCACTGGTGGCGTCTACCAGTTGGTCGATTCTGGGGAGCGGATAGCAGTCTTTCGGGCAGGCCTTGTTGAGGTTCGTAAAGTCCACGCACATTCTCCATGCGCCCGACGATTTTTTAACCATGACTACATTCGCCAGCCATTCTGGGTAGTCACAGACCTCAATAAAATCTGCTTTTAAGAGTTTGTCAATTTCTTCCTTGATTGCCGCGTCTTTTTCTGCGGACATATTTCGCTTTTTCTGCTTTACAGGGCGGGCATCCATGCTTACGTTCAGCTTGTGAACGATGCATGATGGATCAACGCCGGGCATCTCGTCTGCCGAGTAGGCGAATACGTCTTTGTTTTCTTTCAGCAGCTTGACCAGTTCAGCCTGGTAGGACTCCTTCAGGTCAGCTCCTATTAGGACCTGCCTCCCTGGTTCTAAGTCTACTAGCATGCTTTCGCCCCCTGGCTCCAGGTGGTCGGACGCCGGGTGCTCGGCTGGTATTTCGCCTTCCCTGCTGGGGGAACTGTCAGCCTTTCTTTTTCCTTTTCTTTCTTTTTCGTGTTCTTGCAGGGCCACGGAGTAGCATTGTCTGGCTGACTCTTGGTCCCCGCGCACTTTTCCTTCTAGTCCGAAATCGGTGACATATGCTATGGTGAGGGCCCTGATGGAGATGGCCGCCTCGATTTCGTCCAGGGTGGCTCTGCCAATTAGGGCGTTGTAGGCGGATCTTGCATCCACAACAACAGAGGTTGCCCTGACGTTTCTGGCAGTAGAGCCTTCCCCAAAGGTTACGGGTAGGTCTATGACTCCCATGGGCAGCACGCCTGCTCCGCTGAACCCGTATAACGATCCGGGGGCAGGTCGTAAGTGCCTTTTTTCAAGGCCCATTTTCTCGAAGGCGTCTTTGTACAGTAGATTTGTGTATGCGCCAGTGTCTACCATACACCTCCGCACAATGTGGTTGCTGATCTCTAGGGACAGCACCAAAGGGTCATTGTGCGGGTATACTATGCGCTCTGCATCATCAGGGGTGATATTTAATGTCACTCCCCTTGGACTCCCTGCTTTCTCAGCATAGCAGATCTGGTTCCTTAGTTCAAGCATTTGTCTTTTTTGGCCTCTTCGACTGAGCTGGCCCTCAATGCCCCCTGAAATCACGTGGATCACCATGCGGTTCTGCACTGACCCCTCGGGTTTTTCAGATACTTCCTTCTGAGACTTATTCTTGGCTGCGTAGTTGGCTAACCATCCGTTCCTGATTAACTTCTCGATTTCGTCTTTCAGGTGACGGCATTCCTCGGTGGTGTGGCCTATCCAGTCGTGGAAAGTGCAGAATTTCTTGGGGTCTCCTTTCGGGCTACGAGGCTTGTTCGGGCGATTCCACTTAGCAGTTTCTTTTTCCAGTTCGAAGATCTCCGCCCTGGATTTGTTGAGGGCAGTGTAACTGTCAAACCTGGGCTGACGATCTCCAACCCCAATCAATTGGCCTTCGCCAGCAGGGGGGAAGTAAGGCTTTTCCTCTGCTGGCGATTCTTGCTTGGAGGGAGGCTGACTTCCAGAGCCTTCCCCCCAACACGTGGGTGATACTCCTCGCGCGTCTCCATGCGGGTGTGGGCATGGTTCCTAAAATGTCTAGGAATTTTCCACCCTGACGCGCTATGGATATATATAAAGTTATTTTTCCAGTCTTTGAGGCTGCTCATAGCCGGCCAGACCAAGGCGTACTTTTTCTGCCTCAGCAGAGACCAATAACCAGGGGAGCCATCCCCCCCAGATGAGGACACCATTTGAAGACCGACCATGAAACGAAGGGCGTCAATATAAGGCCCCTCGCCATGGAAAAGGCAGGTCCAGGTGTAAGCTACTAAGGATCTAATGGCAGTTGCAGTCAGCTGGGCGATAGCAACGTTCATCCTCCTGAAGGTTTCCTCCAGGAAGGGGTGCAGCGGGAATCGCAGGCCAAATTCCAAGGCCTTATGGTAGACGGCCACACATCCTTCTGGGGGACAGCACACTGTGTCCTTTTCCCCAGGGACTACAACCGTGTACCCTTCCCCGAAATTATAAAATTGTTCAATGGCCTTAGCAGCGCTACGTCCCTTGGGAAAGTGCAAAACATTAAATGCTGTAGTAGACATAGAAGTCAGCATCCCTCCAAGCAAGAATCGCCAGCAGAGGAAAAGCCTTACTTTCCCCCTGCTGGCGAAGGCCAATTGATTGGGGTCGGCAGCCTGTCAAGAGATCGCCTGCTGGGCAGGCCCTAGAAGGATTCCTGCCAAGCTCGGAAGGCCAGTCCCAGGCTAGAAGCTAAAACAAGAGCATGAAAGCGCTAAGGATGGCAGTCGGCCGCTGGAACCATAAGTCGTCCCAGTCTGCTGGAACCCAGCAGCCGCTGCCCAAAGTCCGCCTACCCTGGGGGAAGGCCCTGGTCGACAGGGTCAGGACCCCCCGGGGGCCCTCTCGTCATTTCGCCTAAGGTAATTAGGAATGGGTGGATGAGAAGCTGCCACTTGTCACTTCCTTATCCAACCATTCCTCTCCCACTTCTCTCTCTTGTGGGAAGGTATAAATACTCAACCCTTTCCCACAAGAGAGGGGTTGGATTTTTTCTCTCTCTAGACTCTTACTCCTAAAAACGCCACCTAGCTCCTCACAAACTAGGTCCGTTAAGGCATTTCACGGGCTGACTTAGGCATCGAAGAGGGTTCCCTCGGACAACCTCCGAGGCCCTGTGCGTTCATTGTGCAGGGAGCAGGCCAACTTTGCCGGGAAGGTCCGATCCAGGGGGTGAGACGAAGGAGAGGTTCAAGGAGATCAGACGATCAATTGTTCACCAGTGATTCAATCATACAGCCCGGATCCAAGGCCGGGTAAATTGTTTCCGTGACCGGAACACAAACCAAACGTAGTTCAGGAATAGATTTTTGCAATTTTCGAAATACGTCAAGACTATTAGTTCGAGATGTGCGACAGTAGAATAATTAATTCTAACTTATTGACTTATCTATAATTTTTTGAAAATTTATAAAAGACGAATTTTTATAAATTTTTGCAAATGACATTGAGATGGGGTTTAAGGGTAGTAGCGCTTCAACTGGTCCAAGTTGGTTGGGTTGACGAATTCATTCCCGTCCAAGTTTGTCAGCATCATCGCTCCTCCTGATAGGACCTTCTTGACTAAGTATGGCCCAGCCCAATTGGGTTTGAATTTTTCCCTTGGGTCAACCGGTAGTAAGGCACGAACCGATTTTAGGACTAGGTCCCCTTCTTTGATGTTTCTGGGCCTAACCCTTTTATTAAAAGCCCGTTGGATCCTCTTTTGATATATTTGGATATTGTTGAGGGCCCGGGATCGCCGTTCGTCTAGGAGAACTAACGAATCATATCGGGCTTGGACCCAATCTGCTTCAGGTACTTGGCTTTCAAGCAAAATCCTGAGAGATGGCACTTCTAGCTCGACTGGTTAGACCGCTTCCATTCCATACGTCAGGTAATATGGAGTTGCTCCGGTCGCGGTGCGAATTGAAGTTCGATACCCCCATAGGGCAAAGGGTATTTTGTCGGGCCAATCCCGGTAATTCTCAGCCATCTTTTTAAGTATGGTGACAATCGTTTTATTAGCCGCCTCTACTGCTCCATTTGTTTGGGGACGATAGGGTGAAGATGTATGCCTCTGAATCTTGTATTTCGCTAGCAATGTAGCGGTTTCGGCTTGAAAGTGGGTCCCGTGATCACTGATGAATTCGTGAGGGATCCCGTATCAGCATATGATCTTGTTCTGGATAAATTTGGCCACGTGCTTGGCGTTCAAGACACGGTATGACTCGGCTTCGACCCATTTGGTGAAGTAGTCGATGGCCACCAAAATGAAGCAGTGACCTCCTGTCCCGGAGGGATGCACTTTTCCAATTATATCAATACACCATGTCGAAAATGGCCATAGTGATGTTATGGTATATAATAGGGAAGATGGCATATGTTGTACATTGGCAAAGATCTGACAGTTATGGCAGTGCTTGACATATAACTGGCAGTTCGTTTCCATGGTGTTCCAGTAATATCCGAGCCTCATGATTTTCCGGGCTAACATATGGGCGTTCATATGTGGACCGTTTTCACCATCGTGCACCTCGGCCATAACTTTGTCGGCCTGTATTTCGTCAATACATAGGAGGAGAGCCCCCTGTGCCATCTTTTTGTATAGCTGCCTGTCATCTGTGCGAACGAATTGGGTTGCCAATCTTTGTAATGCCTTTTTGGCCCGGTTTTCAATTCCCGGGGGATACTCTCCCGTTGCCAAGTAGGTTAGGACCGACTGATACCAAGGTTCTGGGTCAGTTATCTCGATATCCTGGATGGCGTGGATATAGGCCGGCTCGGACCGTCTTTCAACGCAGATCGGCATGCTAGTAAGATGCTCCGGGATATTCAGTAAAGATGCTAATTTGGAAAGTGCATTTGCAAACTGATTTTCTTCCCGGGGTAGGTAAATGTATTCCTCCTTTTAGAATTGTTTCTCTAGAACCCTTACTCGTGCTTGGTAAGCCACGAGATTGGCGTTCCGAGTTTTCCATTTCTGGAGAGCTTGATTGATGACCAACGATGAATCACCGTGGACCCGGAGGTTTGTTACCCCTAAATCAGCGACGGCTTGTAACCCGTGAATGCATGCTTCGTACTCGGCTGCGTTATTAGTCACGTCAAAGTCCAACTTGATGGATAACGGGGTGTGCTCCCCTTGTGGTGAGATTAACGGAATTCCGACCCCAAATCCTCGGAAGTTGGATGCACCATCAAAATACAAATCCCATGTTTCGGTGTCGGTATGGAATATGTCTTCATCAGGAAAGGCCCAAGTATCAGTGTGGCCCTCTTTAGATATTGGGCTATCAGCGAGGAACTCGGCTACTACCCGGCCTTTGATGGCTTTTAATGGTACGAACTTGAGGTCAAACTCAGATAACATTAAAGTCCATCTGGACATCCTGCCATTGAGGATAGACTTCTCGAACAGGTACTTGATAGGATCCATTTTGGATAATACATGTACCTCGTGACTGAGCATGTAATGTCGGAGCTTTTTAGTGGCCCAGACCAGAGCTAGGCATGTTTTCTCGAGCATTGTATATTTGCATTCATACTCCAGGAACTTTTTACTGATGTAGTAAATAGCCCGTTCTTCTGAATCGACCGTCTGGGCCAGCATAGCCCCCATGGCTGTCTCGGTCGTTGTTAGGTATAACGACAGAGGCAGGCCGGGTTGAGGTGGCATTAATACCGGCGGAGCAGACAGAATCTCCTTGATTTTATCGAAAGCCGTTTGACATTTATCGTCCCATAGTACCCGTTCTCCTATCTTCAATTTCTTGAAAATGGGCTCTCATGGTTAACTTTTAAATGAACCGGCTGATGTATTGGACTTTCCCGAGAAACCCCCTTATTTCTTTTTCGGTCTTGGGTGGTTGCATCTCGGTGATGGCTTTGATTTTAGCTGGGTCGACCTCGATGTCGCGTTGGCTAAAGATATGGCCCAGTAATTTGCCTGACGTTACCCCGAAACTGCATTTTTGAGAGTTTAGCCTCATGTTGTATTTGCGCAGTCGGGTAGAGAATTTTCTCAGGGCCGCAATGTGCCCGCTTCGATCTTTAGACTTAACGATCATATCGTCCACGTAGACCTTCACTTCTTTGTGCATCATGTCATGTAATAAAGTAGTGGCGGTCCGTTGATAAGTGGCCCCGGCATTGATAAGCCCAAACGGCATGACGGTGTAACAGTAAGTACCCCAAGGTGTAATGAAGGTGGTCTTACTCATATCCTCTTCTGCCATTTTGATTTGATTGTATCCGGCATACCCGTCCATGAATGATAGGAGGGCATGATCGACCGTGTTATCCACCAGTATGTCGATGTGTGGTAACGGAAAATCGTCATTTGGGCTTGCCTTGTGATGGTGAGGATTTGCCGCAGGTCCTACCGATCAATAAATAACCAACTAATCCTAACGGTAGCTAGGGTAAGTCGGGTCGTGTCCACGGAGACGGTATTGTAATGTCTAGACTAGGTCCACTCACAAACAAGGCTAAGTCACACAAACAAACACAAAGGAGACAATAATTGACAAACTATGATGGTTGAGAGGTATAGAAATGGACTAACAATGAACTAGCTATAACAACAACTAATGAACAACTAAAGATTAACTAATCAAATAAACTAGAGAAGATGATTGACTAAAGAGATAGAGAATTCAAATATGGAAAAGAGTAGGGTTAGGTCGGGTTCATAAGCATAGTAGGATGATTGGGTAATCAAGGGTGCATGTGTCACTTAGTCACTAAGGTCGGTTTGCGCTCTCGCGCCAAAGCCAAGTCCGCACTCTCGTGTCCAAGACTAGACCCGAACATTCATGCAAGATGCTACTCAAAACACAAACATTCAACCAGAAATTGAATACACAATGAGAAGGTGAGAACAAGCATGAGAAGCATTGGCCACTACTACCCATACAAGCAATACAACAAACACATAGTGTGCCCAATAAGTGACTAGCAACAAATGAATCACCTTTACCCACAATCAAGCCCTAATCACCCATAATCCACACTTAATCCCCCTAATAACCAGTAGACACCCACATTTTGACCGCCAGGTGTCTATAATAGTTCCCGCCAAACACCCGATGATGATTGGACGTGAACGTGCTTTGATGGACTTGGATATGGGCTCGTAATCGTGGACATTTGGTTTAGACTTATTACGGAGTACAAATCTTACAAAACCAACCTCAAATCCAGGCCTAGTGGGTCGTTTCGAGTCAAGTGAGACTAATTTGGGTCGATTCCGGCACCAGGGGTAAAACCGTCTTTTAGCGACCGAGTCAAAACCCGGTCAAAGACATTTCCCGAGACTCACGGACCAACCGTGACACCTCACGTGTCCGGTTTGGACTCCAACTGCTACAAAATTAGCTTCGAAAACATTAAACAAATCCGTTTAAGGATAGAATTCGATCTCAAGTAGGAATCCTATCCGGAAACCGAATCAGACACCGACCGAGCTCCAATTACTCGGCCAAGACATCCCAAACAGCCGAAATACTCGGCCAACTCTTCATGACAACCGAGATATTTGGCTTCCCCACCAAGAAACGAGACTTTGGTTCCCTTTCGAACTCTCGTGTTTCCTATCCAAACCGGTATTTCTTGTCACACAAGCAAGACTACCGCGACTCCTATAAATAGGACCTCTCGTCCAACACAAAAAGAAACGTTCTGACACAGCCATTAGACGCATATCATACACACACATACATCCTCGATATCTAGTAAAAATAATCCAAAGCAAATCCCGACATATTCCTGAAGAAGCCTCGAAACCCCGAGAAAACCGTCCAACCACACGTCCCATCACACGTCCAAACCGACACCTTAACTCATCCCGCATTATTTCGACGCTCCCAAGTTTAAACCACTTTCCGACAAGCCTTATTCTGAGAAAACGAAGCATGTAGGTTGAGGATGTAAATCAAACCTGATTCTTCTCTTTCTTCTCTTCCTTTCTCACGTTTTTTTTATGGGTCGTGTCGTCGTCGGTCGTATTTTTAATATGGGTCGTTCGTCGCATATTTATTATTTCTAATAATCGATACTACAAAAACTATTTTTTTTATAACGTTCTTAAAATACGATATCGATTCTCTAATCGAATATCGTATCAAACAAGAACAAAATTAATCAATTCTCGTTGATGCTAATAAAATCGTTACATCCTTTTTTTAAAACAAAATTCGACGATTTTATACGCGGAGAGAATTAACATCTTTTCGTTCAAAATTCTTTTTTCTTACTTTTCGTTCAAAACAAACTTTTTTTCAAAACCTTTTCTAAAATCATTCCGACTATTCGATATCGATTTCATAATCGAATATCGAATACGACGAATATCGAAAATATGAATCGGGTATAAATTAATCCATATTTGTACGCGATTTATAAAAATTAACGATTTTTGACAAAATAAAAAAACCCGAACAGACTGCCACGCGAGTCGCGCGCCTGTCAGGCGACTCGCGCAACAGCCTGGTCCCCGGGTCCAATTTTTTTGTTTCCTCGCTTTTCTATTTTTTATTCTTCTTCGAACCTTACATAAAAAGCGACTTTCGCGATATATTTCGATAAATACTTTTTTTTTGACCTCGGTCAACGCATGCTAATCCATCACGTGACATAAGTTTTTTCCAAAATCATGCATATTATTTATTTACATCTTTATTCAAATTATTCAATCATTACTAACTCGTTTTCTCGTGCTTGCAACAATTTATTTATTTCTTTGTTTTATTAGACTAAAACGAACTTCACATGCTAAAATAACTTCGACGTTATTAGTTTAACATGCATTAAACGACTTAGCAACCCATTTATTTTTCTCTCACATGTGTAGGGAAAATAATGTTTGCATATCATTCAACCGTCGAACTAACGCGTGTACATAAAAAACGAACGATATCTTAGTAAAGGCCGCTAAGTGCGGGCGGGGTTGGGTGTTCTTAGTGAACTTCCCAACACGTACCCTCACCCCTTACTCAGAACCATGGTTTCCGGATGTCCGAATCCATTAGCAACGTGAGTCATTCAATATACGATATCCGATAATGTCGGTATCGGTATCAAATGCTAAGGGACGAACCCGATAAGCTTTGACATCGGAAATGGGCCATGTTTTAAATATGGCCCACTACGACATAGAGTGGGTTCGAATGGTTCCGAATAACCACAAAATTCGGTGGCGACTCCTACTTCGATTTAAATTTCAATTCGACCCATCTCATATGGAGATTCATTCGCCTCCCCAAACCCGCGCGTGGCCGCGTCGGGGTGGACCTATGTCATGTCCACAATTTGGCGACTCCACTGGGGATTAACTGATGTGTCACTTACCATCAGCATCCTCAGGGTGAGACTCGAAAAGAAATCGTTCGATTAGTAATGTACACGTTTTAGTTCAATGGTTCATGCATAACCCCATTCTTTCCCGGGCCGGTTACTTGTGACCGACGTCCCACTATACCACGGTGCATTCCTAAATGGGTGCACTAAAGACTTCGATGGCGGAACTCGCATGGGTTTTACGGCAGGTTCTAAGACCAATTCGGCTTAGGAAGTCCGTCCTGATTTGCGAGAATGCTATCGTCGCTGGTATAGACCCTATTCGACCGACCGAGACTTAGACTAAGAGCATACATGCCGTCATTATATTGTTTCCGTGACTATATGCTACTTGATATTCTTTGGTCTTTTAAAAAAAACCGTCATTTTCAAAAAATTGCATCTTTTTCAAACCCATCTATTTTTCAAAACCCGGAATGCTGCCAAATTTAGGACTTATGATTTTGACTCAAAATAGCCTATTTTTAGCCAGTATGCTGTCCAAACTTTCCAAAAAGAAAGTTCAAAATCTCGGCCCGGTAACCTTTTTTTCGATTTTTCAAAAAAAAATCGGGCCTTCCAATCCGACCTTGCTCGGTTTTCAAATCCAAAATCCCTTTTCAAAACTTTCTTCTTCTTAGGACTTCCCGTATTTAGCAGTGTCGACTCTTGTCATGAGTTGTTAGAATCTATAGCGTCGAAACTCCGTCGATCTTACATCACGAGTTTCTACCCCATCCCAGTCCGCCTTATTTGTCAAGGCACGGCCCACCTTCGTAGGACAAACTCCTGCAAAGGGAAGCCCGTTTACACATCGAGTCCAAAGTCTGGGGAATTCTCACGTGAACCTTCCTTCGAACGGGACTAGGCCCACTTTGCCAAATCCTAAGGAAGGCCCACCGTCTACGAGTCACCCGTCTAGGAGTCGGTCTTCAGTCTTTTTTCTCGTCTAGTCTTTTCTTTGCTCGGGATGTACTCTTTGATTCTAAGATCTGTGTCAGTTACTGATTACGCGGTGCCCTTACAGACAGGCCACCCCACACCCGAGCCATGACGCAACAAGCCATAGACGAATTGAGGTCCTCTTTGACCAAGCTGGAAAACATGATCACATCGATGAGAGGAGACCAGATCGCCATCCTTACCCGGGTAAGTGCCGTAGAGCAGGGAACTCCCAGCGGCAGTGTCGACACTACTGGGCCTTTAGCTGAATTGGCCAGCGCAGTCCACAAACTGCAGGAACAAGTCCATCTGTCGACCCAAAACTCCATCCACACGGAGAATGCTCGGATCTACACACCGTTGACCGACGCACTACCCGCCAATCTTAATCTGACGGGCCTGCCAATGTTCGAGGGTACTGAAGACCCGGTCCACCATATCCGGGCCTTCAAGGAGTTCATGACCCTTAAGGGGGTTAAGTCCAACATGTTCAAACACCTATTAGCTTCTTCTCTCGAGAAGCACCCAAGGGCCTGGTACTACCGGCTCGATTCCAAGAAATACAAAACTTGGGATGACGTGGCAACGGAATTCGCTCGGAACTACGCCGACAACACGGAGATCCAGACCACTATGCGCACCCTGGAAGTAATGGCCCAGGAACCTAAGGAAGGATTCACAAAAGACCTTCAATGCTGGAGGGCTGAAAGCGTCAAACTGGTCGATAAGCCCAGTGAAAAAGTGCTGGTTGAAACCTTCGTCAAGAACCTTCTTCCAGCTTACCGGGTCCATCTCCGGTATGCCATCATACCTAGCTTCGCGGTCCTAACTGAGATGGGAACGAGAATCGAAGATGATTTACGGTTGGAAAGCCTCACTAAGGCCTCCGCCAAGGGATACCAAGGGGCCAGCTCATCAACAAGCAAGCCCACATCTACTGCTGCCACTCGAAGCATTTTTGACGAGGTAAACGCACTTGATACCTCGTCCCAGAAGAATACCACCCCCCGGGTATTCACCGACATAGGCACCACCTATGAAAATGCCCTGCAGAGGCTTTCATCAAAAGGCCTGATCACCCCGATAGGCCCAACACCTGATCTCCCGGACGAGCGTCGCTCCAAGGCCTACAACCTCCAGGCCTACTGTCAGTACCATCGTGGTAAGGGACACGATACCGAGAAATGTTGGAAGCTAAAACACCTTATCCAAGATCTCATCGAGAGCGGAAAAATCCCTTTGCCCGGGAGCAAACCCAACAACAAGGATAATCCGTTGGCTACTCACGCCATCTTCGCCGGGGAAATAGTGGATTGCTTACACCTCATTTCTCCATTTGTCCCGCAAATAAACGGGATCTGGTGCGACGACGAAGACGATGTCTACCTCACCAAAGGGGAAGCTGTCCCCATCACGTCCGAGGAGATTCAGAAGGTTAAGTCCAAGGTCTTAGCCACTAGTCAAGCCCTCATCATCGCCAAGCCACTTAGGGTGGAGCCCGTCCCGGAAGAGCCAACTACTGAAAAGGCTCTTGTAAAGCAGTTGAGCAAGACTCGAGTTGACCTCTCTATACGGCAACTCCTAGTTAGCTCCCAAGAACATCGAGAGGCACTCACTAAGGCCCTCGATCAAGTCAAAATCGACTCTATGGCTACTCCAGCTGAAATGGTAGCCACGGTTCTGCCCCACCTAAAGGGGAAAGCTAAGGAAGGAGGCCCACTGATTACCTTCTCCAATGCTGATCTACCACCATTTGGGCCAGCCCACAACATGGCCCTCTACATCACGGTCATCTGCCGTGGAAAGTACCTACCCATGACCCTAATTGATGACGGGTCAGCAGTCAATGTCCTCCCCTTGAGGACCGCCAAAGCCCTCGGCATTACCAAGGCTGACTACATTCCCACAGCTCAAACCATTCAGGCTTTTGACGGAAGCCCAAAGTCAGTAGCCGGAGCCACAAAACTCACTATCATAACAGGCCCAATAGAGAAGGAGCTGGAGTTTCAAGTGATCGACGTGACTTCTTCCTTCAACCTTCTTTTAGGAAGACCTTGGATCCACGCAACCAGGGTTGTATCCTCCACCTTGCATCGAAAAATCAAGCTACCTTTGCATGACACCGTCATCACTCTAGAAGCCACACCTATGACTGTGGCTAACTGCAACACCTCGGGCCGCACCGATCTCTGGGGGTTCGATTTCATAGGGGCCATCGAAGAAGATCATCTTTTCCGTCCTTACTTCACGGTTAGCGTCGACCGGATATTGCAAAATCTGGGCTATCTGCCGGGGGCTACATCAAGGCCCGATCTCCCCGCAGGGAGAATCCTCGAAGTCCTAGATAACGGGAGGACTCAAACTTGTCTGGGTTATACCATAACCCCAGAGAATATGGCCCAAACAAGGACTAACACTGTCACTTTTGTTACTCCAGTATTTGGACCAGTCCAAACGGGCCTATACCGGCCCATCACCACGTGCCCTGGGACCCACTTGGCCCAGGATTGCAACTACATACCAGACGACATCTTTGCTCTTATCCAGTCCGAAGACGCTAAGAATGCCGAGCCCGCGCTATGGTTACTTTTCGGAGAGGAACTCGCGGCCCCAACGCCGAAGGAAGAGCTGGTCAGCCTCATTCTCCGCAGCCGCACCTTTGATCCGTCTAAGCTGATCTCGGAGGTCGGATCCGGGACTGGAAACAGAGCCTGGAGGAAAACTGTCAAATGGACGGACAGTCAAGGGAGGACTTACAAGCTGATCACAGGGGAAGGAGAAATGCCAGAATCTGAGTCTGAGTCCGAGTCGGAGTCCGAGTCAGAGTCTAAGATTGAGTCTAGTGAGTCTGGCGCTAGGGTCAGTCCTGTAACTCCCTCTCTCCCTTTAGCTACTCCTGGTGCCTCGGGGTCTGTCCCGGGCACCCTACCTATCCCGCCACTGACTAGTGATCAGATGGCAGCTCTTTTCGAGCTATTTTCTCAATTCATGATCAATAATAACAGCCGTTCTGCTTACGACTTGTCTCATTTTTGAAACTTTCTCAATTCCAAAAATATTATGTGCAATGACATTGAGAAACCCGACGAACAGGTATCCTTGCCTCCACATCTGATCGAGCAACTAGAGCAAAGGGAATCCCGCAATTCGGTAATCGAAGAAACTGAATCCATCAACGTGGGAACAACCTTAGAACCTCAGATGCTTAAGATAGGATTATCCTTAGATCCCGAGGAGAAACAACAATTCATAGTTCTCCTTCAAGAATTCAAAGACGTCTTCGCATGGTCCTACAAGGACATGCCGGGGATTGATCGCGAAATAGCCGAGCACCATATACCGATCAAGGAAGGGTTCAAGCCGGTTAAGCAAAAACTCCGACGTATGAGGCTCGAATGGTCCCTCAAAGTAAAGGAAGAAGTCGACAAACAATTTAAGGCTGGGTTCATACGAGTCTCCGAGTATCCAGATTGGGTTGCAAACATTGTACCAGTCCCTAAAAAGGATGGTAAGGTACGTGTCTGTGTGGACTTTCGGGATCTTAACAAGGCGAGCCCGAAAGACAATTTCCCGTTACCACACATCGATATATTGGTGGATAACACAGCTGATCATGCCCTTCTATCATTTATGGACGGGTATGCAGGGTATAACCAGATAAAAATGGCAGAAGAAGATATGGATAAGACCACCTTCATTACACCTTGGAGTACTTATTGCTATACTGTTATGCCATTTGGTCTCATTAATGCCGGGGCCACCTATCAACGAACCGCCACAACTTTATTACACGACATGATGCATAAAGAAGTGGAAGTTTACGTCGGCGACATGATCGTCAAATCTAAAGACCGGGACGGTTACATCACCGCCCTGAGAAAGTTCTTCACCCGATTACGCAAATACAACATGAGGCTAAACCCTCAGAAATGCAGTTTCGGGGTAACATCCGGCAAATTACTGGGTCATATCGTTAGCCAACGTGGTATCGAAGTCGATCCAGCCAAAATCAAGGCCATCACCGAGATGCAGCCCCCTAAAACCGAAAAGGAGATAAGAGGGTTTCTCGGAAAAGTCCAATACATTAGCAGGTTCATTTCCAAGCTAACCATGGTGTGTGAACCGATCTTCAAGAAGCTGAAAATAGGGAAACGGTTACTATGGGACGACAAGTGTTAAGCAGCCTTTGATAGAATCAAAGAAATTTTGTCTTCACCACCGGTCCTGATGCCACCTCAACACGGTTTGCCTTTGTCACTATACCTAACCACGACAGAGACAGCCATGGGGGCTATGCTAGCTCAAACGGTCAACTCCGAAGAACGGGCTATATACTACATCAGCAAGAAATTTTTAGAGTACGAGTGTAAATACACCATGCTCGAAAAAACATGCTTAGCTTTGGTCTGGGCTACCAAAAAACTCCGACATTACATGCTCAATTACGAGGTACAAGTACTATCCAGAATGGATCCGATCAAATACCTCTTTGAAAAGCCCATTCTCAATGGCAGGAGCAAGATGGACCCTGATGTTGGCAGAGTTCAATCTGAAGTTCGTACCATTGAAAGCCATCAAAGGACGAATAGTAGCCGAATTTCTCGCTGACAGTCCCGTAACCGAAGAAGGACACACCGACACTTGGTCCTTCCCGGATGAAGACATTTTCCACACTGACGCCGAAACATGGGACTTATACTTTGACGGGGCATCTAATTTCCAAGGATTTGCAGTCGGGATTCTCCTAATCTCGCCAAGAGGGGAACATACTCCCGTATCCATCAAATTAGACTTCGACGTCACTAATGACGCCGCTGAATATGAAGCATGTATCCACAGGCTACAAGCTGCCGCCGACTTAGGGGTCACAAACCTCCGAGTACATGGTGATTCATCTCTGGTCATTAATCAAGCACTCCAAAAATGGAAGACTCGAAATGCTAATCTCGTGGCCTACCAGGCACGAGTAAAGGATCTCGAGAAACAATTCCAGAAGGTAGAATATATATACCTACCTCGGGAAGAGTATCAGTTTGCAGATGCACTTTCAAAGCTGGCATCTTTACTAAATATTCCCGATCATGTGACCAGTATGCCAATCTGTGTCGAAAGACGATCCGGGTCAGCATATATCCATGGCATCGAAGATATCGAGATACCTGATCCCGAGCCATGGTATCAAGCTGTGTTGACATACCTAGCAACCGGGGAATATCCACCCGGAGCTGACAACCGAGCCAGAAAGGCCCTGCGAAGACTGGCAACCCAGTTCATCCGCACCGACGATGGGCAACTCTACAAAAAGACGACACAGGGGGCTCTCCTTCGATGTGTCGATAAAACCAACGCCGAAAAAGTTATGGCTGAGGTACATGATGGCGAGTGCGGCCCACACATGAATGCCCAGATGTTAGTCCGGAAAATCATGAGGCTCGGATACTACTGGAATAGCATGGAAACCGACTACCAACTGTATGTTAGACATTGCCATAATTGTCAAATTTTTGCCAATGTACAACATATGCCACCATCCCTGCTATACACCATGACATCACCCTGGCCATTTTCAACATGGGGAATCGATATAATCGGAAAGATAAACCCCTCGGGAACCGGAGGACACTGCTTCATTTTGGTAGCAATCGACTATTTCACCAAATGGGTCGAAGCTGAGTCCTATCGTATTCTCAACGTCAGCCATGTTGCCAAATTCATTCAAAATAAGATAATACGCCGGTATGGGATCCCTCACGAATTCATCAGTGACCACGGGACCCATTTTCAAGCTGAAACAGCAGCCTTGCTGACCAAGTACAAAATTCAAAGGCATACATCTTCACCCTACCGACCCCAAACCAATGGAGCGGTAGAAGCGGCTAATAAAACAATTGTCACCATACTCAAAAAGATGGCTGATAATTACCGGGATTGGCCCGACAAAATACCATTTGCACTTTGGGGATATCGAACCTCGATTCGTACTGCGCCGGGGCAACGCCGTATTACCTTACATACGGCATGGAAGCAGTCCAACCTGTTGAGTTAGAGGTGCCATCACTCAAAATCTTACTCGAGAGTCAAGTACCTGAAGCTGATTGGGTTCGAGCACGATATGACTCGCTAGTCCTTTTAGACGAACGACGATCTCGTGCCCTCAATAATATACAAATCTATCAGAAGAGGATCCAGCGGGCTTTCAACAAAAGGGTAAGGCCCAGAAACATCAAAGAAGGAGATTTAGTTCTCAAATCTGTTCGAGCTTTATTACCAGTAGACCCAAGGGGAAAGTTCAAACCTAACTGGGCTGGGCCATATCTGGTAAAGAAGATTCTATCAGGTGGCGCAGTAATGCTAACGGATCTGGACGGGAATGAATTTGTCAACCCAACTAACCTGGACCAGTTGAAGCGCTACTACCCTTAACCCACTTCTCTCAATGTCATTTGCAAAAGTTTATTAAAAACATTTTTTTCAAACTTTTAAAGACAAGTCAAAAGCTAGAATTACTTATTCTACTGTTACAAGCATCTTGAACCAATAGTCTTGATGTATTTCGAAATTGCAAATTAAGTCTGAACTACGTTTGGTTTGATTCCATTTATTGTGGATACGTAGGCAGCCCCTCAAAAGGGCACAACCACTGCAATCGTAAAAAAACAGGAACGGTTCTTTAATAAACCTTTCTTATTTATTTCAAAAAAAATCTCCGACAAATTCGGAAAATTACAAAAAAAATCCAGCACACAATAAATAATACTAATACTTAAATAATAAAAACTAGGGCATTTTTCCCTTTCCTTTGTCCTTGGCTTCCTTTTCCGTCCACCGGCGTCGACGTGGAGGTGAACGCTCCCTAATCACCAAGGGAATCTCCTTAACCCGGGCTCGTTTCTTCAAACTTGATTCCTCGGCCACCTCATTCGGTCCCAGGCGGGCCCTCACCTTCTCGGGTAACCTGTCGCGCGGATCTAGCCTATCTCGGACCGCTAGTTTCGGTCCGAGCCTTCTCTCCAAGTCACTAGCACCGGTCTCATTAGCTCGAGTTTTAGTTTTTGACTTAGAACCCGACTCCGGCTCGACAAAAGTAGTTGGAATTTCCTTTTTATCAAAAAACCACCTATTGTCTTTTACCGACTCTCGACGGGCCAAGTCAAAAGCCTCGTCAGTCTTCAAGGTTTTACGGGTCTCCTGGGATTCTTCAGAAGTCCATTTTCGGTATGATTCAGAATCCCAAGTAGTTTGACAAGGGCGAGGTATAGTCCACATGACACGGGTAAACCATCGTTGTAGCCACGTGTCACACATAGCGTCCGTCAATTGGAGCGAAACGCTAATGATTGCTTCAGTCTCGGGGATCTGCTGAAACGAACCGAACTGTCTCAGAACACGATCTGGATAGATATGGACGGTCCAGTCCAAAGATAAGATCACCAGATAACGGGCCTTGTCCCTCCTAGCTAACCCCGTCAGTCTTGAAAGGAACCACCAGATGACATTCCATCTAATCAAAGGCCCACCATGGAATGTTAGCTCTTCATCCCAATATTTCCGATTTATATGATGACTCGAGCTTATTCGTCGGGACCTGGAGCCAATCTAACAGTTGCGATATCTAGATATTTTCGAAAAAAAATTCAAAAAAAAAAATTCGGAAAAATTTGAGAAAAATTAAAACTTTTCGGAAAAATCAAAATTTCGGAAAAATAAAAAACTTTCGAAAAATTGGAAATTTCGAAAATTTCGGAAAATTCGAAATTTCGGAAAAATTCGGGAAATCGGGCAATTTTTCGAAAAGAAAAAAAACGGTTAAATACCTGCAGAAGGCGGATGCCTCCTATCAATTGTCGATCCGGGTCAAGTCTTCTAGCATCAAGGCCCATAATAATCTCCCCAGTTATCAGCCAAGCCGGCCTGTGACCTGTCTCCATTTGGTCAACTATGCTAATTAGCCTGATCTCACCCAAGCACGAGTCAGCATCCATCCGACCTTCAAAGGCATATCGATGCAGCATACAAAAGGCGAAAGCCCTACGCCTATGGGTAGAAGTAATTATTGCGCCAACTGGATTCATAAATTTGTCAGCCAGGTCAAATAGGGAAACTGAATCTCCCTTTACCATACGGGCTGTCTCAGCATGCGACAGACCTAGAAAATCCCTTAATCTCCTCCTTGGGTCAGGGTAAAATGGGGGAATAGCAGGACGAACATTGGGGCACCAACCGCCTATAGCTGCAATTTCTTCAGGAAGAGGACATATTTCTCCTCGAGAAAATACAAAAACATGGTGGGTAGTATCCCAAAAGGATAAGCAAGCATCGAGAAAGTGCGAATCTACCCTAAGTCGCTGAAGTGGGAATAAAGCCACGATTCCCATTTGAGTTAGCTGAAATTTATCTTCATCTCGAAAGTCCTGAGCCCATGCCTGAAGCATCGCAGTCAAATGATCAATACCCATTGCGAGAATAGTTTCTTTTATTTATCCTAAAAGTCTAAGGGATTTTAAGATAGAAGAAAAGATTTGGGTTGAAATATGAAAAATAAAAAGCCAGAACCCTCTATTTATAATAGAGAATATCCCTTTCCCTAGTCATCACAGGAATATGACTTTTATATCACTTCCCCTACTTCATCTAGGCATGCAGGCCTAACCAGGAAGTTTCAGGAATCCGTGTCAGAATCTGATTAGGAGTCCAGTCATCCCAAGCATCCTTATTTCCAAACTTTTCAAAAAAAAATTCAGCGTTTTTCTTTTCAAATTTTTCGAAAAAATCATCATCATTTCTTTCCCAGCATGAGTCAGTGTTTCACCTAAATGTTACATACAAATTGTGTCAGCATACAGGTACACCCAAGACTCCCGAGAAATTCTAAGAAAAGTTCCCCAGTGGAAAGCTCAGGCGACATTTTCTACTGAAGAATCAGGATATATCTGTAAACAGATATACCCATAGCTTCCAAGGCAAGCTCTCGTGCAATTCTAAGGCAGGATGTACCTGTAAACAGGTGTACCCATAGCTTCCAAGGCAGCTCCCGCGACATGATTAACATTAATCCAGGTATGATTTCTATCCTATGGCTGGCGAGCCCTTCACGCAGGTCTAATGGACTCTAAACGACCCGATCGGAAGTCTGCCAGGTTTTAATCCTTGATTGACCTGGTAGCTACTCTGACTTTTGCCTTGTCCAAGCCTCAGTCAGAGTGGGGGCTCTGTAGACACCCACATTTTGACCGCCAGGTGTCTATAATAGTTCCCGCCAAACACCCGATGATGATTGGACGTGAACGTGCTTTGATGGACTTGGATATGTGCTCGTAATCGTGGACATTTGGTTTAGACTTATAACAGAGTACAAATCTTACAGAACCAACCTCAAATCCAGGCTCAGTGGGTCGTTTCGAGTCAAATGAGACTAATTTGGGTCGATTCCGGCACCAGGGGTAAAACCGTCTTTTAGCGACCGAGTCAAAACCCGGTCGAAGACATTTCCCGAGACTCACGGACCAACCGTGACACCTCACGTGTCCGGTTTGGACTCCAACTGCTACAAAAAATCAGCTTCGAAAACATTAAACAAATCCGTTTAAGGATAGAATTCGATCTCAAGTAGGAATCCTATCCGGAAACCGAATCAGACACCGACCGAGCTCCAAATACTCGGCCAAGACATCCCAAACAGCCGAAATACTCGGCCAACTCTTCATGACAACCGAGATATTTGGCTTCCCCACCAAGAAACGAGACTTTGGTTCCCTTTCGAACTCTCGTGTTTCCTATCCAAACCGGTATTTCTTGTCACACAAACAAGACTACCTCGACTCCTATAAATAGGACCTCTCGTCCAACACAAAAAGAAACATTCTGACACAGCGATTATACGCATATCATACACACACATACATCCTCGATATCTACTAAAAATAATCCAAAGCAAATCCCGACATATTCCCGAAGAAGCCTCGAAACCCCGAGAAAACCGTCCAACCACACGTCCCATCACACGTCCAAACCGACACCTTAACTCATCCTGCACCATCTCGACGCTCCCAAGTTTAACCACTTTCCGACGAGCCTTATTCCGAGAAAACGAAGCATGTAGGTTGAGGGTGTAAATCAAACCCGATTCTTCTCTTTCTTCTCTTCCTTTCTCACGTTTTTTTTATGGGTCGTATCGTCGTCGGTCGTCTTTTTAATATGGGTCGTTCGTCGCATATTTATTATTTCTAATAATCGATACTACAAAAACTATTTTTGTTATAACGTTCTTAAAATACGATATCGATTCTCTAATCGTATATCGTATCAAACAAGAACAAAATTAATCAATTCTCGTTGATGCTAATAAAATCGTTACATCCTTTTTTTTAAACAAAATTCGACGATTTTATACGCGGAGAGAATTAACATCTTTTTCGTTCAAAATTATTTTTTCTTACTTTTCGTTCAAAACAAACTTTTTTTCAAAACCTTTCCTAAAATCATTCCGACTATTCGATATCGATTTCATAATCGAATATCGAATACGACGAATATCGAAAATATGAATCGGGTATAAATTAATCCATATTTGTACGCGATTTATAAAAATTAACGATTTTCGACAAAATAAAACAACCCGAACAGACTGCCACGCGAGTCGCGCGCCTGTCAGGCGACTCGCGCAACAGCCTGGTCCCCGGATCCAATTTTTTTGTTTCCTCGCTTTTCTATTTTTTATTCTTCTTCGAACCTTACATAAAAAGCGACTTTCGCGATATATTTCGATAAATACTTTTTTTTCGACCTCGGTCAACGCATGCTAATCCATCACGTGACATAAGTTTTTTCCAAAATCATGCATATTATTTATTTACATCTTTATTCAAATTATTCAATCATTACTAACTCGTTTTCTCGTGTTTGCAGCAATTTATTTATTTCTTTGTTTTATTAGACTAAAACGAACTTCACATGCTAAAATAACTTCGACGTTATTAGTTTTAACATGCATTAAACGACTTAGCAACCCATTTATTTTTCTCTCACATGTCTAGGGAAAATAATGTTTGCATATCATTCAACCGTCGAACTAACGCGTGTACATAAAAAACAAACGATATCTTAGTAAAGGCCGCTAAGTGCGGGCGGGGTTGGATGTTCTTAGTGAACTTCCCAACACGTACCCTCACCCCTTACTCAGAACCATGGTTTCCTGATGTCCGAATCCATTGGCAACGAGAGTCATTCAATATACCATATCCGATAATGTCGGTATCGGTATCAAATGCTAAGGGACGAAACCGATAAGTTCTAACATCGGAAATGGGCCATGTTTTAAATATGGCCCACTACAACATAGAGTGAGTTCGAATGGTTCCGAATAACCACAAAATTCGATGGCGACTCCTACTTCGATTTAAATTTCAATTCGACCCATCTCATATGGAGATTCATTCGCCTCCCCAAACCCGCGCGTGGCCGCGTCGGGGTGGACCTATGTCATGTCCACATAACCCCACAAGGAATCTACTCACTCATTATCAAACTAACAATAACATAAGCAAGAGGAAACATCACAAACATCAAAACATCCATAAAGAACAAACAAGAACAATAAACAATAATCAAAGATTAAAGCTTGATGATAAAACAAAGATTAAGAGAAAAGAAACTATACCCACTACAATAGGATGAACAAGATAAGAACTTGAATTAATAAGAAACCCAAATAAAACTCCAAGGTTGTCAAGCTTGGAAGTAATCTTCAAGAATCTCCTTAATACAAGACTAAATACTAGATTAAACAAAGATTAATTAAAGATTAACTAGAGATGAAAGGAGGCTAATTAGGGTTTTAAATGCTTAAGAGAGATCTAAAATAATCTAGGGTAAAGTATGGTGCTTAAACAATACAAGGAAGGAGTATTTATAAGGTTACAAGAATGAAGGAGGAAGATAAAAGAGTCACGTGCTGCAGCTTGCTCATCCCGCCCGGGACGGTTCGGTCCCGACCGGGACGGTCTGATCCCGACCGGGACGGGTTGGTCCCGATCGGGACGGGTTCAAAACAGAGCCACTGCAATATGCGCACCTCATCCAGGACGGGATGAGTTCCTTCCCGTCGGGGATGGGTCTTGTAGGCCTCCAATATGATATTTAAGGTCCCTCCTTGCTTCTTATGGGCTTCTCATCGACTATCGGGTCTCAGGATCGAGTCTAAGGGGCTCGGTATTGGGTCCCAAGGTCTCGGGATCGAATCCAAGGCATCGAGTGATCGTTCCTTCGCTTCGTTGGCTCCAAAAAGTGTGTGTATTGAGTCGGAATCGCTCCAACTCTTCATGAATGGTCTCGGGAACCTGAAACGAACTAGAGGAAGCATAAGTAGCCCATGAACTGCTCCCAAGGAGCGATTCCGCAGGGAAAAAGGGACCAAAACACGACAAACCAGGCACTACAAACTACACTTATCAACTCCCCCACACTTAACCCTTACTCGCCCTCGAGTAAGCACACGCTAACTACTAAACTAGCCGAGCGGGTATTAGCGCACCCTACGCCCTTTCAACTCACGCGAGAACACCTAGAGGATAAGTGCTCTCCGCAAGGCAAGTGAGGTCTTGCGACAAAACCGTGGATGCAACCGGACACAAAAACACATAAACAAACAAACATACAAACAAACAAACAAAAGGTTGCACCCAAGAAGAAACAAATACCGCTTCTCTCTAAAAAGTGGTGAAAGAAGCACCGGTTTAGGACTCAAGGCAAGTGACAACGTTCCCAAGCTAGCAATACAAACCAAAATGGACAAAACTCTAATAGTATGACGACAAAGCAACAAAAACGTTGGTAACTTACCTAGGTTCCTCCTAACCTTCTAAGAACGTACTACGGGACGATCGGCGGGATGGAAAAAGGATGAACCACTGTGTTAGTCGACACTGTAGGTAAGTGAGACCCCGCTCCCTTTTGCGATGTGCCAAGAGGGTCGTCCCATGCCTAAAACCGCTTAACTAGTCCAAGTAAAAAGGTGGATATGATTGCAAAATGAGGAAAGACCGACCATTACCGCTATCATCCTTCCTAGGGACTCGGTCCTTTGGTAGGCTCTTCACGGTAATAGTCGGTAAAAGGCTTATTTTTGGGATGTGGGGATTCTTTTTGTGAGACGGTTTTCTTTGGCATTTTCTTTCTTTTGCATATTTGCTTTTTGTGTTGCCATGCCATTTCTTTTTCTTCTTTTCTATTTTCTTTTTGGCTTTTTGTGCCTTTTCTTTTTCTTCAATCTTTTCTTTCTTTTTCTTTCTTTTTCTTTTCTTTGCCCTTTTTGTTGTAGGCATTTCTTTTTGCAACTAAGAAAGAGAGATTTCAACATATTGCAACTTTATTTTGTGGAAATGTGTAGGAGGTAGGGGAATGGGAGAGTTGGAAACGCGCTTTCCCTTCAAACCCACAAAAAGGGGAGAACTTGGACTAATCAAACAATTCCGAATACGGTCACCTAGGGGACGGGACTCGGCAACCAAGGCCTTTTCACACCGTGGGTGGTCGTAATGGTCAAAATGCAAATCCCGTAGTAAATCCCTAGTAAGCTAGGTGGACTCAAGGTAAGAAACCAACGAAATCATTGATTTAGGGTCATTCTACTGGACTAAAGTCCAAGACTTGATTCATACTACTAGAAAGGAAAAGTAAACACTTGCGCACTAGTCACTAAACCGGGTTTTCGAAAACCGTTTACACACTAGACACAAGTACACATCACAAAACAAAGACACGACAAAAACGAAAGAAAAAGAAGAAAAAGCAACAAAACAAAGCGAACACATAGACAACACAAACACCACCCCGAGCTTCCAAACAAGCCACCGAATCAACCACAAGTATGCACAAAGCTCCACCCGAGCACACCACATCACAATCTCCTCCAAACTCCTCAAGAGACAAAGGGGAAAAAGGGATAAAAGATGTTACCGGATGTCTTGAAAGCTCTCCAAAGATATCGGTGATTCAAGCAACCTATAAGGAAAAAGGGAGGCAAAACACGCACAACAAAACAAATATCCGAGACAACGACACAAAAGGAAAACACACAAAAGAAAATCTTTTTGATTTTTGCGAAAAAGTTTCAAATTTTTAGGATTTTTAAAGATTTTTCGAAAAACTAAGAAAATAAAACTAACTATGATAGAATATCGCTCCCCCACACTTAAGCCGAGCAATGTCCTCATGCTCGACCGTAGTGTATGGAGACGAAAAAAAGAAAAGAAAAGAATTTACGAAAATAAAGCTAAAAATCAAAAAGAAAAGTGGAGAAAAGGGTAGAATGTGTCCGGCCGGGGTGTAGTCAAGTCACCATGGGCCGAGACAAGAAAAGATATGGATGGGGGAAGAAATGAAAAAAAGAAATAAAAGGAAATGGGAGGGGAGGACTAGGTGTAATCAAATCACCTAGCCTGGATTCCGCCCAAATCCGACTAAATCCTACAAAAAGGGTGAAAATCTTGTAAAATTGGATTTTGAAATGACTCTCGATGTAGTCACGTCATCGAGAGTCGGGAGCAAAAATTATCAAGGCTCCGAGGGCCACCACGACACAAATGATAAGGGGAAGGGGAACTAGCAAAGGAAAACAAGCTATAAAAGACGGAAAAGAAAGGATAGTTGTCGTACCACGCGGTTAGCAACTCACTCGCTCCATCGTCTCATAAGTCAATATCGGCACGTAGCTAGTCGTCGTCATTGCTATTCCTCCCCAATCACGATATGGTTCCATGGTTGGAGCATAAAGGTATAATGAGATGGGTTTTGATGTGAACGTCGGTGTAAAGTGAAGAGAAAATGAGGTGAACATGTGTATATGAGGTGTAGGGGTCATATGATAAGGGCAAGGATAGGTAGGGAGGTTAGGAGGGGGTATAAAGTGGTAGGGTGGGCTCAAACGACGAAGAAAAGGCCAAAGGAGGAACAGGGGGCCATCCCGGTCGGGATGGATGGTCCCGGTCGGGATGATATGCTCGTTCCGGTTGGGAAGCCTTCGTCCCGGTCGGGATGACACTCCAGTAGACCCAATTTTTGTCACACTCATCCCGGACGAGATGACATCCTTCCCGGTCGGGATGGTTCATCCTTCCCGGTCGGGATGCACTCTTCTCGGCCGGGAAGAGTCTTCTAACTCTTTATAGCTCCAAAAGCTTGTTCCAAGCTTCAAAAACCGACTCCCCTTCACACAATCCAAGCTCTAACAATGACCACTCCTCTCTAGGATTCATCTTCACTTTGCACCTACCAAACAAGCTCAAACACAATCATCAAAGTCCCTCCCTCACATCACTCAATAAAATACCAAATCACAAGAATTTCACAAAACCTAAAACAAGGAGGAGATATATACAATAAGACGGTTCTTTTGGAACTCCGTCAAACCAAGGATGGTGCATTCTTCAATTCTTTTTCAACAACACTATACCAATTCCATCGCCATCAAGGGCACGAAGAAACAAATCGAAGGCTCTTGCAAAGTCTTCACTCAAGCTAGTGGAATACTAACCTCCACTCCAAGGATCATCACATCCTAGCCTTGACGTTCCCGGGGCATCCCGATCTACTAAGTTCAATGGCTTGAACTTGTACTTTCGATCCTTCGGTATATACCCAAACGTCCATCTATCCTCATGTGGCCCCAAGGGAGGCTCATCTTTCATCTTGTCTTGGCACTTATCTTCAAAATCATGATATGGGCATTCATCCGCCCCAATCTCGGAATCATCGTCCTCTATTCCATAGGAGTCGTTCTTCAAGCTTTTACTCGTCCCATCCCCTAGACCGATGTCCTTCATGGCGGTGATCATTTTACAAGACTCATCATTAGTAGGCGAAGTGTTGCCTTGGAGGTCAAACACGAGCTTCTCGTCGCCTAGCTCAAATGTGATCCTACCGTTCTTTACATCGATCATAGCACCGACGGTGTGTAGAAATGGGCGCCCAAGGATAATGGGAGTGATAGCATCTTCCCGCATGTCAAGTACAAGGAAGTCGACCGGAATGAAGAACTTCCCGATTCTAATTGGCACATCTTACAACATCCCCAAAGGTCGGTTGAGGGAACTATCGGCCATTTGGAGTGTAATGGAAGTACTCTTGAGCTCCTTCATCCCGAGTCGCTCACAAATGGAATAGGGAATGATGCTTACACTCACACCCAAATCACGTAATGCTCTCTCAATCTTGAAGTTGCCTATGGTGCAAGGGATCGAGAAACTACCCGGATCCTTCAACTTGGGAAGTGTAGAACCTTGAATAAGCTCGCTCACCACTCTTGTGAACGCTATAGTCTCTTCCTTGTCGACGGATCTCTTCCTAGCCAATATTTCTTTCATGAATCTTCCATATGCCGGGATTTAGGTAAGTAGCTCGGTAAATGGGACACTCACATCCAACTTCTTCACAATATTAAGGAACTTGTCATATTGGCTATCCACCTTGGTCTTCATTTGCCTTGTTGGGAAAGGCAACTAGATTTGAATCTTGTTTTGCTCAATAGGGGTGGACTTCTCAAACGACACTTTCCTTTTACCCTTGTCTTTTCCTTGAAGTGGGGGAAGCTTGTCTTCTTGGGGTTTCTCAATCTCCCATAAGACCTGCTCCTCTATTGGATTTTCCAAGCTCGAATCTTCTTGAATTGGAGACACAACTTCCATCATTGGTATATGCTCATTAGGGGGTGGGGGAGGGTTATAAGATGAACCGCTCCTCGTGGTAATAGCTCACGTGCTCAAATTTCGCCACTTCACCTTGAGGAGGTAATTGTCCCTTTTGCCTTGAAGAGCTACCCGAAGCAAGTTGAGCTATTTGGGTCTCGAGCATCTTCACATGAGCATCTCTTGCCAAGTTATCCCTTTGAAGTTGAGTGATGATTTCTTGTTGGGTTCTTTGTGTCTCCAATTGACTCCTTTGCATGTCCAATATTGACTTTTGCATGTCGAAATCCCGAGGGGGAGATTGTTGGTTAAGAGGAGTGTTTGTGATGGCTAGAGGAATGCCATAATCATGAGTAGGAGACCGACTCCTTGGCTTCCTGTCTTGTCGATTACCTTGAGTTGCTTGTTGTTGTTGATGGTTCCCTTGGAACCCATGAGAGTTGCCTTGATTAAGGCCTTGATTGTTGCCATGGTTGTAGTTTTGATGTCCTTGATTGAAATTCCCTTGTTGGAATCCTTGATTTTTGTTGAAGGTACCTTGGTTATTTTGCTTGAAGTTGTTGAATGGCCTTGGGTTGCCTTGATAACCTTGGTATCCTTAATTGTTGTCCCTTAAGGGAGGTGGAACATAGGGTCGGTGTTGTAGAGCTTTTTGTTGAGAAGCTTGGTACATATTAGGATAAGGGGCACCTTGTTTGAACGCTTGAAAGGCGTTCACTTGCTCAATACTTCCCCGACAATGTATAGGCTCATGTCCAACTATCCCACAAGTATCACACATCCCATAATAAGGTGTATGAGGCACAACTCCCAAAGCATTTACTTCACAAATCGAGTGTTGGTTGGAGGAACTAGCGCTTTGAACTTGATTGAGGTGGCTTTGGAGCTTCTTGTCAATGGTCTCCATGTGAGTTTTTAATTGAGCTCCAAGGTCAATGCTTAGTTGTGTGATAGCATCGACCTCGTGCCTACCTCCTCGATTCGCTTTCCTAGGCCTTGAGTATTGGGAATTGTGGACCGCCATCTCTTCAATTCTTGACCAAGTTTGGTCATCATCCACCTCGGTAAACCTTCCGTTAGATCCCATATTGAGTATGGCCCTTGAGTCTTCATATAACCCGTTCCGAAATTGTTGAACAAGGAACCATTGAGATAGACCATGGTGAGGGCAAGAGCGGATCAAGGCTTTGAATCTTTCCCAAGCTTCATAGAGGCTTTCTTCATCACGTTGTTGGAATCCCGTGATAGAAGCTCTCAATAGATTTGTCTTCTCCGGGGGATAGAATTGTTGGTAAAAAGCCAATGCTAGCTTCTTCCAAGTATTAATACCAAGAGTCGCCTTGTCTAACCCCTTGAACCATTGCTTTGCTTTACCGATCAAAGAGAAAGGAAATAGTACCCACCGGATTTGGTCTTGGGTTATTCCCGGTTGTGAAATAGCATCGCAATAATCCGAAAAGGTTTCCATGTGTTGATGAGGATCTTCGATTGGTAAACCATTAAATTGACTTCGCTCGACCAATTGGATAAATTGAGTCTTTGCCACAAAATTGTCGGTATATGCCTCCGGTAAAGCGGTTGGACCGGGCAAGACATCCTCCGTAAACGTCGAGTGTGAAGAGAACTTGGGCATTATTGGATATGCGGGAGAGGACGGTGTAGACGGTGTTGATGTAGAAGTAGAGGGGGAACTAGGTTGAGAAGTACCAAAAGGATTTATGAAGATCCCTTCGTATTGCCTTGAGGTTGCTCGATAAAGTCGGATCCTTGAGCTTGTTCTTCGGTGGTATTGCTAGCACTTGGTTGAGAGATTCTAACCCGGCCAATCGTCCGTTGGCGAAAGGCTCTAAAGAGTCTTTCCGGCTCTGGATTGAAGAGAAAGAATTCAACTCCCCCCCTAGGCATACACTACACACTAGAGCAAACGTGAGAACACCTAGTGCTTTATGGGCACTAGGCAAAGACAATAAGCAAGCACTTCCCAAGACAAAGAGAAAAAGAAGCTAAAGAAAGTAAGAAAAACTGCACAATATGCACAAGAGATAGAATAAGAGCACAAGAGGGGTAACTAAGTCTAGCTAATAAGCAAACTAAGTCTAAACATGCACCATCCCCGGCAACGGCGCCAAATTGATGGTGAGGATTTGCCGCGGGTCCTACCGATCAATAAATAAACAACTAATCCTAACGGTATCTAGGGTAAGTCGGGTCGTGTCCACGGAGACGGTATTGTAATGTCTAGACTAGGTCCACTCACAAACAAGGCTAAGTCACACAAACAAACACAAAGGAGACAATAATTGACAAACTATGATGGTTGAGAGGTATGGAAATGGACTAACAATGAACTAGTTATAGCAACAACTAATGAACAACTAAAGATTAACTAAGCAAATAAACTAGAGAAGATGATCGACTAAAGAGATAGAGAATTCAAATATGGAAAAGAGTAGGGTTAGGTCGGGTTCATAAGCATAGTAGGATGATTGGGTAATCAAGGGTGTAGGTGTCACTTAGTCACTAAGGTCGGTTTGCGCTCTCGCGCCAAAGCCAAGTCCGCACTCTCGTGTCTAAGACTAGACCCGAACATTCATGCAAGATGCTACTCAAAACACAAACATTCAACCACAAATTGAATACACAATGAGAAGGTGAGAACAAGCATGAGAAGCATTGGCCACTACTACCCATACAAGCAATACAACAAACGCATAGTGTGCCCAATAAGTGACTAGCAACAAATGAATCACCTTTACCCACAATCAAGCCCTAATCACCCATAATCCACACTTAATCCCCCTAATAACCCCACAAGAAATCTACTCACTCATTATCAAACTAACAATAACATAAGCAAGAGAAAACATCACAAACATCAAAACATCCATAAAGAACAAACAAGAACAATAAACAATAATCAAAGATTAAAACTTGATGATAAAACAAAGATTAAGAGAAAAGAAACTATACCCACTACAATAGGATGAACAAGATAAGAACTTGAATTAATAAGAAACCCAAATAAAACTCCAAGGTTGTCAAGCTTGGAAGTAATCTTCAAGAATCTCCTTAATACAAGACTAAATACTAGATTAAACAAAGATTAATTAAAGATTAACTAGAGATGAAAGGAGGCTAATTAGGGTTTTAAATGCTTCAGAGAGATCTAAAATAATCTAGGGTAAAGTATGGTGCTTAAACAATACAAGGGAGGAGTATTTATAGGGTTACAAGAATGAAGGAGGAAGATAAAAGAGTCACGTGCTTCAGCTTGCTCATCCCGCCCGGGACGATTCAGTCCCGACCGGGACGGTCTGATCCCGACCGGGACGGGTTCAAAACAGAACCACTGCAATATGTGCACTTCATCCCGGACGGGATGAGTTCCTTCCCGTCGGGGATGGGTCTTGTAGGCCTCCAATATGATATTTAAGGTCCCTCCTTGCTTCTTATGGGCTTCTCATCGACTCTCGGGTCTCGGAATCGAGTCTAAGAGGCTCGGGATCGGGTCCCAAGGTCTCAGGATCGAATCCAAGGCATCGAGTGATCGTTCCTTCGCTTCGTTGGCTCCAAAAAGTGTATGTATTGAGTCGGAATCGCTCCACCTCTTCATGAATGGTCTCGGGAACCTGAAACGAACTAAAGGAAGCATAAGTAGCCCATGAACCGCTCCCAAGGAGCGATTCCGCAAGGAAAAAGGGACCAAAACACGACAAACTAGGCACTACAAACTACACTTATCACCTTGTTGAGGTCTCGGAAGTCCACAGATACCCGCACCTTGCCGTCTTTCTTGGGTACCGGCACGATGTTTGCTACCCAGTCTGGATATTCAGACACCTGTATAAAGCTCGCTTTGAATTGCTTGTCGACTTCTTCTTTGACTTTGAGGGACCATTCGGGCCTCATTCTTCGGAGTTTCTGCTTTACCGGCTTGCACCCATCTTTGATGGATATGCGGTGTTCAGCTATTTCCCGGTCTATCCCCGGCATGTCCTTGTAGGACCATGCGAAGACGTCCTTGAACTCTTGGAGGAGGTCCGTGAACTGTTTTCTCTCCTCATGATCTAAAGATAGGCCCAACTTAAGCATCTGGGGCTCTAAAGTGGTTCCCACGTTAATGGACTCGGTTTCTTCGATTACCGGATCTCGGGACTCCCTTTGTTCGAGCTACTCGATCAGATGCGGAGGTAGAGGTACCTGTTTGTCGGACTTCTCAATGTCATTGCATATAAAATAATTGAATTTGAAATAATTTTGGAAATAAGACAAGTCGTCAGCAGAACGGTTTTCGTTATTATTATTAATGGTAAATTTTGAGAAAAGCTCGAATAGAGCGGCCATCTGCTCGTTGGTCAGTGGCGGGATAGGGAGAAGTCTTAGGACAGGCCCCGAGACCTCAGTGGAAGTGGCTAAAGGAAGAGGGGTTACAGACTCGACTCTAGCACCAGACCCTCTAGACTTGGACTCAGACTCCGACTCTGACTCTGACTCTGACTCGAACTCGGTATCCGGCATGTCTCCCTCGCCGCTGGTCAGCTTGTAGACCCGTCCTTGACTGTCGTTCCACTTGATGGTCTTCCTCCAGGCCCTTTTCCCGGTGTCCGTACCAACTTCGGTGATTAGCTTTGTTGGGTCAAACTGATCGCTGCGGAGGATCAGGTTGACCAAATCGTCTTTAGGAGCAGGGACGACCTTATCTTCTCCAAATAAGAGCCCCAGCACGGGCTCGGAGTTGTTCTCCCCTTCCTTGGATTCGGCTTGAACAAGGGTGAATATATCATCGGGGATGAAATTGCATTCCCGAGCCGTTTTGGTCTCGGGATATGTGATGGTGGGTTGGTAGAGGCCCACTTGAATAGCTCCGAAAACTGGAGTGACAAAATAATCAGTTAACTTCGGGCTATAAGGGCCTATGTAAGTACCCTTGAGAATGTTGGTGGCCTTGTGAATACCGGCCCGGACCACGTTTTCCGGGGTTATAGCGTACCCCAATTCGAACTGTGACTCACCATCGTTTAGGACCTCGATGATCTTCCCAGCTGGAAGATATGGCCTCGAGGTAGCCCCCGGTAAGTAGCCCAAGTTTTGTAGCATCGCGTCGATGCTAGTTGTGAAGTAAGGCCTGAAAAGATATTCTTCTTCGATCATGCCCACGAAATCAAATCCTCGCGGGTCAGCCCGGCTCGTAGCATTGCAGCTTGTTACGGTAATAGGGGTGGCCTCTAATGTGATGACACCGTCTTGAAGTGGCATCTTGACCTTCCTATGCAGGATAGAGGATACGGCCTTGACCGCATGGATCCAGGGCCTTCCGAGCAGCAGATTGAAGGACGAGGTAACATCAATCACCTGAAATTCCAATTCTTTTCCGATTGGACCTGTTATGATTGTCAGCTTAACGGCCCCGGCCACCGGTTTTGGGCTTCCATCGAAAGCCTGGTTAGTTTGCGCTGTCGGGAGATAGTCGGCATCGGTGATGCCGAGGGCCCTAGCGGTCGTTAGGGTAAGGGCATTCACGGCGGATCCGTCATCAATCAAGGTCATCGGGAGGTACTTTCCCCGGCAAATGACCGTAATGTATAGGGCCAGATTATGATTGGGCCCGAACGGTGGCAGATCAGACTCAGAGAAGGTGATGAGTGGACCTTCCTTCGACTTGCCCTTGAGATAGGGCATGATAGTGGCTACCATTTCGGCGGGGGTAACCTGTGAGTCGACCTTGACCTCATCGAGAGCCTTAGTCAGTGCTTCTCGATGTGCTTGCGAGCTAACCAGAAGTTATCATATGGTTAAGTCAGCTCGAACCCTCTTCAACTGCTGGACCAAAGCTTTGTCACTGCTCAGTTCTTCGAGGGTAGGATCCGTCCTGGTAGATTCAGTGACGGTTGTGGGAGTAGAGCGCCCGGCTGTGGCGAGGTGGTTAGTGGCTAAGGCTTTGGACTTAGGCTTTCGGACCTCTTCAATGGTGATGGGGACAGCTTCCCCTTTAGCCAGGTAAACGTCGTCCTCGTCATCGAACCATATCCCGTTGATTTGTGGGATAAAAGGGGAAATAAGGTGAGAACAGTCGATTACCTCTCCCGTGAATATAGCATGGGCACTGAACGGGTTTTCTTTGTTGCTCGGCTTGTCCCCGGGCAACGGTATTTTCCCGCTTTCGATCAG
This sequence comes from Agrostemma githago, assembly GCA_958450325.1. Lineage (NCBI taxonomy): Eukaryota > Viridiplantae > Streptophyta > Magnoliopsida > Caryophyllales > Caryophyllaceae > Agrostemma > Agrostemma githago. The sequence goes on from OY288242.1 coordinate 10,627,130, forward strand.
ATCTTGGATCAGATGCTTCAACTTCCAGCATTTTTCAGTATCATGCCCGTTACCTCGATGATACAGGCAATAGGCTTGAACATTGTAGCTCTTGGGCGTTTTCTCCACTGGAAGTTCGGGAGTCGGGCCTATTGGTTGGATCAGGCCCTTTGAAGATAGCCTTTGTAAGGCATAAGTATAGGTAGTCCCTATATCTGTGAATATCCGATTTGGCGTATTCTTTTTGGATGAAGTGTCAAGCATATTTACCTCATCGAAGATGCTGCGAGTTGCAGCTACAGGTGTGGGCTTGCTCACAGATGAACTGGCCCCTTGATAGCCCTTGGTAGAGGCCTTAGTCAGGCTCTCTAACCTTAGGTCATCCTCGATTCTTGTGCCCATTTCAGTAAGGGCGGCAAAATTGGGGATGATTGCATACCGGAGATGGACCCGGTAGGATGGGAAGAGGTTCTTGACAAAAGCCTCCACTAGCACTTTCTCGTTGGGCTTATCAACCAGCTTCACACTCTCGGCCCGCCATCTTTGCAGATATTTGGTGAACCCTTCTTTGGGCTCTTGGGCCATCACTTCCAGAGTACGCATTGTAGTCTGGATCTCGGTCTTATCAGCGTAATTCCGAGCAAATTCAGTCGCCACATCATCCCAAGTCTTGTATTTCTTGGGATCGAGCCTGTAGAACCAGGCCTTAGGATGTTTTTCAAGGGAGGAGGGGAATAAGTGCTTGAACATGGCAGACTTTACTCCCTTGACTGCCATAAAATCTTTGAAAGCCCGGATGTGACGGACCGGGTCTTCAGTACCCTCAAACATTGGAATTCCCGTAAGGTTGAGGTTAGCAGGTAGCTCGTCATTCAAAGGTGAATAATAACAAGCATTTTAAGTGTGGATCGAGTTGTTTGTCGACAGGTGGACCTGTTCTTCGAGCCTGCGAACAACGCCGATTAGTTCAGCTATGGGCCCAGTGGGCTCAGATCCTTCAACAGGGGTCGTCTTCTTTGCGGCGCTCAGGCGGGTGGCTAAAGTTGCTTGGTTAGCCTGGATGGTAGTTAGTTGAGTCTCGATCTTGGTCAAAGCTTATTTCAATTCGTCCATCTTGCGTTGATATCTGGTCTCGGGTGGCCTGTCTGTAAGAACACCGCCTGATCAGAAACTAGCCCAAAACCCGGAATAGAAAGTACATCCTGAACAAAACTGAAAAGGGAAATGACTCGGAAAAGACACCTAGACGGGTGACTTGTGATAAGTGGGCCTTCTTTAGGATTAGGCGGGTGGGCCGAGTCATGTTCGAAAGAAGGTCCACGTGAGACATCCCCAGACTTTGGACTCGATTTGTGTAAACGGGCCCTCCTTTGTAGGAGTATGTCCTACGTAGGCGGGCCGGGCCTTAGTCTAATAAGGCGGACTGGGATAGGGAAGAAACCCGTGATGTAAGATCGACAGAGTTTCGACGCCAAAGACTTCGACGACTTATGACATGACCCGACACTACTAAATACAGGAAGTCCTAAGAAGAGGAAGGTTTTGAAAATGGATTATTTTTGGAAAACCCGAGCAAACTCGGGGAAGGGCCCGATTTTTTGAGAAAATCGGAAAGTATATCGGGCCACAGGTTTGAAAGTTCGAAACTATTTTCGAGTTTTAAAATGGGCAGCATACCGGCTAGAAATAGGCTATTTTGAGTAAAATCATAAGTCCTAAATTCGGTATATGTCCCGGGTTTTGAAATTGGATATCTTGAAAAAGATGTAATTTTTGAAAAGTTGACGGTTTTGAAAACGACACGGAAACCAAGTAGCATATAGTCACGCAAGCATTATAACGACGCCATGTATGCTTTACACTAAGTCTCGGTCGGTCTATAGAGGGTCTATACCAGTGTACATAGTCTAGACGTTGATCGGGACGGACTTCCTAAGTCGAGTTGATCTTAGAACATGCCGCGAAACCCACTCGAATCGACTATGGACACCTTTGACATATCCATATTGGAGGACATCACGGTATAGTGGGACGTCGGTCACGAGTACCGGCCCGGGAAAATATGGGGTTATGCATGAACGGTAAAACTAAAACGCGTATTGTACTAGTCAAACGATTTCTATTCGAGTCTCACCCTGAGGATGCTGATGGTAAGTCACGCATCAGTTAATCCCCAGTGGAGTCGCCAAATTGTGGACATGACATAGGTCCACCCCGACGCGGCCACGCGCGGGTTTGGGGAGGCGAATGAATCTCCATATGAGAATGGATCGAATTGAAATTTAAATCGAAGTGGAGTCGCCACCGAACTTTGTGGGAGTTCGGGCCCGTTCGAACCCACTCTATGTCGTAGTGGGCCATGCACAAAGTATGGCCCATTTCCGATGTTAGAGTTTATTGGGCTCGTCCCTTTGTATTGCGATAGCGATACCGTCACTACCGGTTATCGTGTATAGAATGACTCTCGTGCGCCAACGGTTTCGGGCATCCGGAAACTGAGGTTCTGAGTAAGGGGTGAGGGTACGTGTTGGGAAGTCCACTAAGAACACCCAACCCCTCCCGCACATTAGCGGCCTCTACCACTACTACAAAAACCGTGATTTTGTGACGCTTTTTAAGGTGATTCTCGGCAGAAAAAAGCGTCATAAAAAAACAATTCGACTCTTGACAAAAGCGTCAGTATTTGGGCCGTCAGTATTTAGTGACGCTTTTTTCCGTCACAAGTTTCGTCACTTTTTTGCGTCGAGTATTCTTCATTGACGCTTGTTTCCGTTGAAAATCTTTGGCCAAACATGTTTCACCCCAAGTACCCTGGACGCTTATATGCGTCACATGTTTTTTTTTGCGCCATGTGGTACTAGTTTATGACATTAAAAAGCGTCAAATAGATAACATATTTTTCAGTCAAGACACTTATAAGCGTCAATAATATTTTATATTGCTAGTTCATGACACTTAGAAGCATCAATAATATAATATATTGCTAGTTCACGACACTTAGAAGCATCAATAATATAACATATTGTCAGTTCAAGACACTTAGAAGGGTCAATAATATCACATATTGTCAACTCATGGCAATTAAAAAGGTCAATAATATAACATACTGCCAATTCATGAAGCAAACCGTAATTTGACTAGTATATATCCAAAAAAAATCATCAATTAAATATATTACCAATTTAAAAGGTGCATTATAATTATTCATCCTACCGTACAAGAGAAATCGAAAAAAAATCGCTACAAATATTTACGTACAAAAATAAAGAATGTATAAGATAGGACAAAGTCCCATATTAAGTCCGACTGATTTGTTCAGGAAAACGAAATCGCGAGAAGTCGACACTTCCCGATAGCCAACTGGAGGTCAACAATTATTTTCTCAATCCACCAACAGTTTTGGATGGCTTGGTCAACTCACTAAGACATTTACTCATATTAGACAATACTTGTACTAGTGTTGCTTCAACAAACTGCAATTCATGCGAGAGCTTTCTTTCAATATTACCCAACAAATAATCCCTGTACATGCTCACTTTCCGAAAAACCAACAAAATTCTGCAAAAAAAGATGAAAATTCTTTATGTCTCAAATTGTATTAGTTTTAGCCAAATCGCATTAATCAAGAGCATATGAATAAAAAAGTCTTGCATGAGATGGTATCGTTGTGATACTAAATCAACTAGTCCAAATGGCTAATGAATTGGTCTTTACATGCTCATAAAAAGGTTTTTTCTTACCTGACGAGCTGAAAGGGTGCTATAATAATGATTCCTGCTTGGATATGTCAAGGTTAGTTTCAATTATCTCCATTAACTGTACATATCAATAATCATTACTCCCTCCGTCTCGGTCATTTGTTGTTCTTTTATATTATTTGTGAGGGGTATTTTAATCAAAGAACAACAAATGACCGAGACGGAAATAAAGAGTAATAGATTAAGTACCATTATTAAGCTAAAGAATACTCCGTAGTAGCAACGTAGTCAAAGAAATACGATTGTATGATAAAATAAACCATAATAAAGGGGTAGTAAATTAAATATTAGCAATTAAGGAGTAGTAATTTATAAGAGATGTGAGTCAAAGAAGGGGATACCTTACGTTTTGGCTTATTCTTCAAGATTGCATTCACTAGTTTCACCTGTTCACACGCACAAGTTGACATAGATCACAACTCTAAGAAATTTAGAGAAGGAAACTAACATTAAATTGTCTAGAAAAGGCTTTATAGAATTATGATGCCATCAAATTTTTAACATACTTACAGGTTACTATATACAACCACGTAGAGATTCTAGCTAGCTGATTCTAACAAGATGTCACCTTAAACCTTTGCATTTTAGAGATTCTAACTAGGTGATTAGGCTACGTAGAAACTAAAACTCTCAATGTGGCATATAAAGAATTCCCTCCTTACACGCATTCTATAGTTGTAATTGAAAAATTCACTTGATAACAATAGAACATCAAACACATGCATACTCAGTGTGGAACATGATGTGAAGGAATGCATTACCTCCTTACACATATTCTAAAGAAGATAATTTAAAATTGACCTGATAGGCATAAAATATGAAACAATAGAATACTCATCAAGGAACTTGTAGTAAAGGAATGATTAAATGATCTCTAATCAATGGAGTTCGTCTTTTTAAAATCATGAAAGTGCCAAAAGTTTCACCAGAAAGGTAGATATTCAACCGATTCAAGAAATTTGTGACAAACAAATTAACCAAGTACGAGAATCAAATGAGCCACCTGCAATTATCATGTGACAAGAGAATCGATCAATAACCAAACATTTAATAATATACATGTACGTAAGTTGCACATAAATCTCTACATATCAATGAAAATGCACTACTAAATAAGAAAAGTTAGTAGCATTAGATGGTTGAGATGCAATTAACTTCATTTTCTCCTCTTCCTCTGCAATTGTTTTGTTCACTACCGGCTTAATTTCCACCCACTTTCACTAATCAATCAAAAAGAAAATGAATAAATTTACACTTATTTTTTTTCTCTTGCTCGTATCATTGAATGTAACAGAGCGTTTAATGAGGTACCAAAGTCTAGGAACAAAGATTGCGAAGAGACTTAGATATGCATAATAACTGGCAGGCCAGCACCCAACACTGACGACATAATCAGTGGTAAAATAGGAATTTTATGAAGTTCATCAGGTAACTTAGATGCTAATTAAATGGAAACAATGAAATTTGTATGTTTAGCGGTTCATTATGTGGAGTACAATTGTGAAATCTCTTTCCCCTTTATATACCAATTACAAGAGGGTTAGAAATTTTCATAGCTTTTTTTATGGAGCCTAATTCTTCAGATCTACTAGTATAATCTAAGTCAACACTAATGGCTTACACAAAAATATCAACAACAATAAGGTTTTGTAATTAAAATAAAATTAGGTTAAAATTTGAGGAAAAGGATACAGCAAACCAAGACAACTAGTTCCACCTTTTGATCCTGAAACTCTTTTCGATTCCCCTTATTTGACTCCAGAAACGATGAACCTTGAAAATGAAATTGAAAACCAACCCAGAATTTAATCAGATGATAAACCCTGAATTAAGTTCAAATCAAACACTAGTTTAGAACCAGTCTCCAACCAAATTAAACAAAACTCTAGAAAAATAAAGGATTTAGATTGAAAGACCAACCTAGGATTGGAGTTGAACATGGCGTTGTTGTTGACGGGTGTGGTTGGTGAACCTGCAGCGTGTAGTGGAGGATAATCTGAGTTTCTATGGGTTGAAGGGGGAAATGAGAAGACATAAAAGGTGCGGCGCGCGGTGCGGTGCAAAAGTTTTAATTTTCGAAGAAGCGCTCACCAGCTGTTTTTATCAATTTATTGAATGTGGACTTAAAAGGTGTACAAATAAGGAGGGATGCTGTTTATAGAATTTGACGCTTACAAAAGCATCAAAAAGGTTAGAGATATACTTGATGTATGAGAATCTTATTTTTTTATTTAATTACTTGGATTCCATCATTAATTAGGCCTTAATAAATGGTCTTTCATTAATACTAATATTACTTTAATAATTAATAGAGTTTATATTGGTCCATATATTTGTACGGCCAGCAGTTACGTACGTCAAGTATAATTGTATACAATTTCGTATTTTTGGCACATGTATCTATATCTTCGATATTTGGTTTGTGTTTTGTGTAATTTTTTTTACGATTATTTTTTATGCAATGTATTTACTTAAACGTTTTTAAATATGATTTAAATTTAAGTATTTTAATGCACATTTGTTTTTTTTTTGTGCGAAAAACACATTTGTTATTAAGATACATTATTACTTATACAGTTTTACATCGTTCGGTTACTTTTCTTAAATTTGTTTATTTGTACTTTAGCATAAATGATGTATTATTAATGTTGTACGATTATTATTTACTAAGATTGATCGTTGTATCATACGTATAAACAAAATCGTTTTACTTAGATTTAGAGTGCAATATATATACACACGTAATTTATTCGAGTTACGTCCGTGTTTAGTCGATCGACAAGAATTATGTATATGTTAATTAATTATGCATTTTCGTCGTTTGGCTGTAGATTTGTTGTAAACAGTCGACTGAACTGATTATTTAGTTGGTCGTTCGTCAACATTGTATGTATCAGCTTTTGTTTGATAATATTGAAGATGTGTTTTTGTCATTATTATATTTCATCTTATTTTATTTTTGCATACGTACCAAATTAATTTTAATAAAAAAATATTTGTATGAGATAAAACCATTATTGTTGTTGGGAATAAACAATTTATTAAAAAGATGTTCATCCCTTGTAATTTTCTCTATAAAGTTGAACTAATATAGTGATTTAAATTTATTTTGAGCGATTTGGCAAGGTTAGGTCAGTTCATTGACAAATGACCTTAAGCAGTATATTTAGTCGTTCGATCGGAACGAAAGTAAAGTCGATTGATGGTACTCATAAATTGGTCGGTTAATTATCGACTGAGCTTCATATGCATTTCAACATTGTACCGCCTTTTTTTTAATTGTCTTATAATATTGAAGACATAGTTTTGTTGTTATTTTCTCCATCTTATTTTTTTTTTGACATAACAAAATATTTTCTCCATCTTATTTTCTCCGTCTTATTATTTTTTCCATCTTATTTGCCTTTTTTTTTGTCTTAAGGAGTATATTTTGTCACTGGATCGTAACCAAAGGTCATTCAACTGAACTAATAACGACGTTAACGTGGCCGGTCGATTGATCTCCATATGTGTTTGAACATTGTATCGTATTTTTATTCCATTTTATGTTATTTTTGCATATGAAATTAGTTTTGAAATAAAAACATGTAGAAAAGTCATTAATATCGTACGCTGAAATTATGTTTTTTCCGCTCTTATATTTTTTCACAAAAAAAACACATTACCAAATTAAATGTTAATGAAATTCAACAATATCTTTAAAAGGCAGCTTCATGAGAAAAAATGAAAGATTGTTTTTGGGAATTAAGAAAAAAATACAAGTACATCAAAAATTATTTGAAAAAAAGAATTTTATTTTTAAAATGACTTACAAAATTTTAGTAAGAAATGACTCCGTAGAAAATTTTAATTAAAAAAATTAATTAAAATAAAACTTAACGTTTTATAGGTCCACTTAAAAAAAGAATGGAATTAAACAAATACGGAGTATATTAAAATACTCCATATATATACTTATACGTATAGATGATAAGTACCGTGTACTGGATGTACCGTACATATATACACATACAAAGGGGGATACATACAAATATATACTATGTGTTAATATATATATATATATATTACTAGTAAATTGTATTTGAAAAAAAAGGAGTAAATATTATACAAATACCAAGAAGGTTAGGTGAAAATTAGATGGGAAGATGATTAAATGAATGAATCTTTCAAAAGTGAGATTCTTTTAGTTCGCCATGTGGCACAACAAGGGTGGTGGTGTATGAGGTCTCCTATACACTAGGTGTATCTCTATCATCTTTCCAAAAGCATCAATAAGAAAACGTCATTAATGTAAGGGATTTGTTGTAGTGTACTAGGATAGCGAATGATTTTTGAATACGCGCGTTAGTTGAACGATGAAATGTTATGCAAACATTGTTTTCTCTAAGCATGTGAGAAATTGAATGGGTTTCTATGTCGATTTAATGCACTCAAAATTAACGTCAAAGTTGTATTTTAGCACGCGGGTTCATTTTAGTATAATAAAATAAACAAGAATTAAATCAACAAAAGAACAAACGGTTAGTAACGGTACAACGATAATAACGGTTTGCAAAGATGTAATATGATATGGAATGATGCAAATAGGATGATGCAAAGTTTTGAAAGTTTCACGTGATTAATTAGACACATGTCGACTTAAGTCATAAAAAGGTATTAACGAGACTTGAATGACTTGTAGGACTCACGGTTTGACGTGATAAAGGGGCCACTCGACCGAGTCATTGAGGGACTCGACCGAGTGGACCTTTGAAGAGGCTTTTGTCCCGTATTTTAGACCCTACTCGGTCGAGTTATTGACCAACTCGGCCGAGTACGTCGCCACTAGATCGAGTCATTGCGAGACTCGACCGAGTGGAGGTCGAAAAAGCATTCTTTTCGTGTTTTGGGGTGCCACTCGACCGAGTGGGCTAGGCACTCGGTCGAGTGCTCCCTGTACGAACTAGGGTTCGCTTGCAATTTTGTTAATGATTTCGAAATTGCTTTTGATTTTGCTAAATTGATGACTTTGTCGAATCGGGCATAAATATTGTGTCATTTATACTCGGTTCTAATTTTGATACTCGTCGTATCCCATATTCGATCATTGGATCGATATGGAATATTGGAGCGAAAATTCGTAGAAAGAAAAATAATATAAGTCCTTTTAATTTAATTAAAACGGTATGGATTTCCTCCGCGTTTATAGTGTTGTGACTCTAACGAGTCGTGTGACATCTATTTTAGCATCAACGAAAAAAATCGCGTTAATTAATTTATTTGACTAGATCGTTAGATTCGACATCCAATTATGGAATTGGTATTGAATCTGAAAGATCGACGCTTTGCTTGAACTGAAAGACTTGATTCCCTCCGCATCCCGACATCATAATTAATTCTTGCGAATTGTTTGATGTCGGGTCCGCATCAACGGGTTTCGACCCTTATAAAAAAAATGCTTCTAAAATAGCTTTCAGAAAATCGAAGGAATATGCGATTGAATGATGATGCGAACGAAATAAATATTATTGTTTAAGTTGACTCGCTTCAATAATCAAATGCTAGGGTGTCGGGATAAGCGACCGGCAACGCTGAGTGCAATACTCTTGTATATTCGGGTTTCCTTATTCCGACATCCTTTGCACTCGACACAAATCCACAAGTATTTTAAGGTCTTTTAATACCAACAATATTAACGATATTATGATGCAATAAAAACGATAAAAAATAAATAAAAACGACTCTTATGACAATGAATGACGGGAGAAAGGAGGAGAAGAGAGAAAAGATGGGATTTGGCACCCTCAACCTACATGTTTCTTATGCTCGGACGGGACTCGTAATTGTGGCTAGCACGGGAGTGATCGAGATGTAGGCTAAGTTGTGGTGGTTTAGGGTTTGTCTCCTAAGCTAGGGTTAGGGTTTGCTAGTGTAGTATTAGGGTAGAATTAGGGTTGTAATAATGTGTAAAAAAGAGGTGAAAAGTTGTGAAATTGTGTGTGCATGGAGGGGTTTATATAGGCATTGCCCTCCTCACCCGGCTAGAGTTACTCGACCGAGTAGCCCCTTGACTCGGTCGAGTGGCCCAGACGTCAGCAGCCGGGCCCAAATGAGGGCCCACTCGATCGAGTGGGCTGAGCACTCGATCGAGTGGCTCAACTGGGTCGCACGATTCCGGCGTTTTGGACCGTGGATGGGTTTTTGATGGGTTTTGTATTTGGGTTGAGTTTTTTGATGCTTGAATGGTTGTTTTGTATGTCTCGGAAACGACTTTGACCGGGGTTGACCCAATCGCTAAAAGTCGGTTTTATTTCCGATGTCGGTTTTGACCCAAATTAGTCTTGTTTGACTGAAAACGACCCACTGGGCCTGAATTTGAGTCCGTTTCGTGAGATTTGTACTCCATAAGTGCTTAAGTCAACAACTAATGATTTTGAGCCCACATCCAAGCGCGTAAAAACACGTTAGCGTCCGATCATCATCGGGTGTTTTTTGGAAACTGCCATAGACACCTGGCAGTCAAAATGCGGGTGTCTACAGGAAGGCTCCTAAGCAAGAGGATAAACGGCAAGGAACGCTCCTAAGCAAGAGGATAAACTGCAAGCATGCTCCTAAGCAAGAGGATAAACTGTAAGCCGGCTCCTAAGTAAGAGGATAAACTGCAAACGCTCCTAACCAAGAGGATAAACGGCAAGGAAAGCTCCTAAGCAAGAAGATAAACTGCACACACACGCAAAAAAACAGAAAAAAACAAAAAAAAAACCACAAAAACAAAACAAAACCCACAAAAAATTATCCCACGAACTATGTTAGCCTGATCTTGTAAAACAACGTCTGTGTTTTGCTAGTACGTAGGCAGCTCGAGTGAACATGTAGCTTGAGTGCAGCCACCCTTCCAAAATAACAAATAATTGCTCCTGGCCCACAAGATCATAAACTGTGAACGGCTAAATAAAAAAAATCGTATCGAGCGGAGCTTCACAAAAAAAAAATCATCACTAAACGACGCTTCATAAAATTCTTCATCAAGGCAGAGCTTCTCTACTAGAAAGTCATGATGGCCCAAACAGGTCCCCTCATGACAACTCAAGTAGGACGAAGTGATGCAACCTGGAGTATCTTCAAAGTAGTCCACGCCAGTCATCGAGAAAGGCTTTCTTCATAGGAGCATCGTGATGACCCAAACGGGTTCACCTCATGACAACTCTGTGTCCTCCCTCCGTGGCTCCTCATCTCCATGTCCTCCCTCCGTGGCTTCCTTCGTAGGAGCGTCGTGATGACCTGAACGGGTTCACCTCGTAACAACTCGGGTGCCTCCTTCATGCGAGCGTCGTGATGACCCGAACGGGTTCACCTCGTAACAACTCGGGTGCCTCCTCCATACGAGTGTCATGATGACCCGAACTGGTTCACCTCGTAACAACTCGGGTGCCTCTTCCATGCGAGCATCGTGATGACCCGAACGGGTTCATCTCGTAACAACTCGGGTGCCTTCTCCATGCGAGTGTCGTGATGACCCGAATGGGTTCACTTCATAACAACTCGGGTGCTTCCTCCGTCGGAGTGTCGTGATGACCCAAACGGGTTCACCTCATAACAACTCTGAGTGCTCCGCTCCTCAACTCCGTGTGCTCCCTCCATGGCTCCTTACGAGGAAGTCGCGATGACCCAAACGGGCTGAAGGTGATAAATCGTCGGGCTGAAATTCTTTTAAAAAAAATCTTCAAATCGAAGCTTCACAAAAAAAAAATCTTAAGTGAAGCTTCACAAAAAATATCTTCAATCAAAGCTTCACGAAAATATCTTCAAACTGGAGCCTCGTGAAAAAAATCTTCAAATCGAAACTTCCCACAAAAAATCTTTAATCCAAACTTCACACAAAAAATCAACTGTTCAAAACAATAAATACAAAACAAGTTAAATAAACTGCAACAAATTTTGGTGTTATATTAATGTTTTGACAAACACTCCTAAGCACATAGTAAAGCCACGTCTTTTTTACAAACACACATAGTAAAGCCACGTCTTTTTTACAAACACACATAGTAAACCCATGTCAATGATGATTCACATAAAGCACAAGTAATTAATTCATCATGGATAAAGTAAGATTCAAAAAGGATACTTTGCCCATAAGGGTGTTGCCTAGTGGTTAAAACTTGTGGTCATTGGCCCAAGGGTCTCAGGTTCAAGCCCCTGCAGGCGCGAACTTGTGGGAGTTGTATGGCTTGAAACTATGCCTTCTAGACTTCGAGCTTGTCGCCCACGGGCGGTTTACCTTGGTGTGCGTGGTTTGCAGGCTATGCGTACACCCGAGGGTTTACCCAGAGCGCACCTAAATGGTAGCGGCTGCGGGTTCCCTCGCTCATAAAAAAAAGATACTTCAAAAGAGAGAGAGAGAGAGAGAGAGAGAGAGAGAGAGAGAATAGCTTCCTCGAAGCCCTAGTATTGCCGGCAAGGTGCACAAATCAGAAGCAAATTGTTCAACCAGCGGTAAGATTCTACCCGGCGGGTTCCCTCCTTCATAAAAAAAAGATACTTCGAGAGAGAGAGAGAGAGAGAGAGAGAGAGAGAGAGAGAGAGAGAGAATAGCTTCCTCGAAGCCCTAGTATTGCCGGCAAGGTGCACAAATCAGAAGCAAATTGAAATTAAGTAAAATCAAGCCAGCCATAGTCGAGAAACTCTTTCAAGAGGGAAACAAGACTAAACAACATCAAGGTTGAGGATAAAAAGGCCAATAGCAAGATGAAAAGAGATGAAGAGGACACAAACAGAACAAGTCTAAAAGGGAAAAGAGGACGGAGAAATTAAAAAGAAAGCAGGATAGCATAAAGATGAAATTTGGCATAGAGAATGAAGACGTACCTCACGTACATGAGAAGATACACAAAGGCATTGAACAGGAATACATACAATTTGTCTGTTTATATAGTTTGGAGGGAGCCTTAACCCTAATTAAGAGGAGATAAGGAACGATTTTGATTATCATGAAGGATGGAAAGTATTTATTAAGGCTTTCCAAAAGACAAGAGTATTGCGTTTCCTAAATCATTGGTCACAACTCATGATGTCTCGGCAACTCTTTGGTATGGAGTCACATAATGATAAGGTGACGTAAAAGTCTGTCTGTCTCAAAGAAAAGGCGGGGTGATCGTAGGATTCCAAGTCATGTAAATTCACGCGCTCCTTGAATCGCCCGTCAAGTCGGATAATGACAGGGTGACGATGAAAAAAAAAGATAGAGATACCTGTACGACAAGTCCGGTGCTCGTCGACTTCCAAGTCAAAGTCAAACAAAAAAAATGTTCGAGACCCTGCCACTCCAGAACACTCAAACGGTGTACGTGACAAGCTCCCGAGGGGGCAATTTGTAGCCACTAAAAATTTATTAAAGTGCCGAATAAATAAAATTAATTAATTATTTTGAGTTAATACGAAATTTTAGCTCAATTTAATTATTTTGCCCCAAGTAAAAGAAATATGGGTCGATCCGAATTACAAAATGAACCATTTGGATCATTAACCCCGAAAATAAGACAAATTGGGTCAATGTCCCTAATAAACCCATAAATGAGCCCGTGACTACAAAAGTCTACCAAGGAGAACCAAAACTCTATAAATAGAGTCATTCTCAATCATTTGAAGGCAATTGGAGAATTCGGAAGCAAAGGATCCAGAGAGAGAAAAAGACAAAAAGTCGCTACAAGCCTCTCCATCGCGCCGCCTGCTCAGAAGATCCAACGATAAATTCAAACACTCGAGGGAGATTCAAAGTCATCGCGACCCTCTCAAAACATCAAGTTACAACACGCGCAAGGCAGCACAAGTCAGCTACGCACGTGTCCGTCACGTATACGGCGTATTAGAATTAGAGGATACATTAAAGATTATACACGAACTTTTTTGATAAATTATTAATAAAATTTATTTGTTTTCCTTGTTTTGTATTTCACCTAGTTGTGATAGAAAATTCCCAATATCTTCACTCTCTTCCTCTGTTTTTTCCCACAACGAAAATGATGTTTTTTCATCTATCTATTATTTTCACCTTTTAAATAGACTCCATTCTTTTTCTCCCTTCTTGTTTGTCACTTTGGTTGTATTTGTCCCTTTTCAAGATGTTTACATGAGGTTGATTTTTAAAATGGCGAAATTCCTCACCCTTTCTCCAAACCCCCCATCGATCCCCTCCAAAATCTTCACCCCTTCATCAAAACTCCATTTAGTATACCCTCGACGATTCAATCTTTGTACAAAACCCAGTTTCCGAAACTCTAATCCCCCTTTCAAGGTTTTGAGATCATCCTCACAAGGTACGGAGTGCCCAGTTCCAGTAGAGCAGCAACCAATAAATGAATACCAGAACCTCTCAAATTCACTGCCTTTTTCGTGGGCTGCGGCTGGATTTGTTGAGTACACTTCAAGGTTAGTGGCGACAGGCCTCTCTTTCGGGCTGTTAGTGGGCCTGCCCGTTACATGGTTCGGGTCTCATGACCCGGTTAAGCTGCTATTAGGCTCTATCTCTAGTGGCTTGTTTGTTGCTACTTTGGCTGTCTTGAGGATGTACTTGGGTTGGGCGTATGTGGGCAATCGCTTGCTCAGTGCTACTGTTGAATGTAAGTTTTCGTTGCAACTGACAAAATGATGTGATGCTGTAATGATCACTGATGAGGCTGCTGTTTCATCATATCTGGTTTGTGTTTGGTTGCAGATGAAGAGACTGGATGGTATGATGGTCAGGTAACAATGTCACTTGTACAAGTTTTTTTTTTTTTTTTTTGGAGGGTCGTTATAGGCTTGAGGTCACATATTTTTAGGGTCGTTTGGTTGTCCTCTTAAATTATGGGAAGTTCCACCTCCCATGAATTGATAAATTGGGATGCCGTTTTATTAATCATTTCATGGGAATTGTCACTTCCTTCATAATGGAGATCAATAGGTCAGGAGCTCGAGTCGTGTAGATAGAGGGATTCGAACCCGTGTCACTTGTATGAAATATTGTCAATACAACCAACTCTACCACTTTCTACTTAATGTTACGGAGTACATATCATTGGAAGATTTGTATTAAATCTAAACTATTTTTCAAAACTTTCAAGTATTATAAAGAAAATAATAGCGTAAAATATGGATTAATTTATAAAGAAAATAATAGCGTAAAATGTGGATTAATTTATAAACTTAAAAATGTCGTAATTTTTTTTTGTGCCCCCCTAGGAGGGAAATCCTAGGTCCACCACTGCCTCCGACCTATTTTTTGAGTCAACTATTGAGTGAGAAAGTACCTGTACTATAGCCGGCTAAGGAGTTAAAGGTACATTGAGGACCTAAACTACCAGGCAATTAAGCGCTAAGGACCTAATGTATGATAGGGTAGCATTGAGGACGATTTGCCGTTTGTGTCTGCCGTTATGTCCAACATTAGTGCTACTATGTCGTGACTCGTGAAGTAGCACTCGTTGAGGGGGAGTTATATTTCCACACATGTGAAAGACGGGGGATTGATGAAAGCTTTCCCATGTGTGGAATGGAGTTTACTCCTCTTATCACAAGCTGTTCTTAACACCAAACCTTGGAGGACTTATTGGTGGTGTACTGGTCTGTACTCTCTGTGCTATTAGTCTTTTGCTAAGGACTTAACAATCGTATAAAGTGATTCCTACTTCTTAAATCACCCTTCCCATGTATTAACAATTGTTTTATATTTCAAAGGATGATGCTACTAAAACAAAGAGTAGAACAACATTAACATTAGAGCCTTAATCCTCATTTGAAACCTTCAACATTAGGTGAAGTTAAGTTTTAAATTACACTGTAAGTATGTACTCAAAATTATGGATTTGTGTCATGGGAATGTTAGCATGCAGATTAGCCTGCATGGAAGACTAGTTTGCAATTAACAGAGAATTTATCTTTCGGCAACTATTTATTTTCTAGGCAACCCACCCTTAGATTTCGTGTCGTGTTCATGTCAACTCAATTACTTAAAAAATGGGTCATATTGTCTTAACCCTAATCTCCTCATTTCTTTTCAGCTTCGTGGTGTTGTGTAAATAATTGCCACACCGACCTATATGATTGAGGGATTTTAAGGGAAAAGGGAGGGAAGGGAGATGAAATTTCTTGTTTGGATAGCAAGTTGAGGGGGACGGAAATGGAGGGGGACGGATTCATTCTCCCTCCTCCACAACAAATTAAAATCCATCCTCGATAAGAAAAATTTGAAAGGAAAATGTATCCAAACACCTACCTCCCATTCTCCCTCCCTTCTTCCCTCTCCCTCCCATTTCTCTCTCATTTTGTTATCCAAACAAACCCTTAGAGACATGTGGGAGGTGGGCTAGTGTATGTAGGTACCTCAGTCTATTGTTAAATGGGTAGATAGAACCTCTTCGGTTAAGAAGCTGCTAAGTTAAACTTAATAAAGGTGTCTTACATTAGAAAAAGGCAGGATTATCTTCCTCTTTTGGTTAGGACCGCGTGGAGATATATATTTATTTTAGTGGTTTAATGATCCATGGTCTGGTGTCCCGCCCTGTTTTTTGCGGAGCAAGTTTGAGTTAGTAGAAGTGTAGTACCCTACTGAGTTTATATACTGCCTCTATCCCAATTTAAGTGTCCCATTTTCTGTTGTAATTGTTCCCAAATTAATTGGCTCTTTTTTATTTCGAGTAAGGAAAAGAGTGGGTTTTTAATATCATCTCTCTCTCCGTAACTGTTTCTTAAATCCTTCCCAAAATAGAAAATGGGAGAATAAAAATGGGATGGAAGGAGTATAAAACACTATCTTGACCGAGTTTATGCCTTAAGGAACAAACTTCATTGCAATAAGCACAGTTTGGTTTGAAGATCAGCCTATCGAAACCTGGGTCGTGCAACCATGAATGATTGCTTCTACTTAATGTGCTTATAATTGATCATTCATTTATTGGTTCAATATGATTTCTTTTTCTTAAGAGGGTTCAGAATCGACTAAATTTAAAGACATGCTTTGCTGAGCTAAAGAGTGTCCATGTTTGTTCTCTAATTGTTACATGTTGCATTCCTCTGCCTCTTCAGGTATGGGTCAAGACTGCTGAAGTTCTGGCTCGTGATCGTCTTTTAGGTTCATTTCAGGTGAGTTGTTACAATCAGTGTTTTAGATAGGTCTCTATCTATGTGCTTTGGTGTATCACTGCCTTTCAAATGCAATGATCTGGTAAAAGCAGGATGGTCAACCCGCACATTGTTACTCTGATTTTCCATATTCATTGCAGAAACATGTCGTGCAATCGCTTCACAACACTTCATTTAGGCTGAAATTTGAACATATTTCTTAACATACCTGAGTCCGAAACTCATACATGGACCCATGTAAGATACGTCCAACTCAGCGTGAGTAACATACTATTATTATATATTTAACTCGGGCTCCTTCACTAGCCTCTTAGATATTGATAGCCGAAACTACGACTATCATATTCTAAGATATTTATTTCATAATCTAATACTGATAGGACAAGCATTCATGTCAGCCTTAGTGTAATAGTGTCTTCGTCATATGAATTATGTTCCTCAAATTTTCCCAGGTGAAGCCAGTTTTGATCAGGCTGAAGAACTCCCTGGTGGCACTTGCAATTTCCTTATGTCTATGTGCTGGGGTTTTCATAGATTATGAAGACAATCAAAAGGAGCTCCGGAAATCATCGTATAATGGAGGTAATGGAGGAGACGAGCGTGTTGTTGCCGGCATTTATAATGATGCTTCTGCTAGATCCTTTGAGCCTGATGCTTTTTGTGGCGAACCTACTCTTGGCGCTGAATAGCGTTGAAGCCGCTAGAAATTGATCTTATACTATGTCAAATGTACATGCCATATGCAAACATCAATATTAATATAGGGTTGCGTTTGGTAACTTCAAATTGATTTGAATTTGTACCCAAAAAAAATTTCGTTGTTGCTAAATCATATCCGACTTTTACTACTTAAAAATGTCTCCTTTTCCTTCCTCTTAATCCTAATAAATTCCTTCTTTTCTGATCCTCGAAACCTTGCCAAATTCTTTGAGAACTATACGATTATGGATCATTATTCCCACGTGGGAAAAGTAATTTTGTTTTTATTAATAATTTCCTTTTTTAATGCACAAAGTATAGGTTATTGATTGTTTTTTTTAATTTCTAATTAGATTTTTCTATAACTTTTTAATTACGAATATAATTAGCATTTAAAACAATTAGGTTTGTCGATTTCATTAATGATTTTTACTTTTTAATACCTGCTCTAACTTTCTAAGATCTTTTCACTTGATTATTTTATATTCTCTCAAATCCAATGGGAAGATCATAGAAAGTTGGAGAAAGTATAATCATAGGAAGTTATATTATTGATTAGTAATTGTTTTTCTCAATTAAACCCTGATTCGACACTCATTTTTTGGTCATAAGTAGAATGTTTTTTTTTTAATTTAGAATTATTAATTAATTTTAAAAAAGTTAATTAGATGTTTTCATCTTTTATTAGTAATTATATTTTTGAATTTATTCTTTTTGAAAATTCATGAGGTGATACCGTGATAATTTTCTGTCAGTTGTTGAACTAATTTTACTTTTTAATTCCAGGAGTAGGGAATTGAAATATTGGAATGAATTCAAAGGATCTTCTAAATCGACCTTTTGAATTGGATTTGGAATTACATTTTATTTTGTACGCATATTTTCAAAATTACTCTTCTTAAAAGTTCACTAAAAGAAAATTTTATATTAAGATTCAAATATTACAATTTTTCGAGAATCATTTTTAAACATTGTCAGTGACTAACTAAAATTCAGAAGAAATAATTATCATTACTCCTGAAGGAATGTCTAAATGTGAGCGGATGGGATAAAAGTGGATGCTAGTTGGCATACGAATGGGTTTGTAGTTGCATGATGGGTGTGTTATCTGGATATTAACGTTGATCAAGCCCACGACCAGGTTGCCTTGTGGGCCGAAAACTGCACTCCAAGCGAAGGCAACTAGATTTTGTAAAACTCTTCAATGGGCTAAACGGGAGGGGTTGTTGCATTTATGGATCATGAGTAACGTATCGAGATACTTTATTTGAAATTTCATTTTTTTTATTGTGTTACGGTAAAAAAATACATTACTCGATTCCAACATGCATGCACACTCCTTAGCTAAAGAAGCAATGCGCGTGTAGAAGGGGGAGTTTTACCAAGCTAGCATTCCGGAAAAAAAAATTAATCTCTATTTATATAGTCCGTATAAAAATTTATGTTCGGGCATAGCTGAATATAAATATGTTAATTTCATAGTTTAGGTTTTATATCTATTTAATTTATTGGATGTCGTTATTTAGCTATCTATATATAAAGTTAAAAGAGTTATTTGAGTATTTAATTTTTTGAACCGTGGCGGATATTAAATGCTCAAACAACCCTTTCTTTATATTATTATTATTATTATTATTATTATTATTATTATTATTATTATTATTATTATTATTATTATTATTATTATTATTATTATTATTATTATTATTATTATTATTATTATTATTATTATTATTATTATTTATAATTTCTTTCCTTTTGTCAATTTAGTCTTACTGAATTTTTCCCTCATATATATGTGTCACCAAGTTTTGCCTTTACACAATGGCAAATTTTGTCTTATTAAAAAAATTTCCGTTCTATTTTTAAAATATTTTCCTCAGTTGTATACTTGCTCTTTGTTGATTCTAATTTTAGTGCTATTTTTTTTTTTTTTGCATTTGTTGTTGTTTAGTGAACTTATGTGAAACCAATAATCAAGTCTGGAATTCCTCGCTTTTCAGGTATAATAATTTTATTTTAATTGATTATTTATATAGATATATTTGAAGTTAACTTTAAATATAATGGATTTTGTGTTCATAAGAGTGTACTTTTATTTATATTCAAACTTGAAGAAATTTACAAAATATGATTAAGATGAGGTTACAACTGTTTTTTGTTTTTCAGTTTCTTGCATTCGGTTCTGATTTATTCTTATTGCATTTTGTTTTGTTGTTTATATATGTATTGTTTTTTCAAGATTATAGATAGATATGTTTCCGTTCTATTTTTAAAATATTCTCTTCAGTTGTATAATTGTTCTTCCTTGATTCTAATTTTAGTGCTGATTTAATCTTTTTGCATTTGTTTTTGTTTAGTAAATTCATGTGAAGCCAATAATCAAGTCTGCAATTTTTCATTTCTCAGGTATAATAATTTTATTCTAATTGATTATTTTTATAAATATATTTGAAGTTAACTTTAAATATCACGGATTTTGTGTTCATAAGAGTGTGCTTTTATTTATATTCAAGCTTGAAGAAATTTACAAAATATGATTAAGAAGAAGATGTTGCAGCTGTTTGTGTTTTTACAATTTCTTGCATTCGGCTCTAATTTATTCTTATTGCATTTGGTTTGTTGCTTACATATATGTATTACTTTTTCATAATTTTAGAGTTGTTATAAAGTTTTCGCTTCATTATTAAACTTATAGATAATCACATTAGTGAGCGTCGCATACTTCTCGGTTAGCCTTGGTATTTATTCGGATATTTGCGATATTTGCTCAGTCAAATATAGCAAATATAGCAATGTATATTCTGTAATTTGTTAGCATATATTTTTGTTACCATCTTTCTAGCTAATTAGGTCCTTGTAATTAGGAGCTAACCGATTGTATTCACATAGATATATATGCTTGTAACACTACTGAGAAAGCAACACGCAGAATATTCTATTCAAAATTAAACTCTGCTTGTAATACTTTATGGTATCAGAGCATAGGTTGCTCGATTTGCTGTGATCATGACGGGTAACAATGATTCTACTCAAACCCATGTAACGAAGCCAGCGTACGTTCTTTCTCACAACGATGGACCCGGAGCGAAAATTACCCATGTTACGCTCAAGGGTTCGAACTATGAGGAGTGGGCGAAGGGCTTTCGTGTAGGTCTGGGTGCAAAGCGGAAAACCAGTTTCATTGACGGAAAACTCAAGAGACCGGCTGATAACTCAGAGGACTTGGAGGATTGGATAACGGTAAATTTTTCCGTTATTCAATGGATTTTTAATACTATTGAACCAACGTTGCGGTCTACGATTTCTTATCGTGACACATCGTATGAATTGTGGGAAGATATAAGGCAGCGGTTTTCAGTCGAAAATTGTGTTAAGATTTATCAGTTAGAATCTGATATTTCCGACTGTAAGCAAAAATCTGGTGAGACTATAATGGAGTATTATGGTCGATTGAAGAAATTGTGGGAGGATCTAAATGATTATGATGCACTCCCTTCTTGTACTTGCAGTGGTTGCAAATGTGGTTTATCTGTCACACTGCGCAAAAGACGCGAGACTCGTCAGACTCGTAATTTTCTGATGGGTCTCGAGGCTAGTTATGCTAATGCTCGCTCGTTAATTTTAGGGGTTGAACCTCTACCATCTCTGCACTCGGTGTATTGTCGTATTGTGCAGGAGGAAGAGATGCGAACCATTACTCAACGACAAGCCGAGCCTAATACAGCCATGGCGTTTGCGGTGCGCGGCGGTGAAGGGAGTGGTTCGAAGCAGGGGCGTTCTCGTTTCACTTGTACACACTGCACAAAAACCGGTCATACGGAGGATCGTTGCTGGGAAAAATGGGGATATAAGGGATGAGCACCAAAGTCCGGGGGTCGTAATGGTGATGAGAAAGGAGCAGGGTCTAGTTCCAGTGGAGCCATGGCCGCGACTGTGAGCACATCAACCGGTGAGACCACTCCTGAAGCTAATTTTGCTCGTCTCAATGGTAAGCAATTTTCGACTTGGATTGTTGACACGGGTGCCTCCACCCATGTGTGTGTGGAGATATGAGTTTATTTGATTCGTGTGATGTAATACAGCCGCTCAATGTTGGTTTACCTAATGGTAAACGTTTGAAGACAACGCACAAAGGGACAGCACGTATTAATACCTTACTTATTTTACATGATGTGCTTTTTGTTCCCGGGTTTACTTGCAATTTGCTCTCTGTTTCTCAATTATTATTGTCACGGAAATTAAAGATTGAATTTACTAATTCCAATTGTGTTATTCAGGACCCAATCTTGATGACGAGGACTGGGGTGGGGAAACTTGTTGATGGACTTTACCTATTACCGATGGATGAGTCAAAACGTGTCAATGTGGTTCAAGGCACCGGAAGTGTTGAGATATGGCACAAGCGCTTGGGTCATCCGTCTTTACAAGTTATGGAGTTATTACCTCAAGTTTCACATAATAAAGACAATGCTTTAATTAAGTCGTGTGACATTTGTTTTAGGGCAAAACAAACTCGGAAATCATTTCCTTTGAGCAATAATAAAGCCTCTTATTTGTTTGATTTAATTCATGTTGATGTTTGGGGACCTTATCACCCAAATCGATCGTGTGGGTCTCGGTTCTTTCTTGCTATTGTGGATGATTTTTCTCGTTGTTTATGGGTATATTTGATGCGTACTAAGAATGAAGTTACTCGTTTAATGAAAGAATTTTTTGCTTTAATTAAACGGCAGTTTAATCTTCACATCAAAGTTGTTAGAAGTGATAATGGAACCGAATTGCTTCCTCTTGTTCCATATTTTCGAGAAAATGGGATCATTCATGAAACCTCGATGATAAAGACGCCCCAACAGAATGCTAGGGTAGAGCGCAAGAATAGACATATCTTAAATGTAGCCCGTGCTTTACGGTTTCAAAGTTGTATGCCTCTTGAATTTTGGGGAGAGTGTGTTCTTGCTTCCGCTCATTTAATTAATCGCACACCCTCTCGAATTCTTGAAAATAAAACTCCTTATGAAATAGTGTATGGTCGTGCTCCAAATTTTAGCTTGCGTCGTGTCTTTGGTTGTTTGTGTTATGCCAAAAATATGGCTCCAAGTGATAAATTTGATAGTCGGAGTCGACGTTGCGTTTTTATTGGTTATCCATTCGGAAAGAAGGGATGGAAGTTGTATGACTTGGAGACGCGGCAGTATTTTGCATCGAGGGATGTGACGATTATTGAGGATGAATTTCCGTTCTGCCATAGTCAAGATATGCAGATCCATAGTTCTGATTTTGGCGAGCCCAAAGAAGTTGTTATGGTCCCTGACACGGTGCAGTCCGGGTCTGTTTTGGCTCCGTTCTCCGGGTCCGATACCGGGTCGACACCAGAGCAACGGGTTGAGGGGACGGTTGAGTTGAATATAGGTGTTAATGGTCTGGTGAATTCAGACGAAGACCACAGTACACCTCCTTCTTCTGATTCGACGAGTGGGTCTTTAGAAATGGGTCGAGGAAAGCGCACCAAAATACCCAACAAAAATCACAAAGACTTTATTGCTTGGGACCACATTGACACTGAAGCGACTTCTTCATCCACGCCACCCACCACCAATTCCGTCTCAGGTAGCTTTTATCCCATAACACATTTTGTGAATTATAGTTCTTTCTCTTCGCATCATCGTGCTTATCTTTCAGTTATTACTAATGAACTTGAGCCCAAAGCTTTTAAAGATGCTATGAATGATCCGCGTTGGCGTAAGGCAATGGAGGACGAGATTCGTGCTTTGGAATCTAATGGGACATGGACACTCGAAACTTTACCGGATGATAAAACTGCAATCGGTAACATGTGGGTATTTAAAATTAAGAGGAAAGCTGATGGATCAGTTGAACGTTTTAAGGCCCGTCTTGTTATTCTTGGTAATCCCCAAGAAGAGGGATTAATTACACGGAAACTTTAGCTCCAACCGTCAAGATGGTAACTGTTCGTACTTTTCTTGTCGTCGCCACTATTAAAAAATGGGAATTGCATCAAATGGATGTCCATAATGCTTTTCTCCATGGGGATCTCTCGGAGGAAGTATATATGCGCTTGCCTCCCGGTTTTTGTCGTGGTGTAAAAGGGAAAGTATCTCGCCTTCGCAAGTCTTTGTATGGGCTTTGTCAAGCCCCTCGGTGTTGGTATGCTAAACTTGCTTCGGCTCTTACTACTTACGGTTTTCTTATGAGTATTTCCGATAATTCTCTCTTTTGTTTTCGCAAAGGCACTATTGAGATGCATATTTTAGTTTATGTCGATGATCTCGTAATTGCCGGTAATGACTCACGTGCAATTTCGACTTTTAAAGACTACTTGTGTAAGTGCTTTTATATGAAAGATTTGGGCAAACTTAAATATTTCCTCGGTATTGAAGTGGCACGCAGCTCGAGAGGTATGTTTCTTTGTCAACGAAAGTACTCTCTTGATCTCTTATCTGAAACCGCCCTTCTTGGTTGTAAGCCTTCGGCCGTCCCTATTGATGAGAATCATACGCTTGCCCTTGATCGTAGTCCTGCTCTTCTTGATGGTTCGAAATATCGGCGATTGGTGGGTAAGTTAATTTATCTTACACTCACTCGGCCCGAGTTATGTTACTCGGTTCATATTCTTAGTCAATTCATGCAAAAACCAACCCACGCTCAATGGGATGCCGCTTTACGTGTAGTGAGATATTTGAAAGGGTGTCCGGGTCAAGGAATTTTGTTGCGTGCTGATGGGGAATTATTTCTTGATGCCTACTGTGATGCTAGTTATGCGAGTTGTCCCTTAACTCGACGTTCTCTTACTGCTTATTTCGTGTGTCTTGGGGGGTCTCCTATTTCTTGGAAGACTAAGAAGCAGGCTACGGTGTCTTTATCTTCCACGGAAGCAGAGTACAGGGCAATGGCTGCTGCTACCCGTGAAATTCTGTGGCTTAAAGGGTTACTCAAATATCTCGGTATTGATCTTCGTGCTCCGAATCGCTTGCATTGCGATAATGAAGTCGCGCTCCACATTGCTAACAATCCTGTCATTCACAAACGTACGAAGCATATCGAGATCGATTGTCATTTTATACGTGACGAGATTCGGCGGGGCGTTATTCTTCCACGTTATGTGCATACTCGTTCCCAATTGGCGGATATTTTAACCAAAGCCTTAGGTCGGTCTCCGTTTCACGAGTTGCTTGGCAAGTTGGGCATTTCCGACGTAAGGGCTCCAACTTGAGAGGGGGTATTAGGATATTTGCGATATTTGCTCAGTCAAATATAGCAAATATAGCAATGTATATTCTGTAATTTGTTAGCATATATTTTTGTTACCATCTTTCTAGCTAATTAGGTCCTTGTAATTAGGAACTAACCGATTGTATTCACATAGATATATATGCTTGTAACACTACTGAGAAAGCAACACGCAGAATATTCTATTCAAAACTAAACTCTGCTTGTAATACTTTAGTATTGGTTATATATAGTACTGAATTTTTAATAATTTGAAATAATATAGTACTGAATAATTTGCAATAATATAATACTAAACATAAATTAATACAGTAACGTATATTAATAACATAACAAATTAGTCCGTCCGGAGTATTGGATATAAGTTGTAAAAAAACTGTGATTAAAAAATCGTAAGCGATAATAAATGTATTACAGAGTAATAAAATGAATTATATTTGTCAAAAAGTTAAAAAAAAACAAAGGTAAGAAATGGATTAACTTAAACGCAATAAAATTTGAAATCTTCTATTATTTATATAGTTTAGAATTTTTTTATTCTTATATGCGATGTTAAGTATTCTATTTATTAAATTTAGAGTTAATTATATGATCACTTGCTCCAAACCTTTTTGGTTACCCTTATTTAATTAATTAATTGTTATAAAAATCAAATAGAAAATTAATATTCATTCGTACAGAATGAAAATTTTCAGATTTCATTGTGTTTGAGTTAATCCATTTCTTACCTTTGTTTTTTTGACTTCTCAACAAATATGATTCATTTTATTATTCCATAATACATTTATTATTGCTTAAATTTTTTTAATCACATATTTTTCTACGGCTTTTATTTCTAATACTCTGTACGGACTAATTTGTTATGTTATTAGTATGTTGTATTAATTTATGCTTTTATTAGATTCCTTATTATTTTTATTATTAATTGATCAAAACCTTTTCGTTTGCCCTTATTTTATTATTTGTTATAACAACCAATACAAACATATTCATTGATAAAGAATGACTAATACTTTCCATTGCATTTCCAATGTGTTACATAATTATTTTACTTTTATTTAAATAAATTGTTGTCTTATTATATGTGATGTTGGGTATTCTATTTATTAAATTTGGAGTTAATTATATGAGCATTTGATTCAAACTTTTTCGGTTACCCTTATTTAATTAATTTTATTACTCCATAATACATTTATTATCGCTTAAATTTTTTTAATCACATATTTTTCTATGACTTTTACATCTAATACTCCGTACATTAAATTGACTTCATGATTACAATAACCCTTCATTTTTACATTAAAAACAACATAGAGAGAATAAAATACATGAAAACTCTAGAACCCAAAAAATAGAACCTACAATAAGTTGAGAATAAATTATGACACCAAGATTGATTTAGGCGTAAATTCTTAGAAAATTTATCGATACGGAGCACCCATGACGATCAAATCATTATTTATTTATTAGAGTTCAAATCCATATATAAATATTACGAGTATAGATTAACGAATCCCAATAATAATTGCCGAGCCGATGACCTCTTCGTTTTCTATATTGAATTGAATAAAATCTTTAATTAGAATACTCAATAAATCCAAAAAAAGTTTGGTCTACAACCAAAACATTCGATGTCAATTGAATTAACACTGACGGTTACTACCTTTTCGTTTACCCTTACATTTAATAGACTTTGTGTTTACAATAATACACACATTAAGTTTATACAATATTAATCTTTGGATACCATATTTTACGAAAATTAGTTACCCGCATAATCACACATTGAGTTTATACAATACAATATATTGATATTTTGATACCATATCTTACAAACACTAATTACCCACATAAAGAGTTTGTGTTATGAAACATAATATGTGGATGTCCATCGGGCCTTATAGCCCACTATTATGTAACCCTAGATGTACCATGTACTATATATACCCCTTGATGGAATGAATAAATTACCTCTCTGATTTCTCTCATTCTCTTTATTTATTTCTACTTTCTTTTCTTCCTTTCACAACACGTTATCAGCATGAGTCTCTAATCTAAATCTGTGTTAGTCAATATTACTCTCGTCGTCGCACTACCTATTCCCTTTCTTCATTCCGTGCAATTGAATTGAGATTTTCTTTATTTTTTTTTTTTTTGCCTATCTTCAATGATTTAACTTTGTAACTCCAGCGGTATTTGTTTATGCAAACCTATCACTTTATATATTTAGTTCTTTCTAATCAATCTTAGATGTATAATCCGTTTGATTAGTAATCTTTATAATTATTAGTCCATATCAATTATGATAGCCGACTTATTTGGTGCGGTGATTCATTCATATTCGTACGAGTCTTTAACCCTATTTTTTCTTTTTCTTATTTTACGGTTAAGTCGTCTTTATGTGACATACGGGTAAGCCGTAACTCACATTCTAGATCTGTTTTAATACTCATAAGTCGTACGCCCTATTACATTATAGATCTGTTTTAAGACTCATAAATCATACGCCCTATTATTTATGTTGTTGTTGTGCGTATATGTCATGCATATTTGATATTTTATATCACTAATCTTTGTAATTTAAGTTCAATCTTACTAATTGACCCGTTAAGTTTTCTAAGTACATCTTTATTTTTCCATACGGAGTATAAATTTGTGTCTAAACTTGTGAAATTTTGGATTACTTGTTCTAGATTATGAGGAGAATTATTGATCTTGATAATATTATCAAGAGGAAAATATGGCAAGATGCCAAAGTTATAATTTTTCTTCTTTTAATAGAAGATGACTGATAAATCGGTCTTATAGACCGTATTATATGAATGTATCTATTTTGGAGGCAATAATCCAATATACGAGGAGTTCATATGAGGATACGATATTTTCTATCCTTCAACCTTTTATAAAAGGTGTTTAATTATTTATTTCAGTCTCGTAGACTGTATATATCGTGTATATACCTGAAGTATACACGATTATTTTGGGTGATAAATATGTTGATACAGCTGTCCCAGAAAATATGTTATCATGATATTGCGGAAATAAAGTAGCCTCAAAGGCATTGTATCATGAAAAATATATCCTTGTGAGTACGTACATGAAATTGTACCGAGATAAGTATCACTATAAAGTTGAAGTTGATAAAATTTGTGAGTAAAGTACATGAAATTGTACCGTGTTTAATATCACTTATTATTGTCAAGATATCGTGAAGAGAGGTCATGAGAAGTCTTCTGATTAATTCCATGTTCACCCGAAGTTGAACAGAATAATATAATTAATATTGAAAGACGAATAATTTATTTCAATTGGTTGAGTCCATTCCATAAAATGAATGTGACATCTGATAAGCCCGTGCTCAAAGCTAAGAGCAGGTCGAGATCATGACATAGTGTTAAGCTTGATATTGCGGCCTTAATTGAGCCTTATGATGTGACTTAATTGAGTCAAATTCGTTAATTGATGAAAGTTATATCTCATGAAGATTCATGTGACCCTCATATACGCGAAGTTTCGATATAAGATAAAGAAAAATTATATACGAGTTGGAATCTTGACATGCACACTATGACCCGGAATTCATAGTGCTAATATAAACTGAACCTATGACGAGAAATTCATAGTGTTGACCAATATTGAAACCGTAACGTAAAGTTCACGGTGTTTTACAAATTTTTGCTTTGCATGTAGCAAATATTATTTTGAGTATCAAAAATTAAGAATAAACTTGATGTTTGTTTACGGATGTTTGCAAAGTATGAGATACTCTTAACAGTTGATATTCGTATCATAATAATATAAACCATTTTCTGAAGCGAATGGTATTATCATATTTTCAGGATGTAATACTCGTATATTTTATTTTCGTACACATTATGTAGTCGTAAAGACACATTATTTTGAAAATGGCTTAAAGGAATTATGCGTGAAGGCAACGTGATAATGCGACCATGTATTTATATGGTGAAATAAATGATCAGTTGATTAATGATCAATTTATAGTTATTATCACATGGAATTAAATTACTCTAAGAGTAATATATATAGTCATATTCCGGGAAAGAATATTGACGGGTCTTGCCTATTGTATTAGACACCAATTGTGTCATGTCACTATCATTAGCTATGGCCATATGACTAAATTAAATTAGTGTGCACATATGATTGAATGTAGCTAAACAGAAGTTTAGCAGGATGAGAATCGGTCAACTGGTAAAATTGACACGAAGATACTAAAGATGTGACAAATTGAGGCCATCCGGGTTCTTCTTACACCCGTTTCGATAAACCCGACGTTTATCTTGAAAGAATTTAATGGCGTGCTGATCAAACTCTCTAGTGTACCATTAAAATTATATTTAAGGCAAGACAATACACTAAGATTGAGTATGTGAAATATTGAAGATCTAAATACTGCTCGTAGTTGGATAATGGAGATGAATGTCCATATCCGATTGACCTATAGTCACAGAGAATTTTACAAGTAGTTCATGTAATCAAAGTTTACAATGTAAATATTATGTGAACACGGTGATCTCCCAAATGGGCAATTTTAATTCAGCACGTGAAAAACCAACTGTGTTAAGTTGAGCTCCCAAATATATTATTTTACTGAAGATAATCAGTTGATAAAGTCTATGAAATATAAGACGAATTCTAAGGTGGATATTGCCCTTTAAATCTATCCGGTAATTATAGTTTTTACCACCTTAGGGTGAGATTGATAAGGATAAGCTGGTAAAAACAAACAAGTAATGTTGATCCCAACTGAACTTGATCGAAGTTCAGAGACTTGTTTTGATGAATATGAAATACATCAATTAGAGGTTCATGAAATATGAATAATGATTCGATCATTGTGTTATGATGATGTATATGATGATATATCAGCTTGATTACTTATCTTATTAAATATGTTATACATTGAAATTTATGATTTCACTATAGACAGATTCACTCTCCTTGTGGTGTAGCGAGCTATAGATCAGTCATGGATAAGTAGATGTACTGAACATTGAGATTCTTGCCAAATTTTCAATAATCACACACGATATAGTGTGAGGGTCATAATCGATTCATTTGTTATAAGAAAATGGCAAGCATGTGCAGTTGGTACTCGTAAAGAGTAATGAAATTGAATGTGCCGAAGTGGATAGATATCTGATGATAATAGATGGCTTACATAAAAAGATTGGTACCACATATATTCAGATTCAGATATCAATAATCAGTACTGATGATAAGAGATTATATCGATATATTAATTCGTGGAATCGAATAATAGTTGCGCGCATTCGACCCTAATAGAGATCTTATATAAAAATCCATTTTGATTGTTGACGTACAATCTATGGTTAAGATTGAGCTCATGGACTTAGAGTCTACGTATTGACATAAAGTTAATCCAATTATGAATATTGGTGGATATACTGTACAGTTTGCATTTGAGTCTCATGTGCATGTAATATAGTTATTTTATCATTGCATATTAGTTAAGATTACATCATTACATTAATTTAGAATATATACACTATAGGGCATTGTTCGTATTACATGCATGCACGAGATTATTATTGTTATATATTGCAGGATATATTTTTAATAGGAGATCATACTCCTAGATTGATAAGTACTTCGGGAAAGAGCTTATATTTTAAATTATCAGCACATGACAGTGGTTGATCGAATGAGTTCCTGAAGTACTCGTGATTAAGTATATATGAACCTCTACACGTAAGTGTATCTATGAGAGCATTCAACATGCATATGATATGGTGTGAATGCACGGTTTTATTGTCTCAACTTGAAGTTTGAGCGTATGAGAAATCATACATGAATAAATTTCTTGCCAGGTGAAAATACTTTATGGTCCAGAAGCGCCATAATAGTTGGAAAATAATGTAGTGAAATGCTACAATGAGTATGTCAATCCGTACAATGGCAAGAAAGATTAATTATTATCTAAGATAAAATCGGATTGATTGATTCTCCTGAAAATCTGAAAATCGATAATCAGTTGAGAAATAATATTAGCTACACTCTTTTCCCCTTCGACTAGGTTTTTGTCCCAATGGGTTTTTCCCTAGCAAGGTTTTTAACGAGGTAGCGCTATAGACGTGTTAATACGCTATAGTTATAATCATCATAATTTTGAGATGACGAGATACATATTTGGTAACGCATTGAAGAGTCATAAATGACTATATCCAGATTGCAAGCTCCGAAGAAATATGATACTGAACTTATCAAAGATTCCTATTGATTGAAGATACCAAGTTTGTCAGTTACTACAATCCATTTCAACGTCGCCGTGAAGTTCCATGAAGACATGAATTATTTTCATTAAATATCAAGTGGTGTAATTATCAGGGGGAGTAACCACGCGTTGTACTCTTTTTCCTAATCCATGATTTTGTCCCACTGGGTTTTCCATGGAAAGGTTTTAATGAGGCAGCCTATTATGCGTGTATGAAGATTTATGTACTCTTTTTCCTTCACTAGTGTTTTTCCTACCGGATTTTTCTAGTCGAGGTTTTAACGAGGCATTTTCTTTAGTGATGTACATCCAAGGGGGAGTGTTATGAAACATAATATGTGGATGTCCATCGGGCCTTATAGCCCACTATTATGTAACCCTAGATGTACCATGTACTATATATACCCCTTGATGGAATGAATAAATTACCTCTCTGATTTCTCTCATTCTCTTTATTTCTTTCTACTTTCTTTTCTTCCTTTCACAACAGTTTGAAATAAATTGCGACTTTTGGAGTACTCAAAAATAAAACATACAATTGAACAACTAACTATAAATACCACAAAATCAATCACACAATCGCAATTCAAAAAGAACATAACAAAAAAAAGGAAATGGCTCCCCTTACCACGAACATAGCAACAATGGTTCCATCCAAATCCTGCTACCAAATAATCGCTCGAGCAACTAGGATGTGGAATGTGACACCAAAGGCAAATGACATTCCCGTGTCACTAGATGTGATTTTCCTAGATGCACAAGTATAAAATATTATCTTACCAAGCACAATAGAGTTTACCCAAATATTTACTAACGTCTATGGAAAACATCAATTAACAGGGAGATCATATACAAGCAACTATCAATAGAAAATGGATGCACAGTTTCAAGGAACTACTTCAAGAAGGTCAAGTATACAAGCTAACACACTTTGACGTTGAAAAAAATAAAAGAGGATATCGTCCCGTCAATACAAATGAAAACATTATTAAGTTCACACCATTCACTTCCGTCCTCGAGTCACCAGAAAACGAGAAACATATTCCAATGTATAAGTTTGAATTTCATCTGTTGCATCTGCTTGAGAGGAGAAGCAACAAAACAGACTACTTGATAGGTAACTAACCCAAATTACACAAATTTACTGCTAATTAGAGTGTTTACATTCACACACTAACTTGAAGATACATGCAAATGTCATAGGACTTCTGACGGGAATAGAGGACAAGGCTCACGTTATGACAACAAACGGACCTATAGAAATACGCCACATCTTCATTGAAGACGAGAGGTGAGATTTCCTGTTAAAGATATTTGTTATAAACTTTATTCGATAATATGTTCTCCTATTCGGCTACCATCCTTACTGCAACTTTTTGGTTAATTCATTCACGCAATCCTTATCTCTGAGATTTGTCTCTTGCATTGTCATAGTTAGAGTTTTGAAAATATTTATGCATTGATATTTCAGCCTACAATGTTCAATGTACAGGGACAATAAAATTAGGGTAACATTATGGGAAAAAGCAACCAAATACGTTGATGGAAGCTTCACAACAGAATCCGGCAAGCCTAACACAATTATCATTACCTCAACAAGAGTTGTCCTATACAACGGTAAGTATTAATTCCACCAATTTTATTTTCTATCCGTTACTAAACCTGCTTACTTTCAATGCAGACGAATACCAACTACAGAGTACTTGCGGAACAAAAGTTTATATAGACATGGACATACTTGAAACGAGAGAATTATTGGAAAGGTAACCTTACACACAAATCATTTGCTTGAAACTAACTACTCTATAAGAAATCTGACAAATTTGGTATAACTATTTATTTTTACAAATAAATACAGGGTTACATCTCCAAAATCAGTTGAACACCTCCAGAATAACATACAACAACAAATTAAGGACACAATGTCAGCAAATCGAAAATCAATTAAGGAGCTCAAGGAGATGGAGATCATGGACATGGTAAGATAACATTTACAATATCTATATAAAAATTAAGAGAAACTTAATCGAAATATAATGAAACTTGTGTTCAACCGCAATCCAACCCACAGAAAGCAACCTACACGTGTCACAGACAAATAATTGAAATTAAGACGGATATTGAATGGAGATACATCTCATGTCCGACGTGTAGGAAGGGACTCGGAACCGACAACTATTGTCACAAATGCCGACAGCAGATACAATACCCAACTCAAAGGTACCAAATAATACTCAAGCAAGATTAAAAGGGTGTCTTTATGCTGCAAATGTAACATTTTTTTTAAAAAATATACTACTAAATGAAAAATTACAGGTACAGAATCATTGGAACATTATCAGACGGGGACAGTGAAGCAAGTATCGTCGTTTTTGATAAACAGGCGGAAAAAATAATTGGGCAACCGATAAACAAATTATTGGACATTTACGAGAAGGTACATGTACACTTGCCCCAACATTTCTCCCAGTTAACTTATACACCAATGATACTAATTTTTCAACAAATTATGACAACTCAACCACACTAAAAAATTACATGACGACGGAAAACAAAGAGTATACGACATACTACAGAGTTGTATTGGCAAGTTTTTCACATTTAAGGTCGCGGTAGGAACAAACAACTACGGCCAAGATAGAGAATTAAAGGTGTTGAGAACTTACCAAACGCCCAAGTAACATTTAAAGGTGTTGAGAACTACGCCCAATTAAAGGTGTTGAGAACTTAACATTTAAAGGTGTTGAGAACTACGGCCAAGTAAGTGTGACTCAACAACAAACGAAAAAGGTACCAAACTGAATAAAAGTTGGTGAAGATCGTACACTTTACATTTAACACTTTTGAAAATATATTTGGAATCAGGCTTCTGGAGATGGACCAAAGGAAACAACCTCAAAAAAAAATGAAGAACCCCAGATGGAATAACCACCGCAAAATGAAGACGAGTCAATCAGACTAGACGAGTAAGTAAACAAAGTTTCTTTTAACACCAAAAAAGAAGCAACGCAACTAACAAATTTGAACATGACACAGGAGCAAAAGTGATGGAGGAAAGCATCCTAGAAGCCCGACAACTATCAAAACACCAGCAAAGAAAAAGGAACACCGCCACACTTATTGTTAATTTTAATATCGCCGATGAACTATTTAATTAAATTGAACTTTTGCTTGTAACCAGCCACTTTATGAACTATTTCGATCCATTATCCAATTATTGCAATCGAACCTACATTTCAACTATCTCCAATTCCGTTAAATACGAAATCGATCCACATGTAATTTCAGACAACTACTCTGTATATACATTCACGAAACGACTTGGTAGATGATTTACAAAAACCAACGCACGCGATTTTTAAGCGGATAATCCCGTGAATTTCACGGGTGACGTACCTAGTTTGATTTCAAAAGTGAACTTAAAATTATCTTAATTAAGACCAACCTATGAGTTATGACCAATTCTATTGGTAAGGATGGTTTATTGTTATCAATTTATCATCAACCTTTGAACATACTCCGTAGTTATGACCGAAGAGTGAATCAACATATAACCTTTTTGATCCAACCTAATATTTTATCTCGACTTCGTCCATGCTAACAACACTAGGAAATGTTCCCCTCCACCCTCCTTGGTTTTTGTATCAAAAACAAAAGGTAAACAAATAATTGGGCCGAGAGAGTATATATCATAGTACTCCCTCCATCCCAGTAATTGTTTGCTTATTTCATACTGGGGCGTCTCAATGAATTGTTTGCCGTTTTATTTTAGGAATGCTTTTTATATGTAATTTGATCCTTGGCTCATGTCACATCCTAATTGGATCTCCTTCCCTTGGTGCCAAAATCAAAGGCAAACAATTCATTGGAACGGAGGGGGTAGCAATTACTAATATTCCTTCCATTTTTTTGATTTAATTCCAATTAACTTTTTTTGTGAGGGAAAATTTGATCAAAAGGGATTAAATAAAACAAATGGAAGACTATATTTCAGTGAAACTCAATGGGGGAATAAATAAACTGTCATGTGAAGCTAAATATAGATATTCGATAACCTCCATGTGAGTTTAGCTCAATTTTGATCGATTCAACTCAATTCCTATAAAATTCAATTCACCTTCGGTGAACTTAATCTCATTTAAACCAAGAAAGTAAGCCTTCTTCTTTATGACGGATATTATAACGAGTCAAATATAATAAGATAAGTGGGAAAAGACAACCCACGTGCTATTCACAAAGTATTATACCTTTTGTCTTATCTATCCTTTTTGACCCGTCACAAATTTATGACGGATACAACCATTACAAACTGAGTAGAATTCGTAGTTTCCAAATTGGCCCCCGCCCGCTCGTGCGAGCTTTGCCAACTGCTAGCTTTATTTGGACAGTTTGACTTGACAGTTGACAAGCTAGCTCTAGTCCGCAAGCATCATGTGCAATTGATGGTGACTGCCATTAATTATGCAGCCTCCATTTCTCTGTTGAATCAAGCATAAAGAAGGGATTAACTTGTGAGAGAAAGTCTCCCGTGATGGGTATATCCGTCACAAGTTTACGAGTCAAATATCACTCTATGATTGACTAAAGATAAGCAACTCATGTGCTAGTCCTCCAATATGTCTTTTGTCTTATCTTTTGTATTTGATCCGTCACAAGTTTGTGACGGATATACCCGTCACAAACAAGAATTTGTTAACTTGTGACTAGACCACACAAAACATACTCGTCTTGAATAAGCCAATTCGAATCCGATCCGACACACGAGATGAAGATCTGAGGTTAATCCATAACTCGAATTGATCCGAGCTAACCAAAAACTAACCCGACTATTATTATAAAAAAAAATGAGTCGATATCTCAAAAAAAATTGAAAATAACAAATCCAAAAATTACCCAATTCCGAAATGATTCACTCCGACCCGAAGTCAACCCGTATTCTATAACCCAAAACTAACTTGAAACTGACCCGACCCGACCACGACCCGGTTGCCCCATTTGCCAGGTCTACTTGTGAGTGGAAACAAGCATATCTTTTTTTGTGACCATGTTGAATGAAGTTTGATTTTATATTTTTTTTGCCATTAGTCTAAATAACTCACCCTAACTCCTACTCAATAACCTAGCGGCTAAGTTATGAGCTTCAAAATTAAAGGTTTCGATTAACATACTCTTATTTAACCGCTAAACAATGAAAAAAAAGCTGATTCAGCATGGAAGGTAAGTAAAATATCTCGAATGCTGCGATGATAGTCTTCAACCTCAGCAAGTTGGTAAACCAATTGCAAGCAGTCGGTTAGGATAATGATGTGAAGATAGCCACGATCTCTTGCCCATTGAAGAGCCATGATAAAGCTAGAGTTTCTGCTTGTAGCGTCGTCTCAGCCAGGAAGGCTTTATTACCCGAGCACATTATTGCACAAGCACATCATACCAGATCTATGATCCTTAGTGATGCAACTTCGTGCTGCTTTTCCTGAAACATGCCACCCAGCGTCCACGCTAATTTCCGTCATCAAACACTTATCGTTGCATTGTGCCAGAATAATCAATCTAACATCTTCAGAGTTTCTAATGCTTAACCTTTGGTTTTCCTTCTCTGAATTCTCGTCACTTCCACCTTTGTCTTATCCTTGTTTCTTCTTCAAATCGTCCCAAATATCATTTAAGATGCTAAGGGATCCTTGATATTTCGCCAAAATGCCTTCAGTACAATTAGATTCACTTTTGAAGATGATACCATTCCTAATGATCCAGATACAGTAAATGACATTAGTGAACTGCAACAGTTCAAGCAACATATCGTCAATATGATCAAAAAGATATGACATTTGATGCACAATTCATTCCTGGAATTCCATGTTGTTCCCTTCTTGAACACAATTACTGAAAAGAGTAATCCTTCAAATCTTCCTGCTAATAGGGCAATCTCTAAACGGTGTTCTAAAGTTTCTATGGCCAGAGGATGAGGCATTTCAGATTGAACCATCATCGAAACAGAGAACACAATGAAACGGTCCAGTCATTGATCTTTTTTCTCGTTCAATCCCTATCGGGAGTGAATTAGTGAAGATCTTCCATAAAAGAATCCTCCAAGTTGTTGGTCCATGAATTTTCCACAAGATCCTCTTAAAGAACGACAACATGCTCTTTGTCAAATTCCTAGCCCTTAATCTCCTTTCGTTTATCATTAAATCTTTATTAAGGAGTTCAAGATATCCACTTTTAACACTATAGTTACCTGTACTAGTTTTAGTCCAAAAACACTGATGATCTGGCACCAAATGAGACAAAGGAATAGCTCTAATTTTCATACACCATTCAGGTGCAAAAATCGACTCAAGCTTCTCCTTGTTCCATTGTCTATCATTAGTAAGTAGACCCTCAATTGTCCAATCGATGGCATTCAAAGTAGGATTTTGTAAATCCACTCCTGTTTTAACTACAGGATTACCTTCATTCACCCATTTATCTTGAAAATTTTTAATAACCTTGCTGTCAATCTCCACCTCGCTTCCCACCACTTTCCAACCCAATCCAGTCTCTAACAATGATCTTCCTTTAAGAATCTCCATACCACTCCTTGATTTGACCCCTTTATTACTAACTTCGACAGAACTCTTCATAGTTTCTAATCTGCCCATACTTCCCAATAAACACCTTACTAATCAGCAGGTCTTTGTCCTGTAAAATCCTCCATGCGTTTTTTGCTAGTAATGCTTGATTAGTCTAGACTAAATTCCTAATGCCAAGCCCACATATATTTTTTGGCAAGATAGGGAACTTAATCAATCTCCAATGAATCGTTATCCCAGATTTGTTGCCAGCCCACCAGAAATGGCTAATAAAGCATTCACTTTATTAGCCACGCTTATCGGAATCTTAAACGCCGATAGAAAGAAACATGAAAGGTTAGCAAGAACCGAGTGAATTAACGTTAGACGTCCTGCAGGAGAAAGAAAAATTCCATTCCACGAGCCAATTCTTTTGATGATCTGATCACAAATCTTATTTGCTATACTCCCTGATCCTATTTCAGTGATCTCAAGTTTATCGAGATATTTCCCTAACTTATCACAAGGTTTAACTTGGAATCGCTTCAAACTATCTTTAATCACCTTTAGATTACAATTAGGACTAAACACCATTGCAAGAATTCTTATACTGCCTGATAAGATTCCAAAGCGATCCTCTCTCTGTTGGTTTGTTAAACCCATAGACAAAGGAGCACCATAAGGAAATTCTATTATCAGTTGACCTCACCTTCACATGTATAACTTGTCATTGAATGTCTAACACATCTATATAAACACAGTTTGGGTTCCACAAGCACCAAATCCTTCATTCCACCCCTGCTTGTATGGTTATTTATGACAATAGACCAATCCTAAAAATTTATACTAACATTATTCCAATGCTGGGTGTCCACCTTTGTTTCAAGGAGTCCAGCCAGTTGAACATTATTATGATGTATAAACCACCTTATTTCTTTTTGCTTCTTAGGCTTATTCATGCCACGCACATTCCAAGCACCAATTCTACCTATGTGGGGTTTCTTGTGATAGATTCTCATCCCCCTCCATTCCTTGTGTTATCTCTTTGTTAACTGCCTTCTTAAGTGATGAAGTGAGAATTTTTAGAAAATACAGACCATATGGCGTATATTGAATGCCTGTTCTATGTGGTCTGGCTACCGCCCTATGGCCTAACAATGCTAGAAGCACTGCTGCTAGGAGGATGAATGACAACAACAAGGGTTGAGATTACAGGCTGAGATTGTGGGGCTGGTTTGGGAATAGGTTTCCAAACTTTCGTAGCCTTCTTCTGCGCCTTAATACGACATTGTTTCTCATCATGCCCCATGCCATGACAGAGAGAGCACTGAATAGGAAGCCAATCATACTTAACCTGTATCACCTGCTTCTTTCCTTTCTCATCTAGGAACTGTATTTCCTCGGGTAATTTCTGATTGAGCTCAACTTCAATCAGTATTTTCGCACAGCCTAAAATCTGACGCTAATCATTAGTAGGAGCATTCCTGATAACTCTTACCAAACCCCTTTTCTTCAGCAAGCATTCTGTTCCCCAGAATTTTAGGTCAAGTTCCATCAATTTGATCTAGATATGTAGTTTCTTAACATCATACTTCGCTAATTCAACGTTCTCAGTCCATTCATGGATGATAACAGGCTTATTATCAAACATAGGGTGTTCTAGATTTAATGTTGATTGCTAAGACTCTTTAACCAGAAAACGTACAAAAAAATGCCATTAGGCATGAAGGATACCTTATCAATCTTAAGATGCTTCCAAATTCGCTGGATGAAGCCTGAAATAACACTCCAAGGGGAATTCACACCAACTACAAATCCATAAATGGCAATGCTCCAGTATTCTGTCTCTTTGCTCACATCTTCCGCCGTTAATTGGAGGAGAGTTGACTCTGTCATAACAGGTTCATCTATGACATCCTCCAAGATGACATCTAGTTCAACCAGAATTGATATTCAAGCATCAATCTGGTCTTTGTTTTCCACCTGGAAATTGTTGTTACTATGCAATTGCTTATTAGATTTACTAGTAGTGTTTGTATTAGTCGATGCATTACTACTATTAGTGATAACTCCGTTATTTACCGTGTTTCAACGCTTTGTAGACATTCATTTAGCCCTGATTCACCGCGTTTTCTTAGGCAATTTAGCTATTATCGTCTATCTTTAGTGATACACAGGTTTAGGTGTTTTTCCTTGGTTTTCAAGCGTTCTCGTGTCGAAAGCGGTGATACCCGAGCAAAAAGGGGACGCAAGGACCGAGTTTGAACCCGAGCAAGCACGTTGGAGAGGCGACACAAGAAAATATACTGAAGACAAGTTACGCACGGCTGGCCGTGCGTAACTCTGGCAGGCAAGCACTGACCGGGCGCAACGCTTCAGCCGTGCGCAACTCCAGATTTATATTTTCATCCGTTTTTGACCCGGTTTTTGTGTAACCTAATTACGACATATAAATAGTCTAATTCTCGCTTTGCCTCTCAAGTGTTAATCGTTTCCTAGATCTACATTCTCTTATTAGTTTTACTTACCTTGATGTAGAACTCAAATCTAGTAGAATAGCTTTAAGATAATAGGTTTGTCGACATTCTAGCTTAAGTCCACCATTCCTATCAAATAGATTACTCGGGGGTTTGCACTTGAACATTTTGATCCCCCGTGGTGTGAAAACTCCTTGGTTACCGTGTCTCGTGTCCCTAGGTGACCATTATTCTTTGTGACCGTTTTTATAATCCAAGTTTATCCATCAACTATCACAAATACTTTCCACAAAT
The DNA here is from genome assembly GCA_958450325.1 of Agrostemma githago. Taxonomy (NCBI): domain Eukaryota; kingdom Viridiplantae; phylum Streptophyta; class Magnoliopsida; order Caryophyllales; family Caryophyllaceae; genus Agrostemma; species Agrostemma githago. Next base: position 10,667,490 of record OY288242.1, read on the forward strand.
AATCTTCCCATTTTGCTTTTGGTGATATCATTGTGTGATGTTCTCCCCCCCCCCTATTTGGAAAAAAAAATTGAAAAAGAAAGAAAAGAAGAAGAAATCGAAAAGAAAACAAGGGGAGAAAGAAAAAAATGAAAAAACAAGAAAATCAATGAAAGTCGAAGAAAAATCACCACATCTCAAAATAAATCTTCCTTTGATTAGGGAGCCATCGTGAAGGGCCTACCGAGGGACCAAATTCCTAAGGAAGGAGGATAGCGGTGATGAACCGGTCATAGGAACTACCATTTTTCTATTCCCATTTTGCTTGGATTATTTGGTCACATTGAGTTTTGGGACGACCCTTCTCTTTATTTTATAAAGAGGCCGAGACACACTTACCTATAGCCTTTTATAACGCCACAGTTCTACGTTTCCATGTCATCTTACGCCCTCTTTGTAGTCTATTTGGAAGGTCGGGAGGAAATTCCCTAGATTATCGATGTTCGTAGTAATTTATAGCTATAGTATTAGATTTTTGTCCATATCTTGTGGGTTAACTAGTTTGAGAATGTTTGTTTTCATAATAGGTGGATGACTAGTGTATTTTACCGCCGTCTTGATGAGGATGACAATGTTTTCCTTTTGTGATGCAAACATCTCCTTGTCTTTGTGTGCTTGATTGAATGTTTGTGTCAAAAGTTTTGTGCAAGACCCAACTTGCCTTGCAACGGGATACCTATTCTCATGTCATTGTGAGTAGAAGGGGCGTTGAGTGCGCTAATACTCATGCGGTTAGTAATAGTCTGGTGGTCGAGTGATGCTTATATTGTGCATTCACTCCTTGTAGCCTAGATGCTTATCTTCGCCTTTGTCGCGTTTACTCGAGGACGAGTAAATATCTAGTGTGGAGAGGTTGATAACTCCGTTATTTACCATGTTTCAACGCCTTCTAGACATTCATTTAGCCCTGATTCACCGCGTTTTCTTAGGCCTTTTAGCTATTATCGTCTATCTTTAGTGTTACACGGGTTTAGGTGTTTTCCCTTGGTTTTCAGGCGTTCCTGTGTCGAAAGCGGTGATACCCGAGCAAAAAGGGGACGCAAGGACCGAGTTTGAACCATAGCAAGCATGTTGGAGAGGCGAAACAAGAAAATATACTGAAGACAAGTTACGAACGGCTGGCCGTGCGTAACTCCGGCAAGCAAGCACGACCGTGCGCAACTGACCGGGCGCAACGCTTCAGCCATGCGCAACTCCGGATTTATATTTTCCTTCGTTTTTGACCCGGTTTTTGTGTAACCTAATTGCGACATATAAATAGTCTAATTCTCACTTTGCCTCTCAAGCTCTAATCATTTTCTATATCTACATTTTAAATTTATTGGGTTTTCTAGTGAGAGGATTGTATTTTCTTGAAGATCTTCATCTTCTTGTTCAAAGATTGAAGCTTTTATTATTATTATTATTATTATTATTATTATTATTATTATTATTAATATTATTAATATTATTAATATTATTATTATTATTATTGTTATTATTGTTATTATTGTTATTATTGTTATTATTGTTATTATTGTTATTATTGTTATTATTGTTATTATTGTTATTATTGTTATTATTGTTATTTTTGTTATTTTTGTTATTATTGTTATTATTGTTATTATTGTTATTATTGTTATTATTGTTATTATTGTTATTATTATTATTATTATTATTATTATTATTATTATTATTATTATTATTATTATTATTATTATTATTATTATTATTATTATTATTATTATTATTATTATTATTATTATTATTATTATTATTATTATTATTATTATTATTATTATTATTATTATTATTATTATTATTATTATTATTATTATTATTATTATTATTATTATTATTATTATTATTATTATTATTATTATTATTATTATTATTATTATTATTATTATTATTATTATTATTATTATTATTATTATTATTATTATTATTATTATTATTACTATTATTATTATTATTATTACTAGTATTATTATTATTATTATTACTATTATTATTATTATTATTATTACTATTATTATTATTATTATTATTACTATTATTATTATTATTATTATTACTATTATTATTATTATTATTATTATTATTATTATTATTATTATTATTATTATTATTATTATTATTATTATTATTATTATTATTATTATTATTATTATTATTATTATTATTATTATTATTATTATTATTATTATTATTATTATTATTATTATTATTATTATTATTATTATTATTATTATTATTATTATTATTATTATTATTATTATTATTATTATTATTATTATTATTATTATTATTATTATTATTATTATTATTATTATTATTATTATTATTATTATTATTATTATTATTATTATTATTATTATTATTATTATTATTATTATTATTATTATTATTATTATTATTATTATTATTATTATTATTATTATTATTATTATTATTATTATTATTATTATTATTATTATTATTATTATTATTATTATTATTATTATTATTATTATTATTATTATTATTATTATTATTATTATTATTATTATTATTATTATTATTATTATTATTATTATTATTATTATTATTATTATTATTATTATTATTATTATTATTATTATTATTATTATTATTATTATTATTATTATTATTATTATTATTATTATTATTATTATTATTATTATTATTATTATTATTATTATTATTATTATTATTATTATTATTATTATTATTATTATTATTATTATTATTATTATTATTATTATTATTATTATTATTATTATTATTATTATTATTATTATTATTATTATTATTATTATTATTATTATTATTATTATTATTATTATTATTATTATTATTATTATTATTATTATTATTATTATTATTATTATTATTATTATTATTATTATTATTATAACAATAAGGAAAATTTTATTGATGAATCAAAAAGCAGTTTACAAAAAATTGGTGGGTAGCCGAGATACAATCTGGGCCCCCACCCCCTTAGCTATAGCAAAGCTAAGTCTGGTAAAAATAAAAGGAGCAGCGCGTGCTCCGGCATCCTGTGCTATCGAAATTTTTTGAATCCTCTTTAGTAAAAAATAGACCAAATGAGCTAAGTGCGAATCGAACCCTTGACTTCATGTGTGAGGCCCTTTTCCTCTCCAACTACACTCTAAAATCGTATTATTATTATTATTATTATTATTATTATTATTATTTTTTTTTTTTTTAATTATAAAACGGAACTTTCATTAAACACCAGAACTAATTACAAGAAGTTGGAGGGATGCCGAGATACTATCTGGGCTCCCACTCCCTTAGCGATAGAAAAACTAAGACGAGTAAAAATAAAAGCAGCTGCCCGAGCTCCCGCGTCCTGAGAAATAGAGAATTTCTGAATCCGCTTGAGTAAAGCAGCGGCCTCCACGTCGAGCTCCCCTAGAGAAGAGAAAGAGAAAGGCAGGAACCCATACCCAGTCTTGGTGCACAAATCTCCATACTTGGCGCACTTGCGCTGAGCATCATCAGCGACTGCGCAGCCAGGTAGAAAATCAGATATCGCAGACTGGGTCAAAGGGGACGACCCCGTGAAATCGACACACACATCACGACCCCTATCCCAGGAATAAAGAAGCAAATCCGCCGGGCGTAAGGGCCTGTCGTGCCCATCAATCAAACCGACATCTACCTCCTTACCGGCCGAAATACCAGATCGGAAACAGATATCCAAAAGGGTGTCACGAACCAAGTTATGTCTATGCTTAATACCAACGGTACCAGCACATGACATAGCATGATCTCCAAAAATGTCCCCCTTAAAAACTCGGGAACAAGCAGAACAGGGCTTGGGTACCGGGAACAAAGGGACACCCAACCGATAGCTAAGGACAGAGCGATAAGTCCTCCCATTCATGGTCTGTCCCAGCCCGGATATAGGAACTGCGCGCAACCAGTCAGACGTGTGAGCACCCTGCAGAGACTTCCACAAAGCCACCTGTCGTCGAGTCAAGGAGAAAACCGATTCTAAAGAAGCAGCAACCTTCGTGAAATATATATCTGCCAATTTCTTCATGAGTTTGGGGGCAGCGACTTCACTAGGATTACGGAAAAGGTCGGAACCGGTGGTCTCGCTAAACAGAGTCAAGGCCGCATCGAAGGTCGGCCCGGGAGTAGAGACAGCTGAAGGCCGAAGGAGCGTAGCCTGCAACTCAGAGGTCTGAAGGCGAGAAGCCAAAAAGGCATAGTGCATGACATCCCCGACGCTATACACACCCAACCCCCCGAGATTGAAAGGCAGCGTGGAAAGACGCCACTGCCAGTCCCCGAACCCGGGGCCAGACGCGGTGACAATGCGCTCCAGGCTAGACCGCAATGCCGCATCAAAGGTCTTAGCCGAGTCGAAGACCGTAGGGGGGCAGGTTCGCAGAGAGAAAGAAAGCTTAGAAATACCAGCACAAGCACGAAGTAACAACAGCTCGCACTGTGGGTCCTCAATCCTGGCAACCGAATCCATAAGCTCAATGGTTCTCGTAACTCTCTTCGTCACAAGCTCACTGCTGAAAGTACGGCAAATACTGACGGGGCCACCAAGAACTTTGACACCATGCAGCGGTCGAGAAATATCAGGGGGGAAAACACCAGGAAGTCGACTCCTAGGATCTTCCTTAGGCCAAAAAATCTCGGTTTTTCCGACATTAAGGTGAAGGCCTGAGCAAGGACCATTCTCCATAATCAGCTCCAAAACCTTCCCCACGACCAAAGTATCCCCAACGATGGTGCCGTCGTCCAAGTACCAAGCCTGCAAGCTCAAGGGAAAAGAGTCCCGGATCTTACAAATCAAGGGATGCAAGACCAAAGCGAAAAGAAGAGGGCCCAAAGGGTCACTCTGCTGGACCCCCTGACAAGACGAAAGGCTGTGCTCCCTGTAGAAAAGCCTGGCAGGCCGAGAGTAGCAAAACTCGACCCAGCGGGAAAGAACAGGGCAAACACGACGAACCTCACGCAACATGATCTCCCGGTCGACCAAATTAAAAGCATTCTGGAAGTCGACCAAAAGCATGGAAAGGCCCACATCACTACCACGATCCTCAATAAACCGATTCAAGGCGTGCAGAATGGCCTCTCCTCCACCGGAAACCCCGACCCCAAACTGGAGGCCCTCAAAATAACCACAAAGCGACGGCCCAATCAGAATAGCCCCAACCTTAGAGACAAGACGTCTCCAAACCGTACCCATAGCAATAGGACGGACTCCACCACCTGGTTTAACAAGCGGGGTGAGTGGGGCACTGGCGATGTACTCACTGAGAACCTGCAGGTATCTGCTCTCGAGAAACAGGTTAACCACCCTAGTGATAGAGGTGATCAGATCATCCGAGATAGCCACCGCGGCCCCGCTCAAACAATCCAGAAGATGTTGGGGACGAAAACCGTCCCGTCCACAAGAAGTGCCACGCGGAAAACTCCTGATCATATCCAACACGACAGTCGTGGACGCGATGAGCTGTGGGTGAGCGGCAGGCAAAGGCGGCAAGGAAGGGGGCGGAATAGTGGGGTGCTTGTCTTTCAAAGCCTGCAGAGTATCGGCCGAGTAAGGGGCAACGCCAGACGAAGAAAGCACCCGGACAGCGGCGGCGTAATGACCATCACAAATCTTCCGCCGACACTGCCGCAAGTTAACCTCACTAGAGTCAATGTCCTCCTCCAAACGAAGAGAAGGACCCTCCTCAGCTAAGGTCTCCTGCAGAAGCAGAGCAATACCACCAGGGGCACCCCAAGTACGAATGGCACTAGCAATACACTCCTCCTGACGCTGGCGCTTCACGACAGCTCTAATAATAATAATAATAATAATAATTATTATTATTGATGAGGGTCGAAGAGCCTGCGTCGGGCCACCTGCCTAGCAGGCCCCATGAAGACCCCGTCCAAGGAACCAAGGAGCCCGCCCAGCAGGCCGTTGGGATAAGATACCAGGATTCCCCCAGTAAAACAAAACTACAAGGAAGCCGCCTGCCCGGAAGGGTAAGGCAACTGGCTGTGAGGAGCATGCAGGCACTGCCTGCTCGTCTGCCTCCGAGCGACCTTCTCCCTGAGCAGGGCCGGGGCCCCAGAAGCCCCCTCTGTCATCTTGCCTACAGGTAAGAGAGAACGAGTGGATGGGGAAAAACCACGTGTCAATTTCCCATCCACTCATTCTTTCTCTCCCCACTCCTCTTTTCCTCTCTCTTGTGGGAAGTTATAAATACTCTTCCATTTCCCACATGAGAGGGGTTGGATTTTCTCTCTCTAGACTCTGACTCCTAAAAACGCCACCTAGTTCCTCACGAGCTAGGTTCATCAAGGTATTTCACGGACTAACTTAGGCATCGGAAAGGGTTCCCTCGGATAACCTCCGAGGCCCTGTGCGTTCATTGTGCAGGAAGCAGGCCAACTCCGCCGGGAAGGTCCGATCAAGGGAGAGAGACAAAGGAGAGGCTTAAGGAAATCGAGCGATCAGTCAGTTACCAACAATCCGATTACACGACCCGGATCCAGAGCCGGGTTAATTGTTTCCGTGACCGGAACAATTTGGCGCCGTCTGTGGGGAAGTACGGTTGTGCTCACGAATTACCCACAAAAATCAACCATTCCTAATCACAAAAAACTAAAACAAAGTAATCATGCCAGAAATCATTGACACAAGTACAGGGGCGGATCCGACGGTCCCACCGGTGACCCCCCTGTATGGCATGCCACAGCCAGAGAGGATTCCTCCCGCCACGATTCTGGGAGTGGGGGGAACCAGTCTCCTAGGCGTGCCAAGCGCTGCTGTAGCACCTGAGTTGGGGACACACCCAGGGCACACTCTGAATCTGACCCCAGCTCAGATGGCACAGACAGCAGCCTTCTTCTCTGCAATGCTAAATCAGGAGTTCACTCCTGAAGATCTGGTAGGCAGGGTTGCATCGGCCCCCAGGCAGCCATCCTCAAAAAGCAGGGATGGAGCTGGGGGCACGAAGCGGACCGCCGCCAGAAATGCTCAGAGGAAAGCAAGAAGGACAGCACAGGTATATGCGCAGGTGCAGAGGCGTCTCACAGCAGGCAGCCTAGAGCCACCTGCCCAACAACAGGCATTCTCCATTCACACAACAGAATCCGCGTCTGAAGAACAGAGAGGTTTATCCCGGGAATTGCAGGAGAGAATGAGGCCAAGGGAGCCAATGTCAAAGCGCCTGGGAGAAAAGCAAGGCGGGGTTTTCTCCAGGTTAACACCGGCGGTCAAAGAGCAGTCAGCCCCAGGTTTGTCCCAAAGCCTGCAGTCTAGGCTCAACCGGGGGCAACCGCTTGAATCTAAATATCACCAGGGTGAGAACCTCTGCCACTCTCAGAGGAAGAGACCCAGGCAAATCTCCCCTGAGACAGAGGATGAAGCAGCAAGCAGGCGGCCTCCAAGGCACCGCTCCCCTAGTACGAGGAAACCGATCCATAGACAATGGGATATGCACGGTAACCAGTCTGGGGAAAGCAGGTCAAGAATGGTAGGCAGGCCCACAAAAACCCCACTTCATCCTGAGGTACAAGAATACCCCATCCCGAAAATTAAAATGCCGACCATTAAGTTTGACGGGACAACAGACCCAGAAGACCATTTGGCGGCATTCGAGAGCCACATGGGCATGTACGACGTGGATGACGCCATCTGGTGCAAAGTCTTCCCGACCACCCTGGTAGGGCTCGCACAAGGGTGGTTCAGGGATCTCCGCCAAGGATCAATCAAGTTCTTCATAGAATTGGCCGAGATCTTCCTCGAACAATATGCTGGGAACAAAAGGAGACGCCTCACTCGCTTCGATCTTATGACCCTAAAACAGAAAAAGGGTGAAAGTGTGAGGGAGTACCTGAGGAGGTTTGACCTATCCTACCAGCAGGTCAGGGAGATCGATGATTCCACCGCTGCCTATGCCCTGACAATCTCCCTGCTCCCAGGAGAAATGAAAAATCAGATGATCAGGGCCCAGCCAGAAACCTTGGCCATGGCCAGGAAAATTGCCGAAGGGTTCATTCTGCAGGAAGAGTTCCACAGCCTGCCGGATACCCCTGCAGGCCAAACAAGGCCGCAGGGAGGACCGCAGGGTGGGCGTGGCAGAAATGAGCCGGGCAAGCAGAGAGAGGAGGGAGACACTCCCAAGAAGGAACGTACAACATACCAACCAAGATTTGACAGCTACACGGCCCTCAATAGGCCGAGGGCAGAAATCTTCGAGTTAGAAAAAGAAACAGCAAAATGGACCCGTCCAAACAAGCCTCGCAGCCCAAAAGGAGATCCCAAAAAATTCTGCACGTTCCATGACTGCATAGGTCATACCACAGAGGAATGCCGCCACTTAAAAGACGAAATAGAAAAACTGATAAGAAACGGCTGGCTGAGTAACTATGCAGCAAGGAACAAACCCCAGAAAGAGGTGGCAGACAAACCTGAGGGCTCAGCCCAAAATCGCATGGTCATCCATGTAGTATCAGGGGATGCAGAGGGGCGGACCAGCAGGCGCAGCCAGAAAAGACAGATCCGCGAGCTGCGGAACCAAATCTGCTAGGCCGAAAAGGCGGGCAGCCCAAGGGGCACTACCCTAAGCATCACCCCTGAAGATGCAGGGAGAGTCGTGTACCCACATAGTGACCCTCTGGTCTTAACCCTGGAAATCAGCAATCATATTGTCAAGAGGTGTATGGTGGATACTGGCGCCTACACGAATCTCTTATACAAAGATGCTTTTGAGAAGATGAACCTTGAAAGAAGGCACCTGAAGCCAGCCCCCGGATCTTTGTATGGATTCAATGTAGCAGGCATGCTACCCATGGGAGTTATCGATCTCCCTGTCACGTTTGGGGAGGGGACCTCAGCAAGAAATGTCAGGGCGTCATTTGTTGTGGTGGATGCCAAATCCGCGTACAATGCCCTGATAGGCCGAGCCACCCTAGATGAAATAGAAGCTGCCGTATCGATTAGGGCCCTCACCATAGCCTATGTAACCGACTTTGGCATGGAGGGGAAGGTCCACGGGGATCAGGAGTCGGCCAGACACTGCTATTCCGTGGCCCTGCAGACCCATGAGACAGAAAGAAAAGGGAAGCGAAAAGCCCAGTGCTCTCCTAGCAGGGAAGGTGAGATTCCGACTGCCCAGCAAGAGCCAATCCGCCTGGAGCCTGAAGGGGAGAGCATGCTAGTGGACTTAGAGCCAGGGAGGCGGGTCCTTATAGGAGCCGACCTGGAGGAGTCCTACCAAAAGGAACTAATTGCAGTCCTAAGAGAAAATAGGGACGTATTCGCCTACTCTACAGACGAGATGCCAGGGGTTGACCCGGCCTTTATTGTTCACAAGCTGAACATTAATCCGGAGGCTCGCCCGGTGAAGCAGAAGAAAAGAAACATGTCCGTGGAAAAAGATGCGGCAATAAAGGAAGAAATAGACAAACTCCTGAAGGCAGACTTCATCGAAGTATGTGACTACCCTGAATGGTTGGCAAATGTTGTCATGGTAAAAAAGTTATCAGGCGCATGGAGAATGTGCGTGGATTTTACCAATCTTAACAAGGCCTGCCCTAAGGACTGCTACCCTCTGCCCAGGATAGATCAACTAGTGGACGCCACTAGTGGATACACCACGCTGAGTTTTCTGGATGCGTTCTCAGGGTACCATCAAGTGTACCTCTGGCAGCCAGATAGAGTGAGGTGCGCCTTCATAACCAGCCATGGCACCTACATGTACAAGATGATGCCATTTGGGCTGAAGAATGCAGGCGCCACCTATCAGCGGTTGGTAGACAGAGTCTTCGAAAGTCAACAAGGAAGAAACTTAGAGGCCTATGTTGACGATGCGATCGTCAAAAGTAAGGGGGACAAGGAGCATCTGATAGATCTTCAAGAGACCTTCTCTTCCCTGCGGTCATACAAGATGAAGCTGAACCCGAAAAAATACACATTCGGGGTCCGATCCGGAAAATTCCTAGGTTTTTTGGTCAGCTCCAGGGGGATAGACGCCAACCCTGAGAAAATTCAGGCGGTCCTAGACCTCCCGGAGCCTAAAACCATCAGGGACATTCAGAGGCTCACAGGCAGAATGGCTGCCCTGGCCCGGTTTATCGCCAGGTCAGCAGACAAGTCCACCCCTTTCTTCAAAATATTAAAGGGCAACAAAGAATTCAAATGGGAAGACGAACAGAAGAAAGCCTTCGAGCAATTGAAGGAGCACCTGAAGAAACTCCCTACCCTGGCAAGACCGGTAGCCGGAGAAAAGTTATACTTGTACATCGCTGTCACGAACACGACGGTAAGTGCTGTCATCCTAAGGGAGGAAGCAAACTCACAGCAACCCATCTACTTTGTGAGTCACGCCCTGGGAACAGCCGAAAGAAATTACTCCCTGATAGAAAAGGCCGCCTATGCAGTCATCATCGCAGCCAGAAAACTCAGACCCTACTTTGACGCACATCCTGTCGTGGTCCTCACCGACCAACCACTGGAGAAGGTGTTGGAAAAGTTTGAGAAATCAGGGAGACTGCTGAAATGGGCGATCGAGTTAAGTGGGCTGGGGATATCTTACCAGCCAAGAACAGCCATCAAAGCCCAAGCCTTGGCCGATTTTCTGGCTGAATGCTCCCATTCAGGGGAGGAGGAGCCCCCTGCCGAGGAGTGGATCGTGCACACTGACGGATCCTCAACAACCAATGGTGCAGGCGCAGGCGTCGTATTAACAAGCCCCGAGGGAGTGGATTTTGAGCATGCGCTCAGGTTCACCTTCCCGGCGTCAAACAACGAGGCGGAATATGAGGCTGTAATCACAGGGATAAAACTGGCTAAAGCTGCAGGGGCAGAGCGAGTTACGCTAGCTACCGATTCTCAGCTCATTACCAATCAAATTAACGGAGAATATGAGGCCAGAGATCAGACCATGGTCACATACCTTGAGAAAGTAAAACAGGAGTTGTCGGGCCTGAAATCCTATGAAATCCAGCAAATACCTCGGTCACAGAACAACCGAGCCGACGCTCTGTCAAAGCTGGCCAGCTCCAGCCTACAAGACATACGGAGGTCGGTGTGGGTTGATGTTTTGCATGAAAAATCTACCAGCGCCTGTCAGGCGATTAGCACCGTTGAGGAAGGGCCGGAAAGTTGGATGACCCCCTTCATCCAGTTCAAAAAACATGGTATTCTGCCATCAGACACGGCGCAAAAGAGAAAGGTACAGGCCAAAGCAGCCTGGTTCATAATCATTGGTGAAGAGCTCTACAAGAAATCTTTCACTTACCCCCTGCTAAAATGCCTGGGGGCAGACCAGGCTGCCGAAGTCCTGGAGGACATCCACGCAGGAATCTGTGGACATCACATTGGAGGAAGATCGCTAGCCCACAAGGCCCTAAGGGCAGGCTACTACTGGCCTACCATGCTAGCAGATGCCAGGAGCCTGACCCAAAAGTGCAGAAAGTGCCAACTCTTTGCCCCGTCGATCCATGTCCCGGCCCAGGAACTCAGGCCAATCCTATCCCCCATCCCTTTCGCTCAATGGGGGATGGACATACTAGGACCTTTCACGGTGGCCACTGGGGGCAGGAAGTTCTTGATTGTAGCTATAGACTACTTCACCAAATGGATAGAAGCTGAAGCAGTGCCCAACATTACCGAGCCGGCAGTCAGGAAAGTGATCTGGTGAAATATTATCACCAGATTCGGCCTACCAAAAATGTTGGTGTTTGATCATGGCAGGCAGTTTGACAATGATCCCCTGAGAATCTGGCTAGAAAGCCACAACATCGCAGTTGCCTACTCGGCCGTCTGTCATCCCCAAACCAACGGACAGGCAGAGGCAGCCAACAAGCAAATCTTAAATGGCCTTAAGAAAATGGTAGATGACCTCAAGGGTAGATGGGCTGACGAGCTTCCCAGCATACTCTGGTCAATCCGGACCACTCGAAAGGAATCTACAGGCCAGACCCCGTTCGGTCTAGTACATGGAGCAGAGGCTCTGTTACCAATTGAGGCAAGGATCCCATCTCTGCGCTCCCTGCAATACGACCGGACTGAGAATGAGGCTGCAATGGTTGAGGCCTTGGATCTGGTCAATGAGATAAGGGAAGAGGCCAGTACCAACATCGTTGCCTACCAGCAACGAATGAGGAAAGCCTTCAACAGCAGAGTGCGCCAGAGAAATTTTCAGATGGGTGATCTGGTTCTCAGAAAAACGCAGGCTGTTGGAAAGTCAAGGGAGCACGGAAAACTAAGCGCCAACTGGGAAGGTCCATACCAAGTGACTCAAATCCTGGGACCAGGCACATATAAAATCGCCAACCTTGAAGGACAAGAACTGCATGCTCACTGAAATGCGGACACCCTGAAGAAATATTATGTCTGAACCAGGTCTAAAGATAGTTTTTACTTTTGCTAAAAACAATGGCGGAGGACGGTCAAAGAATGTCGACGACTCCGACCACCCTAATGTCAAAAGTTTCATAAAGAAATGAAAAAGCTTCAGATTTATACTCGTTGCATGTTCAAACTTGCGCTTTCACACACAAACGAGCAGGGGGCAATAGGGGGAGGCCCCCCTGTTGCCAAAGTTAGGAAAAATGAACCCCCCAACAAAAAATCCGAGTCTCCCTGCTTACCTCTGGGCAGGCAGGGGCATGCCCCCTGGACTTTGAACAAAAGCCAGGGGCAGGCCGGATCAACAAGGACTGGGGGCAGGCCCCCCAACCTTGTATAAAAAACGCAAAAGCCTCCCTGCCTACCTCTGGGCAGGCAGGGGGCAGGCCCCCTGGACTTTGAACAAAAGCCAGGGACAGGCCGGATCGACAAGGACTGGGGGCAGGCCCCCCAACCTTGTATAAAAAACGCAAAAGCCCCCCTGCTTACCTCTGGGCAGGCAGGGGGCAAGCCCCCTGGACTTTGAACAAAAGCCAGGAACAGGCCGGATCAACAAGGACTGAGGGCAGGCCCCCCAACCTTGTATAAAAAAAACGCAAAAGCCTCCCTGCTTACCTCTGGGCAGGCAGGGGGCAGGCCCCCTGGACTTTGAACAAAAGCCAGGGACAGGTCAGATCAACAAGGACTGGGGGCAGGCCCCCCAACCTTGTATAAAAAACACAAAGAGCCTCCCTGCTAACCTCCGGGCAGGCAGGGGGCAGACCCCCTGGACTTTGAACAAAAGCCTGGGACAGGCCGGATCAACAAAGACTGGGGGCAGGCCCCCCAACCTTGTATAAAAACGTTAAGGAACCTCCCTGCTTACCTCTGGGCAGGCTGTACATCAAACTCATACGAGAAACCGAACGAAAGCAGACAAAAACAAACAAGAGGATCTGTATAAAAAGGAATAAAGTGGCAAGAGTACACAGAATAAGAGTTTTCTAAAAAAGTGATTACAGTAAGATACGGCAGCCGGCCACCAAAGGGCTCGGCGCGCAAAGAAATAAAGAAGTCAAAGCATCAGCGTAGGCGCAGCAGGGGACGAACAAGAGCCCTCTGAGGAAGACTGCCCTCCATATTAAGCGGGGGGAGCATCTGGGCCAGAAGTAGCAGCCCCTTCAGCCAACCTGCGCATTTGGGCCTCATCCTTGGCGGCGTAAAGGGCCCGAAAAGCGTCTTCATCAAAGCCAGGGAACATCTCCCTGACAGCTTCCATGACCACCCCTAAGCAAGAGTTAGCGCCATTCACAAAACCCGCCAACACGGCCGTTTCCACCTCTTGGATTATTTCATCCCTTTCTTTCTGCCACTCCTCGGTCTTCGTCGCTAGATCACCAAGAGCTGCCTGAAGATCTGAATTCGCCTTGGAAAGGCGCTCCCCCAGATCGACGACACTTTTCTTGGCATGATCCAGCTCAGCTAAAGCCTTCCTGGCCTGCTCCAGCTCTGCGAAGCCCTGCTGAGCTCTTTTTGACTCCTCCTCCAGGCGGGACACCTCCCTGACAGCCCTCTCATTCTGAGACTTCCAGTGGATCGCCTGATTCTTGGCCTCTTCCAGCTTGATCTCCCTCTTCGCCAACTGATCCTTCAAACTGGCAATAAGAGCAACGTCCCTTTCGACTGCAGAAAGGCGGTCAGAGTTAGCCAGTTCCTCGTCACTCAGACGGCTAAGGGCCGCCAACTCTGCAGAAGCCTGGATGATCCTGGCGGTACGCTGAACGTACTGAGTCACCTGATGGGTGGCAGAATGGACGGTCTTGAGGAGATGATCCGCCAAAACTGCCCCGGAGTCGGAAAGTAAGACGGAAACATCTTGGCTATCGCCGGCGGTGTAATGGAATTCGGTGTTCTCCTCAGGAAAGAGGGTAGCAGAAACCCCCTGAGCAAAGCGTTTTGGTTCAGGCGTAGCAGTTTTCAAATCCACCACTTGGTCAGCATTCGGAGCCTCCCTGCTCCTCTTTCTAATCAACCCTTTGGGAGTGCTTTCCCCAGTCTCTTCGGGGCCCGCGGCCCGCGGTCCCGAGGGAATCTGAACCCCTGTGGAAAGGCCCCCCTGCCTACCAACAGGTGAGGGAGTAGCCTCACAGGCAATCACCTTCGCAACTGGGGAAGGGGTGGCTTCAGAAACCGCCGTTTTTGCAGGCGTTGATCTGGGAGGGGCAGGGAGCCTTGGTCTACTGAACGACAAACCCTTCAGGTGCTTCATCAAGTTCTTCTCACCTTTCTTGAAATCAGGGGGAAGAGAAGGGCGACTTTGGACGACGGTAAGAGTCTCGGTCAGACCCAGACGCCTCACCTCCCCTTTTCTCCAAATGAAGGTGGCAAAATCTGCAAGGCAAACAGACGAACAGTCAGGACACTTAAAAAGAAAAAGGGTAAGGGAGAATCATCAACACTCCTGAACTACCTTCATCTGGACCCAGATTCATGCCCACCCGGGTCAGGTATTTATCAGTAGCAATGAGCTCCGCATGGGGGAGCCATAATGAAGGGCCATATACCCCATATTTATCAGTATGAGCGGCAAAATAGTCTGTCAGTTCCTTGTCCTTCTCGCTCAGCTTCACCTCCAAGGCTTTTCCACCCACGCCAGGGTGATACTCCTCGAGGGTCTCCAGTCTGGTGTGGACATGATTCCTGAAATGACGGGGAATCCTCCACCCATGGGCACTGTGCACATAAAGGAAGTTGTTCTTCCAGTCTCTCAGACTGTCCATGGCTGGCCACACCAAAGCATGTCCCTTCTGCCTCAAAAGGGACCAATATCCAGGGGAGCCCGCGCTCCCAGAAGAGACCATTTGTAGGCCGACCATAAACCTCAGGGCATCAATGGAAGGCTCGGCGCGATGGAATAAGCAAGTCCAAACATACGAAATT
Source organism: Agrostemma githago (assembly GCA_958450325.1). Lineage (NCBI taxonomy): Eukaryota > Viridiplantae > Streptophyta > Magnoliopsida > Caryophyllales > Caryophyllaceae > Agrostemma > Agrostemma githago. The sequence goes on from OY288242.1 coordinate 10,682,833, forward strand.
AATGACCTGACAGCCGTGGCTGTCAGCTGGGCGATGGCCACATTCATACGCCTGAAAATCTCTTCCAGGGAAGGATGAAGGGGAAAGCGAAGACCAAACTCCAGGCACTTGTGATAAACCGCTATACACCCGTCGGGAGGGTTACATACGGTGTCTTTCTCGTCGGGGACGACAATGGTGTACCCATCCCCAAAATTGTAAAACCGCTCAATCGCACCGGCGACATTTTTTGCAAGAATCAAGTCCCGATTTTTCGGGTCAGGGTAAGTACTCAAGGGAATGCGGTACTTGACTCTATCTAAATAATAAACCTTACCCCTTTCCCGACGAATAAGGGGGCCAGAGGTCCTGGAGGGGTCAATTTCCAGTGCCTCGTCATCCGAATCAATAACATCGTACGAAGAAGGGTCAGGAGAGTTGCCACCTCCGCTATCCGCCGAATTTTCTTCCTCAACTACCCCAGAGCCAACCTCCCTAGAGGAGGAGGCAAAATTCACCCTACCTTTTTCCCCTTCCTCCCCCCTCGATGGGTCAGTAAAAGGTAGGATCCGCTCACGAGTTCTAGACATTATAACTCTAATGGGAACGGAAAACAAGAAATCGAAAAGAAAGAGCAAGAAATGGAAGACAAAAGTCTAACCTAAGGTCGTCTGCCGGTGCGATGAAAGCCTGAAGGAGAAAACTCCCAGAAAAGCGGGGGTGCAGAAGTAAGGCACGAGTCGTCAACACCAAAGGATTTTGCAGAGAAAGAGAAAAGAAAGATTTCGAGAGGAAAGAAAGATTGAAGAAGGAAAAAGAGGAAGAATGGGTGACTGATTATTTTTATAGAAGAAAAGGCATACAAAGAGTCGCCAAATCCTCAGAAATCCGCCCAAAGACTACTGTCCACGCGTCACTCCCTCAGAAGTCAGCCCCTGTGTAGTTTCCCAAGGGAAGCCTTGAAAGGACCAAAGGGTGTCAAAGAATTGATCACCCTGTGACGTCCCCTCTTCATTCAAACAAAAAGTAATAAACAAATATTAAAAATACAACACACAAACAAATTTCCTGAGTTTCATTTCATTAGCCTTAAAAGGGAAAATTACATCTAGTGCCAAACAAGAAAAGAAAATACACAAGGGCCTGAAAATCCCGGCCCAACAAGCAAACACCCTGCTACGCAGGCCTAATCGTCATCCAAATCTAGGGAATGGTCCCCAGGGCTGCCTGGGCTCCCAAAGTCCGAGCCCCAGTCCCAGGCTGAGGAATCCTTGAAGGGGTCATCCGGGATTCCGTCCCCATCCTTGTCACTCAAGCAACCAAGACCCTCGCTATCATCAGAGTCTCGGCTGCTATCCTCCCAGTCCCTGCCAAAGGGAACGGCCTGGGACTCGTCGCAGGTGCGACAACCTGTCCTCCTCACAGGCGAGGAGGGGCCTGACGCCAGGGAGGAGTCGGTATCAGAAAAGTTAGGGTCAAACTGCTCAGGTTTCAGCCACGGAAAGCATTCGTGGCATTCCCTGTCAAAGCAACCCCCTCCCTGAGGGCAACGCCTGAATCTGGGAGCAGCAGGGGGTGAGGATCTCTTGAGACGCTTGCTCAACCTAGTAGAGACTTTCCTGCCACTCCGACGAGAATAAAGCCGTGAACGACGGCTACGACGGACAGCTCGATAAGCAGTTCGAGCGTACCGGAGCCTCCAAAATCCTCTAAAAAGGAAAGTAACATAGCGAACTCCACGACGAGTCACGAATTTTTTGATCCAAACCATGATTAAGACAGAAGGAAAAGAAAGTTGGAAATGGGTCATGAAAATGGCGAAGGAAAATGCAATTTATACAAGGAAGAAGGCCAAGGCATTGAATAACATCCCAACCACCTTGACAGGAGAAGCGACCAATCGGCACACCAGCACGCTGCCCAAAAATCCATTTGGTGCACGAGGCAATCATGACCCAAGGAACAATTAAACTCTTGGCATGCCCAATAACAGAAGAGACTCCCCCTCGGGAATACGCGAACGCATTAAATGCACTGGTAAGAGACACAAGTCAACTCCCCTCCACCAAGAGTCCACCTGCCAAAGGGGAACCCTGCTTCCCCCCCAGCAGGTGAGGGCCAATTGATGAGGGTCGAAGATCCTGCGTCGGGCCACCTGCCTAGCAGGCCCCATGAAGACCCCGTCCAAGGAACCAAGGAGCCCGCCCAGCATGCCGTTGGGATAAGATACCAGGATTCCCCCAGTAAAACAAAACTACAAGGAAGCCGCCTGCCCGGAAGGGTAAGGCAACTGGCTGTGAGGAGCGTGCAGGCACTGCCTGCTCGCCTGCCTCCGAGCGACCTTCTCCCTGAGCAGGGCCGGGGCCCCAGAAGCCCCCTCTGTCATCTTGCCTACAGGTAAGAGAGAACGAGTGGATGGGGAAAAACCACGTGTCAATTTCCCATCCACTCATTCTTTCTCTCCCCACTCCTCTTTTCCTCTCTCTTGTGGGAAGGTATAAATACTCTTCCATTTCCCACATGAGAGGGGTTGGATTTTCTCTCTCTAGACTCTCACTCCTAAAAACGCCACCTAGTTCCTCACGAGCTAGGTTCATCAAGGCATTTCACGGACTAACTTAGGCATCAGAGAGGGTTCCCTCGGATAACCTCTGAGGCCCTGTGCGTTCATTGTGCAGGGAGCAGGCCAACTCCGCCGGGAAGGTCCGATCAAGGGAGAGAGACAAAGGAGAGGCTTAAGGAAATCGAGCGATCAGTCATTTACCAACAATCCGATTACACGACCCGGATCCAGAGCCGGGTTAATTGTTTCCGTGACCGGAACAATTATTATTATTATTGTTATTGTTATTATTATTATTATTATTATTATTATTATTATTATTGTTATTATTATTATTATTATTATTATTATTATTATTATTATTATTATTATTATTTATTATTTTTTTTGATGGGGGTCGGTAGCCTGCTATGAGTCACCCGCCGTTTGGGCCCCATGATGGCCCGACCCAAGAATCGACGAGAGCCTGCCCTGCAGGCCACCAAACGAGGAATCACTAAACTCACCGAGGAACTCGTCTGCCCGGCAGAGCTATGCCGGCAGCCAAACAGGGCAGCCAAGCCCCCCTGCCTGCTGGCCCCCAGGGTGCTTTCATCTTCAGTAGGTGTAGGGGAAACCAGGGGCCCCTCCGTCATTTTGCTTAAGGTAAAGGAGAATGAGTGGATGAGGTGAAGCCACTTGTCACCCTCTCATCCACTCATTCTCCCCCTCTCCTCTTCTCTTTTCTCCCTCTTGTGGGAAGGTATAAATACTCACCCATTTCCCACATTGAGGGGGTTGGATTTTCTCTCTCTAGACTCTCACTCTAAAACCGCCGCCTAGTTCCTCATGAGCTAGGTTCATTAAGGCATTTCACGGACTGACTTAGGCATCGGAGAGGGTTCCCTCGGACACCTCCGAGGCCCTGTGCGTTCATTGTGCAGGGAGCAGGCCGTCTCTGCCGGGAAAAGTCCGACCACCGGAGTGAGGAAAAGGAGAGGTGGAAGAAAACTCGACGAAAGCTATCCAAATAGAATCAAAATCAAGAGACCCGAATCCGAAGTCGGGTCAATTGTTTCCATACCGGAACAATTTGGCGCCGTCTGTGGGGATCCTTCGGTTGTGCTCACGAGTTTCCCACCAAAATCAACCGCAATTAATCAAACAAAATGCTTGAAATCATAGAGGCCAGCTCTGGGGCGGGTCCGACGGTACCACCGGTGATCCCCCTATATTGCATGCCTACACCTGGGAGGACACCTGCTGCAACAATCCCAGGGGTAGGACGATCTTCGCGGAGCGCCTGATGGAGAAACTGCAGTCACAGCTGGGCAGGGTAGCCATCAAAGGCCTAATTTGAACCTCACCCCTGCCCAGGTTGCGCAAACTGCGGCTTTCTTTTCAGCAATGCTAAATCAGGAGTTCACCCCGTAAGACCTGGTTGGCAGGATCGCGACCACTCCCAGGCAGCTTCACTTTGAAAGTGGAAGGAGGGCCGGGGGCACGAAGCAAACCGCTGCCAGGAACATTCAGAGAAAAGCAGTAAGGATTGCTCAAGGATATCAGCAGGCCCAGAAACGCATTGTCAGCAACCAAGAGCGGCCTGTTCAGCAACAAGCGTTTTCTATACACACCACCGAATCCACAGCTGCCAGGGAGAGGAGGGGTCTATCCCAAGACCTCCAGGATCAAATGAGGCACATGGAGCCTGAATCTAAGCGTCTGGGAGAGAAGCAGGGCGGAGTCTTCTCTAGGTTAACGCCGGCGGCAGAGCCACAGCCGGCTCCAGGGCTGTCTCAGAGCCTGTAGTCTAGACTTAACCAGGGGCGGCCACTTGAGTCAAGGCATCGTCAGGATGACAACCTTGACCAGCCCTAGAAGAAACGATCCAGACGCCTTTCCCCTGACAGAGAGGATGAAGCTATGATTAGGCGGCCACCCAGGCACCGCTCCCCCAGTGCAGGAAAACCGACCCCTGGAAAATGGGACGACCACAGTTACCACTCTGGGGGAAGCAGGTCACGAGTGGTGGGCAGGCCTACAAAAACTCCTCTCCACCCTGACGTGCAGGAGTATCCCATCCCAAAGATCAAAATGCCCTCCGTCAAGTTCGATGGGACCTCAGATCCAGAAGATCACCTAGCAGCTTATGAAAGTCACATGGGCATGTACGATGTGGACGACGCAGTCTGGTGTAAAGTCTTCCCAACCACCCTTGTGAGGCTGGCGCAGGGATGGTTCAGAGACCTTCGTCAGGGTTCGATCAGTTTTTTCATAGATCTGGCCGAAGCCTTCTTGGACCAATATGCAGGGAACAAGAGGCGCCGACTAACCCGTTTTGACCTAATGACCCTCAGGCAAAAGAAGGGCGAAAGCGTCAGGGAGTATTTGAAGAGATTTGACCTGTCCTACCAATAGGTCAAAGAAATTGATGACTCAACTGCAGCGTACGCGCTAACCATCTCGCTACTCCCAGGGGAGATGAAAAACCAGATGATCAGAGCTCAGCCTGAGACCCTAGCTGAGGCTCGAAAAATTGCGGAAGGTTTTATGCTGCAGGAAGAGTTCCACAGCCTGCCGGATACCCCCGCAGGGCCTGCTAGGCCGCAGGGGGGACCACAGGGTGGACGCGACAGAGCTGAAATAGGGAAGCAAAGAGCTGAGAAGGGAGACACCCCCAAAAAGGAGCGCGTAGCCTACCAGCCCAGATTTGATAGCTATACAGCTCTCAATAAATCCAGGGCAGAAATCTTTGAGCTGGAAAAAGAAACAGCTAAATGGAACCGCCCCAATAAGCCACGCAGCCCGAAGGGGGATCCGAAGAAATTTTATACGTTCCACGACTGTGTAGGACATACCACCGAGGAATGCCGCCACCTGAAAGATGAGATTGAGAAACTCATCAGGAATGGCTGGCTGAGCAACTATGCAGCAAGGAACAAAGCCCAGAAAGAGATAGTGGAGAAACCTGAGCGCTCAGTGCAGAACCGTACGATAATCCAGGTAGTGTCAGGGAACGCAGAGGGTCAGACAAGCCGGAGAAGCCATAAAAGACAGATCCGTGAGTTACGGAATCAAATCTGCTACGCTGAAAGGGAAGGAAGTCCCAAGGGTATAACCCTGAGCATCACCCCTGATGATGCAGGGCGGGTAATATACTCCCACAGTGACCCTTTGGTACTGTCCCTCGAAATCAGCAATCACATCGTGAGAAGATGCATGGTGGACACTGGCGCCTACACAAACCTCTTGTACAAGGACGCTTTTGAGAAGATGAACCTAGAAAAGAGGCACCTCAGGCCTGCCCCTGGATCGCTGTATGGGTTCAGCGGGGCAGGCGTGCTTCCCATGGGGATCATAGATCTGCCAGTAACATTTGGGGAGGGAACCTCCGCCAGGAACGTCAGGGCATCATTCGTTGTAGTAGACGCAAAGTCTGCATACAACACCCTGATAGGCAGAGCCACCCTAGACGAAATTGAAGCTGCCATATCAATCAGGGCTCTGACCATAGCCTATGTGACAGACTTCGGCATGGAGGGAAAAGTGCACGGAGACCAAGAATCAGCCAGACAATGCTATTCTGTGGCCCTGCAGACCCACGAAACCGAAAGAAAAGGGAAAAGAAAGGCTGACAGTTCCCCCAGCAGGGAGGGCGAGATTCCAGCTGACCAGCAGGCAGTTGACCACCTTGAACCTTGGGGGGGAGGGGGGGGGGGGAAGCATGCTGGTGGACCTGGAACCAGGGAGACAAGTCCTCATAGGGGCTGACCTGGAAGAGTCCTACCAAGCAGAGCTGATCAAGGTCCTAAGAAGTAACAGGGATATGTTCGCCTACTCGGCAGATGAAATGGCGGGGGTCGACCCAGCTTATATCGTTCACAGGGTGAATGTAAGCCCGAAGGCCCGCCCTGTGAAGCAGAAGAAGAGAAATATGTCTGCAGAAAAAGACATGGCCATCAAAGAAGAAATAGAAAAACTTTTAAAGGCGGATTTCATAGAAATCTGCGACTACCCCGAATGGCTAGCAAATGTGGTAATGGTAAAGAAGTCCTCAGGCGCATGGAGGATGTGCGTGGACTTCACAAACCTCAACAAAGCTTGCCCGAAGGACTACTACCCTCTTCCAAGGATAGACCAGCTGGTAGACGCCACTAGTGGGTACTCCATGCTGAGTTTTCTGGATGCTTTTTCAGGGTACCATCAGGTGTATCTTTGGCAGCCTGACAGGGTGAAGTGCGCCTTCATCACCAGCTATGGCACTGACATGTATAAGATGATGCCATTTGGGCTCAAGAACGCAGGCGCCACCTACCAACGACTTGTCGACAAAGTTTTCGAAAATCAGAAGGGTAGGAACCTGGAGGCCTACGTCGACGACGCCATCGTGAAAAGTAAAGGGGACAAGGAACACCTGATGGATTTGTAGAAGACTTTCTCCTCCCTGCGAACCTACAAAATGAAACTCAATTCCAAGAAGTGTACATTCGGAGTTCGCTCTGAAAAGTTCCTGGGCTTTTTGGTCAGCGCCAGGGGGATAGACGCCAACCCTGAAAAGGTTCAGGCCGTCCTGGATCTTCCAGAACCCAAAACAATAAGAGACATCCAACGCCTGGCTGGCAGGACGGCTGCCCTGGCACGCTTTATCGCCACGTCAGCAGACAAATCAACCCCATTCTTTAAAGTGTTAAAAGGAAACGAACCGCTCAGATGGGAAAATGAGCAGAGAGAGGCTTTCGAGCAGCTCAAGGAGCATTTGAAGAAACTCCCCACCCTGGCAAGACCAGTGGCAAGGGAGAAGCTTTTCCTCTACATCGCTGTAACAAATTCAACGATAAGTGCAGTTATCTTAAGAGAAGAGGCGGGATCCCATCAACCTATATACTTCGTAAGTCATGCTCTGGGGGCAGCGGAAAAGAACTACCCAGTGGTAGAAAAGGCAGCCTATGCAGTCGTCATCGCAGCCCGAAAGCTCAGGCCATACTTTGACGCACACCCTGTCATGGTACTGACCGACCAGCCGCTGGAGAAGGTGCTGGAAAAATTCGAGAAGTCTGGGAGACTGCTGAAATGGGCCATTGAATTGAGCGGGCTGGGAATATCTTACCAACCCAGGGCAGCCATCAAGGCGTAGGCCTTGGCAGATTTTCTGGCCGAGTGCTCTCATTCGGAAGAAGATGATCCCCCCCCCCCGTCGGAGAATGGATGGTATATACAGATGGATCCTCCACAATCAACGGTGCAGGGGCTGGGGTCGCATTGACCAGCCCCGAAGGAGTGGACTTCGAACATGCTCTCAGGTTCACCTTTCCTGCATCCAACAATGAAGCCGAATATGAAGCCGTTCTCGCAGGTATTAGTCTGGCCAAAGCCGCAGGAGCAGAGCGGGTTGTCTTAGCAACAGACTCTCAGCTCATCGCTAACCAGATAAACGGGGAATACGAAGCTAGGGATCAGGCCATGGCCGCGTATCTGGATAAGGTGAACCATGGATTATCAGGACTCAAGTCCTACGAAGTCAGGCAGGTCCCCCGGTCCCAGAATAACTGGGCAGACGCCCTATCAAAATTGGCCAGTTCCAGCCTGCAGGACATACAAAGGTCGGTCTGGGTAGACGTGGTCCAAGAGTCTACCACCCCCGCCAGCCGGTCAACGTCATTGAAGAAGCAGGTCCTGAAGATTGGATGACTCCAATCATCCAATTCAAAAAACACGGAGCTCTGCCATCTGACCCTGCTCAAAGAAGAAAGACGCTGGCGAGAGTCGCATGGTTCATACTGATAGACGAAGACCTATACAAGAAATCATTTTCCTCACCCCTGCTCAAGTGTCTGGGGGCAAGGCAGGCTGCAGAGGTCCTAGATGACATCCACTCAGGAATCTGCGGCCATCATATAGGAGGGAAGTCCCTGGCCCACAAGGCCCTGAGAGCAGGATATTACTGTCCAACCCTGCTAGCAGACGCAAAAGATTTAACTCGAAAGTGCAGGAAGTGCCAGCTCTTCGCCCATCGATTCACGCCCCGGCCCAGGAACTCAGGCCAATTCTGTCTCCCATCCCCTTCGCTCAATGGGAAATGAACATATTGGACCCCTTCATTGTTGCGACTGGGGGCAGGAAATTTTTAATTGTAGGGATCGATTATTTTACCAAGTGGATCGAAGCAGAAGCAGTGCCAAACATCACGGAGCCTGCAGTCAGGAAGGTAATCTGGAGAAACATCATAACCAGGTTTGGCCTGCCAAAAATGCTGGTATTCGATCACGGAAGGCAATTCGATAACGACCCTTTGAGAATTTGGCTGGAAAGCCATGGCATAGCAGTCGCCTACTCTGCTGTCTGCTACCCCCAAACCAACGGGCAGGCTGAAGCTGTCAATAAACAAATCCTGAATGGACTCAAGAAAATGGTGGATGAGCTTAAAGGCAGATGGGCAGATGAGCTGCCAAGCATACTATGGTCAATTAGGACTACCCGAAAAGAGTCCACGGGTCAGACCCCCTTTGGCCTGGTATACGGGGCAGAGGCCCTGCTACCCATAGAGGCACGGATCCCCACCCTGCGATCTCAACAGTGTAACGGGGTGGACAATGAAGCAGCAATGACTGAGGCCCTGGACCTAGTCAACGAAGTAAGGCAGGAGGCTAGCATGAACATAGCCGCCTACCAACAACGGATGAGGAAGGCGTACAACAGGAAGGTGAGCGAAAGAAGTTTCCAAGTGGGGGACTTGGTCTTAAGAAAAACGCAGGCAGTGGGAAAGTCATGGGAGCACGGAAAGCTGAGCGCCAACTGGGAAGGCCCATATGAGGTAACCCAGATTAAGGGGCCAGGCACCTACAAAATCGCCAATCTTGAAGGCCAAGAGCTGGCTGCCCACTGGAATGCGGACACCTTAAAAAAGTACTACGTCTAAATGCTAAGGAGGCTTAAGTAATTCCTTTTCAAAAAATTGGCGGAGGACGCTCAGAATGCAATGTCGACGGCTCCGACCACAGTTATTTTAAGAGTTTTTTAAAGAAATGAAAAGTCCGAAAGTTTATACTCGTTGTCTGTTTAAAACTTGCGTTTTTTCACACACAAACGAGCAGGGGGAAATAGGGAGAGGCCCCCCTGTTGCTAAAACCAATGGAAATGGACCCTCCAACAAAAATTTAAGTCCCCCTCTCTACCTCTGGGCAGGCAGGGGGCAGGCCCCCTGGACTTCGACCAGAAGCCAGGGTCAGGCCGGGCTCCACGCGTCGAATGAACAAGGACTGGGGGCGGCCCCCCAACCTTGTATAAAAAATGCAAAACCCCCTGCCTACCTCTGGGAAGGCAGGGGGCAGGCCCCCTGGACTTCGACCAGAAGCCAGGGTCAGGTCAGGCCTCGCACGCCAAATGAACAAGGACTGGGGGCAGCCCCCCAACCTTGTATAAAAAACGCAAAACCCCCCTGCCTACCTCTGGGCAGGCAGGGGGCAGGCCCCCTGGACTTCGACCAGAAGCCAAGGTCAGGCCAGGCCTCGCACGCCAAATGAACAAGGACTGGGGGCAACCCCCCAACCTTGTATAAAAAACGCAGTCCCCCTACCTACCTCTGGGCGGGCAGGGGGCAGGCCCCCTGGACTTCGACCAAAAGCCAGGGCCAGGCCTAACTATAAATAGAGAAAGCAGGCAAAGTAGAAACAAAAAAGATGCATCCACAAACAAATAAAAGAGTTTTTGACAAAGAAAATACTAAGAATCCAGAAACAATGAGAAGTTAAGATATTACATCAGATAAGGCAGCCGACCACATCAGGGCTCAGCGCGCAAAAAAGTTAAAATGTCAGCGAGGGAGCAAAGGCGCAGTAGGATAAGGGCAAGAGCCCTCAGAGGACGACTGCCCTGCATGTTAAACATTGGGAGCATCTTGACTATGGCCAGTAGCCTCGTCATGCGGCCTATTTGCTCGAGCTTCGTTCTTAGTGGCATAAAGACCTCGGAAGGCGTCCTCATTAAAATCAGGGAACATTTCCCTAATAACTTCCATAACAAGCTCCAAGGAAGAAGAGGCTCCATCTTGAAAGCTTGTTTGCACTGCGACATCAGCTTCCTGCAGAATGACATCCTTCTCCTTCTGCCATTCCTCGCCCTTTACCTTCAAGTCATCCTGGGCCTTCTTGAAGTCTGAGTCAGCCTTGGACAGACGCTCTTCCAGGTCAACTACCCTTCTTTTGGTATGCTCCAGCTCAGCCAACGCTTTTTTAACCTGCTCCACTTCCAGCCTGCTCTCTTTCATCTCCACCTCCAGTTTAGATGCCTCCCTCATAGCTTTTTCACCCTGAGCCTTCCACTGGCTCGCCTGACCCTTCGCCTCCTCCAAATCACCCTCCTATTTCGCCAGCTGGTCCTTCAAATTGGTGATAAGGGTAACGTCCCTTTCAACCATAGCCAGGCGATCAGGGGGAGGGAGTCCAGGGGCAACAGCTAGCTCTTCATCACTCAGACAGCTAAGGGCCGCCAGCTCAGCAGAGGCTTGAAGCACCCTGGAAGTGCGCTGGGACATCGACCAAGTGCGCTTGGGGTCAGGAGTGTCGGCGTCGGCCTCTAAATCGACCAAGTGCGTAGCACCTGAGGGCTCTTTGTTCCTATTTCTCCTGCTCTCCAGGGGAACACTCTCCCCGGTTTCTTCAGAGTTAACAGGTCGTGATCCCAGGGGAGTATGGGTCCCTGCAGAGGAATCACCCTGCTTGCCGGCAGGAGAGGGGGTGGCCTCCGAGGTAACCTCTGTCTCCACGCCCCGGGTATCATAGAGAGTAGCCGTCGGCTTTGCAGGCGGTAGTCTCGGAGGGAGAGGAAGCCTTGTTCGGCTGGCGGAGATGCTCTTCACGTACTTCATCAAGTTCTTCTCACCCTTCTTGTAGCTGGAAGGAAGGGAGGGACGCTTTGAAACGATGGTGAAGTTTTCGTCTAAACCGAGGTTCCTTACCTCCTTCCTTGACCAGAGACGAGTAGCAAGATCTGCAGGGAAAAAGAAAACCAATTAGAAAAATTTAGAAAGGTAGAGCCGAAAGAAGACAATGCTAATAAAGTCCCTGAACTACCTCCATCGAGGCCTGGAATTAGACCCACTCGGTCCAAATATTCATCAGTGGCTAAGAGCTCCGCATGAGGAAGCCAGAAGCCAGGGCCACACACGCCTGATTTATCTACAATAGCAACAAACTTCTCAACCAGCCCCTGGTCCCGTTTATTCAGTTTCACCTCTTGGGCCCTCCCCCAACTCTCGGGTGATATTCCTCGCGGGTTTCCAGGCGGGTATGGACATGATTCCTAAATTGTCTAGGAATCCGCCACCCTGAAACACTGTGCACATACAGGAAATTGTTTTTCCAGTCCTTCAGACTGTTCAGAGCTGGCCAGACCGGAGTGTATCCCTTCTGCCTTTGGATAGACCAGTACCCAGGGGAACCCTCTCCCCCAGAATAGGACACCATCTGCAGACCGACCATATATCGCAGAGCGTTGATTGAGGGCTCCTCGCCATGAAATAGGCAGGTCCATGTGTATGCTATTAATGATCTAACCGCCACAACGGTCAACTGAGCTATGGCCACATTCATCCTCCTAAAAGTCTCCTCCAAGAAGGGGTGCAAGGGGAAACGCAGGCCAAATTCTAGACATTTGTGGTAGACGGCTATGCAGCCATCAGGGGGGCAACATACAGTGTCCTTCTCTCCTGGGACAACAATTGTGTACCCCTCCCCAAAATTATAAAATTTCTCAATCGCCCCGGCAGCATTCTTCGCCAAGATCAAGTCCCGGTTCTTGGACTCCGGGTAGGTTTTCAGGGGGACCATGTACTTAGCATTGTCTAAGTAATAGATTTTTCCCACTTCCCTGGGGACAAGTGGGCCGGCAATTCTGGAAGGATCGATTTCCATTGCCTCGTCGTCGGAATCGACGACGTCAAAAGGGGTAGGCTCAGGCGAATTAGCATCTTCGCCACTCTCCAAGTGATCTTCTTCAATCATCCTAACACCAAGCCTCCTAGATGAGGAGGCAAGGTCCGCTCTACCCTCTTACCTACCCTCCGCCCTCTCAGTCGACGGGTCGGTAAATGTAAGGATACGAGCACGGTGACTAGGCATAATGATTTAAGAAGAAGGAAAAGCGAGGAAATGAAAAAGACGAGGACTTAGGACAAGATTCTAACCGAAAAACGACGACTGCTGGTTGAAAGTCCGAGAAAGAGAGCTCCTCAGTGTAAGAACGTTCTCGGCAGCGAAAGAGTATGAAGAAGGGTTTGGGTTTTTTTTCAGAAAGCGTAAAAGAGGGAAATGGGGGGAGTAAAGGTGCTTTTATAGACTGGGGTAAATGAAGAGTCCCCATCCTAAAAGACTTCCCCAGAGAATACCCCCACGTGTCACGCTTTCAGAAACTGATCACCCGTCGCTTCCCAAGAAAAATCTCGAAAAGGTAAAAGAGGTCAGAGGGTTAACCATTCTATGACGTCACCCCATCATTAAAAAAAACGCACATAAAAAGCCTGCCTGATCTTCCATTAATTAAAGGCCCAAAAATGGGCAGTTACAAATTGAATAGACAGAAAGGTAAAGTACAAAAGGAGCCTGAAATCCTGGCTCAGTCAATCAGCCTGCAAATCCAGAGCAGGCCTAATCATCATCGAAATCTAGGGAATAATCCCCAGGGCTATCATCATCCAAGGCGGACCCTCAGTCCCAGTCGTCAGAATCCTTAAAAGGATCATCAGGGAAATCATCTTCGCCCTTGCCAGAGGAATAGCCCTGGCCTTTGCTATCCTCAGAGTCATGGCTACTTGTGTCCCAATCATGGCCAAAAGGGACGGCCCTGACATCATCAGGAAAACCGCGGTCCACCCTCCTCACCGGAGGAGAGAAGGAGCCTGATTCTGGAGAAGAGGTCAATTCAGAGCAATTGGGGTCAAATTGCTCTGGATGCAACCAAGGGAAGCACCTATGGCACCCCCTGTCATAGCAGCCCCCTGCCTGGGTGCAATATCCAGAGCGACGATCAGCAGGAGAGGAAGACTTCCTAGGGCGCCTGCCAGCCCTGGAAAGGGCCTACCTCCTAGCAACCCGTTGAGAACGGAAGCTTTTTCTTTTACTACAATGAAGAATTTGGTGAGCCCGCTTAGAATACTTCAGCCAACGACGCCCTCTGAAATAGAGGACCTCCACGTAGACTCCGCAGCGGAAGACTGTTTTCTTAATCCAAGACATTGGCTCTTTTTGGGAAAGAATAGTGGAAAGGTTGAAGATGAGGCGTGAAAATGATGGAGAAGACCAGAATTTATATAAGAACAAAACAAGCCATTAATGGTGCTCCAACCACCTCTGTAAGAGGGAGAGCCAATCATTAAATTGGCGCGCTGTCCAAAAATCCTTTTTACAAGAGAAGTAATCATGAGCCAAGACATTCCAACTCTTTGCATGCCCAATACGGTTGAGTTTCCTCCCTCGAGAACATGCTGCGCATTAAATACTAAGTTACTCAAAAGAGTCAACCTCCCATCCCAATCAAGAGATCACCTGCCAAGGGGAGTCCTGCTCCCCCTTAGCCGGCGAGGGCCAATTGATGGGGGTCGGTAGCCTGCTATGGGTCACCCGCCATTTGGGCCCCATGATGGCCTGACGCAAGAATAGAGGAGAGCCTGCCCTGCAAGCCACCAAACGAGGAATCACTAAACTCTCCGAGGAACTCGTCTGCCCGGCAGAGCCATGCCGCCAGCCAAACAGGGCAGCCAAGCCCCCCTGCCTGCTGGCCCCCAGGGTGCTCTCATCCTCAGTAGGGGCAGGGGAAACCAGGGGCCCCTCCGTCATTTTGCCTAAGGTAAAGGAGAATGAGTGGATGAGGTGAAGCCACTTGTCACCCTCTCATCCACTCATTCCCCCCCTCTCCTCTTCTCTTTTCTCTCTCTTGTGGGAAGGTATAAATACTCACCCATTTCCAACATTGAGGGGGTTGAATTTTCTCTCTCTAGACTCTCACTCTAAAACCGCCGCCTAGTTCCTCACGAGCTAGGTTCGTTAAGGCATTTCACGGACTAACTTAGGCATCAGAGAGGGTTCCCTCGGACACCTCCGAGGCCTTGTGCGTTCATTGTGCAGGGAGCAGGCCGTCTCTGCCGGGAAAAGTCCGACCACCTGAGTGATGAAAAGGAGAGGTGGAAGAAAACTCGACGAAAGCTATCCAAATATAATCATAATCAAGAGACCCGAATCCAAAGTCGGGTCAATTGTTTCCATATCGGAACAATTATTATTATTATTATTATTATTATTATTATTATTATTATTATTATTATTATTATTATTATTATTATTATTATTATTATTATTATTATTATTATTATTTCTTCTTTATTCCTCCATTCTCCTTAAGTGGGTAATCTCCATTTCTTCCTTTGTTTTAATTTCTTTTTGTTATTTCTTCATATTCTTAGTTCATCTTAGTTCATCTTCATCTTTGTTTGTCATTCTAGTTTCCAATTGATTTAGTTTCCTTCTTTATGCTTATTTCTTCTTCTACTTTGTCCATCCAATTAGAATTCCTCAATTTAACCACTTTTGCATGATTAATAGTAAAATTCAATTTATAAGAATGTTCATAGTTAAAGATTTCACCTTTACTCTTAATTTTACTAATTTAGCCATGATTAGTGATTGATTGGGTGATTGGGTGAAGTGTTGTTGAGGATTTTGGATTATCTTGGTTTAGGGGTTTGAGACGGTCCTAATCCCTTGGTCATCGACGGGAGTCGATCAGGATAGTTAACCGGTTTGACCCCTTCTCTTGCCTTACCGTACTAGATCGAACACGAGAGTGGTGTCTAGCGTGGTATTCTTCACACTAGTATGCGTACCCTTTTGACTTGAGTCAGTTTAGGATTTATCACGGGAGTGACCCTCGGATTTGACTTGAGGATTCCGTATTACGAACCCGGGAGGGAAGTAAACGAGGAAATTAGTCTGACACAAACCCGGGAGGGAGGTGGTCGACCTAGAACGCGTACAACTTCGTCCTTGACCCGATTCCTTCAATACTCGATATACTTTGGTGCGATTTAGGTGAATTGAAGCGAGTAAGCGACATCGTTCCCTAGTCCTTTTTATTCTTGATCAATCGTTAGTCTTTAGTTATCACTTTTTCTTATTTTAGTTTTATTTTCCTTTTTATCATCCCTCCTTTTAGCTACCTTTTATTTTTATAGTTTTAGTCTACCATCACCTCATTTCTATCGACGTAAATAAACACTTAGAGTTAAAATGATTAGGAATCACTATGCTCCTTGCGGACCGATCCTTTCTAGTGCAACGATTACATCGTGCGCTTGTGAGGTATTAAAAACCCTAACATTTAGGTTTATGTGGATTTTTTGAACCGCGTCGAGCCGGGGTAGTATGGTTGATATGCCTAATTTATATCGTCTTTCCTTCTTGCTTTACTTGTTTTTCCTTAGTTTAATCGCTCTTAGAAGCGGTTTTTGTGCTACTAATGTCTTCTCTAGTGATATTTTGTGTTTCTAGGTTCGTATGGCGAGATCGCGGGTTTTTAGCCCATTTCTACGTCGTAAGGACTGATTCCGAGTCACGAGATATCCATAGAACCAGGGAAAAGCAAGAAGGAGTCGCCCACCGCGACCGGGAAGCCCATCTCGGCCGAGACGAAATGAGCCAAAGATCAGAAGCTACTGTGAAGCCTTCCCGACCGGGACCATCACCATCTCGGTCGGGACGGGAGGTCTTCCCGAGCGGGATCATCTCCTTCTCGATCGGGACGGGAGGTCTTCCCGAACGGAACCATCACCTTCACGGTCGGGAACGACCCAGCTCCTATCCCGCTTCATTGTTTCATTTTTCTCACGTATGAAACCCTATATATACCCTTTTCTTGTAATTTTTGAAGGACGAAACCCTAGATAGAGGCACACTACTTTTAGCTTAATATTACATTAATCTCTCGTTAATCTTTCTTTAATTTTATCTTAATCCTAGAACACTTGTGTAATTTGGGAAGCTCTTGAAGATTTCATCATTATTGACACATTGGTGGATGTTCTTGGGTTATCATTTATACAAGTTTCAATCTTTCCATTTCCTATTTGTGTTGGTATAATTTTTCTAGTTTCTTCTCTTTTAATCTTAGTTCTTCATTAAAGTTTCAATCTTTTCCTCTAGATTATTATTTTTCATTGGTTATCTTACATTATGAATGTGTTAGCTTTTATGTTACCTTCCTTTGGTTAGTTTTAGTTTAGTCATGAGTGAGTAGACTTTTTGTGGGGTAAGTAGGGGGATTAGACGTTAATTATGGGTGATTAGGGTTAAGTGTGGATAAAGGTTGAGTCTTTATTGCTTGTCACTTGTTTTGCATGTTAAGTGTTTGATGAATTGCTTGTTAGGGTGGTAGTGGTCATGCTACTCTTACTTGTTTCTTCTCCCTTGATGTTTGCTTGACTTGTGATTGATTCTTCATGTTCGGAGTAACAACTTGCATGAATTCTCGGGTTTGTTTTCGTTGCGAGAGCACAAGCTTGCCTTAGTTATTAGGTGATACCCTTATCCTCGCTTTTCCTATTAGCCTTTTACGTCTATGAACCCGACCTAACCCTACTCCTTTTCCTTATTGAATTCTCCATTTTCATCGTTATAGCTTTAGTTCTTATCATTGTTTTAGTTTGCTCTTGTCTATTTAGTAATTGTCTTAGTCTAATCCATTATCAACAATTCTTCTCTTTTGTTTCCTTGTGACTTTGTCTTGTGATTAGGTAAAGTTTAGTCTAAACCCCTTTGCCGTTCTTGTGGTTCAACCCGACTTGCCCATACTACTTAGTTTTGGTAGGTTGGTTTATTGGTGTCGGGATCCACGATCAATCCCTCCATCATTTTGACGCCGTTGTCGGGGAACGGTGTTTGTTTAGACTTTGTTTGCTTAGTTTCTTGATTTAGTTACCATTTTGTTTTCTTTTCTTTCTTTCTTTCCTTCTTCTTGTGTGTGAAGTTTATCTTGTGTCATTCTTATTTGTGTTGGCTTATCTTCTTTATCTAGATTTACTTCTTGTGTGTGTGATTTCCTTCTTGTCTAGTGCTCAAAAAGCACTAGAATTCTCACGTTTGCTAACTAGTCTACAGTTTATGTCTAGAGGCGGTGACCATCCCCTTCTTTACAACTCAGATCCGGAAAGGTTTTTCTGAAACCTTCGACAAAGTACGGTTACTAGATTGAGAGGTTCCCAATGGGGTACAAGCCGAGATCACGAGCAAAATGTGGAGATTGATCTAAACTCTCCACCCTTAGAAGCTACCGAAGAGAGATTCCTAAACATCTTCGGCACCCCCATATCAACCTCATCTCACAACACTTCACCTTCCTATTCTCCACTTTCTTCACCTCCCACATCTCCAACCACCTCTACCACAAGTTCAATACCGTCATCTCCCTTACATCCAATCATGCCTAAATTCTCATCACACTCCACTTTCACTGAGGATGTCTTGCCGGGATCGAACACTCTACCGGCCGCTTATGCCGGAAATTTCGTGGCCAAGACACAATTCATTCAACTTGTGGAGCGAAACCAATTTAGTGGCTTGCCCACCGAAGACCCACACCAACATATGGAGACTTTCTCCGATTATTGTGATGCTATTTCTCAAATCGGGATTACTCAAGATCATATTCGATGAGTTCTCTTCCCGTTTTCTCTTATAGGAAAAGCTAAGAAATGGTTTAAGAGTCTCGATAAGACGGCCATGGGGATTGATACATGGAAAAAGCTTGCATTGGCATTTTATCAAAAGTTTTACCCTCCCGAGAAGACAAACTTGCTAAGGGCCTCCATTACCAGTTTCCAACAAAGGATGAGGAGAGCCTCTATGAATCATGGGAGAGGTTCAAAGCTTTGGTCCGATCTTGCCCCCACCATGGGCTTTCTCAATGGTTTTTGGTCCAACAATTTTGGAATGAGTTGTATGAGGATTCTAGAGCCATACTTAACATGGGTTCTAATGGGAGATTCACCAAAGTTGAAGATGATCAAACATGGGCTAGGATTGAAGAAATGACGGTCCATAATTCTCAATATTCTAGGCCTAGGAAGGCCAATAGAGGGGGAAGGCATGACATTGATGCTATTACACAACTTAGTGCCGATTTAGGTGCACAATTGAAGACTCATATGGATGCTATCGATAAGAAGCTTCAAGGGCATGCTAATCAATCTCAAGGCACAAGTTCTTCTACCTAACCACCTATGCAACAAGTCAATGCCATGGACTCTACATTTAATCCTTCAAATCATGGTATGTGTGACAATTGCGGGATCTTTGGACATGAATCTTATGAGTGCTTGAGTAATGTTGAGCAAGTTAATGCTTTCCAAGCATACAAGCAAGCCACACCGTTCTCAAACTACTATAATGCCAACACTCACAAGCATCCTTTCTTATCTTACAAGACACAAAATGTCCAAAATTCTCAAGTCTTTCAAGGTGCTCAACAAGGCCTACAACAAGGCCGACAACCATATGTTGCTTCTCCTTTTAGGGGCAACCAAGGCAACCAACGTTACCAAGGCAATCAAAGGCCTTTCAACAACTTTCAATAACAAAATCCTTATCAAAACCAAGGTGCCTATAACAATCAACAAAGCTTCAACAATCAAGGTAACTTCAATAATCAAGCTCAACAAGGTGGTTTCCAAGGTAATCCTAGCTCTCAAGGCTTTCAAAACAACAACCAAGGATACCATAACCAAGGTAATTTCCAAGGCCAAAATCAAGGTAATTTTCAAGCTCAAGGAAATTTCCAAAATCAACAACAAGATGCCAAGCCTAGGAGTAAATCTCTTACTTATGATTATGGCTTTCCTCTAACCATCACAAATGCTCCACACACTCAACAAGCCCCAACACCCGATTTTGATATGCAAAAGACGATGTTGGACATGCAAAGGAGCAATCAAGAGATGCAACGTAATCAATTGGAAATGCAAAGGCATCAAAAAGAATTCTATGCTCAACTCCAAAAAGAAAACAAGGCTAGAGACACTCATGTGAAAATGTTGGAAACTCAATTGTCTCAAGTAGCCTCGGGTAGCTCTTCAAGGCAAAAAGGGCAATTGCCTCCTCAAGGCACGACACCGAACCAAGCTACCGCTAATGCTATCACTTTGAGGAGTGGTTCTAGCTATGAGCCACCTATGATGCCTATTGGGAATGAGTATGGAGGTAAACCAAGGGAGGAGCCTATACTTGAAGAGGTTGATCAACCTCTAGAGGATTCTTGTGATGAAGAAGGCCCTAATCCGGACTTAAGGGAAGAAGTGCTTGTTGAAGATATAGATGAGGGTGGTAATGTTCTTTCCTCCCAAAAGACCTCATCTACTTTCATTCCTTATAAGAAATCCAAACCTAAGGGAGCTTCTTCAAAGTCCAAAGAGGCTCATAGTGAGAAATTGAAGTCCAAGGAAGTGGGGGATGCTACTAAGGTTAGCCTACCTTTTCTTTCAAGACAAGCCAAGTCCAAAACGGACAATTAATTCGAGAAGTTCCTTGAACTTGTGAAGAGCCTGGAAGTGACTATTCCTTTTATCGAATTGATTACTCAAGTGCCTACCTGTGCTCGGTTTATTAAGGAGATCCTATTTAGGAAGAGATCGTTGGGAGAACCCGAGACTATTGCCTTTACGGGGGGATGTAGCGAGATGTACCTACAACCATCACCTCCTAAACTCAAAGATCCGGGAAGCTTCTCCATACCATGCAAGATCGGGAATGTACACATTAAGAGAGCTTTATTTGACTTGGGAGCAAGTGTAAGTGTTATACCTTACTCCATTTGTGAGAAGGTAGGCATGAATGAGCTTAAGTGTACCGCTATTACACTCCAAATGGCGGATCGATCAATCTAACGCCCCCTAGGCATATTAGAGGATGTCCCAGTTCGCATAGGCAAGTTCTTTGTCCCGGTTGATTTCATAGTGCTCGACATGGCCGAGGATGCTAACATTCCCATCATCCTTGGACGCCCGTTTCTTCATACGGCGGGTGCTCTAATAGATGTGAAGAATGGAAGACTAACCTTGGAAATTGGAGATGAGAAGATCTTCTTTGACCTCCATAGCACGATGAAGACTCCGAATATCAATGACTCTTGTTGTGTAATCGATATACTTGATGAAGTCGTTGAGGATGCCACCGAGACATTCTTTGTGAAAGATCCTCTTGAAGCTCTCCTAACAATGGAGCTTGAGAAAGTTAAGGATGGACTATGGGACGAAGACTTGGGTGTACTTAAAGAGGCTCTAGATTGGGAGGAAGTTGCTCCTAAGAAATGGGTCAAAGATCAAGCTACTCTTAGTGGAACCTACTCGGTTGAGGTACAATCTCTTGATCTTAAACCCCTTCCCCCTACTTTATGCTATGCCTTTCTCAATGATAAAAACTCTTGCCCGGTCATAGTTAGCTCTAAGCTTGAATCTAGCCAAATGGATGCTTTGCTTGAGGTTTCGAGGAAATATAAGAGCACCATTGGTTATAGCCTTGATGACATACAAAAGATTAGTCCCGAATTTTGCATGCATAGGATTCACTTAGAAGATGACTTTAAGCCTAGTGTCCAAGGACAAAGAAGGCTCAATTCTAATATGCAAGAGGTTGTAAAGAAAGAAATCATGAAACTCCTTGATGCCGGGATCATATATCCCATCTCGAGTTTAAATTGGGTTAGTCCTATACAAGTGGTTCCTAAGAAGGGTGGAATCACGGTCATAAAGAATGAAAAAGATGAACTAGTGCCCACTAGGTGTGTCACCGGTTATAGAATGTGCATTGACTATAGGAAACTCAATAATGCTACAAAGAAAGATCACTTCCCAATCCCATTCATTGACCAAATGCTAGAAAGGTTGGCTTCCCACACTCACTTTTGCTTTCTAGATGGTTTTTCGGGATTTTTCCAAATCCCGATTCACCCGGATGACCAACCTAAGATCACATTCACTTGTCCTTATGGAACCTTTGCATATAGGCGCATGCCATTTGGTTTGTGTAATGCCCCGGCCACCTTCCAAAGGTGTATGATGGGTATCTTTTCGGACTATATCGAGTCTATTGTTGAGGTTTTCATGGATTATTTTAGTGTTTATGGTAAGGACTTTGAGTCATATTTGGTGAATTTGTCTAAAGTGCTTGCGAAATGTGAGGAAGTGAATTTGGTGTTAAATTGGGAGAAATGTCATTTCATGGTAAATGAAGGCATTGTGTTAGGTCACTTGATTAAAGATCGGGGTATTCAAGTAGACGGGGCAAAAATTCAAGTCATTGAGCATTTGCCCCCGCCTACGAATGTCAAGGGAGTTCGGAGTTTCTTGGGCCATGCGGGTTTTTACCGTCGATTTATTAAAGACTTTTCAAAATTGGCCAAGCCTCTCACCGAACTCCTCTTAAAGGACGCCCCTTTTGTGTGGACTAATGCTTGCAATGAGGATTTTGCTAGGTTGAAAGAGGCTTTGATCACCGCTCCTATCATTAGATCACCGGATTGGTCCAAACCATTCGAGGTGATGTGTGATGCAAGTGACTATACGGTAGGAGCCGTACTAGGCCAAAGAGAAGGAAGAGCCTTACATGCCATTTACTATGCTAGCAAGACTCTCGACAACACCAAAGCTCGGTATGCTACAACCGAGAAGGAGCTATTAGCCATCGTCTATGCCCTCACCAAATTTAGGTCATATCTTCTTGGTTCTACGGTGATTGTCTTTACCGATCACTCCGCATAGAAGTATTTATTAGCCAAGAAAGAGTCAAAGCCGCGATTACTCCGTTGGATTCTTCTTCTACAAGAGTTCGACCTTGAGATTCGTGACAAGAAAGGGGCCGAAAATGTGGTGGCGGATCATCTATTTCATATCCGAGTTGAAGACCTTGAGAATATTCGCATTGATGACTCGTTTTTGGATGATACTATCATGTTTGTTTTCACTACATCGTCGGATCAACCTCCTTGGTTCGCCGATTATGCAAATTATATTGTGGGAGGTGTTCTTCCCCCGGACTTGAGCTATCAACAAAAGAAGAGGTTCTTTTACAATGTCAAGCAATATTTTTTGGATGATCCGCTATTGTTCAAGGTATATGCCGATGGGCTCTATAGGAAATGTGTTCCTCATTGGGAACAAGGACATATATTGGATGCTTGCCACTCATCCCCGTATGGAGGACATCATGGTGCCTCCAAGACAGTTGCAAAAATCTTACATTCCGGGTTCTATTGGCCTACAATGTTCCAAGATGCAAGGGATTTTGTTTCCCGATGTGATGCATGCCAAAGAACCGGGAATATATCATGGAGGCACAAAGGGGAATATTAGAGCTTGAGATATTTGATGTATGGTGCATAGATTATCAAGGCCCATTTCCATCTTCGAAGTGGAATCACTATATTCTAGTAGCGTTGATTACGTGTCAAAGTGGGTGGAAGGCGTTGCCGCGCCCACAAATGATGCTAGAGTGGTGATGAATCTTCTAAAGAGGGTGATTTTTCCCCGGTTTGGAGTCCCCCCGTGCCCTTATAAGCGATGGAGGAACCCATTTTCATGAAAAAGACCTTGATGCTCTATTGTTGAAGTATGACGTCCATCATAGAACCGGATTGGCCTACCACCCTCAAACAAGTGGCCAAGTGGAGATATATAATCGGGAAATCAAATCGATTCTTGAGAAAGTTGTCGCTAGAAATCGGAAGGATTGGAGCATGAAGCTCGATGACACGCTTTGGGCCTATCGAACAGCATTTAAGACACCTATTGGCACATCGCCATATAGGCTTGTCAATGGAAAAGCGTGCCACCTTCCGGTTGAAATGGAGTTCAAGGCCTTTTGGGCCATAAAGAACTAAACCTCGATCCTACTTTAGTTGGTGAGAAGCGGTTGCTTCAAGTTCAAGAATTGGAGGAATTCCGACTACATGCTTATGAGAGTGCCCAGATTTATAAGGAGCGCACTAAGTTATGGCATGACAAGAGGATTATAAAGAGGTCATTTCAAGTTGGTGACAAGGTATTATTGTTCAATTCGAGACTAAGATTGTTTCCCGGAAAGCTCCGTTCACGTTGTTCGGGACCGTTCACTTTCACGGAAGTCGGTCGGTATGGGGACTTCGAGCTAAGCAATGAGAAAGGTGAATTGTTCTGAGTCAACGGTCAAAGAATCAAGCTATACAATGAAAGTGCAGCAACGGGGTCGGTGGAGGTCCTTTACCTCCAACCCATCCCCTCATAATATCTCAACCAATCTCGGTTTGACGGAGTTCCTCAAGAACCGTCATGTTGTAAATATCTCTTCCTTTCTTCTTTTAATTTCTGTGAATTATTTTGTGTTTCGTGCTTTTTTTTTAGATTTTGTGTGTGAAACTATTATCATTTGATATTTTCTTGTGAGGGAGGGGATTTTAATGATTATTATGGAGTTGTGTAGGAAAATTAAAGTTCCATGGGTTATTATATTGAGGTTTTGGAGGCGAATGCTTGAAGCGATCTTGGGAGCGATTTTATTATTGATTTATAGAGCTTTGATGAAGCTTTGATGCTTAGGTGAATATTTACAAATCAAGAGAAGCTCTATTATTATCTCCCATGATGAACATCAAGTATTTCTTGCTCGGTTTTCCATTTTTCCTACAAGTTTCGGCTCGGTGGGATTTTTATTGGAAGATGAGAGCTAGAAGGTTGGTTTTTGAGCTTGACATAAGCTTTTGGGGACGGGATTTTGGATCCCAAGGTGTTATTTGTCATTTGGGCGGAAGGTTCGGTATGCTATTAATGAAGGAAGGCTTCATGGCCATGACCATCGCCGTCCCTACCGAGATCAATACCATCGCGGGCGGGACGAGTTGAGGCAATAGTCTGGAGTTCTGTGAGGCCATCCCAACCGGGAACATTTTCATCCTGGTCGGGAAGGCCAGGATGTCTTCCCGACCGAGATCAACACTTTCTCGATTGGGATGAGATGAGGAAAAAAAACCCATGTTCTGTGAGGCCATCCCGTGCGGGACCCTTTCCTTCTCGGTCGGGAAGGGTTGTCTTCCCGATCGAGACTGTCACCTTCTCGAGCGGGACGAGATGAGGCAACAACAGCATGTTCTGTGATGCCATCTCGATGGGAACATCACCATCCCGGTCGGAACGGCTAGAGAGCGGGCCCAGTTCCTTTGTTTAATAATCCCAAGCCCAAACCCTCCCCCTCATTAACCAACCCGACCCGCCCCACTCCTCTCTCACACCCAGCTTGACCCGCCCCAAGCTCCCTCTCACACAAATACCCAACCCAACCCAACAAACCCCAACTTCACATACTGTCATCATCTTCAACCTCCAATCTAAAAAAAACCCAACTTCAAACAAAACCCCAAAACACCATAACTCCTCCAATACTTCACCAAATCACATCAAATCTCTTCCTAAACACTCCAAAATCGATTTCTATCACTTTAATAACTATCTTAGGTCCATTTTCTACCCTCTAAACCCTCAAAAACTGAAAAAATCGAGTTTTTTGTACCCAATTTTTTCAAAATCCGAGTTTAGGGTTTTGCTTCAAAACTCGATTAAGCTTGCTCAAGTTTGTTTTGGAATCTTATTATACCAATTTCAAGCTTCTATTGGGTGTTTTTTGTGGGTTCTAGCTAGTATTTTTGGGTGAAAATAGAATTTGGGTGTTTAGCCTATTTGAAGCTTCTTCATCAAAAATGGTGAACCCTAGAAGAAAAAGGAAGGGAGTAGCTAACAAGAAAAGAAAGAGTGTGTCAACTTCAAGAACCGAGGTCGAGGTCGAGGAACCGAAAATTACATGCCACCCGGATTTTCCCAACCTTGCTTTTGGGTCAGAATCACAAAAGGAGCAATTCTCTAAGCTCCTCGGTAAGCCTCTTGAACCGAATCGATTCATTTGCAAAATAATTCTTAGAAAACTCGGTATTCTTGAACAAAGTCGCCAATTATTTGTGGGAATGGGGATGGAAATGCTTTTCAATATGCATGAGCTTACTTATAAGCAACTCACATTAGAGTTCCTTAGTAGCTTTACTCTAAACACTAGAGTCGATCCACCCCGGGTTGCTTTTAGAGTGAGCAATGGCTTCTACAACTACACCCTCCCCCAATTTGGTGCTCTTTTGGTCTTCCCCCCGTTTCGAACTGTGAAATACCCGCCGGATTTAATGAGGCCGATGTTTGGCATAACATAACCGGTCTTACCCTTGTCGACTTTAGACGGTTGTTTAGCCGTCATGTCCATCACCCGGTTCTACGTTTGTGGCATCGCTTGATTGCGGGTACTATATTTGGGAGGAGCGAAATGGGCACTTTCACCCAACAAGAATTAACCATACTTGGGGCTTACTTGAATGTAAAGAGCCAACCTATATTTACCCCTGACCTTCCCCTTTCTTTAGCTAAGCACTTTCAAAAGATAAGTAAGGCGGGGAAACATGTGGGTGAGATTGTCCTTGGGGGGCTCATAACACATTTGGCTAAGATGGTAGATGAGCAGTTTCGGGAAGAAGAGTTGATCCCCGTACCGGGGGACATGACCATAGATGAGGACCGTTTGACTAGGTTCCATAGATGGATCGCTTATGATAGGGAGCATAAAAGGTACCAATGGAATACTTTGGGTCGGGCACACTTCTTTTTACCATGCAATACGCTCCCGACCCTTGTACCTTTGCCACACTCCCTCGTCCCGGTCCAAGAGCCTAACCTTTTATTACCCGGTGCGGGAGGTGATCATGGTGCCTCTTCTTCCCGTACGCCGCATACACGTGCTAGTGTAGAGCCCTGACAACAACCATCACAACAACCACATCAACAAGAAGCTACCCAACCCCACCCCTTCTATCCTTCACCCCCGACATTTGTGGATATCACTCTGTACACCCCTTACACTCCTTTTGCCTATCTCAGCCCCCGGCCGATGCATCCATGGCCGCAATGCTTAATGCGCTACATCTTGGGCAATATGAGCAGCGAGAGATAACTACTATGCCCAATACCCCGGCTTTCACCTTCTAGCACATCAGGGGTACATAGATCCGCAAGGCAACCTTCCATCATGGTATAGGCTCGAATTCTTTCCTAACCACGGTAATCCAAGTGGTAGTGGTGCTATGATGATGGATGACGAGGAGTTCAAGGCCGAGGATGCCTTTGATGCCAATGTGGGAGTGGGTAATGATGAAGCAGGTGAAGAAGAAGATGAAAATGATGATGAAGATGACAATGGTAACTATGAGAGTGAGGAGGATGGAGGTGACGAAGATGAAGACGAGCAAAGTGATTGACTTTGATTTATGAAACGATGGAGATGTGTTAGTTGCTAACCGTTTGGTAGGCGACTTTCTTTTCTTTTCCGTTTTTGCTGCTCGTCTTATTTTTGTCCCTCTTCCTATTTTATGAGTGTTTTGGTGGCCCTCGGGGCCTTTTTGATGATTGCTCCCGGTGGTTCTTGACGACTTGATTACGTCAAGAATCACTTGAAAATCCAAAATGACATTTTCTCCTTAGTTTCTTAGTTTTTTTCTTTTTTCTTTTTTGAATTAATCGTTAGAATTTAGTCGAAATCGGGCAAAATCTGGGCTAGGTGACTTGATTAAACCTAGCCCTCCCCTCCCATTTCATTTTTATTTTCTTTTTAACTTTCCCCCATCCATATCTTTTCTTGACTCGGGTCTAGGTGACGTGATAACACCTAGGCCCGAAACCCTCTACCATTTCTTCATTTTAGTGTAGTTTTTTTGTTTAATTCCTTTATTTTTATTTTTTTATTTTTTATTTTTCTTTTCTTTAGTGTCTTCCACACACTACCGATCGAGCATGAGGACATTGCTCGGTTCAAGTGTGGGAGAGCGATAGTTTAGTTTAAGTTTAGTTTTATTTTCATAGTTTTTCGAAAAAAAAAATCCAAAAATCCCTAAAAAATTTGAAAAATTCCAAAAATGTCAAAGATATTTTCTTTTAGATTTTTTTCCTTTTTGTTCGTGTCTTGTATATTTGTTGTTTGTGTGCGTTTTGCCCCTCTTTTTCCTTGTAGGTTGCTAGATGGCCATGAATTTTGGGAAGCTCAAGAGATTTTCGGTTATGTCGCTCCATCCCTTTTTCCTTTTTCCGTTGCGGAGTTTGGAGATTGTGTTTGTGGTGATGGTGGCTCGGGTGGAGCTTTGTGAAGTTCGGGTTGACCAAGTAGCTTGCTTGGATTGTAAGGGGTGGTGTTTGTTTATTTTGTGTGTTTGTTTTGCATGTTTATTTTTATTTTTCTTTCTTCTTTGTGTGTTTTTTCTCCTTCTTCTGTCCTTGTCTTGGATAGTTTGTGTTAGGTGTAGGAAAAGTCTTTCGAAAACCCGGTTGTGTGATTTGGGTGCAAGTGCTTCTTATTCCCTAGTTATCGTCACATTTTGATTTGTGGACTTTATTCTAGTAGGATGACCTTTAATCAATGATTATATTGACATTTTGCTTTGAGTCCATCTTTTCTACTAAGTATTTACACTGGGATTTGCATTTGACCACCTTGACCACCCCCGAACTTACCTATTTTCCTACCATTTCTCCATTCCAAATAATAAGCTTTGCAAAATGAAATTGGCAAATTGCATTATGATGTCAAACATGAGCAAGCCAATCAAGAAAGAAAAGGGCTTCGAAAAAAAAAACGAAAAATGCCCAAAAATTTGCCCTCAATTGATTGACATAAGAGGAGAAGAAAAAGAAAATCAAAAGTGAAAAATGTTAGCCCCAAGTCAAAAAGAAAAGAATAAACAATGAAAAAAAAACCAAAAACCTAAAAACATTCCCAAAAACAAAAATAATAAGCCTTTTCCTTTGTCGATGCGTCGCCGTGAAGGGCCTACCAACGGACCGAGTCCCGAGGAAGGAAGATAGCGGTGACTATTCGATTATCCTCCTTTTTGTTTAGCATGTTCACATTTTTGTTTGGACTAGTTGGTTACTTTGAGTTTGGGATGACCCTCTAGGCTTTGCTTAGGGAATGAAATTTCACTTACCTACAGTGTCGACTCGCTCCGGGGTTCATCCTTATCCACTCCATTTATCGTCCCGGTGCAAGTTTTCTTTAGTAGATTAGAAGGACCTAGGTAAGTTGTCAATATAAATTTTGCTTAGTGTGGACATGATGTAGGTCCACCCCGACGCGGCCACGCGCGGGTTTAGGGAGGCGAATGAATCTCGTGGTAAGATTGATCTCGGGTCGAAATTTAAATCGAAGTTGGAGTCGTCTCCGAATTTTATGGGAATTCGGACCCATTCGAACTCACTATACATTTAGGCGTTTCGTGCACAAAGCACGACCCGCTTTTAGTGCTAGAGCTTATGAGTTCGTCCCTTTGCATTACGATACCGACGCCAAGTTATCGGATATCGTGCATCGAATGACTCTCGTATGCCAACGGTTCCAGACATCCGGAAACTATGGTTCTGAGTAAGGGGTGAGGGTACGTGTTGGGAAGTCCACGAAGGACACCCAACCCCGCCCGCTCTCTAGCGGCCTTTACTAAGATACCGTTCGATTTTTGTGTACGCGCGTTAGTAAAATGATTAAATGATATGCAAACAGCGTTTTTGGCTAAGCATACGAATTATATGTGAACTACGTCATTTTAATGCATCTTGATTCACGTCAAAGTGATTTAGCATGTGATGTTCATTTAAATAAACAAATGGCAAACATCAAAAATAGAAAACTCGTAAATAAATTACAAATTACACGGGCGGAATACAACCCGGAATTTGCAATACAACGAGCGATAAAATAATAATCGGAACGAAAGACGGTAAGCATTAACTATAAACGGTCCCGTAAATAGAAAATGTAAGCTAAACCGTAATTTGAATAGGTGGACAAACATCGATTAAATACATATTATATTGTGCATCAATCGAAGGACGGAGACTTTTATACGCGATTGCGTATGGGGTCGTAGCGTGGTGCTAGCTCGATCCCGTGTCTCGATGCCTTGTCCCGACTTATCATATTGAAAGATTGGTGTCTAGACTAGTCATGCGTCGGATACGACTAAGGAGTCGTCGACACAAAACTAGTCGTGTAAGACATTAGTCAAAGTCGTGAAAGTAATAAAATGGTATAAAATGCATGAGTTTTGAATTAGGAATCACGTGATTGACTTTGCACGCGTAGACCGAAGTCTTAAAAAAAGATCGAGGCTTGAAAAGCGTTTAGAAGCTCACGATGTAGTCCAAGAGGGGACCACTCGATCGAGTGACCCTGTTACAGACTTTCTGCCCCATTTTTGGAGTGCAACTCGATCGAGTGAGCTATAGCACTCGATCGAGTGCCTCCTGTTTGAGCTGTTGCTCAGTCTCGAAATGGTGACAGTTTCAAGATTTATAATTTGTTTTAAAACCGATTGTCAATTGAGTCGAATATAAATACGGCATGATTTATATTCGGCTCGGTTTTTGGTACCCGTAACATTTTTATATGATTGCGAGACCGTCATCGGGATCCTTGAAAAGAGTGTGATAAAATTATTTTGAATCGGATTAGGACGAAATTAATTCCCTCCGCGTTACGACATCTATAATAATCCTTACGGATTATGTGATGCTCGGTTTAGCGTCAACGAGTTTCGTGCCAATCTTTAAAAATGGCATCGGACGCGTTCAACTACGTACTACCACGATCACGTTACGCCCTTGAGTGCTTAAGGCGGTGCTCCTCGAAAGGGCGCCACCACTGTCGCGACTCGTAAAGGGATTAAACGAACTTGGAGCGGTAGTCGTAGTTAAACGCGTTCAATCCGGAAATGGTTTATAAATTATATACTTATACACGGTATTAGTATTATGACAAAATGTAAATAAATAAATAATGTTAGTGGTTGGATACGATAGATAAAATATTGAAATGCGAAAATAAAATAAAATGTTAGTGTTAGTAATTAAATAGTATCGTTATTATCGATTAATTATAATACGTATACATAAATATATATGTATATATATATATATATATATATATAATGATAAAAAGGAAGAAGTGAGAAAGGGATGTCGGGATTGAATGTTACACCCTCAACCTACGCGCATTTGCTTCTCGGAAACGGGCTCGTCAAATGGTGGCAAAGACAGGGGAGCATCGAGATACGTAGGGGAGTTATGGTGTGTTTGGTTTGTAGGGATGGATTTGACGAGTTTTTGCTCTCGGTTTTAGGGTTGTATGTGTATATGAGGATGTCGAGATGATGAATGCCTTAAGGTGAAATTATGGGTGAAAATGTGTGTGATTTGAAGGTAAAAAGGTGTGTTTATGTTGTGGGGTGACGGGGTATTTATAGAAAAAATACCCCAGTTTAGGGTCACTCGATCGAGTGGCGCAGGTGCACTAGATCGAGTGTTCGGTTTGGTTCCGGTTTGGCCGGTTTATGGCTTTACTCGACCGAGTGGGTGTGAACCACTCGATCGAGTGGATCGGGAAGGAGGGAGTGTAAATAGGGCATGATTTGTTACCTTTTTTAATGTGATTTTGGTTGTTGGCCTGCTTCTAGAAGCCCTTTTGGCTGGTTTATGTACCGGATTCGTCTTTGACCGGGTTTTGACCCGGTCGCTAAAACACGATTTTATTTCTGGTGCCGGTTTTGACCCAAATTAGTCTCATTTTATTGGAAACGGTCCACTGGGTCTGAATTTGAGGTCGGTTTTGTGAAATTTGTACTCCGCTAAAAGACCATGCCAGACATTACTGATTCTGAGCCCATATTCTAGCGCGTTAAAGCACGTTTGCGTTCGATCATCATCGGGTGTTTTTGGAAACTGCTATAGACACCTAGCGGCCAAATGTGGGTGTCTGCAGAGACCCCACTCTGACTGAGGCTTGGACAAGGCGAATGTCAGAGTAGCTACCAGGCCAATCCAGGATTAAGACCTGGCAGACTTCCGGTCGGGTCGTTTATAGTCCATTAGACTCGCGTAAAAGGGCTCGCCAGCCATAAAATAGAAATCATACCTGAGTTGGTGTTGATTGCTCCGTGGGGAATCGGACTTGCCTTCGAAGTCTTGGGTGTACCTGTATGTAGGTGTATCCCGTCTCACGCTAGGGAATAAAAACTTGATGTTCCGTTGGGAAGCCAAGCTGGTACCTGAAATGTTAGATATATTGGCAGAAATAGCAAATATAGCAGGTAGCAAGATAGCATACTAAAAATGCAGTTAGCATCTATAGACTGACTCGCGCCGGGGAAAAGATTTTTGCTTAATTTTGAAATCGAAGTCCTGAAAGCAACTCACGTGCTAGGAGATAGGTTTTCAAAATTGACAGAGTTAGAAATTCCTAGTTTTAAATGGACCAAAATTTGACCTTGTCGAAAAGGATTTTCTCAAATGGCTAAGTTTTGCAAACTTCAAAGTAAGAATTTGAAGAGAGAGGCATACCGACAGACTCGACTCTGGACGCGACAGGACGAGTTGACAGACACGACTGGACTCTCGAGGGATTGGACCGTGACTCGGTAGGGGGTGGGCCACCTAAGATGACAAGACTCTTAAGTTGCGTTATTCCGTAGCCTAGGCGAGTGACAACATGGTCGAATCCTTGGAATGGAAAGATCCGTTATAGGGGATTGCAGTAGTCTGTAATGAGAGTGTTGTAGTCTAGTGCTCTTCTGGATTTTTGATTTTAGGGTACATTCGCAAAGTAGGTATTGCTTCAAGTCCCGATAGATTCTCGTCTTCGACTGAGCCGAGTACTAGGACACACTATAGAAAGGAGGCTAAATTTTTGAAAGTATTTGGATTATGTGAGTGGATGGAGAGCTTCTGTCTAATCGAGCCCCCAGGACGACAAAGCGAACTGTTGAGAACATGACAGTGTC
This sequence comes from Agrostemma githago, assembly GCA_958450325.1. Lineage (NCBI taxonomy): Eukaryota > Viridiplantae > Streptophyta > Magnoliopsida > Caryophyllales > Caryophyllaceae > Agrostemma > Agrostemma githago. Next base: position 10,715,267 of record OY288242.1, read on the forward strand.
GTGATAGGAATGACGGTGCTTTTTTGAATTTGTGTCAATGTGGGTGGTTGTGCCCTTGTTGAAAGGCTGCCTACGTATTCACGTGTAGGGAAATCAAACCAAGCCGTAGTTCAGTGAATTGGAAGATATGTTATGGTGCCTAGTTTATTAGGGCTTTGTGCGTAACTAGCCATAGCGATGGTGTAGGCTAAGTGCATTCCCAATGATGTCTTGATCAAAGGGTTAGAGCAGTTAGGATGTTGATCCTGTGACTGTGAGCATTCTCCGGGGTAGCCCCCAGAGGTGGTGTGAACTATTTGGGCATGTTCTATGCCGACCGCAGGTTGAGTTCCCGTGTTTGGGGCTGGTAACTGGTTTTGATATTTTTGGAAATGTGGAGCTAGGTCGCAAGTGGCTTTGATGATTCGAAATCTGGAGCTCGATTTTGGGGAGCTAAGGCTTCGAGGGTAAGGTATTGCAATGTGGTAGGAAATGGGGAAGTTGAGTAAAAATGACTCGGACTTCGATTGGGCAGGTTTGATAATGCGGGATCTGATTTTCATGTGTGGCCCTAACGGTTAGGGTGTATCCTATGGAGCTTGAATCCTCAAAATTCCGAGCTGTCTCTTAGCCTAGGTCTCGAGAAGGTCTTGAGGGTTGTAATGTGGGAAGGCTAAATGTGGTGTTAGCTGACCAACTTGATTGTTTCTTCCCTATTTGATGGTATTGGAATCGATAATTTTTTAATTGACTGTAACCGGTCAAGGGGCTTTCACTTGAGTTGACCGTTAATCCCGGTCATGGGTTTTTTTGATTTTCTTCTCTTTTTTGGTTGACCTCTTAGCCCCGATCATGGGATTCTTGATTTGAGATGACCGTGCCCCGGTCAGGGGTTGACCGTACTTTGGTCGAGGGGATGGTCGTATTTGGTCGGGGAATGTTGATAATTCTTTTTTTTTTATGGTCAACTCTTTTGTTTTGGGCCTTTTGCTTTTTCCTTGGACTTTTGATTTTTTTTGTCCAACTTTTTTTTTGGTAATCCCTCCTATGGTGTTGTGGGTGGATTTGGGGTTAGGCCTATCTGTTGGATTAGGCTTTTGGAGCTAGACCTTTGTAAGGTGTAAGCATAGTTGGTGTTTGTGTGAGTGCAACTCGCGGTGGAGTACTCTACAGTAAACATGGTGGTTTGAATCTCGGGATTGTCAGCATAATTCCGAGCAAGCTTGGTGGAAACATCGTCCCGAGTTGGGTATTTTTGGCATCATGTCTATAGAGTCACGACGTTTCTTTTTTTTCTGGTCAGACTAAAACCTAAAGTAAGGATTGGTTAGTCTTATTGAAGGGGTGTTTATTGTGGGAAATGGGCTTGCCTCCCATCTTGAACCCAAATCAGGTTACTACCCAGATTTGTCATAGGATTCGATACCGCTCCTGCCAAAGGTATTTATGTGGCTGTCTATGTCAGACATGGAACAGGTAAGGGAAAACACGGGCCTAAGTTCCTGCAGTCATTATAGATGTGCCTATAATAGTCACGTGCATGTGCTCACAGTGTATGATGGTGTTCATCATCTTCTCGGAAACACATAAGGAAGCATATATGAGAGATAGAATATCGAAAACTGATTTTATTGAATTTTGAAAAGAGGACAGAATGCAAATGACTCTAACTCTGATTTGGAAATGAGGATCTAGGGTATCCTAGACTCGAACTCAGACTTAGACTCGAATCAAATCCGGACTTTTGGATGCTCGGTTGGTATATGTTCTTTTTGGTAAGGTCCTTGATTGGAGAAAACGACAGGTGCCACGACTCGCCTAAACTCGACTTTGCGCAAATGCAAGAGAAGGAGTCAAACTAGACACGGCCCGGGGTGGCGGGATGACAAAGACTCTTGGATCGGGATACTCGAATGTTGACCAAGACAAGGTAACGACCCTGGCTTGGACTCGACGATGAGACTTGAGCTGCGTGAGGGTGAGTCCGAAAATGGGGCAACCGTGTTTGACCGCGTCGCATGCTCAGACCAACCGCGACGACCTGAACCTTTAGGAGTCTCGAGTATTCGTAGCATATGTACGACTCGAAGAAAAAGCATCATAAGGACGCTGGTGTATGATGAACATAAGGTACCCCTTAAGGTGACCGTGGTCGACTGTTCGAGTGGAGGATAGCCCCCAAGCAAGACTAAAGACTATGATAGGACTCAAATGGTGCGGCATCCGAATGACTCGAAAGTGACACACGTGAGACACCACGTGTAGGACATGACACTTAGAGCAACTGTGATTGATCGCTCTACTGAAAGGTAGCCCTCGAGTGAGACCGAGGACTCTGATAGGACTCAGATGGTGTGACATCTAAGTGATTCAAAAGTGGGGTACGTGTGACAACTTGTGTAAGACATGACCCTTAGAGCAACCGTGATTGATCGCTCTGCTGAAGGGTAGCCCCCGAGTGGGATTTGAAGACTTTGTTAAGACTCGAGTGTCGGACGGGTGACCCTCAGATGTAAGGATCACAAACCTTTTGTTATAGGGCTATGCTTTGTAAAAGGTTGACTCGGCCTCGAGGAAAGGCAGACGGGGTAAGGGAAGAAACTCGCGATGTAAGATCGGTAGAGCTTCGACGTTAGAGACCCTCGACTTGACTTGAATAAGGATAGACCCTGTGATTAGGGTAGACCCTTAAGTTAAAGGATTCTTGAATTGGGATGACTCGACTAACGGATTGAAAGACGGGCAAAATTCCCTTAGGAAAGGTCGTAGGGACCGTCCTGCTAGAGGTAAAGGTCGCGTGAGACTTTCTAGTTAGAACTCTAGTGTTTAGACGAACCTTCCATTTACGAGTGTATGACTCGTGTCAGTCGGTTATGCCTTTAGGATAAGGCGAACTAAGATGGGGAAGAAACTCGTGATGTAGGATCGACGGAATCTCGACGCTACAGACCTTCGACAAATTATGAAAAAGACCCGCCACACGGATTACGGTAGGTCCTATAATTAAGGAATGTTTTGAAAAATGATTGAATTTTGAAAATTGAGAGGACGGTCCTGAAATTAGCAATGGGCCAATAGGATCGGGCATTTTGAAATGTTAGAATGATTGCGAGTAAATTCGCATTTTGAAAAATTGGGAGACGGTCTCGTCTTTTAAAATTGGCAGCATGCTGACAGGACCGAGTTTTTTTGAAAAGTTGAATATTTGGAATTTTGAAAATTTGAATATCGAAAATAAATTTCCAAATTTTTTGAAAAGAACCGAAAACGGGATCCCGAAGATTTGAAAATCGAAAACGGTATCTCGAAGATTTGAAAATCGAAATGGAACCTCGAAGATTTGAAAATCGGAATAGAATTTTGAAAATTCGAAAGTCGAATGGTGGATCGGAAATTCGAATTGTGAAATGGGCAGCATGCCGGCTAGAAAATAAGCTAATTTTGAGTCAAATAATCAATCTAAATTTCGGCAGCATTCCGAGCTTTTGAAGATGCGTTTTTGAAATGACGGATTTTGAAAAAAAAATGACACGAAAACCAAGTAGCACGTAGTCAAATAAGCAATATGACGACCGCATGTATGCTTTACGCTAAGTCTCGGTCGGTCGAAATCGAGTCTATACCAACAACGACGGCTTTCTCATAAATCAGGACGGACTTCCTAAGCCGAATTAGTCTTGGAACATGCCGGGAAATCCATACGAGTTCGGCCATAGAAGTTTTTAGCGCACCCATTTAGGAATGCACCGCGGTATAGTGGGACGTCGGTTACAAGTAACCGGCCCGGAAAAAAATTTGGGTTATGCATGAATCATTAAACTAATGCGCGTACATTATTAATCGAACGATTTCTTTTCGAGTCTCACCCTAGGAACCCCGATGACTGGTGGTACATCAGGTATCCTCAACGGAGTCGCCAAATTGTGGACATGACGTAGGTCCACCCCGACGCGGCCACGCGCGGTTTTGGAGAGGCGAATGAATCTCGTGGTAAGATTGATCTCGGGTCAAAATTTAAATCGAAGTTGGAGTCGCCAGCAAATTTTATGGGAATTCGGACCCATTCGAACTCATTATACATTTAGGCGTTTCGTGCACAAAGCACGGCCCGCTTTTAGTGCTAGAGTTTATGAGTTCGTCCCTTTGCATTACGATACCGACGCCAAATTATCGGATATCGTGCATCGAATGACTCTCGTGTGCCAACGGTTTCGGACATCCGAAAACCATGGTTCTGAGTAAGGGGTGAGGGTACGTGTTGGGAAGCCCACGAAGGACACCCAACCCCGCCCGCTCTCTAGCGGCCTCTACTAAGATACCGTTCAATTTTTGTGTACGCGCGTTAGTAAAATGACTAAATGATATACAAACAGCATTTTCGGCTAAGCATACGAATTATATGTGAACTACGTCATTTTAATGCATCTCGATTCACGTCAAACTGATTTAGCATGTGATGTTCATTTAAATAAATAAATGGCAAATATCGAAAATAGAAAACTCGTAAATAAATTACAAATTACACGGGCGGAATACAACCCGGAATTTACAATACAACGAGCGATAAAATAATAATCGGAACGAAAGACGGTAAGCATTAAATATAAACGGACCCGTAAATAGAAAATGTAAGATAAACCGTAATTTGAATAGGTGGACGAACTTCGATTAAATACAAATTATAATGTGCATCAATCGAAGGACGGAGACTTTTATACGCGATTGCGTATGGGGTCGTAGCGTGGTGCTAGCTCGATCCCGTGTCTCGATGCCTTGTCCCGACTTATCATATTGAAAGATTGGTGTCTAGACTAGTCATGCGCCGGATACGACTAAGGAGTCGTCGACACAAAACTAGTCGTGTAAGACATTAGTCAAAGTCGTGAAAGTAACAAAGTAGAATAAAATGCATAAGTTTTGAATAAGGAATCACGTGATTGACTTCGCACGCATAGACCGAAGTCTTAAATAAAGATCGAGGCTTGAAAAGGGTTTAGGAGCTCACGATGTAGTCCAAGAGGGGACCACTCGATCGAGTCATGGTCGGGACTCGATCGAGTGACCCTATTATAGACCTTCTGCCTCGTTTTTGGAGTGCAACTCGATCGAGTGGGCTATAACACTCGATCGAGTGCCTCCTGTTTGAGCTGCTGCTCAGTCTTAAAATGGTGACAGTTTCAAGATTTATATTTTGTTTTAAAACCGATTGTCAACCGATTCGAATATAAATATGGCATGATTTATATTCGGCTCGATTTTCGGTACCCGTAACATTTTTATATGATTGCGAGACCGTCATCGGAATCCTTGAAAAGAGTGTGATAAAATTGTTTTGAATCGGATTAGGACGAAATTAATTCCCTCCACGTTACGACATCTATAATAATCCTTACAGATTATGTGATGCTCGGTTTAGCGTCAACGGGTTTCGTACCAATCTTTGAAAATGGCATCGGACGCGTTCAACTACGTACTATCACGATCACGTTATGCCTTTGAGTGCTTAGGGCGGTGCTCCTCGAAAGGGCGCCACCACTATCACGAGATATCCATAGAACCAAGGAAAAGCAAGAAGGAGTCACCCACCGCGACCGGGAAGCCCATCTCGGCCGAGACGAAATGAGCCAAAGATCAGAAGCTACTGTGAAGCCTTCCCGACCAGGACCATCACCATCTCGGTCGGGACGGGAGGTCTTCCCGAGCGGGATCATCCCTTTCTCGGTCAGGACGGAAGGTCTTCCCAAGCGGGACCATCACCTTCCCGGTCGGGAACGACCCAGCTCCTACCCCGCTTCATTGTTTCATTTCTCTCACTTATGAAACTCTATATATACCCTCTTCTTGTAATTTTTGAAGGCACGAAACCCTAGATAGAGGCACACTACTTTTAGCTTAATCTTACATTAATCTCTCCTTAATCTTTCTTTAATTTTAGCTTAATCATAGAACACTTGTGTAATTTGGGAAGCTCTTGAAGATTTCATCATTATTGACACATTGGTGGATGTTCTTGGGTTATCATTTATACAAGTTTCAATCTTTCCATTTCCTATTTGTGTTGGTGTAATTTCTCTAGTCTCTTCTCTTTTAATCTTAGTTCTTCATTAAAGTTTCAATCTTTTCCTCTAGATTATTGTTTTTCATTGTTTATCTTGCATTATGAATGTGTTAGCTTTTATGTTACCTTCCTTTGTTTATGTTAGTTTTAGTTTAGTCATGAGTGAGTAGACATTTTGAGGGGTTAGTAGGGGGATTAGACGTTAATTATGGGTGATTAGGATTAAGTGTGGATAAAGGTTGAGTCTTTATTGCTTGTCACTTGTTTTGCATGTTAAGTGTTTGATGAATTGCTTGTTAGATTGGTAGTGCCCGTGCTACTCTTTACTCGTTTCTTCTCCCTTGATGTTTGCTTGACTTGTGATTGATTCTTCATGTTTGGAGTAACAACTTGCATGAATTCTCGGGTTTGTTTTCGTTACAAGAGCACAAGCTTGCCTTAGTGATTAGGTGATACCCTTATCCTCGCTTTTCCTATTAGCCTTTTACGTCTATGAACCCGACCTAACCCTACTCCTTTTCCTTATTGAATTCTCCATTTTCGTCGTTATAGCTTTAGTTCTTACCATTGTTTTAGTTTGCTCTTGTCTATTTAGTAATCGTCTTAGTCTAATCCATTATCAACAATTCTTCTCCTTTGTTTCCTTGTGACTTTGTCTTGTGATTAGGTAAACTTTAGTCTAAACCCCTTTGTCGTTCTTGTGGTTCGACCCGACTTGCCCATACTACTTAGTTTTGGTAGGTTGGTTTATTGGTGTCGGGATCCACAACAAATCCCTCCATCAATAGTACTTCACTCACTTCGTTCATTTTTTTTCTTTTATACTAATTGGGGGTATTTAATGGGAATAATACCGACTATAGGGCGTGTTCCAATAATAATACCAATTACAATAAATCTGATAATAACACAAAGGATTGAAACAATTAAACCACGATGGTATGTGCGCACTTATGACCTACAACAACAGGTAAGTTAAGTAAAAATCAACCAGCTAATCTTTCCATCACCTCCTCCTTTCTTAAATGTTCACCCTCCTCCTTTCCATCACCTTCTCCTTCCTCTTTAATGGCTGATCTCCTCCTTCTTCTCTAAATTTTTCTGGGTTTCATAAACTCCTCCTCTTCAATAAATGTAATAATGAGTTGTCCATCAAATGCAAGCTCTTCATTCGTGGGGTTCGAAATTGGCGAATGAAGTTCTGTGCAATCACCAATTACGTGCAGTGGTGAGGACTATTAAGAAGGGGGAAAACATTGGGAAGAAATTTTATGGTTGTCCTCTTTGGCCGGTATGTTGATTAATTTTGCAGTATTTATGTCTATTTTAATTAGGGTTTTAATTAATGTTGATTATTCCTATCGAATTCTTATTTGAACATGTTTAATTGATGCCCTTTGAAGAACAATGGGTGTAGTTACTTCATGATGGTGGAAGATATGAAATCAAGGTTCGAGTGAGAAGACAAGGACTATGAAGTGGATGCATATCAGAGACACATGTTGGAAGAAAAAATTGTGAAGCTGTTGATGAAGAAACAAAGTTTGAAGAAGGAGGTTGCGGAGCTAAGGGTTGAACTGCTTGCACATGTGAAAGGGGAGAAGAAAGCTATGGTTTGGTTGATTATGTCGTGGATTTTTTTTGCCGTTTGTTGGCTGTTGAAGAAGTAATGTCGAGTACTTGTCGAGTACTTGATCCGTAGCAGTAGATTAGTACTTCATCCTTCATGTAGCAGTAGATTAGTACTTGTAGCAGATTAATATCGATTTCGGTTAAAAGTAGAGTATGTACTGTCCATCTTAATTAATGAAAGGTAACGAAATTGTGGCATTTTTAGTCCAACAATCAGAGACTGAATAACACACAGTACCAGCAACATTCTTACAACTTTGAATGTTGCGTAAATGGGCAGCGTTATATTAGCAGTAGGTCGTAGCAGATGAACCACAGAACTTGAACTTTGCATCCCAAACCATCAACTTCATGCATTAGCAGCGTGAACAACAGTTAACAAAAAGTGTGCACCAAACACACGCTAGTCGTTGCAAATTACGAAGTTCATACATAAACCTAAAACTTAACGATGTTCACAGGACAACCATAGACTTAACGAAGTTCATACAAACACAAACTTAACAAAGTTCAAACGAAAACCATAAACTTAACCAAGTTCATACGACAGTACATCATTGCCGTAATGTAGAATTTCAGAGATTGTTAGAAGCTTGAGTAGATGCTTGAACGGAGTGGATGCTTCTTGGCCCACCAGAACTTCCGGGGACATTGGTGAACGCATTTCCGGACTCATCAAACAGCACCCCTGTGGACATGACGTAGGTCCACCCCGACGCGGCCACGCGCGGGTTTGGGTAGGCGAATGAATCTCGTGGTGAGATTGTTCTCGGGTTCGAAATTTAAGTCAAAATGGAGTCGCCACCGAATTTTGTGGTTATTCGGAACCATACGAGCCCACTCTATGTCGTCATGGGCTATACACAAAGTAAGCCCACTTCGATTTCAGAGTTCATTGGGCTCGTCCCTTTGCATTGCAATATCGATACCGTTTAAACCGGCTTTCGTATATAGAATGACTCTCGTGCGCCAAGGGTTTCGGACATCCGGAAACCAAAGGTTCTGAGTAAGGGGTGAGGGTACGTGTTGGGAAGCCCACTAAGGACACCCAACCCCGCCCGCACATGGCGGCCTCTACTAAAACATCGTTCGTGTTCGTGTGCGCGCGCTAGTAAAACGATTAAATGATATGCAAACAGCGTTTTCGGGCTAAGCATATGAATAGTATGTGAACTACGTCATTTAATGCATCTTTATTATGGTCGAAATAATTTAGCATGCGAGGTTCATTTATAAAGCGGTAAGCAAGTAAATAAATGAAACTCAAGATAAATAACGTACAAGTTACACGGACGGAAATACAACCCGGCCAATACAAAATTATAAGCAATATAGAAATGGAATAATAAATAATAAAATGTTAGGAACGGACCCGTATATGCACTAGACCGTGAACCGTGTAGGTGGACTAACCCCGATTAAATACACATTGCATTGTGTATTAAACGGAGGACGGAGACATAGGACCTAAGCGTGATGCTAGCCCGATCCCATGTCTCTATGCCTTGTCTCGACTTATCACGTCGAAAAATCGATCAAAGTCGTTATAGTGTCGTGATAAACGTGAGTTCTGAGAAATGGATCCACGTGATTGGCTTTACACGTGTCGACTAAGAGTCGTAAAAAAAGACGAGGCTTAAATGTTGCATTTAAGCCCTCGGTTTTCTGGGTTACAGGACCCACTCGGTCGAGTCATGGTCTGACTCGGTCGAGTCATGGTCTGACTCGGTCGAGTGTGCCCTCGAAAAGGGTTCTGCCCAGTTTTATGGACGCTACTCGATCGAGTAGCCTACGTACTCGGTCGAGTAGCCCCTGTACGAGTGTCAACTCGTTTTGTTTTTGGGGTTTAAAATCGACGGTCGGTCAAATTAAATACAAATATCGCATGATTTGAATTTAACTTGACCTCCGGTACTATAATCGTGTACATGTACGATTATAATACCGTTGTCGGGATTTTATGAAAACACTTACGTTAGAAAATTTGAATTAGCAACGGAATGCATCCCTCTACGTCACGACAACGAAACTAACCCTTTCGGGTTACGTGATGTCGGTTTTCGTGTCAACGGGTTCCGTACTAATTATAGAAATGGAATTAAATACGTTCAACCACGACTGATTGCGATCACGTCACGCCCTTGAGTACATTGGGGCGGGGCTCCTCGAAAGGGCTCCACCTCCGTCGTTGCTCGTAAAGGGATTAGACGGACTTTAGGCAAACATCGTAGTCAAACGGATTTAGAACCGGATTTTTGATACTAGTTTATATATATACGCGGTATAGTAATATTTAGCAATGAGAATGTAAAAGTTAGCATACGAAAAATGAAATGTTAGAGTTAAAGTTAAAGTTAGTGTTAGGATAATAATACAAAAATGTAAATAGAAAAAACAAAGTAATAGGGATCGAAATGGGGTTTAGGACACCCTCAACATACATGCTTAGTAGGAACCTCGGAAATGGACTCGTAAATAGTGACGGGATGTCGGAGTATCGAGGATGTATGCAAGTTATGGTGTGTATGTGTATATGTGTGTGTGTTTGTCGGTTTCTCGAGGGACAAGGGACTCGGTTTTGTGGGTGTAGTGCTTGGGTTTACTAAGGCTTGTAGTGTAGGTGAATGTAGGGTAAAATGTAGGTATAATGAGGGTGAAAAAAACTGTGTAAATGAGTGGGGGTCGTGGGGTATTTATAGAGTTTACCCCACGACCTAGGGTCACTCGATCGAGTGGCCCTAGTGCACTCGGTCGAGTGCCCTAGAAAATGGGCCTGATCCGGTATTTGACGCTCCACTCGACCGAGTGGGTCAATCCACTCGATCGAGTGGATCAGGTAAACCGAGATAAAATAGGAAGGAATTGATATTGTTGTTTTGATTGATTCTTGTTATCTTTTTTTGAATTTGGATTGGGCACTAGCTTCTAGAAGGTGCACTTGGGCTGGTTTTTGTGACGGGTTCGTCTTTGACCGGGTTTTGACCCGGTCGCCAAAAGACGGGATTTATTTTTGGTGTCGGTTTTGGCCCAAATTAGTCTTATTTTGCTCGGAACGACCCACTAGGCCTGGATTTGAGGTCTGTTTTGAGAGATTATTACTCCGCTAAAAAGTCCATGTCAGATATTATTGATTTCGGGTCCAAATCCGAGTATACCAAGTCACGTTTGCGTCCGATCATCATCGGGTGTTTGTCGGGAACTGCTATAGACACTAGCAGGCAAAATGCGGGTGTCTACAGAGCCTCCACTCTGACTGAGGCTTGGACAAGGCGAAAGTCAGAGTAGCTACCAGACCAATCGCAGATTACGACCTGGCAGCCTTCCGGTCGGGTCGTTTATAGTCCAGTAGACTAGCGTGAAGGGCTCGCCAGCCATAAGCAGAGGGTCATACCTGTTCTGCTGATTATAGCTCCGTGGGGAGGGAAACTTGCTCCTGAGGGTGTAGGAGTACCCGTATGCTGATACATCATAGCTCTGATTGTAGCATCCTGGGATAAATATTAGCTCACGTTGGGGAGTGAAGTAGTTGCGTGGAGACTCGCTTCTGAAGTCTTGGGTGTACCTGTATGCTGACACATAACAAATTGCATGTAGCACATAGACAAAACACCGACTCGTGCTTGGGAAAACTGGATTTTGAAAAAAAAAATTGAAATTTTTGAAAACTCTTTTTTTTTAGAATTTTTAGGAATTTTTAAGAAAGCTCGGGACAACTTGATTCCTATTCTGGGTTGAAGTCAGGCCTGCACGTGCTGGGGCCCAGGTTTGCTGAGGAGGCAGGGTAGTTAGGGTTGCAGTTAGGATTCCCTATTATAAATATAGGTCTCCCTGCTTCAATTTACTGCATCTCAAATCAAAACTCCTCCTTCTCCTCAAAAAAACTTCTTAGTCTTTCCAGAAGATTCAAATTCCTGCCATGGGTATCGAGCATCTTACTTCAATGCTTTTTGTCTGGTCCCAGCACTTTCGGGACGAGGACAAAATTCAACTGACCCAAATGGGGATTGTCAGCCTGTTTCCTCTTCGGCATCTAGTGACCGATTCACACTTTTTGGATGCCTGTTTGTCGTTTTGGGATACCACCCATCACGTCTTTGCGTTCCCGCGGGGAGAGATATGCCCTCTTCCCGAGGAGATCGCAGCCATCGGGGGTTGGAGCCCTGTGGCTCGTCCTGCCATCCCTCCGTTCTATCCGGACCCGAGGAGAAGACTGAGGGATTTCCTGGGTCTGTCTCATGCTGAGACAGATCGAATGGTGCGGGGAGATATTGTTTCCCTCTTCGACCTGGCTGACAAGTTTATGAACAGTCAAGATGTAAGGGCTACGCCTTCTCACAGGCGTAGGGCTTTCGCATTCTGCATGCTGCACCGCTATGTTTTCGAAGGGATGATGGATGTTGACTCATGCGTGGGTAAAATTAGGCTGATCGGAGTGGTTGACCAGATGGAGACTGGTCATAGCCCTGCTTGGCTAGCCACTGGGGAAATCATCATGGGTCTGGATGCTAGGCGACTGGACCCAACCCGACAACTGACGGGGAGCACCCTTATTCTGCAGGTATACGTCTCGTGATTTTCAAAAAAAAAATGCCTTCTTTTTTTTGTGTTTCTCGCGATTTCCTGAGGTCTGTAAGTCACTCGATCGAGTGGACCTGTCACTCGATCGAGTGATGCCTGCAAAGTGCTTCTGCCCATCTGTGGAGGGCTTACTCGATCGAGTGGGATGCTTTACTCGATCGAGTGTCACACCTGACGAGATTCTGGTTGCTCTTAAGGAGCTTTACTCGATCGAGTCCGATGGTGTACTCGATCGAGTGGGCTGTAGCGGACCATTCCGTTGCTTATGAATTTTGTATATACTTTTTGCAGGTTTGGTTGTCGGAACGCTTATCAATCATAGAGCCTCCTCCGAGCTTTCCTAACTACCGTAGCAGCCAAATCAGTTCAAGAGGGCGTCGGATAAGCTCAAATCACCATATAAATCGAGATTACTGGGATGAGGAGTTGGTGTTCCATGGTGGCCCTTTAATTAGGTGGACTGTCGCTTGGTGGTTCCTCTCTAAGCTGACGGGGTTGGCCAAGAGGGACCAAGCTCGTTACCTTGTGATCCTGTCCCTTGACTGGACAGTTCACATTTACCCGGACCGCATTCTGAGGCAGTTCGGTTCGTCTCAGCGCATCCCCGAGACTGAAGCCATTATTAGCGTCTCGCTCCAACTGACAGACGCTATGTGCGACACTTGGTTGCAGAGATGGTTTACTCGTTCTACATGGACTATTCCCAACCCTTGCCAATCTGCTTGGGTTTCTCGGGCTTACGAGAAATGGACTTCTGAGGAGTCCGAGGAAGCTCGCAAAGCTCTTATGGTCGATGAGGCCTTCGAACTGGTCCGTCGGGAGACGGCAAAGGACAATAGAGGATTCTTCGATGAGGGAGAGACCCCTGCTACCTTAGTCCGATTAGAAACGGGTCTTAAGTCACATACTAAGACTCGAGCTAAAGATGCCGGTGCTCGTGGCACACGGGGGCGGCAAAGCCCCCAGACTGATTTGGAGCGACGACTTGGGCCGAGGTTGGCGGCCCGGGACCGATTAGGTCCGCGTGACCGGCTCCCTGAGCCCGTGAGGGCCCGACTTGGGCCTATCGAAGTGGATGAGGACTCAAGTTCCAAGAAACGAGTCCGGGCTAAAGAGGTTCCTGTGATTATTCGGGAACGCTCTCCTCCACGTCGTCGTCAGTGGACGGCCAAGGAGGCCAAGGACAAGGGGAAGGGCAAGATGCCCTAAATGCCGAGTCCTTAGTTTTTTTATTTAGATATTATTACTATTTTTGTCGTGTGTTTTTTTTTGGTAATTTTTGAATTCCTGCACTTTGTGATTTTCCCGAGTTTATCAGTTTTTTTTTTGATAATTAATAAAAGGAGTTTATTATTAAACTGTTCCTGTCTTTTCTCGATTACATTGGTTGTGCCCTTTTGAGGGGCTGCCTACCTATCCGCGACTAGCAGAATCAAACCAAACGTAGTTCAGGCTTAGGAAATTTGCAATCTCGAATTACACCAAGACTAATGGTTCAAGATGTTTTGCGACAGTAGAATAAATAGTTCTAGCTCATTGACTTGCTTTTTTTTGTAAAATAAACGATTTTGATAAAAATTGCTAATGACATTGAGAAATGGCTAAGGGTAGTAACGCTTCAGCTGGTCCAGATTGGTTGGGTTGACGAACTCATTCCCGTCCAGGTCCGTCAGCATTACTGCTCCCCCTGATAGGATCTTTTTCACCAGATATGGCCCAGCCCAGTTGGGTTTGAATTTTCCCCTTGGGTCAACTGGTAGTAAATCTCGAACAGACTTAAGGACTAGATCCCCTTCTTTAATGTTTCTGGGCCTTACTCACTTGTTGAAGGCCCGTTGGATTCGTTTCTGGTAGATTTGGATGTTGTTGAGAGCGCGGGACCGTCGTTCATCTAGTAGAACCAACGAATCGTACCGTGCTCGAACCCAGTCAGCTTCGGGTACTTGACTTTCTAGCAGAATTCTGAGGGACGGTACCTCTAACTCAACTGGTTGGACTGCTTCCATCCCATAAGTTAGGTAATACAGCGTTCCTCCGGTTGCGGTGCGAATTGATGTCCGGTACCCCCATAGGGCAAAAGGTATTTTGTCGGGCCAGTCCCGATAATTATCAGCCATCTTTTTGAGTATGGTGACAATTGTTTTATTAGCCGCCTCTACTGCTCCATTCGTTTGGGGACGGTAGGGCGAGGACGTGTGCCTTTGAATTTTATATTTAGCCAGCAGGGCTGCGGTCTCAGCTTGGAAATGAGTCCCATGATCACTGATAAATTCATGTGGGATTCCATATCGACATATTATCTTGTTTTGGATAAATTTGGCGACATGTTTAGCATTGAGGATGCGATATGATTCAGCTTCGACCCACTTGGTGAAGTAGTCGATAGCTACTAAAATGAAACAGTGTCCGCCAGTACCGGAGGGATTTACCTTCCCGATTATGTCGATACCCCATGTCGAGAACGGCCAAGGCGACGTCATGGTATAGAGCAGAGATGACGGCATATGTTGCACATTGCCGAAGATTTGACAGTTATGGCAATGTTTGACATATAACTGGCAGTCAGCCTCTATGGTGTTCCAGTAATACCCGAGCCTCATGATTTTTCGGACCAACATGTGAGCATTCATATGTGGGCCATTTTCACCATCATGTACTTCGGCCATTACTTTCTCGGCCTTATATTTGTCGACACAAAGGAGAAGAGCCCCCTGTGCTGTTTTTTTGTACAGTTGCCCGTCATCAGTACGGATGAACTGGGTGGCTAGCCTCCGTAAGGCTTTCTTGGCTCGACCCTCAGTACCGGGAGGGTATTCTCCATTTTTCAGGTATTTTAATATAGCCTGGTACCAAGGTTCGGGATCAGTGATCTCGATGTCTTCGATGTCATGGACGTATGCCGGCTCGGACCGTCTTTCGACGCAAATTGGCATACTGGTCACGTGGTCGGGAATATTCAGTAAAGATGCCAATTTTGAGAGTGCATCTGCAAACTGATTTTCTTCCCGAGGCAGATATATATACTCTACCTTTTGGAATTGTTTCTCGAGATCCCTTACTCGTGCCTGGTAGGCCACGAGATTAGCATTCCGAGTCTTCCATTTTTGGAGTGCTTGGTTAATGACCAAGGATGAGTCGCCATGTACCCGGAGATTCGTGATTCCCAGGTTGGCGGCGGCTTGTAGCCCATAAATGCATGCTTCGTACTCTGCTGCATTATTGGTAACATCAAAGTCCAGTTTGATGGAGACGGGAGTATGCTCCCCTCTTGGTGAAATTAGAAGGATCCCGACTCCGAATCCTCGAAAATTAAATGCTCCATCGAAGTATAAATCCCATGTTTCGGCATCGGTATGGAAAATATCTTCGTCGGGAAAGGACCAAGTGTCGGTGTGTCCTTCTTCGGTTATCGGGCTGTCAGCGAGGAATTCAGCTACCACCCGCCCCTTAATGGCCTTTAATGGCACAAATTTTAGGTCGAACTCTGCCAGCATTAGAGTCCATCTCGAAATCCGGCCATTGAGAATGGGCTTTTCGAAGAGGTATTTGATCGGATCCATCTTTTGATAGAACATGGACCTCGTAGCTGAGCATGTAGTGTCGGAGCTTCTTAGTGGCCCAGACTAAAGCCAAACACGTCTTTTCGAGCATGGTATATTTGCACTCATACTCTAAAAACTTCTTGCTGATGTAATAAATGGCTCGTTCTTCGGAGTCAACTGTCTGAGCCAGCATAGCCCCCATGGCTGTCTCGGTCGTTGTGAGGTATAACGACAGAGGCAAACCGGGTTGAGGTGGCATCAAAACTGGCGGAGCAGACAGAATTTCCTTAATCTTGTCGAAAGCAGCTTGGCACCTGTCGTCCCATAGTATCTGTTCCCCTATTTTCAGTTTCTTGAAAATTGGTTTGCACACCATGGTTAGTTTGGAAATAAATCGACTGATGTACTGGACTTTTCCGAGAAATCCCCTTATTTCTTTTTCGGTTTTAGGGGCTTGCATCTCGGTTACGGCTTTGATTTTAGCTGGGTCGACCTCGATACCTCGTTGGCTAACGATATGACCCAGTAATTTGCCTGACGTTACCCCAAAACTGCACTTTTGAGGGTTTAGCCTCATGTTGTATTTGCGCAATCGGGTGAAAAATTTCCTTAGGGCGGTGATGTGACCGTCCCGTTCTTTGGACTTGACGATCATGTCGTCTACATAGACCTCTACCTCCTTATGCATCATGTCATGTAGTATAGTGGTAGCGGTCCTTTGGTACGTGGCCCCGGCATTAATGAGGCCAAATGGCATGACGGTATAGCAGTAAGTACCCCAAGGTGTAGTGAAGGTAGTCTTACTCATGTCTTCTTCCGCCATTTTGATTTGATTATATCCGGCATACCCGTCCATGAATGATAGAAGGGCATGATCGGCCGTGTTATCCACCAGTATATCGATGTGTGGTAACGGAAAATCATCCTTCGGGCTTGCTTTGTTTAGATCCCGAAAATCTACGCATACCCGCACCTTACCGTCCTTTTTAGGAACCGGCACGATGTTTGCAACCCAGTCCGGATACTCGGACACTTGTTTGAAGCCGGCTTTGAACTGTTTGTCGACTTCTTCTTTTACTTTGAGAGACCACTCGGGCCTCATTCGACGAAGCTTCTGCTTGACCGGCTTGCACCCGTCTTTGATTGGTATGCGGTGCTCGGCTATTTCCCGGTCTATCCCCGGCATGTCCTTGTAGGACCATGCGAAGACATCTTTGAATTCTTGGAGGAGGTTTATGAACTGTTGTTTCTCCTCGGGATCTAAAGATAACCCTATCTTAAGTATCTGAGGCTCTAAGGTTGTTCCCACGTTTATGGACTCGGTATCTTCGATTACCAGATTCCGGGATTCCCTTTGCTCTAATTGCTCGATCAGATGTGGAGGTAAGGTACCTGCTCGTCGGATTTCTCAATGTCATAGCATAAAGCATTTTTGAAAGCAGAATTTAAAAGAGACAAGTCATAAGCAGAACGGTTGTTATTATTGATTGAAAATTTGGAAAACAGCTCAAAAAGAGCAGCCATCTGATCATTGGTCAGTGGCGGAATTGGTAAGGCACTCGGGACAGACCCCGAAGTGCCAGCAGCAGGAATGATAAAAGGGGGAGGGGTTACAGGAGTGACTCTAGCACCGATTTCCCTAGACTCGACCTCAGACTCTGACTCTGACTCCGACTCAGACTCGGACTCAGACTCAGGCATGTCTCCCTCTCCGGTGACCAGCTTGTAGATCTTTCCTTGACTGTCAGTCCACTTGACAGTCTTCCTCCAGGCCCTGTTTCCCGTCTCGAAGCCAACATCCGAGATCAGCTTGGTCGGGTCAAACCTGTTGCTGCGGAGAATCAGGTTGACCAGGTCTTCTTTTGGAGTCGGGGCTATGGTGTCTTCCCCGAAGAGCAGCCCCAGCGCGGGCTCAGCATCATCAGCTCCATCGGACTGGATGAGGGCGAACACCTCATCTGGGATGTAGTTGCAGTCCCGGGCCGAGTGGGTCCCGAGGTGCGTAGCATTGGGTTGGTATAGTCCAACCTGGATAGCCCCGAATACGGGTGTGACAAAGTAGTCAGACAACCGTGGGCTGTAAGGGCTCAAGTGGATACCCTTCATGATGTTGCAGGCTTTTTCGATTCCTGCTCGGACAACGTTGCCCGGAGTGGTGGCATAGCCAAGGCCGAAGTGAGAGTCTTTGTCCTTAAGGACCTCGATGATCTTCCCAGCTGGAAGGTCGGGTCGAGAGGTAGCCCCCGGAAGGTACCCTAAGTTCTGGAGCATTGTGTCAATGCTCGTGGTGAAGTAAGGCCTGAAAAGGTACTCTTCCTCGATCATCCCCACAAAGTCGAACCCCCAGAGGTCCGTGCGGCCCGTGGCGTTACAGCTAGCCACGGTCATTGGGGTTGCCTCCAAAGTAATAACATCGTTAAGCAAAGGCATTTTGATCTTTCGGTGGAGGGTGGAGGATACCGCCTTGACCGCGTGGATCCACGACCTTCCTAGGAGCAAGTTAAATGATGAGGTGACATCAATCACCTGGAATTCGAGCTCTTTTTCTATTGGGCCCGTGATGATGGTCAGTTTTATGGCCCCAGCTACCGACTTTGGACTCCCATCAAAGGCTTGGATGGTTTGAGCAGTCGGGACATAATCAGCCTCGGTAATGCCGAGGGCTTTGGCGGTCCTTAGAGGAAGGACATTCACGGTTGACCCGTCATCGACTAGGGTCATCGGGAGGTATTTTCCTCGGCAAATTACCGTGATGTAGAGGGCCAGGTTGTGGGACGCCCCGAATGGCGGCAGATCGGCTTCGGAAAAGGTGATCATTGGGCCTCCTTCCTTGGCCTTACCCTTTAGGTGGGGTAGGACCGTGGCTACCATTTCAGCAGGGGTAGCCAAAGAGTCGATCTTGACTTGATCGAGAGCCTTTGTAAGTGCTTCTCGATGTTCTTGTGAGCTGACTAAGAGTTGCCATATAGTGAGGTCAACTCGGGTTCTCTTCAGTTGCTTCACAATAGCCGTTTCAGCGGTAGGCTCTTCAGGGGCGACTTCCATCCCGAGTGGATCGGTGATGGTTGCCGGGATAGGGGTGTCCCTAGTGCTTGTAGCTAAATAGGGACGACCAAGGTTGTTGCTGGCTAGGACTCGAGTTTTGGCCTCGCGAATCTGTTCAGGGGTGATGGGAACGGTTTCCCCCATAGCGAGGTAGACATCATCCTCGTCGTCAAACCAGATCCCGTCCACTTGTGGGATAAAGGGAGAGATAAGGTGAGAGCAATCAATCACCTCCCTGGCAAAGATGGCATGGGAGCTGAAAGGGTTCTCCTTGTTGCTTGGCTTATCTCCGGGTAGCGGGATTTTACCGCTTTCAATCAGGTCCTGGATCAAGTGCTTCAGCTTCCAGCACTTTTCGGTATCATGCCCATTGCCCCGGTGGTATTGGCAATAGGCCTGAGCATTGTAGTTCTTGGAGCGTCGTTCGACCGGAACTTCAGGAGTCGGGCCTATCGGTTGGATTAGGCCTTTGGAGGACAGCCTTTGTAAGGCATAGGTATAGGTGGTACCTATATCAGTGAAAACCCGAGGTGGGGTGTTCTTCTTGGACGGGGCATCTAGTAGATTAACCGCGTCAAAAATGCTGCGAATTGCAGCCTGGGGCTTAGTGGTGGAGGAAGAGGCCCCTTGGTACCCATTGCTAGCGGCCTTAGTGAGGCCTTCTAGTCTCAGGTCGTCTTCGATCCTCATACCCATTTCAGTAAGGGTGGTGAAATTGGGTATGACAGCATATCGGAGGTGAACCCGGTAGGAAGGGAGGAGGTTCTTGACAAAAGCCTCCACCAAAGTCTTCTCATTGGGCTTATCAACCAGTTTCACGCTCTCGGCCCTCCAACGTTGAAGGTATTTAGTAAAACCTTCCTTTGGCTCTTGGGCCATAACCTCCAGAGATCGCATTGTGGTTTGGATCTCGGTGTTGTCAGCATAGTTCCAAGCGAACTCGGTGGCCACATCATCCCATGTAGGGTATTTTTTCGGGTCCAGCCTGTAGTACCAGGCCCGTGGGTGCTTTTCAAGAGATGCAGCAAAGAGGTTCTTGAACATGGACGAATCCACTCCCTTGATGGCCATGAATTCCTTGAAGGCCCGCACATGTAGTAACGGGTCCTCAGTTCCCTCAAACATGGGCAAACCGGTGAGATTCAGGTTTGCGGGTAGTTTGTCACTCAGCGGGTTGTACTCTCGACTATTCTCCCGATGGATGTTGTTACTTCCAGCCAAATGGACTTGTTCCTCTAGTCGGCGCACCGCGCTGACTAGTTCAGCTAGAGGCTCATTAGCCTCGACATTAGGAGCCCTTTGCTCCACCGTAGCTAGGCGAGCAACAATGGCCACTTGGCCAGCCCTCATTTCAGTCAGTTGGGCTTCGAAGTCGGTCTGCTTCGCGACCATGGCGTCCAAAGAGGTTTGTAGGCTGTTCAAAGTAGCCATCCTTCGAGCGTGTCTAGTTGCCGGCGGCCTGTCTGTAAGAACACCGCGTAATCAGAAACCGAACCCAGATCTTGGAAAAAGAAAGGAAAAGTACATCCTGAGCGAAACTAGAAAGGAAGACTAAAGACTCGAGAAATACATCTAGACGGATGACTCAATGGGTGGTATGGCTTCCTTAGGATTTTGGCTTTGTGGGCCTAATCCCGTTCGAAGGAAGGTCCACGTGAGACTTTTCCCCAGACTTTTGACTCGAGTGTATAGACGGACTTTCCTTTGTAGGGGTATGCCCTACGCGGGTTGGTCGTGCCTTGACAGATAAGGCGGACTCGGGAAATGGGGGAAACTCGCGATATAGGATCGGCAGAGTTTCGACGCTATAGACCTTCGACATACTATGCAGAGACCCGACACACGGCTAGACGGTAGGTCCTATAACAAGGAAGGTTTACTAGGAAAGTTGGATGTTTGAATTTTGAATATAAAACGAGTGAACTTCCGAGAGTTTGGAAGTTGGACACAGGATTTCGAAAACCAAGATTAGAATTTTGAAAATTCAGAAAATCGGAATGGTGTTGGAAATCCAAGAATTAAAATGGGCAGCATGCCGACTAGAGAAAAGGACATTTTGAGTCAAATCGTTGATCCTAAATTTCGGCGGCATTCCGAGTTTTGAAAATTGGATATTTTGAAAAGACGGGTCCCAAAACGGACAGCGTTTCGGGTTTTTCAAAATTTGGGTGTTTTGGAAAGATGCATTTTTTGAAATGACGGTTTTTTGAAAAAAAATGACACGGAAACCAAGTAGCATGTAGTCAAACAAGCATTATAACGACGCTTATGTATGCTTTACACTAAGTCTCGGTCGGTCAAAGTAGGGTCTATACCAACAACGATAGCATTCTCACGAAACGGGACGGACTTCCTAGCCGATTTGGAACTAGGACCTGCCGTAAAACCCCGGTGAGTTCCGCCATCGAAGTCTTTAGTGCACCCATGTAGGAATGCACCGTGGTATAGTGGGACGTCGGTCACAAGTAACCGGCCCAGGCAAAATTTGGGTTATGCATGAATCATTAAACTAATGCGCGCACACTAATATTCGAACGATTTCTCTTCGAGTCTCACCCTAGGAACCCCGATGACATGTGGTACATCAGGTATCCCCAGCGGAGTCGCCAAATTGTGGACATGACGTAGGTCCACCCCGACGCGGCCACGCGCGGGTTTGGGTAGGCGAATGAATCTCGTGGTGAGATTGTTCTCGGGTTCGAAATTTAAGTCAAAATGGAGTCGCCACCGAATTTTGTGGTTATTCGGAACCATACGACGCGAGCCCACTCTATGTCGTCATGGGCTATACATAAAGTAAGCCCACTTCGATTTCAGAGTTCATTGGGCTCGTCCCTTTGCATTGCAATATCGATACCGTTTAAACCGGCTTTCGTATATAGAATGACTCTCGTGCGCCAAGGGTTTCGGACATCCGGAAACCAAAGGTTCTGAGTAAGGGGTGAGGGTACGTGTTGGGAAGCCCACTAAGGACACCCAACCCCGCCCGCACATGGCGGCCTCTACTAAGACATCGTTCGTGTTCGTGTGCGCGCGCTAGTAAAACGATTAAATGATATGCAAACAGCGTTTTCGGGCTAAACATATGAATAGTATGTGAACTACGTCATTTAATGCATCTTTATTATGGTCGAAATAATTTAGCATGCGAGGTTCATTTATAAAGCGGTAAGCAAGTAAATAAATGAAACTCAAGATAAATAACGTACAAGTTACACGGGCGGAAATACAACCCGGCCAATACAAAATTATAAGCGATATAGAAATGGAATAATAAATAATAAAATGTTAGGAACGGACCCGTATATGCACTAGACCGTGAACCGTGTAGGTGGACTAACCCCGATTAAATACACATTGCATTGTGTATTAAACGGAGGACGGAGACATAGGACCTAAGCGTGATGCTAGCCCGATCCCATGTCTCTATGCCTTGTCCCGACTTATCACGTCGAAAAATCGATTAAAGTCGTTATAGTGTCGTGATAAACGTGAGTTCTGAGAAATGGATCCACGTGATTGGCTTTACACGTGTCGACTAAGAGTCGTAAAAAAAGACGAGGCTTAAATGTTGCATTTAAGCCCTCGGTTTTCTGGGTTACAGGACCCACTCGGTCGAGTCATGGTCTGACTCAGTCGAGTGTGCCCTCGAAAAGGGTTCTGCCCAGTTTTATGGACGCTACTCGATCGAGTAGCCTACGTACTCGGTCGAGTAGCCCCTGTACGAGTGTCAACTTGTTTTGTTTTTGGGGTTTAAAATCGACGGTCGGTCAAATTAAATACAAATATCGCATGATTTGAATTTTACTTGACCTCCGGTACTATAATCGTGTACATGTACGATTATAATACCGTTGTCGGGATTTTATGAAAACACTTACGTTAGAAAATTTGAATTAGCAACGGAATGCATCCCTCTACGTCACACGACATCGAAACTAACCCTTTCGGGTTATGTGATGTCGGTTTTCGTGTCAACGGGTTCCGTACTAATTATAGAAATGGAATTAAATACGTTCAACCACGACCGATTGCGATCACGTCACGCCCTTGAGTACATTGGGGCGGGGCTCCTCGAAAGGGCTCCACCTCCGTCGTTGCTCGTAAAGGGATTAGACGGACTTTAGGCAAACATCGTAGTCAAACGGATTTAGAACCGGATTTTTGATACTAGTTTATATATATACGCGGTATAGTAATATTTAGCAATGAGAATGTAAAAGTTAGCATACGAAAAATGAAATGTTAGAGTTAAAGTTAAAGTTAGTGTTAGGATAATAATACAAAAACGTAAATAGAAAAAACAAAGTAATAGGGATCGAAATGGGTTTAGGACACCCTCAACATACATGCTTAGTAGGAACCTCGGAAATGGACTCGTAAATAGTGACGGGACGTCGGAGTATCGAGGATGTATGCAAGTTATGGTGTGTATGTGTATATGTGTGTGTGTTTGTCGGTTTCTCGAGGGACAAGGGACTCGGTTTTGTGGGTGTAGTGCTTGGGTTTACTAAGGCTTGTAGTGTAGGTGAATGTAGGGTAAAATGTAGGTATAATGAGGGTGAAAAAAACTGTGTAAATGAGTGGGGGTCGTGGGGTATTTATAGAGTTTACCC
Source organism: Agrostemma githago (assembly GCA_958450325.1). NCBI lineage: Eukaryota > Viridiplantae > Streptophyta > Magnoliopsida > Caryophyllales > Caryophyllaceae > Agrostemma > Agrostemma githago. Next base: position 10,738,717 of record OY288242.1, read on the forward strand.
CACGACCTAGGGTCACTCGATCGAGTGGCCCTAGTGCACTCGGTCGAGTGCCCTAGAAAATGGGCCTGATCCGGTTTTTGACGCTCCACTCGACCGAGTGGGTCAATCCACTCGATCGAGTGGATCAGGTAAACCGAGATAAAATAGGAAGGAATTGATATTGTTGTTTTGATTGATTCTTGTTATCTTTTTTTGAATTTGGATTGGACGCTAGCTTCTAGAAGGTGCACTTGGGCTGGTTTTTGTGACGGGGTCGTCTTTGACCGGGTTTTGACCCGGTCGCCAAAAGACAGGATTTATTTTTGGTGTCGGTTTTGGCCCAAATTAGTCTTATTTTGCTCGGAACGACCCACTAGGCCTGGATTTGAGGTCTGTTTTGAGAGATTGTTACTCCGCTAAAAAGTCCATGTCAGATATTATTGATTTCGGGTCCAAATCCGAGTATACCAAGTCACGTTTGCGTCCGATCATCATCGGGTGTTTGTCGGGAACTGCTATAGACACTAGCAGGCAAAATGCGGGTGTCTACAACCCCCATCCCTTGTGGCGGCCTACTTCTACCTCCAATTGCTCCTCTCACTCCCCTGCCGACTCTACCTCCTCTTGCTCCTCTACCTCCCCTTATGACTCTTCCTCCTCTGCCTACTCGAGTCGGTTGTGCAGTAGCTTCAATGTGATTTTCAGCATTAGACGGCACCAATGAATCAGAAGCATCAATTCTAGGAAACTTTCTAGGTCTTCCTTTTCCTCTTTTTGGTCCCTCTTGTGACACAATGGCTCGATCCTTAGCAGGACAGGTTCTCTTGTTGTGGTTCTTGGACTTGCAAATAGAGCAGGTGAGTTCAACACCATGCCTTGTGAGCTTACCACTTTTTTTTGGATCCTCAAAAGGATCCCTCCTCCTTTTCTTCCTTGGCCTGCCGGGTCCTATTTTGATTGGTGGGGGGCTTAAAGGTAGCTCAACCTCGGGCCAGTGTCTCTGACTTGCAACAGGAGAAATAGAGGCACTATATGCTCTAATGTAGGTGTCTCTTTTATACCAATCTGAAACATACTCTTCCGGGTGGACATGCATTTCAAATATAGCAGCAACTTTGCCTTGATTGTACAATGCTATTGTACAACCATGTATATAAACCTATTTTCCTATAATGATTGAGTGAGAAACTATAAGAAACTACTCGTATAAGATTGGTAAAAATGGTAATACATGAGAATTACGGAGTAGATAATAAGAAACTAATGAAATTTCTAATAAACATGATGATTGGAAAATAACATAAAGAATAAAGGGAGGAAGAAGAGTAGAATTACCCAATGAAATAGAATGAAATTGTGTCAGACTAATGGCTCGCTTGTGATGGAGATAATGTATTAAGGGGTAATGGAACTAAAATAAACTAGAAAATAGATGATAGCGATATAGTGCTAAAAGAAAATGGAAAAAAAGAGATCAAAATGAAACTAATATGACCATTTTGGGTAAAACATTACTCCCCTCCCCCAAGTAATGCATTACTCCCACATGAGGTAATTGTTACTCCCTTCTTCCCCTTTACACCATAAAATAGAAACACTAACCTCTCCATTATCCTTTAATACATTACCCCCATCCCAAGCAAGAAATAGCCAAATTCGATTATCAAATAGTACAAGAAAGATAACCATGGTTTCTAAGGGAAAAGAAAAAACAAAAGCTACGGATAGTGTGCGAGAGTTCGTGTCTGAATTCATGCCTGAATACATCCACAAGACGGTGAATTAGTAAAATTAAAAGCGGAAAGCGCATGTACGAGCAACCTCGGGCACTAGGAGTCCCGTTATGCCAATCCCAAAGGAACCGGGGTTGGCCACACCCTAGGGGTCGTGAATTCATTTACAGTGGATACACAACGGTCAGGAAACATTTGGACATTCCATCAGACATGTCAGATTATTAAACAAGATGAACTTTGATGTCCTTCACCTTCACCAGAACTGAATTTTTCATCTAGATTCTTCGCGCCACACCTATTTGAGCTTGGTAAGGTGAATATTTGAGAGCAGGGCTCCCATCAATGTGGTATTTGAGTAGTTTGGCCTGTATATTGTCTTCATGTTTTTCTCCTTTACGCTTCCTTAATAATGCCTCACCACTAGAGAACTCCAATTTGCAGGAGTCCGTCATCTCAAGATCCGTATGAATCCCATCACCTAATCTAACTTTTTGGTCAAGACAGGAACCAGGCATCCCATTTGGCTCGGAAAAAGGCCGATTGGATGTCATCCCTGTTTTGTAACATATTGCTTTGTCCAGGAAAAGTGAGAAGTCGTCACCAAAAGTGCGTGAATCTATGCCCCTGAGTTGTATTAGCCATCCTGGAACATGAAACACACAATCAAAGAATTGGCAGCTTCAAGACAAGACGAAAAAAGAAAACAAAATGAATCACTAGTCATATAGATCTTATAGATCCAATGCACCACAATTAGGCTAAAGGTGGAGATTCGACTTTGTTCAGACACAATTAGGATCTACATAATCCAATGCACCACAACTATTAGTTCAATAAAAGGTACTGTACAACGGATGCAACTGAGTTCCATGGAATTCTATTTTTATAGATTTGGAACTGAACTAATCTTAAAGACAAGACCTTGATCTATATGCTTGCCTATAGATGTAGATCTATAAGGTCGGCGATTCGGAAATCCAAATTCAAAATGTCAATATTAGGTTGAAATAAAGGTGAAGAATGGGAGATTGGGAGCAGATAGGCAAGGAGCTGAATCAATTACAGTAAAACATAAATCAAAAGGGAGGCCAAGAAACACAATCACTCACCCAGAAAAGCTGCTGGAGTTGAAAATTTGGGTATATTTGCATCTTCCACAATTGCAAATTCAGCGGAGACCCATCTCATCAACTGAGAGTGTACAAGAGATTTAGTAAAAGCTTTCATGTATGAGATTACTTTATTCTCGCCATCATTATCCCTACAAAACACACGATCAGATTTTTACGATATGTGAATAGAGGTCAGGACATACGACAAAATATCATAATTGCTGAACCTAACAAATTGTATAGCTCTGTCTGCAACAAACAACCACGTTGAAGCGAGGCTGTTTAAGTGACTGTTACAAAGACCGATCCCACTCGCCGGGTTGAAGAATGGGTAATCAACACAGACAATAGCATCATATATGGCTTCTTGCAACACAATTCCATCAGCAGCTGTCTATAAGCAAGAAAATTAAACCACGATAAGTATAAATCTCAACAGTATATTTAACAGTTGACTTACCCAATCCAAGAAAAAGACCTTCTCTAAATGTACAGAGTACATAAAAGACTAATAGCTAACTATGGAGCTTAAGAACATGTGTAACACATGTAAGAGAATATGTTCCTTCCTTTGCAGCTAAGCTGTACAAGAATTGAGATTGAATACATAAGATGGTCCCAGAGGTGTAGTTCTTACCAGTAGAGATGCAACTGGCAAACTGGACTCCAACAGCATGTTTAGAAGAGCATCTAGCAAAAGCGCATGAAATACATTATACTCCATCCTTTTCACTATACTTGATAAAGTTCACAAGTTTGACCGTAAATATGTTTAGAAAATTATAACACTTTTTGGGTATGGCGTAAAATGTTCGCAAATACATTATACTCCATCCTTTTCACTATACGAGATAAAGTTCACAAGTTTGACCGCAACTATTTTTAGAAAATTATACTTCCTCCGCCTTTCTATGTTCTACCCATTTGATTATTTTATACCACCCATTTGAATATATAATGGGTAGAACATTAATGGACGGACGAAGGAGTATGGTGTAAAATGTTTGCAAAAACTAGGGTCAAAGTATCATCTCGAAGCCATGAAAAGTGAAGCGCGACCATTGTAATGAAAAGGATGGAGTGCATAACATAGCTAACAAAGAAATCAGAAACAGGGAGTTGAAAGGACATACAACCGGGGATCTCTCATCTTATTTGTGCATATCTAACTTCCGACTAATTTGAATCACCAAATAATTCAAATTTTTTCATTGATCTAATGCTTGGATGTGTTTTCCAACTCCAAATTCAAAACTTGCTTTTATTGCCCAGCAGACTCCCACCCAAAATCTCTGGCTAGGCCATAGAATAGCATTTGAGCACGACCAATCACCATAAAATAAATAGAGACCCAAGACAAGACTATACTCTCCATGGATTTATTAGAGAGATCAACAGGTATGCACCACTAGGCGGTAGGCACCAACCATCAAAAGCGGCAGAATTACCAACCATCAAGACAAGACTAGACTCTCCATGGACGTTTATCAAGCTCTCAAAACGTCAAAAAAAAAAAGAACGCTTAGATATTTCATAAATAAGCCTACAAGAGACTAGCAATAAAAGCATCAAAATGAGAAGATCATAACCATCCATTTGATTTCTTCATAACACTGGAAAAATGATCAGTGTACAAATAGACGCAAGAAATGCAGGGAGCTAGCAATTAAAATCTTAGGGGACTTTCTCATTGAAATCAAATAGCATGTTTCACACACTAACTCAACCCTATATGGAGCAAATTCATCCCCAAATGAGTCTGTCAAAAAGCACAATGCATCAGAGTATGTATGCGACTAACTCTACACTGTAAACAAACATCAATAGCAGATGTACCATATTATACTGACTGTGAGGCAAACTATACTAAATACATAACAATGAGCAACTATACATCATTACCACAGTGGCTCAAGGGATGACCTCTAACTCTCTAAGGTAAGGGGGCGGGTCAGATGTAACTGTGCTTTGATTACTTACTGTAAGACATTCATTCCATAAAAACTTAAATAACAGATTACAGGAACAGGCTTAAGGTAAAAGCAGTGAGTGAGTCTGAAACTCACCAAAAAAGTAGCAACTCTTAAACCCGGTAATGGTATCAACCGCTGAAAGCATGAGGTCTCCCTCTACATTGTGTGGCCTTTCCTTCACACAGAATTTTAAGCAAAGATTAAGCATAAAGACCTCACACATAACAAACCCAGCTAAGGCACCAGCCTCACCTCGCAACCAAATCTCGTTCTGACCCTTACCGCTTACAAGAGGGAAAAATATCCTAAAGTCGTCCTCGAATTCCCAACTTTCTGATTCTCCCCTTCTCTCAAACGTCCAAACCTTTATTAAATCCGCAAAGCATGGTGAAAAGGCAGGGGACGCATCATGATAATCCACTCCACCAAAACAACACAGACTAATGTAACATACTAACCTATCTACCAGGCATCTAATCTCCTTACTAACTACTCCTACATCATCATATATTACCGTTTTCAACTCAATTAGGCTATGTAATTCGTAAATGAGTGGGGCCAATACAGCTATTCGATTTGCGGAACTACTACACGAGCCCGATGAGGAAACTAATGAATTAAAAAGCTCCTCAAGACATAAAATATCGCCAGAGCTCTGATCTACAGATTTACTCATATTTTTGTGGGTATGATAATTTACAGCAGTGTAAAACCAAACAATTTCAATGGGTGGTGAAGGCATGGTTTGAATTAAACGAGAAAACAACAAAGTGAAGTTAGAAAAATCAGGAATTCCAGATTTCAGCTGGGTTAAGAAATGCCGAGTTGATTCTTGCAACATGGGGTGATATGAGTTAGTTAAATTACTACTTGTGGGTATTAAGGGGTTGATTGCAGCCATATTTTAGTAGCAAAGATAGTGAAAATTGGGGAAAATAAATTGCGGATTGAAGATTTGAAGGAATGTTTGGATAATTAGGGGAAACTGAAGTTGATCAGCGTTAATTTAAGAGGAGTGTGTAAAAACCCTAGCTTTTCAAGATCGTGTGCTAGTTCGAGAAAAGAGGGAAAGTGAAGGGGGTTCTCTATAACGGCCAACGGGCAGAATTTGAATCTTTTCGACAGTAAGTCTTGTCTGCGACGGTTCAAATACTATTTATGTGATAGCTAAGATAAAATATGAATAGTTTTAGGGTTATTTAATAGCAATAATACTGACTATTGGACGTATTCCAATAATAATACCAATTACAGTTAATCCCAGAATAATACATCGAATTGAAGTATTCTAATGATAATGGTACAGTGGACCGGTTACCTGAATAACCGGTCAACCTCCTCTTAAGTGCCTAATTTAATTCCTATTGTCACCGTTACCATTTACTTCACTCTCCATTTACTTATCACTCTCCCGTGAGGATGAATCTAGACCTGATAAGAGGAAGAAATCTGGTACAACAATTGTGAATGACAAAACTTAGTAGACGGTTTATTAAAACATAAACATAAACTCCCGAAATGGACCCAGAAACCATAGTCGAAACACTAATCGAATAAATATAAACTCAGAACTTAATCAAAACAAAACCTCAAATTGTTGAAATTTGCAGAAAGATAAAATAGTATTTGCTTGACCAGGTGAATTGTGCTAAAATTGGAAATTAGAAGCGAATCAAGTCCCGAATTAGACCCAAAAATCATAATCGAAACGATAATCGAATAAATACGAACCCAGAAAAAAAAACCTAATTAAAAACAAAAACACAAATTTGAACAAAATAAAATAAATTAACAATGCTTAAAATCGAAAAGAGAGTAGCTGGGAGTTGAAGGAGACAGAGAATCAGAGACAGGGCGATAATTAATTTCGGTGGTTTGATTGATGATCACATTGGATAATGCTCCGTATGTTTTTTTTTCCAATTAATGAAGTTTATATTTATGTCTTAATGGAGAGCCCATTATTAGATTTAATGAGGAGAGGAGGGTAATGGAAATCAAGACTTTTTTAAAAAAAATTGCAGAGTTGCCATTGAAGACAAGGATTTAAGTAGGAGGGGATGAAAAAGTAGGGTAAAGGAGGGTGGGCGTGGATTGAATAGAATGAAGTAGCAGATTACTTTTCAGGAAGGTGACCTATTGTTGCAAGTCACATATGCAACTGTACCGTTATCATTAGAATATTCCAATTCGATGCATTATTCTAGGATTAACTGTAATTGATATTATTATTGGAATACGCTCAATAGTCAGTATTATTGCTATTAAATAACCCATAGTTTTATTATCGTAGTATTTGACTTGTCTTACACTTACAACGGATATGACCGTCATAAGTAAGTATTTGTATCTTTTTGAAGTCATTGCTCCCCGGTTTATTTATTTCAATGAATAGATTATGCGAAAAGGCTACACTTACACGGCGTGTATGAGAATTTCATACACGGCCAACCATATTGTGCCATATGTCAAATTATTTTTAACCTTGGGTGATTAGTTTAGGGTTAGGTTAGTAATTTCACACATTTATTTAATTTGTTACTAAATCATGGAGTAGTTAAGTTAATTGTAGAAAGTTTTAATATTTTTTTTTTTTTTATAATTATCTTTATTCAAAGCAAATGTGTATAGATTTTTTGTTATGTTCAACTTTCAATTAATCAAATAATTTCGATTAAAAATATTTTATCTGAAGGAAAATTTATAAATTTATTAATATAATTATCATTAATGTAATTTTTTTTTTCTATTTTCACGTAATTTCATAAATATTACACCCTCCAAACCACTATGATTTTTCCACTTATTATTTTAATCCCTCACATTTGAATAAAAATGGAAAAATCAGTTATTTGGAGGAATTATTGTATATCCATTTTTTTGAAATAATCTTTTTATTTTTATTTTTTTAATTGTACTAATTAATTATTAAAAAATCGTTAAAAAAACGAAATTTAAAAGTAATGTTTTCATTAATTAAATTTAAAATAAGGTTATACAGACTTTAATATACTATAAATTACAAGTTTAACAAAAATTTAATGTATGAACAAAATTATACGGTTCCAAAAAAATTATATAAATATAAAAATTATATATATATATGTATATATAATTCGTAGAAGATTATACGAAAATATTTAAAAGATTACACGAAAAGATTTGATACTCCATATGTAGAAAAGAATGGAATTGAATATTAATTGAAAATATTTCTTATATGGGTTCACATTGTAATTATATATACTCCGTATTACTTTGTTAAATTAATTAGTTAATTTACCCAATCATTCTACAATCAAGGAGATAATAAATGATTTGATTTTAATTTGAGTGTTTATATTATAATAATATTAATATACGTTTTAAGCCTAATTCGTTTAATAGTATATACTCCATAATAAGATAGTTTATAATACTGCGAAAATAATTAAATATTCAGAATATATATAATTATATTGTTAGGAAGATTATATTTTCTAAATTATTTTATCTATCGAAATATTTATTACTCCATATATATTTCTGAATTTTTTATATTTTCTAAATATTTCCTACAGGAATTACGAAAATATTACCAAATATTCTCAAAAATATTGATTTGCTAATCGAATAATATTCTTTAATTTACTGTAAAATTGTCGAAAAGCTTAATAGTTTACTATAAGGAGTATTATTATTATGTTAAAATTTTAAAGCATTGTACATTTTTTCATTTTAAGTAATTTTTTGTTTTAAAGTTAATTTATTAAGATAAAAAATTAGATAAAAACTAGATTTTATAAATTTATTAATTATGATAATTTACCTTTAAATTTTCAAAAATTATATTATTTTCGAAAAAATTAATATTTTTTAATATATATATATATAATATAAAAAATTGTAATGCGTAAAACGAAAACAAAAATAAAAAATTTCCTAATTTGACTTAACTAGATTAAGATTAAGAATTAACTAATCATGTAAAATTACTAACTAACCCCAACCTTAGATTAAACAAAAATAAACGCGTGGCGCAATATGATTGGTCGTGTATGAGAAATGTCATACACGTCGTGTAAGTGTATCATCTTCCTAGATTATGCAACTAGTTGTGTATAACTCTATCTATCATTGTTTGTCACAAAGATTTTGAGTGTTATTGTAAATTTTCTAAGCTGTAAATTTTATGAATTGTAAATTTTTCGAGCTAATTTAACCAGTTGTACATCGCTCGATGTACCTTGTTTATTACGAAAGATTTTGAATGTTATTGTAATTTTTGTGAGCCGTACATTTTTTGAGCTAATTCACATAAATGTTTTGCAAAAAGTTACATAAACTTGTATAAACCTAGAAAGTATACCCTCGGCTCAGAGTAAATTGTGTAAGAATTATGGATCTAATACAATATATGTGGACAACATTATTTGGATCTATTGTATTTATTAGCTATCATTAAAGTTGAGCCCAAATACGTGATCCGTCATACTCCCTCCGAGTTTTATTGTTCTTCCCCCTTCTTTTTGGGGAGGAAAATAAGGAGGGGTATTATATTAATAAAAAAAGATGGAGTAGATTGAAAAAGTAAGAGAGAAGAATATTATATTAATTAAATGAGAAAAAGTGAATGGTAAAAGTAGGAGAGATAAATATTATATTAATTAATGATGAGTAATTGGTGTAATATAAATAAAGCAGTGAGGGTAAGATGGTAATGTTAGGTGAAAAAAAGTTTCCTTAAATGGAAATAGGGAAGAAGATCAAACTCAGCCCAATAAGAAAAGAGGTAAGAATACTAAAACTCGGAGGGAGTAGTACAAATGATACGGGTTTATTTACGTCTTATAAAGTATGGGTCGGATACTATTATAGTGTAGAGACGCATTAGGGCTTTATGTGATACATGATGGACGTATTCACTAAAGACGACTGATATAGGTCATTAGGGTTTAACACTCTTTTCTATATATAGTCAGGTTTATGGTCTCTGACAGCACATAATAACCAGGCTCTGATACCATTTGTTAGAATTAATCTGACCAAGACTGAAATTTCATATTAAATTAATCGGTTATAAACTGTAATTAGCTGTAGCGTATAATTATATTGGTGCATTAATATTTTTATGCCAGAGATTTCTCGTTTGATGGATTTATGTACGGAATATATGTTTGGATGATTTTTTTTATTTATGCGGTCGATACAGTTATATACGGATTAAAGATTTATGTTTGGGATATTAATTTTCAGCTTCTCATGATTGACTATTCAGTTTATAAGGTCTCTAGTTTTTAAATCGCTTGCGTTGATTTATAATTTTGTTTAGCATTAAGTCTGCATAATGGTCTCGTAAGTTTGATTATTATTGCATATTGTGTTTTTATGTATGAATTGAGACCTGTTTGGAATTTTGGTTGCGATTATTGTCGCACGTATTTATAATTGACAAGTTGACTTGTATGATGAAAGAATTAATTTGAGTTGTAATTTCTTTTATCATTTAAGGTTTTAGTCACTTGTTAATTACAGTTGATTAAAAGATCTTGATTTTGGTTTCAATAACATTAGCTATTTGGTTTTATAAGACGTCTAATATTTTTGGATTGTTTGATCGAAACAATACGTTGCCGAAGTAACCTCTATTGCGTAGATTAGATAGTTTAAATAATTAGACGATTGTGTGTGATTGAATTTCATGCGGGTAATGGTCCGCCTAAAGGAAGTCCATTATTTGGCCGAAATTCATTCATACTTGTGGTGATAAATATGTAACAATTATTCGGTTCTCGTGTAGATTTTAAGTCGGCCCAAAGGAACACTTGACATTTGACATGATCTTACTGTTAATATTTGATTACTACATCAAGAGTATCACTTACAAGTCTAATTCTTTTCCAAAGATGAGATTAGAAGTTGTGCTAGATATCTTGTTATGATGAGAATGTCAATATTCGAATCTGAATTACGAGTTAAGGAAGTGTTGTTAAGTTTATGACACTCATAAGGCTTATGTCTATACAATTGTTTTTAATGGAGTATAAATTCAAACTTCGGTTTTAAAGCAGTATTGTAATTATGCGGATAATGGTTGGCCCAAAGGAAGACCATTATTTGGCCGAATACATATACAATTTCGGGTGATAAATATGTGACGATTATTCGATATTTTCATGTGTATGCTAAGTCGGCCCAAAGGAACACTTAGTGTACATGAGTTTATCGTCTATATTTGATCACGATTATTTAATTGTAGTGTTGGTGCTTAGTTAATAATTTATGCCTAATGACTAAATGTTAAATTTGTAAATACACTATATATTGTTTGAATTTATTCAAAATATGAGAATATTGTTTTGTTCATCAAATTTGATATTAATCTTCATTAAATCTGTCATATTCAGATTGTATTCTCAATTCGGATAACGTTATTTATTTAAATGAATGGTAAGAGAATGTAAATACTGATTTTGGGTCGTCACAATCTTAACACAACATTAAGAATGTATGATTGTTCTACTCATAAGGATGAAAATATCGTGTGGACTCACGTGTTTTTGTGGAGTAGAAAATTTAATGCATGTGTTTAATGATTGTTTAATGCGACATTAAAGACATATTAAAGGGCATTGTTTCTATTAAATAAGCTTCAAATGTCCAACTCAAAGAATAACAAGATAAGGGTAAATTTATTGGTTGTTGGCTTGTTACGAGTATGGACACATAAGGAATATAGTACTAGTTTGTACGCTTCATCGCGTGTCGGTAATGGTACATTTCTCATTCAAGATTATCGTCTAAAGTTAATCATTATATCAAATTATGTTTTGTAGGTGGATTTGGTTTTCATTCACATAAGTATATTAAAGCAAATAAGTAAGGTCTAAGATGTTGTATGCCAATTGGTGATGAAAGATTCATCTGTTCGGGGCATGTCATCATCTGAGTTTGAGACAATCGGCTAATTTAGTTATCACTAATGACTTGTTATTTTATTTGAATATGAAAATTTTTTTGTACTGCCTTTTGGTGGAGTTCAATTATTTTTCATTTGGTCAAATTTGGTTCATTGTCCATTGAGAAATAATTAATTTTGTATTTTCCTAATTCAAATAATGGTAAAGTTGTCATTTTTGATAATTTTATATAGCTTAGATTTGAATATTATTTCAAGACTTGCATTAGAAATTCAGTGGATATAAAGAATTAAGAACAATAATTTCTTTTCAGTATGACACATTAAAAGAAACATTAAAGATTTGTGTCAAAATGATATGGGCATTGAGGTTATTGAGTTTAAGTGGAAGAAATGAGACTTATGGAAATGATCTTGTGTCTCATTATAAAGGCTCGTAAGATCATTTTAGTAAATCAAACTCAAATACCTCAAGAACAATTGTTATTAAAGAAATTCACTAAGAGAAGAGTGAATGTAGTTTCAGGGGATTACATTGTTTTCATGCCATGACAGACATATTACAAGGTAATAACAGATTCATATACTGCATACATTCAAGAGTAAGAGTTAGATGATGAAACGGTAGAAAAGTATTCATTCAGCATTTTACCGAATCATTGAAAGTTCTACCTAATACATGTGAATTTATATATGTCATCAATAAAGTATTAAGTCATTTGACTGATAAAGACACTTTGGAATTATTTCATTTTGTTTCATTACCTAAAAGTATAAAGCATATTGGTTTCAAATGATTATTTGTTACCAAGACAGAGTCATTCGGTAATGAGACTGTATGGTTTGTCTTGTCAATAATGGCTATAAAGACAGTTGTCATATCCGGTTATATATATATATATATACACAGAGTAAGGATTAAGTGAGTCCTTCTATATACATTGAGTCCATGAGTCCAATCTTGGACCATTGATCAAGTGGAAGATGCATGGTTGTGATTGCTTGAGGTGTAATAAGGAAATAACTAACAAATCTTGATAAATGTATCATTTCTTTCTCTTCCTTAATTATCTCAATGCAAATCTTTTCTTTCTCCTATCAATCTTTTAACTGCCTCTTTCTCTCACACAACAAGTTTATTCAAAACTAAGTTTTTTTCATCTTCACCGAAAAACCATCATTTTCCTACTGCCATTGTACGTATGTTACTATGTTACTGTCATAACCCATAAATTATGTTACTTTAACTCATACAATGTGTTACTTTAATTTATGAACCGTGCTACTTTAACTCATAAAATCTGTTACGTTGTATAATAGTCTCTTACAAAAACTGTTACTCTAACGTATACAATGTGTTACTCTAATTCATGAACTGTGTGTTACTTTAACTCATAAAATCTATTACGTTGCATAATAATCTTTTGCAAAAACAGGACTTCCAATCAACTAAAAGAATAATGTATGTTTCTATCAAGGATACTCCAAAACAAAAATTATAAAACTCCATTATAATTCCAATGTTTCACACCTGTTACTTTAAGAACTGGATATTGGAAATCAAATTATACTCATAAACTGTGTTATTGTAACTCATTAAGTATGCTACTCTAACGCATAATGTGTGTTATTCTAACTCATTTTACTCCAATAAAGGATATTACTCTAAGGACTAGATATTGGAAAATCAATCAAACTCATAAACTGTGTTACTGTAACTTATTCAGTATGTTACTCTAACGAATAATGTATGTTACTCTGACAATTTCTTCCTCTTCTTCTTCTTCTTCTTCTTCTTCTTCGTCAGACGATGACTTACATGACATCTCCTAATGATTATTCTTCTTCTCCTTATGAAGATCTGCTCTATGTATGAAGTGAAACTCTCACCCACATCCCTGCACCATTCCTGTGCTTTTACGTCTACTATAAAAACAAGAACAATGCCAATAAACGTGGCGACAAACAAACAATCAGAATTTGAAATATGACGATATTATAACCAAAACATCAATAACTAAATCCGATGACATGTTACTCCAATGCTTCAAACGTGTTACTGTAATACATTAGGTATGTTATTCTAATGATGATGACTCGTTACTCCAATCAGAACATTAATAATATACAATTTCTATACTATAAACGTAAAATATGATAATATGGAGCATCTTAATGACTTCCATGGCGTTTCATGTATAAAGTAAAGCAAAAACTCACCGTTGTTGTATTCGACAATTTGCATAATCGCCATTGAAGGAGAAATTGCAACCGCGCGAGAAAGAAGATGAATGATTGAACATGTATTAGACTGGATTGATTGAATGTGTATACTTTGATTGAAGGTTGATTTGATTGAAAGTCATGAATGAGAGTAAGAATGACAGTATGAACATGTATACTGCTATGAATAAGAGTATGAATGAGAGCGTTATACTTTGATATTGTTTCCTATTTTGATGGCAATCACATTCCATCATTATAGGAAGCAATATCTATTTTTTTTTAATATGGTGGTATTTTACCTCCTTTGTTACTCCAATGCATTACAGTAACAGATGACAAGAACTAAAGTAACAAATGAAGTGCATTAAAGTAGCACGAGATTCAATTAACAGAAGATGCATATACACAGGGGTTAGACATTAAAATAACAAATGGTCTATATTAAAGTAACACATTATGTGCATTACAATAACTCCATATATATGTTTGTGCAAAAAAAATCATATATTGATCAAATCTTTAATAATATGCAGTTTTCGTACTATAAACATAAAATCTAATAATATGGAGCATCTTAATGACTTCCATGACAATGAAAGCATAACAATTGATGAAGATTATGAAAAACCTAAATAATAATCAATGAAGATTATGAAAAACCTAAATAATAAACAAAACAATCTAGAATCTATACTAACACGAGAGCAATGAACCATTGATATGAATCTCTATAATGAATGAAATGAATAAAATTGACGCAAAACATGAAAGCAATATCGAAACTCACCATTGTTGTACTCCACAAATTACTTATCAACAGTTGATGAAGATGTCACGATCATTTAATCCATAGTAACGAGATGTCAATCACAAATTTGAATGAATGAATGAACGTGATATTGGAAGCATTTTTTTTAGGTTTGATGAACGTGGTAACGTGAATGAATGAATGAGTGAATGAACGTGATATTATTCTTTCCTAAAATTATAGGATGCTATATCTCCTTTTTTTAATGCAAATATTAGGATGAATCTTGTCCATCCATCCTCATCCCATTCAATGGATGGGATGAGGACTTAGAGACTCATATATAGAGAAGGACTCATAAGAGCCTTACTATATATATATATAAAGTTAAATTTGGTGAATGGTAAAGACAAGTTTGTCAATGGTCACATGATAGACCCATTGTTGCAGTTCCGGTATGGAAACAATCGACCCAAAACGGATTCGGATCTTGGTTTGAACTTTTGGTTCCTCATCGGTATTGTTTGGTTGTCCAAGTCCCACTTTCCTCTCCTCTAGCAGTCGGACCTTCCCGGCGGAGGGGTCTTCCACCTGCACACAGGGAGCGTACAAGGCCTCAGAGGTTTCCGAGGGAACCCTCTCCAATGCCGAAGTCAGCCCGTGAATGCTCTTGACAAACCTTACTCGTAAGAAGTAAGGTGGCGTTTTCTAGAGAGAGATTCTAGTGAGAGAAAGTAAACTACCCTTTCTTGTGGGAAACAAATGAATATTTATAGGTTCCCATAAGAGAGAATAGAGAGAGAAAGAGGGAGGAAATGAGCGAAAGACACGTGGGAGCACCTGGCCCACTCATTTCCTCTTACCTTAGGCATGGATAAGAGGGGCTCTTTTCACCTGACCCGGGCTCGTCAGGAGAAGGTCCTCTGATGTCTGACGTGCGGGGGAAGACTCTTCCTCCTCCAGCTATAACGGCTGTGGCCTGGCCCTGACGAGCAGGGGGTCGGGCCTTGCGTCCGAAGTTGGACACGGCCCTCCAAGGGTGTTCCCTGGGTTTAGCAGGGATGGGCCTGCGGACCGGTCTGCGCAGGAGGCTTCTTGTAATCTGGGTCGGGTCGGCTCCAGACTCGTATGGCAGGCGGCTCGTGGCATGCGATCGACCCCCATCAATTGACCCTCGTCGGCGGGAGAGGAAAGTGGGGTTCCCCTCGGCAGACGGTCTTTGATCAGCATGGTGGGAGGTTGACTTTTAACCTCTCCTTTCATTTAATGTCGCGCTCATTCCGTAGGAGGAATGTCTTTAATTGTTTTGGGCATGCAAAGAGTCGGGAAGTTCTCCCTCATGATTACTCCTTGTAGAGAAATATTTTGAGCCGCGTGCCCGGCTGACATTTGGCTTCTTCTATGAGGATGGTTAGGGCCTCATTTAATGCGTAATCCTCTTCCTTTGTATATAAAGGGTTGAGTTTAATCCACTTCTTCCTTGCAAATTTCTGATTACTCTCCTTTGTTACCTCTTTTACAATGTCTTGGGTAAGGAATAAGGTTCTCCGACGGGGGATTTTTGTTACCGCCTTGCGGTACAGGGGCCGTAGGCGGTCCAAGTACCCCAGACAAGTGCAATCAATTGTTCGCCACAGCAGGCGATCCCACCTCCGCTTTCTTCAGGCTTCTAGGACAAACACCCGGCCAAAGGCTGTCAGGCGTACCAGGAAGGCCTCGCCTCCTGTGAGGCTGAAGCCCAAATACTGCACCCAGGTGGGGGGCTGCTCCTACAAGGGGTGTCACCGATGCTTCCCCTGGTTACAGCCGGAGAACATCGACCCTGACCTTCCTGACTCGGGCCCCTCCTCTCTAGAGCCTAAGAAATGGAAGAGCGACTTTGGCTCCCTGAGGGCACCAAGGTGGCCAAGTTTGGCGAGGACTGGGATCTCAGCAGCCGTGACTCGGGGAATAGCGACGGTCAGGGCTATTCGTCTGGCCGTGATGCGTTGGGAAGTGAGGAGGAGGGGCCTGACGACCCGATGAACGCTTCAGGCGGCTGGGACTGGGGTTCTGGCGATGACGGTTGCAGCAACCCCAAAGATTACTCTTTCCCAGGTTTTGATGAGGATTAGGTCCTGCCTGCACTCCCTGACTGGCCATGCTGAATACTAGGCCCTTTTTAACTTGTTTTCTGCTTTTTTTTAATCTCACCCTTGGTTTGTAATGATGACTTTTGGGCCTTTTCTTAACGAAGAAGTTAATGGGTTGGACTTTTTATCTTGTTGTTTTTTTAATGACGTACTGCAGTCATTTCCCCTGTCCTTTTACGTTTTCAAAGAGCTCGGGAAGCGATGGATGAATGGGTTGAAAAGCGTGACACATGTGGGGGTTTTATGGGGAAGGTACCTGACATGGTAGCTTTTTAGGGGGGACTTCTCATCTCTCTCACCCTATAAAAGACCTTCTACCCCCACTTCTCCCCCTTTTCACGTTTTCAAAATTCTTGCAAAAACTCCATCCTTTCACACTCTCCATCTTGCTGAGTATTCAGACTGAGGAACTTCTCCGGCGTAACTTTCCGGCGGACTTTGACTAGGTTAGAACCTTAATCTCTGCCTTCCTCGCCTTTCAATTATTCTTTGCCTTTTCGTTTTTTTTGAACACCATGACCCATCGTCTTTCCCGAATCTTGTCTTTCGATGAACCGTCCACTGAGGACTCGGCAGGGGATGTGGGTGGGGTTGACACAGATCTCCCCTCTTCCTCTGCTGGACTGGGAGCCCGCCCTCGGAGGATAGTGGAGGTGCTAATTCCCCCGACCCTGCCCCGATCGACGTCGTTGACTCTGATCATGAGGCGTTGGAGATTGACCCTTTCACCATCGTCGGCGACCTCATGCCTAGGATGCCGGGGTGGGTTTACTACTTGGATAGGGTGAAGTATAAGATTCCCCTGCATACGTACCCCGAGCTTGGGCCGCGGAAGGTGATTATGTCCAAAAATGCCGCCGAGTCTATCGCCAATTTCTACAATTTTGGGGCAGGTTACACGGTGGTTATCCTAAAGGAGAAGGATACTGTGTGTAACCCCCCTGAGAACTGTATAGCGGTCTATCACCGATGTTTGGAGTTCGACTTGCGCTTCCCCCTGCACCCTTTCTTTGAAGAGGCTTTCAGGCGTATGAATGTCGCGGTCGCCCAGCTGACTGCCGTAGCTGTTAGATCACTGGTGGCCTACGCCTGGGTCTGCCTATTCCTTGGGGACGAGCCCTCAATAGACGCCCTTAGATATATGGTAGGCTTGCAAATGGTCGCCTCTACAGAGGGATCCCCAGGGTATTTCTCCCTCCTCAGGCAGAAGGGTTATTCGCTGGTTTGGCCGGCCCTGAATAGCCTGAAACATTGGAAGGACAACTTCCTATATGTTCACAGTGAGAAGGGTTGGAGAATTTCTCGGCACTTCAGGAACCATGTTCATACTCGCCTTGAAACCCGCGAGGAGTTTCACCCTGAGGTGGGTAGGAAGGCTTTTGAAGTTAAGCTGAACAGTAAAGAGGAATCTCTGATTATACAGTTTGCTTGTGCGAAGGATGGAAAGGGTGTGTTTGGCCCTGTTGAGTGGCTTCCCCCCGCAGACCTTATAACGACCGACGAATATCTGACCCCACTAGGGTTAAATCCTGGCCTAACCTCAGGTAGTTCAGGGGTTCAGCAATGATGAGCTCTTTCTGGGGTATTTTATTGTGTGCTTACTTTGTTTGTTTTTTCTTTTCTGCTTCTTTGCAGGTTTCCGCAGAAATACTTGGACGAAAAAACAGCTGAAGCATATTGGACTGAATACAGAACGCAGGCCTCTTACCAATCGCCCATCCGCTCCCCCAGGATTCAAGAAGGAGACTCTCATGGGGCATGTAAAAAGCATTACAACGAGCAGGACGAGACTTCCTCCTCCTCCTAAGCCGGCTTCTAAGCGTCCTGCGCCCTTAACCCCTACTCCTAAAGCAGCAGAGGGAGGGGCTACGTTAGAGGCTACTCCTTCGCCGGTTGTCAGGCGTGAGGGTACTTCTCCTCGAGCCCGCCATTCTGCGGTGGCGGGACCCTCTCCTTCTGAGGAGACTGGGGAGAGTGCCCCCCTTCTCAGTAGGAAAAGGAAGGGCAAGGAGCCCGTGGATGCTGACCAGGTGGTGGATTTGGAGGCTGATGCCAGCATTCCTCAGCCAAAACGCCCAGCTCCTGATCTTCCAGAAACGAAGCTCAATGAGGGGAATGCTGAGTTTAATTTTACAGCTGGTGACAGTTGTTTTGGTAAAAATTTACCGGGTTACGATTCAAATTGCGGGTTAAAGTGATCGAACTAGCACTTCTCGAACTAGCGGGATGAATCGAACCTACCGAATGTAACAAAAGAAAGCAAAGAGACACAAAAAATTGGTGACGCGGAACCCAATGTGGGAAAAACCGCGGGGGGAGTCGGAAGCCCACCAAATTACTACTATGGAGGAAAGATACGGAAGGCGAGTACAAGTACATGTGTTTCGATTGTAGATAATTATTGTGTATTTTCTAGTGCTTTTGCGTAGGACTGGTATTTGTTGAAAAGTAGATTGAATGATTCTTCTCCTTGTCTTCTTCCCTTTTATCTTCGCCTCCCTTCCTCTTAGCCGTTATTCCAACCTCTTCCCCCTCTTTCTCCTCATTCTTCTCCTCTTCTGGTGGAACTACTCCTAAGATTTAGGGAGTTGTTTTATTGACTTAGTCCATCACTTGGAACGGGCCAGTTTCCTTGTACAGTTGTACTGGGCTGTTTCTGTGATCGGCCCATCTACTTATTCTTTCACACTATTGACTTGGCCTGTTTGTTGTATTTGGTTTCGGGCTTTGACTGACTGACCATGGCCTGTATTTGACTTACGACTTTCTTGACTTTCGGTCCTTGACTTTCGAGTGTCGTCTTACGATTTTCCGCTTTCGATTTTTTGACTTTTTGACCTTGACTTTAACTTGAGGAGTGCCACGTTATTCCCGAGGATGCAAATTTTATCCCAAACAAATGCCCCCAAATTTCCGACTAAGCTCATATTAGGCGGGAATTTCTGTTTGTGTTCATCATGAGTAATTCTGGCAATGATCTATTTTTCGTAGAGTTTGTCCTTTGGTCTATTTCTTCCGCTTTCCCAACTGATCTTTCCTCTCTCCTCATGATGATTTTTCCTTCCCCCTCATTACTACTCACACTTCCCCGTACTACTTCCTCTCCCCTACCCCATTTACTCTTCCTTTCCCTCTAATTATCCCTATTCCCTCTACCCTCTCTTCAATTCCCAGATTTCTTTCAAAAGTCAAACCGGCTTCATCTTCTCATCTCCTCACTGCTCGTTGCTGCCACCGTGCCGTCGTGTCTTTGTCACTTCAACTTCCAGGTGACTTCCTTTTCTTCTAATTTGTTATTTTCGCTCTCTCTATGGCTTCCAAGTCAGATCGTAGCAAGTCTCCGATTCTTCCTCCACCCTCTTCGTCGTCATCGCCGGCGATGTTTTCCCCTTCTTTTATTCTTGATTTAAAACATTCCTGCGACTCCCGCTTCACCGATAAGGATCTTCCCTTTATCAAGGAGGTTTTTGGATTTGGTGAGGAAGTGGAAGTCCACATCCCATCTACTGGGCATAAAGCGGATTTCATCCGGTCAGGGTGGGTCTGCATGTATGCCTATCCGTTCCATCTGGGTCTGCGCTTTCCCTTTCTTCCACTTGTCCAAGAGTTTTTATCCTACCACAAACTTGCTCCTTGTCAGCTGGCCCCCCATGCTTGGCGGGTATTATTGTCTTTCTGCGTTTTAAACCATCGTCACCAGAGAAACTTCTCCCTTGGTGATGTTTGTGCCTTATTCCAGGTGAGACCCCTGGGATACGGCCAAATAACGATGCGTGTGAAAGACAAGTGTTTCCCTGGCATCATTTTCCCGGCTAACCCTCCCGACGTCGATTGGTTCAAAGACTTTGTTTTTGTGAAGACTGACTCCGTTTCTCCCCTACCTCATGGCTACCTCTTCTCTGAATGGGGATCCGCCACAGGTATTTGTCATGCCCTCAGTTTTCGAGTTTTCTTGCACACTTACGTTTCTTACTGATTCTGTACTGCAGGTCTGAAGCAACCCGGTTGTGCGACGACAATCCTCGACCTTGCCGCACGACTCTCAAGCTTGACGCCTGAGCAACGTACCTTCAACAACCTCTTCGTTCCCTCAAAGAACAGTGCTTGCCTTCCCTTCGCTGAAGACATGTCTCCTGGTGAGGAATAGTTTATTGAATTGTTCGGGAGGTATCTTATTCTTCTTTTGAGGCATAGCTTATTTTGTGCGTCTGGTTTTTCTAGGCAACTCAAAGGCCTCAATGACTCTGGATCGGCTCAGGGCCAAGAGAAAAAGCATGGCCACCCGCTCATCTTCCAAAAAGGGTTCTGGCTCTTATCCTGCCCCCTCAACCGGTTCCAAGAGAAAGCGCAGTCCTTCTCCCTCTGCGAAGGCGGGTTCTGTGGAGGAATCTCCCGTGATTAATTTAGCCGATTCCCCTCCAAATTCTGCTCCTCGATCCGCAGGGAGTGCTCCTGATGACATACTGCTTGCATTTCCAAAAGACTTTGGGACAATTAGAACTCTAACAGACCTGTCTCCTCTGGACCAGCTCCTCTTTCCAGGTTCTGAGGCTATGATGGCCAGGGAGCCTCTTCTTGAGGTGGCTGCCCATGTCACGGCGCTTGCCTTTGAGGTAATCTTACTTTCTTGACTCCTGAGTTTGCCTGGTCTTGAGTACATTACTGAATGCTGTGGTGTTGACCAGACCCTTCAGACGGGCTTGTTCTTGAAAGGTGGTGTGTACCACCTCAGGGACCTGGGGGGTCGGCTTCAGGCTGACAATGCTCGTCTGCTGGGGGAGGTCGGCCAAGCTGGAGAAGAGGCTGCGAAATTGAGGGAGGAGGTGAGCAAGGTTAACAAGCAGCTTGCTGTGGAGAAGGAGCGCAATGCTGCTGTGGAGGAGGTGAGGGCTGAGCTCGCGCAGGTTCAAAGCGCCAATTCCTGTCTTCAGGAGGAGGTTGCTGAGCTCGCGGAGGTTCAAAGTGCCAATTCCCGTCTTCAGGAGAAGGTTACTGAGCTCAAAGGGGATCATGGAGGATGGCTTGAGCTGGTCAGCTTTAAGTACCGAGATCCAAATGATCAAGGCTTATACTGAAGGGAAGCATGGAGGTTAGGACTTGGCTGCTCTGGAGGAGCGGATGTAGGATGAATTTCCTGAGGGCTTTAACCTGGATATTCTCTCCGGGGGTGAGGAGGAAGTGGTGGAAGAGTCGGTTTCTTCTCCCCCTGCGGCTCAGAAGACGCTTGGTCAGATGGACGTCGCTTCTGATGTTGCTATTACGGTGGAGCCCCTCGCCAGCCTTCCTCCTGAGGAAGATAATGTCTAGGCTGTTCAGCCTACTCTAATTGTTCTCTGGTTTTTCTGTCCTGCGCGGCAGATACAAATATTTTGTTAAAAAAAAATTTAATCCTGCTCTGAATTTTACCTCTGCTCAGGGGAGCAGAGTGTCTGGATGTTTACCTCTGCTCAAGGGAGCAGAGTGTTTTGAATTTGTTTAGATACAATGCTTTTAACTGCACTTATCTGCGTACTTTGCAATATTTCTGTGTTTGATTTGTTTGTTACCTTCTGTTGTGTGCATGCCTTTTGTTTGTATGGTCGACCCTTGGTAAATGGTGGCCTGGGATTTAGTTTGCCCACTCAGTCAGAGGTGCCACGCTTTTGCATGGGCGCTAAGTGGCGCAGGAGACTGTAATGTCCTGGTTGTAGGCACTTAGCACAAGACGCACGCCTGTTGTAAGAATTGTGTACTCCACCAGATTAGTTGTCAATATTGGTTGAAAGAGAGTTTGGTAAAATATGGTGAAGATGTCGTGTTTGGAAGTATTGTTGAAGAAAATTTGTATCCTCAGAAATATGTGAACTTAATTTTTAGAAGTGTGTAAAAAGAAATCAAATTTTGCAACACATGAAAATGGAAGATTTATGTCTAGGTTTAAGTTAATTTTGCAGTCACGTGAAAAAATGTGAAAATTTTAAGCTAATTCTAAAAATGCCCGAGGAAAAAGATTTTGAATTTGAGGATATATGTGGAAGCTGAGTCTTGAAGGCATATGAGAAGAGTTTTGAAGTTTGAAGATGTGAAAAGATCAATTATAACGAATTTCTAAAACAAAAGAAAAGATTTTGAACTTAATTTTTTAAATCAACAGAAAAGTGGACTGAAAGATAAAACAAATTTTTAAAACAACGAAGGAAAATATTGAACCTGGGCTCTGGTGGAGGTGTATTCAGCAGATTAGATGCTTGTTTTCTGGCGACATTGGCCTGTACCTCTGGCGACATTGGCCTGTACCTCTGGCGACTTTCACTTAGAAGAAATACTTCTTTAAGTGTACTATATTCCAGGGTTTCTGGATGATTTCTCCTTCCATGGTCATGAGTCGGTAGGCTCCATTTCCAACCACCTTCTCCACCTGGTAGGGTCCCTCCCAATTGTAGGCGAATTTCCCTGCCTGCTGGTTTCTGGTGTTTTGGAATACTTTCCTCAGGACCAGGTCTCCTTCCTGTAGGACTCTGATCTTGACATTCTTGTTGTAGCTTCTGGCGACTGTCTGCCTGTAGGAGGCCATTCTGTTCTGGGCATCAGTTCTGAGCTCATCTACAGTATCCAAACTGTTCGCCATTTCCTCCTGGTTCCTTTCTTCTGTTATGCAGCCATATCTGTGACTGGGCACCCTCACCTATGAAGGAATGACCGCCTCAGCACCGAAAACCAAGCTAAAAGGCGTCTGCCCTGTAGCTACTTTGGGTGTGGTTTTATCTGACCACAACACTAGGGGGAGCTCTTCTGCCCATCTGCCTCATGCTTCCTCCAGCCTTCTCTTCAGGTTATCTATCACGATTTTATTGCTGGATTCCGCCTGACCATTGAACTGAGGATTTCTGGGGGTAGACTTACTTAACGTGATGTTCCACATGGCGCAGTAGGCTTCCATTTTGTTGCCAATAAATTGGGATCCATTGTCGCAGATGATTTCGGAAGGAATGCCAAACCTGCAGATAATATTGAGCTTAATAAAAGATATAACCTGCTTCTCAGTCACCTGAGGGAACGCTTCTGCTTCTATCCACTTGGAGAGGTAGTCGGTCATGGCGAGCATAAAGACTTTGTTTCCTGGGGCTCTTGGTAATTTGCCGACAATATCCATTCCCCACTTCATGAAGGGCCAGGGAGAAATTACTGGGTGCAATGGTTCTGCTGGCTGGTGGTTGACTAGAGCATGTCTCTGGCAGGCATCACACTTCTTAACATACTCTCTCGCGTCCCTGCGCATTGTCGGCCAGTAGTATCCTTGACGAAGTGCTTTGTTGGATAGACTCCTGCCCCCTGCATGATTTCCACATTCAGCACTCTGGAGATCATGCATAATAGTCTTTGCTTCCTCCTGACTTATGCACCTCAGGTATGGCCCAGCGGTTGATCTCTTGAACATGATACCATCGATGAGGGTATACCTAGATGCTTTCATTCTGAAGCTTCCGGCAGAATGTCCTTCTCCAACCATTCTTGGTAGGGTTTTCTCCAATCTAGGATTTCCTTCTGCCCTTCTGTAGTGCTGCAGATTCTTACCTCTTGTAGCCATTGCAACCCCTGATCTGGTGAGCTTTCTTCTTTCTCTGGTGTCTGTTGCTCTTGTGCACTTTTCTGAACTGTTGGCTCTAGCACGTGGACAATGGGTATTGTGGATACTACGCCTGGCTTGAAGGTTGCCTCCAGAGTTGCCAGGGCGTCTGATTCTGCATTCTGGTCTCTTTGGATCTGGTTGATTGAGACGGCTACAAACTTGAGGGAGAGCTTCTTTGACACCTCCAGGTAAGCCATCATCTTGGAGTCCTTTGCCGCATACGAGCCATTCATATGGTTGACTATCAGCTGGGAATCACCGTACACTTCCAGGTGCTTGATTTTGAGGTCTAGCGCCAGCTGGAGACCCAAGATTAGAGCTTCATATTCTGCCTCATTATTTGTTGTCCGGAACTCGCACCGTACCGCCTGAACTATGAGATCCCCTTGAGGAGACTTGAGAACTAATCCTGCTCCAGACCCTCTCATATTGGAGGCGCCATCTACATTTAGCTTCCATACATGTTCGCCCTTGTCTTCCTCCAGAAGGAGTATGTCTTTCTCTACCTGGGTCTACAGTGCTGGGCTGAAGTCGGATACGAAATCTGCCAACGCCTCTGGGACTTTATTGCTATTCTGGGGACAAACTTCAGGTCGAAGCCACTCAAGTGCATGGACCACTTGGCCATTCTTCCTGACAACTCAGGTTTTCTCATAATAATTTTCAGCGGGTAATAATATGTGATTCAAAATAAGGCCGCAATTTATATGATGATGTAACAAGCGCAAGTACGAGTTTTTCAAGAGATGTGTACCTGGTCTCTGCTGGAAGCAGAGACTTACTCACATAATAGCCTTGATGCTGCGCTCCTTCGTGTTCCCTCACCTGTACTGCACTAACTGCTACTTCGGTTACTGACAGGTACAGGAAGAGAGGTTCTCCAGGCTCTGGCTTTGACAGGAGTGGTGGAGTGCTCAGGTAGTGCTTCTGCTCATTGAATGCTTTCTCGTGCTCCTCTGTCCAATCAAACCTTTGAGCCTTCTTCAGGATGTCATAGAACAACCGACATCTATCTGAAGACCTGGAGATAAATCTGTTCAGAGCAGCAATTCTTCCAGGCAGCCGTTGCACGTCTTTTGGCTTCTCTGGGGACTCCAACTGGAGAATGGCTTTAATTTGCTCTGTGCCGGCTTCAATTCCCCTATGGGTCACCATGTATCCCAGAAACTTCCCACACGATACTCCAAACGTGCATTTCGAGAGATTCAGCTTCATTTTGTATTCCCTCAGAGTGTTGAAAGCATCTTCTAAATGTGTCGTGTGTTGTGAAGCTTGCTTTGACTTGACGACCATGTCGTCAATGTATACCTCCATGGTGTCGCCAATTTGCCTCTTGAACATCATATTCACCAATATTTGGTAGGTGGATCCTGCATTCTTCAGACTAAAAGGCATAACATTGTAAGAATAGATACCTCTCTCAGACCTGAAGGCAGTTTTCTCCTAATCTGCTGGATGCATCTTGATTTGGTTGTATCCACTCCACGCATCAAGGAAAGTCAGCATTTCATGGCCTGCTGTGGCATCTACCATGGCGTCTATATGTGGCAGAGGGAACGGGTCTTTTGGGCATGCTTTGTTCAAGTCGGTAAAATCGACGCACACTCTCCACTTGCCATTCTTCTTTGGAACCACCACCACGTTGGACAGCCACTCTGGGTACTTCCCTGATTTTTCCAGCAGCCAGCAGGTTATCCAACTCCTGATTTATGACTTGATTCCTCTCTGGAGCAAACTTTCTTCTCTTCTGCTGGATTGGCTTATAGTTGGGATCCACGCTTAACTTTGGGTTATGACGCTTGGATCTATACCTACCATATCATCATGGGACCAAGCAAAACAATCCATGTTAGTTTTTAAAAATTCAATGAGGCTTTGGCGGATATTACCTGTACATTCTGACCCGATTAGTACTTTCCGCTCTGGATGTAGCTTGTCTATGTTGACTTCTTCTATCTCCGCCAGAGGTGGTTCGACCTATTCTTGCAGAGGCAGATGAAGGCTCTGTAGTTGCTATGCTGGTGGACTTGCCGTCTTCTTGAGCGCTATCCTATAGCAATCCTTAGCCTCCCTCTGATCTCCACTGATATTCTGCACCCCTAGGGTGTTGGAAACTTTAGGCACTGGTGGTAGGTGGAAGTAATTGCCTTCATCTCATGAATCCACGGTCTTCCCAGGATTACGTTGTAAGTAGAAGGACCATCGATAACCAGATACCGCACTTGCTTGTTTACCTCTCCTGCGTAGGTTGGAATTGTGATCTCCCCCAGAGAATACTTGGTTTCTCCACTGAAACCTATTAAGGGAACCGCCTTTTTGCTCAAGTCTTGTTCGCTAAACCCTATGTTCTGGAGGGTTTCCAGCAAGATGAGGTTGACTGAACTCCCAGTATCCACCAGTATTTTCCTGACGGTGCAGTTTCCAATGGAGAGCGTGATGATGAGGGCGTCATGGTGGGATTCTGGAGAAGACTCCACATCTGTTTCGTCAAAGGTGACTGCTGGAAGATCCTGGCAGCTGACTCTGCATGAGTACTCTGGTTTGTCCCCTTTGGACTGAGAGGAATGTCTTTTGGCTGCTGAATAAGTTAACCCACACAGATCTGACCCTCCGGTGATCACCTTGACAATTCTGGTGCAGATTGGTGGTGGGGAAGGTAACACTTGATCTGCTGCATTTACTCTACTGGAGCTTCTGGGCATGAGGGGATCCAAGTTCCCCTGATCATACTGGAACTTCACCTTCTTCCTGAGCAGGACACATTCATCAGTGTTATGCCCTATGTCATCATGAAATTCGCACCTCTTACTAGCGTCCCTCCAGTCGTTGGCGTACTCTTGTCTTCTGGGCCACCTGACTCTGCGCCCCAATTCCTTCAGAGCTTTAAGTACGCCAGTAAGGTTGGTGGAGAACCCATATTCGCTTACTTTAGGTGGGAGTCCTGGGCTCTCCTTCCAATCCATTTCTTCAGAGACTTTGTTCACATTTCTGTCGTAAGGCTTCGACCTCTCGCCTCTCCTCTCTGCTGGTGCCTTTCTGGAGACGTGCTCAGAACCGTACGCAGCCCTTCTGGGACCTGAATCTTCCTCCAGCCTGATGGCTGCCATTGCCTTGGTCTGCACATCTTCAAACGTGGCACAAGGATACTTGGTGAGATCCTTATAAAGGTCGGAGTCCTGTAGGAGCCCTTGGCAAAAGGCTTCTATAACAGTGGCCACATCACATCTGGGAATGGTGACCTTCTCCTTGTTGAACCTGTTGAGGAAATCTCGTGTAGATTCTTTGAATTTCTGCACCACTCGATACAGGTCACTGGTCTGCTTTTCTGGCTTCCTGCTGCTGGCGAACTGTTGGTTGAAGGCATTGACCAGGTCAACGAAGGAGGTGATGCTTCTGTTGGGTAGCCCGACGAACCAATGGAGGACTGCTCCTGAGAGTGTGGAACCAAACCCTTTGCACATGCAGGCCTCCTTGAGGGGTCCCGTAGCAGTTACCACCATCATCTTTTGCTTGTACTGGTTGATGTGGTCTAGGGGGTCTCCAGTGCCATCATAGAGCGTCATGGCTGGCGGCACAAAGCCCTTGGGTACACCAATGCAGGCAAGATCGTCGGTGAAGGGTGAATCGGCATAGCTGTCGCGGGCTGCTCTTTCCAGGGGGCGTGGCATCGCAGAAATTTTGCTGATCATGTCCCTCAATTCCTTCAACTCCTGGTATTGCTGATCTGCTGCACTGACTGCTCCTGCAAGAGGGTTAGGAACAGAAGGGAAAAAGCTGAAAGGTGTACTCCCTGTTTGAGGTCCTCCAAGGTGTTGACTGCTTAGAGGAGGAGGTGGAGGAAGGAAAGATGCAGCAGCCGCAGATCTGGATTGCCATTCTGGTGCCTGCTGGAGCGGGGCCCTGGGTGGCCAAATTGCGCCATGGTGTGGACTACTACCACCGGTCGCCGGGTTAAATGGGACTCCTGGCTGCCATCCAGGTGTCTGCTGGTTAGGAGCCGCCCATGCTCCTCCAGAGGGCTAGCCACTGGACATGGTGTTCATTCCTGGTGAGTTCGTTGGTTGCCATCCCGTTGCCAGGTGGACAGGGGTACCTGCAAAGGACAACGAATTAGTTTCCCGATTTTCAATGCTAGAGGGAGTATTACCTGTGACTTAAGATCCACCGGATGTAGGGCCTTGGGTCAGGTAGCCGAGCCCTCGAGGTTCAAGGACATGGTTCGGCGGTTCTAGTCCCAAATCTAGCCTGGTGACCAACTCCTAGGGGAGCGTCCTGGAGGTTTGCATGCTGGCGACATGTTATCTGCGAGTGCCAGATTCTCCTTCAGGTATCAGAGGCATCTACAGGAGTTCTGGTGGCGATTGGACTGGTGCGGCTGAAGATTTTGACGTCGCCAACATCTGGGCTCTTATGTCTCGATTGTCCTTCTGCAGAGTCTTCACTGCCTGACGCAGAGCATTAATCCCCTGGAGCACCTCCTTCAAGGGATCTGGCAAAGTTGGGTTTTCAGAAAAACCTTCGGGTGCCCCCCCATGGACCGATGTCCTAGATGAGGAGCTTTCTTTGCTGGACTTGAGGGGGTTAAGTGCCTTTGACACCACAGGCGGATGAGGTGGTTTTGAAGCTGTCGGTACGGGCCCTGTTGTCAGGCTGGTAGGAATTGCCTGAACGAGTGGTGTAAAGAGTAGACCTGCTGATCCTAGGGGAAGTGCTCCTTCAGTGGGATGAGTCGAAGTCTCCAGGCTGCGGGAAGGATTTTGATCGGATCCGAACATGATGGTATGCAAGTCGTCTTACTATGGAATTCGGCTAGCTTATGATCACTTTGCCCCACGGTGGGCGCCAAATTGTTTTGGTAAAAATTTACCGGGTTACGATTCAAATTGCGGGTTAAAGTGATCGAACTAGCACTTCTCGAACTAGCGGGATGAATCGAACCTACCGAATGAAAAGTAACAAAAGAAAGCAAAGAGACACAAAAAATTGGTGACGCGGAAACCTAATGTGGGAAAAACCGCGGGGGGAGTCGGAATCCCACCAAATTACTACTATGGAGGAAAGAAACGAAAGCAAGTACAAGTACAAGTGTTTCGATTGTAGATAATTATTGTGTATTTTCTAGTGCTTTTGCGTAGGACTGGTATTTATTGAAAACTAGATTGAATGATTCTTCTCCTTGTCTTCCTCCCTTTTATCTTCGCCTCCCTTCCTCTTAGCCGTTATTCCAACCTCTTCCCCCTCTTTCTCCTCATTCTTCTCCTCTTCTGGTGGAACTACTCCTAATATTTAAGGAGTTGTTTTATTGACTTAGTCCATCGCTTGGAACGAGCCAGTTTCCTTGTACTGGGCTGTTTTTGTGATCGGCCCATCTACTTATTCTTTCACACTATTGACTTGGCCTGTTTGTTGTATTTGGTTCCGGGCTTTGACTGACTGACCGTGGCCTGTATCTGACTTACGACTTTCTTGGCTTTCGGTCCTTGACTTTCGAGTGTCGTCTTATGATTTTCCGCTTTCGATTTTTTGACTTTTTGACCTTGACTTTAACTTGAGGAGTGCCACGTCATTTCCCTAGGATGCAAATTTTATCCCAAACAACAGTATTGATGTTTCTGCCCTCTTTTTAGACTCTAACTCTACTTCTCTGGACCAGGCTGCCAAGTCCCTGATGCACTCCTGTAACCATGCAACCCATCTTCTCTACCGTTGCTCCCTAGTTTTTCAGGCTTCTGCGGAGTTGGTCACCCTCCACCGCCTAAGTGACGAGGAGCTGACCATCACCCCTGGGTCCTCCCTTTCTGACCGCGTAGCGGTGGTTGAGAGAGATGCTGCTCTTATCAACAACCTGAGACTCCAGCTATCCAGGTGTGTGATGGTGAGGATTGTCGCGAGTCCTACCGATCAATATATAACCAACTAATCCTAACGGTAGCTAGGGTAAGTCGGGTCGTGTCCACGGAGACGGTATTGTAATGTCTAGACTATGGTCTACTCACAAACAAGGCTAAGTCACACAAACAAACACAAAGAAACGATAATTGACAAATTATGATGGGGGAAAAGGTATGAACAAGACCAACAATGAACAAGCTATAACAAAAACTAATGAACAACTAAAGATTAACTAAGCAAATAAACAAGAGAAGACGATCGACTAAAGAGATAGAGAATTCAAATATGGAAAAGAGTAGGGTTAGGTCGGGTTCATAAGCATAGTAGGATGATTAGGTAATCAAGGGTGTAGGTGCCACTTAGTCACTAAGGTCGGTTTGCGCTCTCGCGCCAAAGCCAAAGTCCGCACTCTCGTGTCTAAGACTAGACCCGAACATTCATGCAAGATTCTACTCAAAACACAAACATTCAACCACAAATTGAATACACAATGAGAAGAAGAGAACAAGAATGAGAAGCATTGGCCACTACTACCCACACAAGCAATACAACAAACACATGGTGTGCCCAATAAGTGACTAGTAACAAAGTATTCACCTTTACCCACAATCAAGCCCTAATCACCCATAATCCACACTTAATCCCCCTACTAACCCCACAAGGGATCTACTCACTCATTATCAAACTAACAATAACAATACTAAGAGAATTCAACATAAACAACCAAACATTCATTATGAACAAACAAGAACTAATAAACAATATGTAAAGATTAAAACTTGATGATAAAACAAAGATTAAGAGAAGAGAAATTATACCCACTACAATAGGATGAAAAAGGTATGAACTTGAATTAATAAGAAACCCAAATAAAACTCCAAGGTTGTCAAGCTTGGAAGTAATCTTCAAGAATCTCCTTAATACAAGACTAAATAATAGATTAAACAAAGATTAATTAAAGATTAACTAGAGATGAAAGGAGGCTAATTAGGGTTTTGAATGCTTAAGAGAGATCTAAAATAATCTAGGGTAAAGTATCGAGCTTAAACATTACAAGGTAGGAGTATTTATAGGGTTACAAGAATGAAGGAGGAAGATAAAAGAGTCACGTGCTGCAGCTCGCTCATCCCGCCCGGGATGGTTCGGTCCCGACCGGGACGGGTTGGTCCCGACCGGGACAGGTCCAAAACAGAACCACTGCAATATGCGCACCTCATCCCGGACGGGATGAGTTCCTTCCCGTCGGGGATGGGTCTTGTAGGCCTCCAATATGATATTTAAGGTCCCTCCTTGCTTCTTGTGGGCTTCTCATCGACTCTCGGGTCTCGGGATCGAGTCTAAGGGGCTCGGGATCGGGTCCAAGGCATCGAGTGATCATTCCTTCTCTTCGTTGGCTCCGAAAAGTGTATGTATTGAGTCGGAATCGCTCCAACTCTTCATGAATGGTTTCGGGAACCTGAAACGAACTAGAGGAAGAATAAGTAGCCCATGAACCGCTCCCAAGGAGCGATTTCGCAAGGAAAAAGGGACCAAAACATGACAAACTAGGCACTATAAACTACACTTATCAACTCCCCCACACTTAACCGTTACTCGCCCTCGAGTAAGCACAAACTAACTACCAAACTAGTCGAGCGGGCATTAGCGCACCCTACGCCCTTTCAACTCACGCGAGAACACCTAGAGGATAAGTGCTCTCTGCAAGGCAAGTGAGGTCTTGCGACAAAACCGTGGATGCAACCGGACACAAAAACACATAATCAAAC
This sequence comes from Agrostemma githago, assembly GCA_958450325.1. Taxonomy (NCBI): domain Eukaryota; kingdom Viridiplantae; phylum Streptophyta; class Magnoliopsida; order Caryophyllales; family Caryophyllaceae; genus Agrostemma; species Agrostemma githago. The sequence goes on from OY288242.1 coordinate 10,770,788, forward strand.
AAACATACAAACAAACAAACAAAAGGTTGCACCCAAAAAGAAACAAATACCGCTTCCCTCTAAAAAGCGGTGAAAGAAGCACCGGTTTAGGACTCAAGGCAAGTGACAACGTTCCCAAGCTAGCAATACAAACCAAAATGGACAAAACCCTAATAGTATGACGACAAAGCAACAAAAACGTTGGTAACTTACCTAGGTTCCTCCTAACCTTATAAGAACGTACTACGGGACGATCGGCGGGATTGAAAAAGGATGAACCACGGTGTTAGTCAACACTGTAGGTAAGTGAGACCCCGCCCCCTTTAGCAATGAGCCAAGAGGGTCGTCCCATGCCCAAAACCGCCCAACTAGTCCAAGTAAAAAGGTGGATATGATTGCAAAATGAGGGAAGACCAACCACTACCGCTATCATCCTTCCTAAGGACTCGGTCCTTTGGTAGGCTCTTCACGGTAATGATCGGAAAAAAGGCTTATTTTTTAGACGTGGGGATTATTTTTGTGAGACGGTTTTCTTTTGGCATTTTTCTTTCTTTTGCATTTTTGCTTCTTGTGTTGCTATGCCATTTCTTTTTCATCTTTTGTATTTTGTTTTTGGCTTTTTGTGCCTTTTCTTTTTCTTCAATTCTTTCTTCCTTTCATTTTCTTTCTTTTTCATTGTTTGCCCTTTTGGCTAGATTTGAGTTTTAGGCATTTCTTCTTGCAACTAAGAAAGAGATTTCAACAATTTGCATCTTATTTTGTGGATATGTGTAGGAGGTAGGGGAATGGGTAAGTTGGGAGTCGCGATCCCCCTTCAAACCCACAAAAAGGTGGAGAACTTGGACTAATCAAACAATTTCAAACACGATCACCTAAAGGACGGGACTCGGCAACCAAGGCCTTTTCACACCGTGGGTGGTCAAATTGGTCAAAATGCAAATCCCGTAGTAAATCCCTAGTAAGCTAGGTGGACTCAAGGTAAGAAACCAACGAAATCATTGATTTAGGGTCATTCTACTAGACTAAAGTCCAAGACTCGATTTATACTACTAGAGAGGGAAAGTAAACACTTGCACACTAGCCTCTAAACCGGGTTTTCGAAAACCGTTTACACACTAGACACAAGTACACATCACAAAACAAAGACACGACATAAACGAAAGAAAAAGAAACAAAGGCAACAAAACAAGACAAAACAAAACAAACAAATAAAGAGAACAAACACCACCCCGAGTTTCTAAATAAGTAACCAATCACCCACTAATATGCACAAAGCTTCACCCGAGCACACATCATCACAAATCTCCTCCAAACTCCACAAGAGGCAAAGAGGGAAAAGGGATGAAAGATGTTACCGGACGTCTTGAAAGCTCTCCAAAGCTATTGGTGATTAAGCAACCTATAAGGAAAAAGGGAGGCAAACACGCACAACACAACAAATATACGACATAACGACACAAAAAGGAAAACGCACAAGAAGAAAATCTTTTTGATTTTTGTGAAAATTTTCAAATTTTTAGGGTTTTTAAAGATTTTTCGGAAAAACTACGAAAACAAAACTAACTATGATAGAATATCCCTCCCCCACACTTAAGTCGAGCAATGTCCTCATGCTCGACCGTAGTGTATGGAGACGAAAAAAGAAAAGAAAAGAAATTACGAAAATAAAGCTAAAAAAAATCAAAAAGAAAAGTGGAGAAAAGGGTAGAATGTGTCCGGCCGGGGTGTAGTCAAGTCACCATGGGCCGAGACAAGAAAAGATATGGATGGGGGAAGAAATAAAAAGAAAGGAATAAATGGAAACGGGAGGGGAGGACTAGGTGTAATCAAGTCACCTAGCCCGGATTCCGCCCAAATCCGACTAAATCTTACAAAAAGGGTGAAAATCTTGTAAATTTGGATTTTGAAATGACTCTCGATGTAGTCACGTCATCGAGAGTCGGGAGCAACAAATACCATGGCCCCGAGGGCCACCATGACACAAAAGTGTATAAGGGAGGGGAACAAACAAAGGAGAACAAGCTATAAAAGACGGAAAAGAAAGGATAGTTGCCGTACCATGCGGTTAGCAACTCACTCGCTCCATCGTCTCATAAGTCAATATCGGCACGTAGCTAGTCGTCGTCATTGCTATTCCTCTCCAATTGCGATATGGTTGCATGGTTGGAGTACAAAGGTATAAAGAGGTTGGTTTTGATGTAAATGCCGGTGTAAAGTGAAGAGAAAATGGGGAGCATATGTGAATATGGCGTGTAGGGGTCATATGATAAGGGCAAGGATAGGTAGGGAGGTTGGGAGGGGGTATACAGTGGTAGGGTGAGCTCCAATGACAAAGAAAAGGCCAAAGGAGGAACAAGGGGCCATCCCGGTCGGGATGGATCGTCCCAGTCGGGATGACATGCCCGTCCCGGTCGGGATGCCCTCGTCCCGGTCGGGACGACACACCAGTAGACCCAATTTTTGGCACCTTCATCCCGGACGGGATGACATCCTTCCCGGTCGGGATGGTTCATCCTTCCCGGTCGGGATGCACTCTTCTCGGCCGGGAAGAGTCTTCTTACCCTCTATAACTCCAAAAGCTCGTTCCAAGCTTCAAAAACCAACTCCCCTTCTCACAATCCAAGCTCTAACAATGACCCTCCTCTCTAGGATTTATCTTCACTTTGCACCTATCAAATAAGCCTGATAGTGAGGATTGTCGTCTATCCTACCGATCAAATATATAACCAACTAATCCTAACGGTAGCTAGGGTAAGTCGGGTCGTGTCCACGGAGACGGTATTGTAATGTCTAGACTAGGTCTACTCACAAACAAGGCTAAGTCACACAAACAAACACAAAGAAACGATGATTGACAAATTATGATGGGAGAAGAGGTGTGAACAAGACTAACAATGGATAAGCTATAACAAAAACTAATGAACAACTAAAGATTTACTAAGGAAATAAACTAGATAAGATGATCAACTAAAGAGATAGAGAATTCAAATATGGAAAAGAGCAGGGTTAGGTCGGGTTCATAAACATGGTAGGATGATTGGGTAATCAAGGGTGTAGGTGTCACTTAGTTACTAAGGTCGGTTTGCGCTCTCGCGCCAAAGCCAAAGTCCGCACTCTCGTGTCTAAGACTAGACCCGAACATTCATGCAAGATGCTACTCAAAACACAAACATTCAATCACAAGTTGGGTACACAATGAGAAGGAGAGAACAAGCATGCGAAGCATTGGCCACTACTACCCATACAAGCAATACAACAAACACATGGTGTGCCCAATAAGTGTCAAGCAACAAATGAATCACCTTTACCCACAATCAAGCCCTAATCACCCATAATCCACACTTAATCCCCCTAATAACCCCACAAGGAATCTACTCAATCATTATCAAACTAACAATAACATAAACAAGAGGAAACATCATAAACATCAAAACATTCATTATGAACAATCAAGAACAATAAACAATAATCAAAGATTAAAACTTAAGAAGTTAACAAAGATTAAGAGAAGAGAAATTATACCCAGCAGAAGAGGATGAAAAAGATATGAACTTGCATTAATAAGAAACCCAAATCAACCTCCTAGGTTGTTAAGCTTGGAAATAGTCTTCAAGAATCTCCTTAATACAAGACTAATTACTTGAATTAAACTAGGATTAACTAAAGATTAACTAGAGATGAAGAGAGGCTAATTAGGGTTTTGAATGCTTAAGAGAGGCCTAAAATAATCTAGGGTAAAGTATGGTGCTTAAACAATACAAAGGAGGAGTATTTATAGGGTTACAAGAATGAAGGAGGAGAAAAGAAACAAATGCGGGCTACAACTGTCTCATCCCGTACGGGACAAAATGGTCCCGTCCGGGACGGAGTGGTCCCGCCCGGGACAGATTGATCCCGCCCGGGACGGGACCAAAACAGAAGCAGTGCTAAATGCGCACCTCATCCCGGACGAGATGAGTTCCTTCCCGTCGGGGATGAGTCTTGTAGGCCTCCAATATGATCTTTAAGGTTCCTCCTTGCTTCACATGGGCTTCTCATCGACTCTCGGGTCTCGGAATCGAGTCTAAGGGGCTCGGGATCGGGTCCCGAGGTCTCGGGATCGAATCCAAGGCATCGAGTGATCGTTCCTTCTCTTCGTTGGCTCCGAAAAGTGTATGTATCGAGTCGGAATCGCTCCAACTCTTCACGAATGGTCTCGGGAACCTGAAACGAACTAGAGGAAGCATAAGTAGCCCATGAACCGCTCCCAAGGAGCGATTCCGCAAGGAAAAAGAGACCAAAACACGACAAATTAGGCACTACAAACTACACTTATCAACTCCCCCACACTTAACCCTTACTCGCCCTCGAGTAAGCACAAACTAACTAGTAAACTAGCCGAGCGGGTATTAGCGCACCCTACGCCCTTTCAACTCACGCGAGAACACCTAGAGGATAAGTGCTCTCCGCAAGGCAAGTGAGGTCTTGCGACAAAACCGTGGATGCAACCGGACACATAAACACATAAACAAACAAACATACAAACAAACACACAAAAGGTTGCACCCAAAAAGAAAAAAATACCGATTCCCTCTTAAAAGCGGTGAAAGAAGCACCGGTTTAGGACTCAAGGCAAGTGACAACGTTCCCAAGCTAGCAATACAAACCAAAATGGACCAAACCCTAATAGTATGACGACAAAGCAATAAAAACGTTGGTAACTTACCTAGGTTCCTCCTAACCTTCTAAGAACGTACTACGGGACGATCGGCGAGATGGAAAAAGGATGAACCACGGTGTTAGTCGACACTGTAGGTAAGTGAGACCCCGCCCCCTTTAGCAATGGGCCAAGAGGGTCGTCCCATGCCCAATACCGCCCAACTAGTCCAAGTAAAAAGGTGGATATGATTGCAAAATAAGGGAAGACCAACCACTACCGCTATCATCCTTCCTAGGGACTCGGTCCTTTGGTAGGCTCTTCACGGTAATAGTCGGAAAAAGGCTTATTTTAGAGATGTGGGGATTATTTTTGTGAGACGGTTTTCTTTTGGCATTTTTCTTTCTTTTGCACTTTCGCTTTGTGTGTTGCTATGCCATTTCTTTTTCATCTTTTGTATTTTGTTTTTGGCTTTTTGTGACTTTTCTTTTTCTTCAATCCTTTCTTTCTTTCACTTTCATTCTTTTTCTTTTCTTTTCCCTTTTGGTTGTAGGCATTTCTTCTTGCAACTAAGAAAGATATTTCAACAAATTGCATCTTATTTTGTGGATATGTGTAGGAGGTAGGGGAATGGGTGAGTCGGGAGTCGCGATCCCCCTTCAAACCCACAAAAAGGTGGAAAACTTGGACTAATCAGACAATCTCAAACATGGTCACCTAGGGGACGGGACTCGGCAACCAAGGCCTTTTCACACCGTGGGTGGTCATAATGGTCAAAATGCAAATCCCGTAGTAAATCCCTAGTAAGCTAGGTGGACTCAAGGTAAGAAACCAACGATATCATTGATTTAGGGTCATTCTACTAGACTAAAGTCCAAGACTCGATTCATACTACTAGAAAGGGAAAGTAAACACTTGCACACTAGCCTCTAAACCGGGTGTTCGAAAACCATTTACACTCTATACACAACTACACACCACAAAACAAAGACTCAACAAAGAACGAAAGAAAAAGAAGCAAAAGCAACAAAACAAAAACAAAACAAAACGAACACATAAACAACACAAACACCACCCCGAGCTTCCAAACAAGCCACTAAATCAACCACAAGTATGCACAAAGCTCCATCCGAGCACACCACATTACAATCTCCTCCAAACTCCTCAAGAAACAAAGGGGAAAAAAAGGGATAAAAGATGTTACCGGATGTCTTGAAAGCTCTCCGAAGCTATCTGTGATTAAGCAACCTATAATGAAAAAGGGAGGCAAAACACGCACAACACAACAAATATACGACATAACGACACAAAAGGAAAACACACATAAGAAAATCTTTTTGATTTTTATGAGATTTTTTCAAATTTTTAGGGTTTTTAAGGATTTTTCGAAAAACTACGAAAATAAAACTAACTATGATAGAATATCGCTCCCCCACACTTAAACCGAGCAATGTCCTCATGCTCGATCGTAGTGTATGGAGACGAAAAAAGAAAAGAAAAGAAACTACGAAAATAAAGCTAAAAAAAATCGAAAAGAAAAGTGGAGAAAAGGGTAGAGTGTGTCCGGCCGGGGTGTAGTCAAGTCACCATGGGCCGAGACAAGAAAAGATATGGTAAGGGGGAAGAAATAAAAAGAAAGAAATAAAAGGAAATGGGAGAGGAGGACTAGGTGTAATCAAGTCACCTAGCCCGTATTCCGCCCAAATCTGACTAAATCCTACAAAAAGAGCGAAAATCTTGTAAATTTTGGATTTTGAAATGACTCTCGATGTAGTCACGTCATCGAGAGTCGGGAGTAACAAATACCAAGGCCCCGAGGGCCACCATGACATAAATGATATAAGGGAAAGGGAATAAACAAATGAAGACAAGCTAGAAAAGACGGAAAAGAAAGGATAGTTGCCGTACCATGCGGTTAGCAACTCACTCGCTCCATCGTCTCATAAGTCAATATCGGCACGTAGCTAGTCGTCGTCGTTGCTATTCCCCTCCAATCACGATACGGTTCCATGGTTGGAGTACAAAGGTATAAGGAGGTGGGTTTTGATGTGAAAGTCGGTGTAAAGTGAAGAGAAAATGAAGCGAATGTGTATATATGAAGTGTAGGGGTCATATGATAAGGGCAAGGATAGGTAGGGAGGTTGGGAGGGGGTATAAAGTGGTAGGGTGGGCTCAAACGACGAAGAAAAGGCCAAAGGAGGAACAGGGAGCCATCCCGGTCGGGATGGATGGTCCCGGTCGGGATGACATGCCCGTCCCGGTCGGGAAGACCTCGTCCCGGTCGGGACGACACTCCAGTAGACCCAAATTTTTGCACACCCATCCCGAACGGGATGACATCCTTCCTGGTCGGGATGGCTCATCCTTCCCGGTCGGGATGCACTCTTCTCGGCCGGGAAGAGTCTTCTAACCCTTTATAACTCCCGAAACTCGTTCCAAGCTTCAAAAACCGACTCCCCTTCACACAATCCAAGCTCTAACAATGACCACTCCTCTCTAGGATTCATCTTCTCTTTGAACCTACCAAACAAGCTCAAACACAATCATCAAAGTCCCTCCCTCACATCACTCAACAAAATACCAAATCACAAGAATTTCACAAAATCTACAAGAATAAGAGAGAAATATATACAATAAGACGGTTCTTTTGGAACTCCGTCAAACCAAGGATGGTGCATTCTTCAATTCTTTTTCAACAACACTATACCCAATTCCATCTCCATCGAGGGCACGAAGAAACAAATCGAAGGCTCTAGCAAAGTCTTCAATCAAGCTAGTGGAATACCAACCTCCACTCCAAAGATCATCATGGCCTAGCCTCGACGTTCCCGGGGCATCCCGATCTACTAAGTTCAATGGCTTGAACTTGTACTTTCGATCCTTCGGTATATACCCAAACGTCCATCTATCCTCATGTGGCCCTAAGGGAGGCTCATCTTTCTTCTTTTCGTTGCACTTGTCTTCAAAGTCATGATATGGGCACTCATCCGCCCCAATCTCGGAATCATCATTCTCAATCGCATAGAAGTCGTTCTTCAAGCTTTTACTTGTCCCATCCCCTAGACCGATGTCCTTCTTGGCGGTGATCATTTTACAAGACTCATCATTAGTAGGCAAAGTGTTGCCTTGGAGGTCAAACATGAGCTTCTCGTCGCCTAGCTCAAATGTGATCCTACCGTTCTTTACATCGATCATAGCACCGGCGGTGTGTAGAAATGGGCGCCGAAGGATAATGGGAGTGATAGCATCTTCCCGCATGTCAAGCACAAGGAAGTCGACCGGAATGAAGAACTTCCCGATTCTAATTGGCACATCTTCCAACATCCCCAAAGGTCGGTTGAGGGAACTATCGGCCATTTGGAGTGTAATGGAAGTAATGTTGAGCTCCTTCATCCCGAGTCGCTCACAAATTGAATAGGGAATGATGCTTACACTCGCACCCAAATCACATAATGCTCTCTCAATCTTGAAGTTGCCTATGGTGCAAGGGATCGAGAAACTACCCGGATCCTTCAACTTGGGAAGTGTGGAACCTTGAATAAGCTCGCTCACCAATCTAGTGAACGCTATAGTCTCTTCCTTGTCGACGGATCTCTTCCTAGCCAATATATCTTTCATGAATCTTCCATATGTTGAAATTTGGGTAAGTAACTCGGTAAATGGGACACTCACATCCAATTTCTTCACAATATTAAGGAACTTGTCATATTGGCTATCCACCTTGGTCTTCATTTGCCTTGTTGGGAAAGGCAACTTGATTTGAATCTTGTTTTGCTCAATAGAGGTGGACTCTTCAAATGACACTTTCCTTTTTCCCTTGTCTTTTCCTTGAAGTAGGGGAAGCTTGTTTTCTTGGGGTTTCTCAATCTCCCATAAGACTTGCTCCTCTATTGGATTTCCCAAGCTTTGATCTTCTTGAATTGGAGACACAACTTCTTTCATTGGTACATGCTCATTAGGGGGTGGGGGAGGGTTATAAGATGAACCGCTCCTCAAGGTAATAGCATTCACGTGCTCGAATTTCGCTATTTCACCTTGAGGAGGTAATTGCCTCTTTTGCCTTGAAGAGCTACCCGAAGCAAGTTGAGCTATTTGGGTCTCGAGCATCTTCACATGAGCATCTCTTGCCAAGTTATCCCTTTGAATTTGAGTAATGATTTCTTGTTGAGTTCTTTGTGTCTCCAATTGACTCCTTTGCATGTCCAACATTGACTTTTGCATGTCAAAATCCCGAGGAGGAGATTGTTGGTTATGAGGAGTATTTGTGATGGCTAGAGGAATGCCATAATCATGAGTAGGAGACCGACTCCTTGGCTTGCTTTCTTGTCGATTACCTTGAGTTGCTTGTTGTTGTTGATGGTTCCCTTGGAACCCATGAGAGTTGCCTTGATTAAGGCCTTGATTGTTGCCTTGGTTGTAGTTTTGATGTCCTTGATTGAAATTCCCTTGTTGGAACCCTTGATTGTTGTTGAATGTACCTTGGTTATTTTGCTTGAAGTTGTTGAACGGCCTTGGGTTTCCTTGATAACCTTGGTATCCTTGATTGTTGTCCCTTAAGGGAGGTGGAACATAAGGACGGTGTTGTAAAGCTTGTTGTTGAGAGGCTTAATGGGAAGCTTGGTACATATTAGGATAAGGGGCACCTTGTTTGAACGCTTGAAAGGCGTTCACTTGCTCAATACTTCCCCTACAATGCATAGGCTCATGTCCAACTATCCCACAAGTGTCACACATCCCATAATAAGGTGTATGAGGCACAATTCCCAAAGCATTTACTTCACAAATTGAGTGTTGGTTGGAGGAACTAGCGCTTTGAACTTGATTGAGGTGGCTTTGGAGCTTCTTGTCAATGGTCTCCATGTGAGTTTTTAGTTGAGCCCCAAGGTTAATGCTTAGTTGTGTGATAGCGTCGCCCTCGTGCCTACCTCCTCGATTCGCCTTCCTGGGTCTTGAGTATTGGGAATTGTGGACCGCCATCTCTTCAATTCGTGACCAAGTTTGGTCATCATCCACCTCGGTAAACCTTCCATTAGATCCCTGACAGGCTAAAGTCGTATGCCTTAAATTAGAATTTATAATCACTTAAATCTAAATACTAAAAACATAGTAAAGTAGAAATAAGGGTCGAACCCAAAGGAATCAGATTAATCTAATTATGCTAACTAAAGTGTAGAAATCGACCTCTAACGTAATTAAAGACCGTAGTAAATAAGGGGGGTTTTGTATGATTAATTATCTAACAAACTAAAATAAATAACACAATAACTTTAGGTATCAAATGACGAGAAAGAACTTAGACCCAAGCACAAATCCACACTCAATAGCGATTGATCATTGTAAGATGATTTCAATTAATAACCTTGACTACTCTATTGTGAATATGAAATTCCAATTCTCTTAAGAATAGTTAAGTAAAACGAATCCCGTTCTTAATTAACCCTAACCGTAAAACAACCTAAACAATCCAGTTCTAGGTTCAATTAGACGGAAGCAATATAGATCTGAGAATTCAATAGAGAATAAATAGCACGTACAATCCAGTCGTATCTTAGATATTTATGTGAATTGCTTCTAAGTACTAATATCAACGTATCCCGTTCAATATTAATTCCTAGTTGTTACTAATGTAAAGTTAATCAGTAAATCCTACTGAATTAACGATACTAACGATAGAATGAAGAAATCAAGTACTAGTTGCGCATCTAGCAATCAATAACAACATTCATAGATTTAATAACAAAGCAATTCACAATAATCAAGATTAATAATTAAAACATTCAAACTCACAAACGATTATCAAGTGCTTCAAAGGCTTGAATCTAAGTAAAGGAAATTAGTTACACATACTTGAAACGGGAAAATTAGGGTTCTTCAAAGTTCTCCCTTTTTCTTCCAATGTAACGTGCAACTTGATGTGTTGATGATATGAATAATAATCTCAACCTAAGGCTATATTTAACCTAATAAAAGTTTCCTAATAATAAAATAATAATAAAATATCCTAAGGATACAAGTAATACTAATAATAATAAAAACTAGTAATAGAGTTTCCTAAATAATATCAAAGTCTTAAAATATAGCAAATATCACGAGATAGGGACGAAATCGCGCATAAAGTTTCAGACCACCACGCGACTCGCCCAACCTTCGCGCGACTCGCCTGGCGTGCTGTTGCTGTTTCGTGCAATTCTTCGATTCCGTCGTTCCGGGTCTTCAAGTGGGCTTCCTTCTTCTTCATGTTTTAGTCGTTCTTAGCCCAAATTGACAGTCCAATGGTTAGCATCCTCAAAATAGCCTATATTACATTTATACCAAATCGACACAAATGCAATACAAGACAACCGATTTAACTCACAAAAGAAACCAAAACCGTCGTAATAACTACGACTAAATGCGGCCAATCAAATATCCCCACGCTTGAACCTTTACTCGTCCTCGAGTAAAACTCGAAGAACACCATAAACACAACCATCACTAATCCAATATGCGTGAGAACAACAATAACACACCGGCCCTCACTCGTCTTCCACCAATCTCCCTCGTTATGAGTTAAAGCACCTTCCAATCCCACATTCTCATGAAATCCAACTCACATGCTCAACTGACTTAACACACCCAATATCAAACTATTATCATTGACCCAATTCATCAAAACAAGGCACATTAGCAAATAAATATAAGCTAAAATTCACATCTAACGCCCCTTATTTCTCCAATCCTAGAATGGATCACATGTGCTACAAATGTCACCGGTGGTACAAAACATATACCACAATATTCCACAACCCACACATGTGATCAATGCCTCTAATAGTTCAATATACCAAACAAAATATCACCAATCGCATAGAATTTAGTGCTACGACTACACCGCACCGCGATTCTTTTCACCTTAGCCAACTAATCCTACCCTTCCGACCTTTTATGTCACCCTTCTTATGACGCCAACACCAAAAACGGAGAAAGTAGTAGTGATTTTTTTCCTAATTCCCTCATTTTGCCTAGAGCGTCCGCCCTTGCGGATTTTCACTCTAGCTTTCATTTTTTTTCCTCACACTACTCTCGTGGCACGCAACTCGATTTTTCTTTTTACCCGGAGCGTCCTTTCGGGTTTTCACTCCGTCCTCGGCCACATTCCCCATTCTTGCCTAGGCGCCCTTTCCGGGTTTTCACCTAGCCGGGTTTATTTCTTTCTTTTTTTTGTTTTCTTTTTTTTTCAATTTATCTCTTTTTTTTTCCCTTTTTTTTTTCTTGAAATTAAAATAAACGACGTAATACAAAATAACTACTATATACAACGAGATAACTTCCCTCCCCACGCTTGAATAACACATCGTCCTCGAATGTGTGAATTAAGGACAACAAAATAAATGGGAAGAGAAATACCTCGGAGGCTCAAGAGTGAGAAGAGGAGCCGGCGTCACGTGCCGCCCTCCTAGATGATCTCGCTTGCTCACGGGCCGCAAGCTCTGCATAAAACTCGGGAGATGGTTCCGAGTAGTCATTCGGGTGCAACTTCAACTGTAACCGATTCATACAACGACCGAACTCAGCGGCCAACCTACTGTTATCAACAGATTTTTCCACTCGATCTTCTAATGATTCGCGCCAACCGCTCCAACGATCAAAATCCGACGTACCCTCGGGCTCCTCCACAACCGGGGCACGAGACTCGGTAGTCGGCCTAGGAAAATGCAGCCGCAGTAGGCCCCAATGGTAATGGTTTCCCATCTGGACGAGGCAAAATCATATAGTGCTGGTGGGACGTGCCGAGCGTCCAGATTAGGTAGTGTTTAGCAATCGGTCGCGAAATCATAGAACAACTCTCCATGAACTTTATACTAATAGTACTATCACCTACGACAGGAGAGTCAGTCATCTTGGGTAAGCCAAGATACTGAGCTAGAAGAGTAACCATACCCCCCATCGGAATATTCCCCGAGACCGCCTTCTGCTGCTTCTCACAACAAGTCAAGAATACATCAATCCAATCCGGGGTTCCCAAACATTCGGGCATCATGGCCCACAAGTACATCAAATCCGCCCTAGGTAGATGTGTCGGCTCACCTTTGCAAAGAAATGTGGAGTTCAAAAGTCGGTGAGCATAACGTAGGGCAGGATGAATAATATCAGCATTCTTGGCCCCCTCATAAGCACTCCCAGCTATTTTCTTCCAAAATTCATCCATCATACGCGTAGTAGGAGTCAGAAATTCCGCCCCCCTTTCGGTGCTATACCCAACGCCTCCCTCAATTCAGTAAAGTCTACATCTCGTTCTGAATCTCCTAGATGAAAAGTAATGTGAGGGGGATCGTCATCACGATGGACTTCTAGGGTGGACAAGAACTCAAGTGTGTAGCGCTTGTACGTGTTCGCGTGCATATCGTAAAAGTTTGCTAACCCAATACGCGTTAATAACGTCAACACCTCATCACTAATTCCGAGCAACTCCAATGCCAAATTATCGACAAACTTGGTCGACAAAATAGCTCAATCAAATAGTTGACGCCATACCGATTTCTGCTTCGTACTCAGATTCTTACACCCCATATAGTCAACCGAAGTCGTTTTCTATTTCTTTGGGGCCATGACTCAAGTAACAAGTAAAGTTGAACCTACTCTAGACAGGCTTGAAGTCTACTAACAGATCGTGACTGTCCTGACCCGGAATCAACTAACTAAACTCACCAACCCTAAACACTTCATCCCATCTCAATCACTAAACTAGGGCTGTTTATGACTGAGAATCACCAAAGATTTGCAGTTGACTACCTACTGAACAGCACACAAACAAGACAAACCCTAAACAGATTCACAAATTGTAGGAGAATAGAGTGAAAGGATGAAAAGGGTCGGAAACTTACGAGATTGGACAAAAGAGAGCACAGGACGAATCCCGACGGAACAGATATGACGACAGAACACAACCCACGACTCGCCTCTTACCGGAGCCCTACTCACGCGCCCCGCCTGAACCCCACGCGAGTCGCCTGAACCCTACGCGACTCGCCTGACACGGATCGACGACGAACAGCTGACGGCGACGACCACGGCTGACGCACACGCAGAAACCGACACGGACCCACAACCGATGTCGACGCTCGAACTGGGATTTCGATTAGGGTTAGGAATTTTGGGGGAAAGTGAAAGAAGATGAAGTTGGGAATTGGGTTTGATTTATTTGCTTAGGGGAAGCGTTGATTAGGGTTTTGAATTTGGGGAAATTGGTTAGGAATAGGAAGAATGAGGGTAAGAGATGAATTTGGGGAAGAGATGAATGGGAGAGAGAGGGAGTCGGGTTATCTGATTGATTTTTTTGATTTTTAATTTTAATAATTTTTTTTTTATAATAAAATATTACCTGTGTGTGAAGGCCACGCGAGTCGCATAGGGTCCGCGCGACTCGCGCGGATGCCTGTAACTCCTTCTTTTCTTCAATTTTTCTGCTCAGATTTTGAAGGATCTCCATGCTAGTCGCCCAGGACCCATGCTAGTCGCCCCATCTCCTGGAAAATCAACACTCTTCTCCTATTAAAACATCAAAAGTTAGTAATAAAAACTAAGTTTAAGAAAAACAACGATTAAGAAAAACAACGAAATTAATACTACGACCAATGACCCGTAAAATTAAATTTTACAATAAAAATCTACAAAGCGGGTTGCCTCCCGGAAGCGCTTTTGTTTAAAGTCGTTCGCTCGACTAAGACGGATGTCAATTTTCGTGGATAGGGTCGTAGAGGGCCATCGGCTCCACTACGATAGCTTCAAATCCTTCATAATACGGCTTAAGACGTTGTCCGTTGACCTTCAAAATCTTGTTTGTCTCGGGATTTCGTACTTCAACTGCACCATGAGGGTAAACATGAGTTATAATGAATGGACCAAGCCAACGGGATTTTAACTTACCGGGAAAAAGACGAAGACGGGATTGAAATAAAAAGACTTTTTGCCCAACTTGAAAATCTCGCCTCAAGACCATTTTATCATGCCAAGCCTTCGTTTTCTCCTTATTTTACCATTGCTTTGCTTTACCGATCAAAGAGAAAGGGAATAATACCCACCGGATTTGGTCTTGGGTTATTTCCGGTTGTGAAATAGCATCGCAATAATCCGAAAATTTTTCCATGTGTTGATGAGGATCTTCGGTTGGTAACCCATTAAATTGGCTTCGCTCGACCAATTGGATGAATTGATTCTTTGCCAGGAAATTGCCGGTATATGCCTCCGGTATAACGGTTGGACCGGGCAAGACATCCTCCGTAAACGTCGAGTGAGAAGAAAACTTAGGCATTATTGGATATGCGGGAGAGGACGGTGTAGACAGTGTTGATGTAGAAGTAGAGGGGGAACTAGGTTGAGAAGTACCAAAAGGATTTATGAAGATCCCTTCGGTATTGCCTTGAGGTTGCTCGATAAAGTCGGATCCTTGAGCTTGTTCTTCGGTGGTATTGCTAGCACTTGGTTGAGAGATTCTAACCCGGCCAATCGTCCGTTGGCGAAAGGCTCTAAAGAGTCTTTCCGGCTCTGGATTGAAGAGAAAGAATTCGCCTCCCCCCTAGGCATACACTACACACTAGAGCAAACGTGAGAACACCTAGTGCTTTATGGGCACTAGGCAAAGACAATAAACAAGCACTTCCCAAGACAAAGAGAAAAAGAAGCTAAAGAAACTAAGAAAAACTACACAATATGCACAAGAGATAGAAGAAGGGCACAAGAGGGGTAACTAAGTCTAGCTAATAAGCAAACTAAGTCTAAACACGCACCGTCCCCGACAACGACGCCAAATTGATGGTGAGGATTGTCGTCTGTCCTACCGATCAAATATATAACCAACTAATCCTAACGGTAGCCAGGGTAAGTGGGGTCGTGTCCACGGAGACGATATTGTAATGTCTAGACTAGGTCTACTCACAAACAAGGCTATGTCACACAAACAAACACAAAGAAACGATGATTGACAAATTATGATGGGAGAAGAGGTGTGAACAAAACTAACAATGGATAAGTAATAACAAAAACTAATGAACAACTAAAGATTTACTAAGGAAATAAACTAGAGAAGATGATCAACTAAAGAGATAGAGAATTCAAATATGGAAAAGAGTAGGGTTAGGTCGGGTTCATAAACATGGTAGGATGATTGGGTAATCAAGGGTGTAGGTGTCACTTAGTTACTAAGGTCGGTTTGCGCTCTCGCGCCAAAGCCAAAGTCCGCACTCTCGTGTCTAAGACTAGACCTGAACATTCATGCAAGATGCTACTCAAAACACAAACATTCAATCACAAGTTGGGTACACAATGAGAAGGAGAGGACAAGCATGAGAAGCATTGGCCACTACTACCCACACAAGCAATACAACAAACACATGGTGTGCCCAATAAGTGTCAAGCAACAAATGAATCACCTTTACCCACAATCAAGCCCTAATCACCCATAATCCACACTTAATCCCCCTAATAACCCCACAAGGAATCTACTCACTCATTATCAAACTAACAATAACATAAACAAAAGGAAACATCATAAACATCAAAACATTCATTATAAACAATCAAGAACAATAAACAATAATCAAAGATTAAAACTTAAGAAGTTAACAAAGATTAAGAGAAGAGAAATTATACCCAGCAGAAGAGGATGAAAAAGATATGAACTTGCATTAATAAGAAACCCAAATCAACCTCCAAGGTTGTCAAGCTTGGAAATAGTCTTCAAGAATCTCCTTAATACAAGACTAATTACTTGAATTAAACTAGGATTAACTAAAGATTAACTAGAGATGAAGAGAGGCTAATTAGGGTTTTGAATGCTTAAGAGAGGCCTAAAATAATCTAGGGTAAAGTATGGTGCTTAAACAATACAAAGGAGGAGTATTTATAAGGTTACAAGAATGAAGGAGGAGAAAAGAAATAAATGCGGGCTACAGCTGTCTCATCCCGTCCGGGACAAAATGGTCCCGTCCGGGATGGAGTGGTCCCGCCCGGGACGGAGCCAAAACAGAAGCAGTGCTAAATGCGCACCTCATCCCGGACGGGATGAGTTCCTTCCCGTCGGGGATGAGTCTTGTAAGCCTCCAATATGATCTTTAAGGTTCCTCCTTGCTTCACATGGGCTTCTCATCAACTCTCGGGTCTCGGGATCGAGTCTAAGGGGCTCGGGATCGAATCCAAGGCATCGAGTGATCGTTCCTTCTCTTCGTTGGCTCCGAAAAGTGTATGTATTGAGTCGGAATCGCTCCAACTCTTCACGAATGGTCTCGGGAACCTGAAACGAACTAGAGGAAGCATAAGTAGCCCATGAACCGCTCCCAAGGAGCGATTCCGCAAGGAAAAAGAGACCAAAACACGACAAATTAGGCACTACAAACTACACTTATTAAAGCCCAAGACACAATCATCAAAATCCCTCCCTCACATCACTCAACGAAATACCAAATCACAAGAATTTCACAAGATCAAAAAATATTACAAAGAAGAGATATATACAATAGGACGGTTCTTTTGGAACTCCGTCAAACCAAAGGTGGTGCATTCTTCAATTCTTTTTCATCAACACTATACCCAATTCCATCTCCATCATGAGCACGAAGAAACTAATCGAAGGCTCTCGCAAAGTCTTCAATCAAGCTAGTGGAATACCAACCTCCACTCCAAGGATCATCACATCCTAGCCTCGACGTTCCCGGGGCATCCCGATCTACTAAGTTCAATGGCTAGAACTTGTACTTTCGATCCTTTGGTATATACCCTAACGTCCATCTATCCTCATGTGGCCCCAAGGGAGGCTCATCTTCGTTCTTGTCTTGGCACTTGTCCTCAAACTCATGATATGGGCGCTCATCCGCCCCAATCTCGGAATCAATGTCCTCAATTCCATAGAAGTCGTTCTTCAAGCTTTTACTCATCCCATCCCCTTGACCGATGTCCTTCGTGGCGGTGATCATTTTACAAGACTCATCATTAGTAGGCGAAGTGTTGCCTTGGAGGTCAAACACGAGCTTCTCGTCGCCTAGCTCAAATGTGATCCTAGTGTTCTTTACATCGATCATAGCACCGACGGTGTTTAGAAATGGGCGCCCAAGGATAATGGGAGTGATAGCATCTTCCGGCATGTGAAGTACAAGGAAATCGACCGGAATGAAGAACTTCCCGATTCTAATTGGCACATCTTCCAACATCCCCAAAGGTCGGTTGAGGGAACTATCGGCCATTTGGAGAGTAATGGAAGTACTCTTGAGCTCCTTCATCCCGAGTCGCTCACAAATGGAATAGGGAATGATGCTTACGCTCGCACCCAAATCACATAATGCTCTCTCAATCTTGAAGTTGCCTATGGTGCAAGGGATCAAGAAACTACCTGGATCCTTCAACTTGGGAAGCGTAGAACCTTGAATAAGCTCGCTCACCCCTCTTTTGAACGCTATGGTCTCTTCCTTGTCGACGGATCTCTTCCTAGCCAATATTTCTTTCATGAATCTTCCATATGCCGGGATTTGGGTAAGTAGCTCGGTAAATGGGACACTCACATCCAATTTCTTCACAATATTAAGGAACTTGTCATATTGGCTATCCACCTTGGTCTTCATTTGCCTTGTTGGGAAAGGCAACTTGATTTGAATCTTGTTTTGCTCAATAGAGGTGGATTTCTCAAACGACACTTTCCTTTTATCCTTGTCTTTTCTTTGAAGTGGGGGAAGCTTGTCTTCTTGGGGTTTCTCAATCTCCCATAAGACTTGCTCCTCTATTGGATTTCCCAAGCTTGGATCTTCTTGAATTGGAGACATAACTTCTTTCATTGGTCTGTGCTCATTAGGGGGTGGGGGAGGGTTATAAGATGAACCGCTACTCGTGGTAATAGCATTAACGTGCTCAAGTTTCGCCACTTCACCTTGAGGAGGTAATTGCCCCTTTTGCCTTGAAGAGCTACCCGAAGCAAGTTGAGCTATTTGGGTCTCGAGCATCTTCACATGAGCATCTCTTGCCAAGTTATCCCTTTGAAGTTGAGTAATGATTTCTTGTTGAGTTCTTTGTGTCTCCAATTGACTCCTTTGCATGTCCAACATTGACTTTTGCATGTCAAAATCCCGAGGGGGAGATTGTTGGTTATGAGGAGTGTTTGTGATTGCTAGAGGAATGCCATAATCATGAGTAGGAGACCGACTCCTTGGCTTGCTTTCTTGTCGATTACCTTGAGTTGCTTGTTGTTGTTGATGGTTCCCTTGGAACCCATGAGAGTTGCCTTGATTAAGGCCTTGATTGTTGCCATTGTTGTAGTTTTGATGTCCTTGGTTGTGTTGGTTTACTTGGACACCACCTTGATTGAAATTCCCTTGTTGGAATCCTTGATTGTTGTTGAAGGTACCTTGGTTATTTTGCTTGAAGTTGTTGAATGGCCTTGGGTTGCCTTGATAACCTTGGTACCCTTGATTGTTGTCCCTTAAGGGAGGTGGAACATAGGGTCGGTGTTGTAGAGCTTGTTGTTGAGAAGCTTGATGGGAAGCTTGGTACATATTAGGATAAGGGGCACCTTGCTTGAACGCTTGAAAGGCGTTCACTTGCTCAATACTTCCCCGACAATGCATAGGCTCTTGTCCAACTATCCCACAAGTGTCACACATCCCATTATAAGGTGTATGAGGCACAACTCCCAAAGCATTTACGTCACAAATCGAGTGTTGGTTGGAGGAACTAGCGCTTTGAACTTGATTGAGGTGGCTTTGGAGCTTCTTGTCAATGGTCTCCATGTGAGTTTTTAGTTGAGCCCCAAGGTCAATGCTTAGTTGTGTGATAGCGTCGCCCTCGTGCCTACCTCCTCGATTCGCCTTCCTAGGTCTTGAGTATTGGGAATTGTGGACCGCCATCTCTTCAATTCGTGACCAAGTTTGGTCATCATCCACCTCGGTAAACCTTCCATTAGATCCCATATTGAGTATGGCCCTAGAGTCTTCATATAACCCGTTCCAAAATTGTTGAACAAGGAACCATTGTGATAGTCCATGGTGAGGACAAGAGCGGATCAAGGCTTTGAATCTTTCCCAAGCTTCATAGAGGCTTTCTTCATCACGTTGTTGGAATCCTGTGATAGATGCTCTCAATAGATTTGTCTTCTCCGGGGGATAGAATTGTTGGTAAAAAGCCAATGCTAGCTTCTTCCAAGTATCAATACCAAGAGTCGCCTTGTCTAACCCCTTGAACCATTGCTTTGCTTTACCGATCAAAGAGAAAGGAAATAGTACCCACCGGATTTGGTCTTGGGTTATTCCCGGTTCTGAAATAGCATCGCAATAATCCGAAAAAGTTTCCATGTGTTGATGAGGATCTTCGGTTGGTAACCCATTAAATTGGCTTCGCTCGACCAATTGGATGAATTGATTCTTTGCCACGAAATTGCCGGTATATGCCTCCGGTATAACGGTTGGACCGGGCAAGACATCCTCCGTAAACGTCGAGTGAGAAGAAAACTTAGGCATTATTGGATATGCGGGAGAGGACGGTGTAGACAGTGTTGATGTAGAAGTAGAGGGGGAACTAGGTTGAGAAGTACCAAAAGGATTTATGAAGATCCCTTCGGTATTGCCTTGAGGTTGCTCGATAAAGTCGGATCCTTGAGCTTGTTCTTCGGTGGTATTGCTAGCACTTGGTTGAGAGATTCTAACCCGGCCAATCGTCCGTTGGCGAAAGGCTCTAAAGAGTCTTTCCGGCTCTGGATTGAAGAGAAAGAATTCGCCTCCCCCCTAGGCATACACTACACACTAGAGAATACGTGAGAACACCTAGTGCTTTATGGGCACTAGGCAAAGACAATAAACAAGCACTTCCCAAGACAAAGAGAAAAAGAAGCTAAAGAAACTAAGGGGGCGTTTGGTTCATCAAAGGGAAAGAGAATGAAATCAACAAAGGGAAACAGAGGGAAAGGAATGGGATTACCCCAAATTTAGTTTGTTGTTTGGTTTCAATGAAAGAATGAATTTCACCCAACCTTCACCCAAACTTCAACATTAACGGTGTGTCATCATATTATTTATACTTATGTAAAATAAAAAATTATAAAATAAATAAATTAATATCTAAATTATAAAAATAAAATAAAATTGTAGTATCTTTTAATAATAAAATATCTGTAATATAAGGAGTATTATTTTTACACCTTTTTAATTGTAAATACGGTAAATATACGAAGTAATGATTACTACAATACGATAAATTTTAAAAAATGTATTTTCTTTTTAATTGATAAATTAAGGCATCAAAAATTATTTTGACCCAACTTTGACTCACATTTGACCTGACCCGAGAGTGTGGTGGTGTTCGTAATGGTAGTAGGTGGGCCTTGGTGGTGGTGGTCGTAGTGGTGGTGGTGGTGATGGTGGCGGTTGTTGGTGATGGTGATGACTAGGTTGGTGATCGGGGAAAGGGAATCACATTACCTTGGGGGGTGGGGGTAAGAAGTTAGAGGAGTTTGGGGGAAAGGGAGGGGGAAAGGGAATGATTGAATTGGCTAAACAAACACCAACAAAGGGAATCGGAAACTTTGATTCCCTTTCCCTTTCCTGAATACCTCAAACCAAACAGCCCCTAAGAAAAACTACACAATATGCACAAGAGATAGAAGAAGAGCACAAGAGGGGTAACTAAGTCTAGCTAATAAGCAAACTAAGTCTAAACATGCACCGTCCCCGGCAACGGCACCAAATTGATGGTGAGGATTGTCGCGGGTCCTACCGATGAATATATAACCAACTAATCCTAACGGTAGCTAGGGTAAGTCGGGTCGTGTCCACCGAGACGGTATTGTAATGTGTAGATTATGGTCTACTCACAAACAAGGCTAAGTCACACAAACAAACACAAAGAAACGATAATTGACAAATTATGATGGGGGAAAAGGTATGAACAAGACCAACAATGAACAAGCTATAACAAAAACTTATGAACAACTAAAGATTAACTAAGCAAATAAACTAGGGAAGATGATCGACTAAAGACATAGAGAATTCAAATATGGAAAAGAGTAGGGTTAGGTCGGGTTCATAAACATGGTAGGATGATTGGGTAATCAAGGGTGTAGGTGTCACTTAGTTACTAAGGTCGGTTTGCGCTCTCGCGCCAAAGCCAAAGTCCGCACTCTCGTGTCTAAGACTAGACCTGAACATTCATGCAAGATGCTACTCAAAACACAAACATTCAATCACAAGTTGGGTACACAATGAGAAGGAGAGGACAAGCATGAGAAGCATTGGCCACTACTACCCACACAAGCAATACAACAAACACATGATGTGCCCAATAAGTGACTAGTAACAAAGGATTCACCTTTACCCACAATCAAGCCCTAATCACCCATAATCCACACTTAATCCCCCTACTAACCCCACAAGGGATCTACTCACTCATTATCAAACTAACAATAACAATACTAAGAGAATTCAACATAAACAACCAAACATTCATTATGAACGAACAAGAACTAATAAACAATATGTAAAGTTTAAAACTTGATGATAAAACAAAGATTAAGAGAAGAGAAATTATACCCACTACAATAGGATGAAAAAGGTATGAACTTGAATTAATAAGAAACCCAAATAAAACTCCAAGGTTGTCAAGCTTGGAAGTAATCTTCAAGAATCTCCTTAATACAAGACTAAATACTAGATTAAACAAAGATTAATTAAAGATTAACTAGAGATGAAAGGAGGCTAATTAGGGTTTTGAATGCTTAAGAGAGATCTAAAATAATCTAGGGTAAAATATCATGCTTAAACATTACAAGGGAGGAGTATTTATAGGGTTACAAGAATGAAGGAGGAAGATAAAAGAGTCACTTGCTGCAGCTCGCTCATCCCGGAACGGGACGGTTCGGTCCCTCCCGGGACGGTCTGATCCTGACCGGGACGGGTTGGTCCCGACCGGGACGGGTCCAAAACAGAACCACTGCAATATGCGCACCTCATCCCGGACGAGATGAGTTCCTTCCCGTCGGAGACGGGTCTTGTAGGCCTCCAATATGATAGTTAAGGTCCCTCCTTGCTTCTTGTGGGCTTCTCATCGACTCTCGGGTCTCGGGATCGAGTCTAAGGGGCTCGGGATCGGGTCCAAGGCATCGGGTGATCGTTCCTTCTCTTCGTTGGCTCCGAAAAGTGTATGTATTGAGTCGGAATCGCTCCAACTCTTCATTAATGGTCTTGGGAACCTGAAACGAACTAGAGGAAGCATAAGTAGCCCATGAACCGCTCCCAAAGAGCGATTCCGCAAGGAAAAAGGGACCAAAATACGACAAACTAGGCACTACAAACTACACTTATCAGTGTGAGGGTGACCTGAAGGAGGCCAGGGGTCAGGTTGCCAAATGGAAGGATTGGAGAGAGAAGGTTATAAAGGAGGCGGCGAACTTGGAGGTGAAATTGGAGCAGGCCATGAAGAGCGCTGCTGAGCTGGAGAGCCGCCTTGGGGAATATGGTGCTCGCCTGACCAAGGCTGACTCTGACCTTCAGGCGGCCCAAGGAGAGCTGAAGGCCTAGGGTTATAAGTGGCTTAGGGAGAAGGAAGAGATCATATAGGAGGCTAATGCAGAGGTGGAGAAGGCCTTTGAGTCAGGAGCTTCTTCCTCCTCTGAGTTTTGCCTAGAGGTCATCCGGGAGATGCTGCCCGACTTTTATGAGGAGGCTTTTGGCACACTTTACGCGGCCAATAATGATGCCAGGACCAGCAAGTCGCCTTAGGATGGACCTGGCAGATCTCCTAGCCCTGGTCAGGGCGCCCCGCTCGCATAGTATACAGGGCAGTCGTCTTCTGAGGGCTCTTGTCCCTATCCTCCTGCGCCTCTGTTTCCCCGTTGAACCTGTTATCTTTTTGCGCGCCGAGCCCAGATATGGCCGACTGCCGGTTCTGTAATTTTCATTTCTTTGTACCCGGATTTTTAATGCTTGTCTTGTAAGCTTCTCTTTTGACTTTGTGTTAACTCTATGGGTGTTTCTTTGTTATATATTTCCTTTTCCACTGCCTTGTTTGTCGTACATTTAGTCTCCAGTAGTGGCAGACTCTAGCACCTTTGGAGCAGGCTTAAATGTGTGTTAATTTAACTGCCCTGGGTTATGGGTTTGGCCTGACCCTGACTCCTGATCGAAGTCAGAGGGCCTGCCCCCTGCCTGCCTGGAGGCAGGCGGAGGACTTAGTGTTTTTTATACAAGGCTGATTGTGCCTCAGTCCTTGTTGGTTCGGCTCATGGAGCCCGGCCTGACCCTGACTCCTGACCGGAGTCAGAGGGCCAGCCCCTTGCCTGCCTGGAGGCAGGCGGAGGACTTAGCGGTTTTGTTGGGAGGTCTATTTTCCTTGGGTTTTGCAACAGGGGGCCCTCCCCCTATTGCCCCCTGCTCGTTTGTGTGTGAAATGCTAATCTGAACAGACAACGAGTACGATTATTGGAGTCTTTCATTCCTTGAAACAAAATTTAACCTCGTGGTCGGAGCCGTCGACATGTTAACCTGATCGTTTTCCGCCGGTATTTTTTAGGGAAAAGATTTCAACATTTAGCCTAGACATAATATCTTTTTAGGGTGTCCGCATTCCAGTGGGCTGCTAGCTCCTGGCCCTCAGGGTTGGCAATCCTATATGTCCCTGGTCCCATGACCTGGGTGACCTGATACGGGCCTTCCCACTTTGTTCTTAGATTGCCATTCTCTCTAGACTTCCCCACCGCTTGGGTATTTTGCAGGACCAGGTCGCCTATCTGGAAGTTCCTCATGTTTACCCTTTTATTGTAGACCTTTCTCATCCTCTGTTAATAGGCTGCGATGTTGGAGCTGGCTTCCTGCCTTACCTCGCTGAAAAAATCAAGGGCTTCGGTCATTGCTGCCTCATTGCTGGCCCTGTCGAATTGTTGAGACCGGAGGGTAGGAATACGTGCTTTGATGGGTAGCAGGGCCTCGGCTCCGTAGACCAGACCGAAGAGAGTTTGTTCTGTGGATTCTTTTCTGGTGGTTCTGATTGACCACAGGACACTTGGGAGCTCATCTACCCATCTGCCCTTGAGTTAGTCCACCATTTTCTTTAGTCCATTTAGGATATGCTTGTTTGCTGCTTCAGCCTGTCCATTTGATAAGTGTTGTTTGTAGTGCCTAATTTGTTGTGTTTGGTCCCGGTTTCTCTTGTGGAATCGCTTCTTGGGAGCTGTTTCTGGGCTAATTATGCTTCTTCTAGTTCGTTTTAGGTTCCCAAGATCGTTCATGGAGAATTGGAACGATTCCGACTCGTTTCATACACTTTTGGAGCCAACGAAGAGAAAGAGCGATCACTCGGTGCCTTGGATTCGATCCCGAGATCTGGGGACCCATTCCCGAGCCCCTTAGACTCAATCCCGAGCCTCGAGAATCGATGGGAAGCCCATGAGAGGCAAGGAGGGACCTTAAAGATCATATTGGAGGCCTACAAGACCCTTCCCGGGCGGGATAGTAGCCTTCCCGACCGGGAAGGGGTGCGCGTTTACAGCAGCTCCTGTTTTGGGGTCGTCCCGGTCGGGACCACTTCGTCCCGGTCGGGACCACTTCGTCCCGGTCGGGATCACTTCGTCCCGGACGGGACCGTTTCGTCCCGGACGGGAAGAGCAGCTGCCAGCACGAAACTCTTCTTTTCTCCTCCTTCACACTTGTAACCTTATAAATACTTCTCCCTTGTGTTGTTTAAGCATCTTACATTACCCTAGACTCTCTTAGGCCTCTCTTTAACATTAAAAACCCTAGATTAGTGTTCCTCTCATTAGTTTAATCTTCCTTTAATCTTTAGTTAATCTTTGTAATTAGTCTTGTAATTAAGGAGATTCTTGAAGATTATTCCAAGCTTGACAACCTTGGAGTTTTATTTGGGTTTCTTATTAAATCAAGTTCACATCTTTTTCATCCTTTGCTAGTTGGGTATAATCCTCTTCTCCCTTTTACTTTGGTTCTTTGTTTGTTTATCAAGTTTGAATCTTTACATATTGCTTATTGTTATTGTTTGTTCATCATGGATGTTTTGATTATTATGTTGTTTTCTCTTGTTCATGTTAGTTTTATCTTGATAATGAGTGAGTAGATTCCTTGTGGGGTTGGTAGGGGGATTAGGTGTGGATTATGGGTGATTAGGGTTTGATTAGGGGTAAAGGTGAATCTTTTGTTGCTAGTCACATATTGGGCACTCCATGTGTTTGTTGAATTGCTTGTGTGGGTAGTAGTGGCCAATGCTTCCCATATTTGTCTTCATCTTCTCATTGTTTGACTAGTGTGTGATTGTGTCGGGTATAGTCTTAGACACGAGAGTGAGGACTTGGGTTTTGACGCGAGAGCGCGAACCGACCTTGACCTATGTCTAGACGCGAGAGCGTAAACCGACTCTAGCAACTAGGAGACACCTACACCCTTGATCACCCAATTACCCTACTACACTTAAGAACCCGACCTAACCCTACTCCCTTCCATATTTGATTCATCCTTTTTGTTAGCTATCATTCCTCTAGTTCATTGTTTAGTTAACTTTAGTTGTTCATTAGTTCTTGTTATAGCTAGTTCATTGTTAGTCTTGTTTATACCTCTTCAACCATCATAGTTTGTCAATTATCGTTTCTTTGTGTTTGTTTGTGACTTAGCCTTGTTTCTAGGTAGACCTAGTCTAGACACCTACAACCGTCTCCGTGGACACGACCCGACTTACCCTAGCTACCTTTAGGTATAGTTGGTATTACTTGATCGGTTGGGACCCACGGCAAATCCCACCATCAATTTGGCACCGTTGCCGGGGACGGTGCATGTTTAGACTTAGTTTACTTATTAGCTTGACTTAGTTACCCATCTTGTGCTCTTCTTCTATCTCTTGTGCATATTGTGTAGGTTTTTTCTTAGTTACTTTAGCTTCTTTTTCTCTTTGTCTTGGGTAGTGTTCGTTTATTGTCTTTGCCTAGTGCCCATAAAGCACTAGGTGTTCTCACGTTTGCTCTAGTGTGTAGTGTATGCCTAGGAGGGGAGGCGATTTCTTTCTCTTCATCCAGAGCCGGAAAGACTCTTTAGAGCCTTTCGCCAACGAACGATTGGCCGGGTTAGAATCTCTCAACCAAGTGCTAGCAATACCACCGAAGAACAAGCCCAAGGATCCGACTTTACCGAGCAACCTCAAGGCAATACCGAAGGGATCTTCATAAATCCTTTTGGTACTTCTCAACCTAGTTCTCCATCAACACCATCTACACCGTCCTCTCCCGCATATCCAATAATGCCTAAGTTCTCTTCACACTCAACGTTTACGGAAGATGTCTTGCCCTGTCCAACCGCTTTACCGGAGGCATATACCGGCAACTTTGTGGCAAAGACTCAATTCATCCAATTGGTCGAGCGAAGCCAATTTAGTGGGTTACCAACCGAGGATCCTCATCAACACATGGAAACCTTTTCGGACTATTGCGATGCTATCTCACAAACGGGAATAACCCAAGACCAAATCCGGTGGGTACTATTTCCTTTCTCTTTGATCGGTAAAGCAAAGCAATGGTTCAAGGGGTTAGACAAGGCGACTCTTGGTATTGATACTTGGAAGAAGCTAGCCTTAGCCTTCTACGAACAATTCTATCCCCCGGAGAAGACGAATCTATTGAGAGCCTCTATCACGGGATTCCAACAACGTGATGAAGAAAGCCTCTACGAAGCATGAGAAAGATTCAAAGCCTTGAGCCACTCTTGTCTCACCATGGTTTATCACAATGGTTCCTTGTTCAACAATTTTGGAACGGGTTATATGAAGACTCAAGGGCCATACTCAATATGGGATCGAATGGAAGGTTTACCGAGGTGGATGATGACCAAACTTGGTCAAGAATTGAGGAGATGGCGGTCCACAATTCCCAATACTCAAGGCCTAGGAAGGCGAATCGCGGAGGTAGGCACGAGGTCGATGCCATTACACAACTAAGCATTGACCTTGGAGCTCAATTAAAAGCTCACATGGAGACTATTGACAAGAAGCTCCAAAGCCACCTCAATCAAGTTCAAAGCACTAGTTCCTCTAATCAACACTCGATTTATGAAGTTAATGCTTTGAGAGTTGTGTCTCCTACACCTTATTATGGGATGTGCGATCCTTGCGGGATAGTTGGACATGTGCCTATACATTGTCGGGGAAGTATTGAGCAAGTGAACGCCTTTCAAGCGTTCAAGCAAGGTGCCCCCTATCCTAATATGTACCAAGCTTCCCATCAAGCTTCTCAACAACAAACTCTACAACACCGTCCATATGTGCCACCTTCCTTAAGGGACAACAATTAAGGATACCAAGGTTATCAAGGCAACCCAAGGCCATTCAACAACTTCAAGCAAAATAACTAAGGTACCTTCAACAACAATCAAGGGTTCCAACAAGGGAATTTCAATCAAGGTGGTTTCCAAGGAAACCAACATAACCAAGGACATCAAAACTACAACCATGGCAACAATCAGGGCCTTAATCAAGACAACTCTCATGGGTTCCAAGAGAACCATCAACAACAACAAGCAACCCAAGGTAATCGACAAGAAAGCAAGCCAAGGAGTCGGTCTCCTATTCATGATTATGGCATTCCTCTAGCCATCACAAACACTCCTCATAACCAACAATCTCCCCCTCGGGATTTTGACATGCAAAAGTCAATGTTGGATATGCAAAGAAGTCAATTGTAGACAGAAAGAACCCAACAAGAAATCATTGCCCAACTTCAAAGGGATAACTTGGCAAGAGATGCTCATATGAAGATGCTCGAAACCCAAATAGCTCAACTTGCTTCGGGTAGCTCTTCAAGGCAAAAGGGGCAACTACCTCCTCAAGGTGAAACGGCGAAATTTGAGCATGTGAATGCTATTACCTTGAGGAGTGGTTCATCTTATAACTCCCCCTTACCCCCTAATGAGCACGTACTAATGAAAGAAGTTGTGTCTCCAATTCAAGAAGATCCAAGCTTGGGAAATCCAATAGAGGAGCAAGTCTTGTGGGGGATTGAGAAACCCCAAGAAGACAAGCTTCCCCCACTTCAAGGAAAAGACAAGGGTAAAGGGAAAGTGTCATTTGAGAAGTCCACCCCTATTGAGCAAAACAAGGTTCATATTAAGTTGCCTTTCCCAACAAGGCAAATGAAGACCAAGGTGGATGTCCAATATGACAAGTTCCTCAATATTGTGAGGAAATTGGATGTGAGTGTCCCATTTACCGATCTACTTACCCAAATCCCGGCATATGGAAGATTCATGAAAGAAATCTTGGCTAGGAAGAGATCCGTCGACAAGGAAGAGACCATAGCGTTCACAAGAGTGGTGAGCGAGCTTATTCAAGGTTCTACGCTTCCCAAGTTGAAGGATCCGGGTAGTTTCTCGATCCCGTGCACCATAGGCAACTTCAAGATTGAGAGAGCACTATGTGATTTGGGTGCGAGTGTAATCATCATTTCCTATTCCATTTGTGAGCGACTTGGGATGAAGGAGCTCAAGAGTACTTTCATTACACTCCAAATGGCCGATAGCTCCCTCAACCGACCTTTGGGGATGTTGGAAGATGTGCCAATAAGAATCGGGAAGTTCTTCATTCCGGTCGACTTCCTTGTGCTTGATATGCCGGAAGATGCTATCACTCCCATTATCCTTGGGCGTCCATTTCTACATACCGCCGGTGCTACGATTGATGTGAAGAACGGTAGGATCACATTTGAGCTAGGCGAAGAAAAACTCATGTTTGACCTCCAAGACAACACCTCGCCTACAAATGATGAGTCTTGTAAGATGATCCACACCATGAAAGACATCAATCTAGGGGATGAGTCGGGAAAAAGATCGAAGAACTACTTCTATGAGCTTGAGGATGATGACTCCGAGCTTGAGGCGAATGAGTGCCCATACCTTGAGTTTGAAGACAAGTGCCAAGACAAGAAGAAAGATGAGCCTCCCTTGGGGTCACATGAGGATAGATGGACGTTTGGGTATATACCGAAGGATCGAAAGTACAAGTTCAAGCCATTGAACTTAGTAGATCGGGATGCCCCGGGAACGTCGAGACAAGGTTGTGAAGAGCCTTGTAGTGTGGATGGTTACACCACAAGCTTGATTGAAGACTTTGCAAGAGCCTTCGATTTGTTTCTTCGAGCCCTCAATGGAGATGGAATTATCCTTAGTGTTGATGAAAAAGAATTGAATAATGCACCATCCTTGGTTTGACGGAGTTCCAAAAGAACCGTCCTGTTGTATATATCTCTTCCTTGTAATATTTTTAGGTTTTGTGAAATTCTTGTGATTTGGTATTTTTATGAGTGATGTGAGGGAAGGATTTTGATGAATGTTTTGAGCCCATTTGATAGGTGTGAAGTGAAGATGAATCCTAGAGAGGGGGGGTTATTGTTAAAGCTTGGATTGTGCGAAGGGGAGAGAAAGAGGGAGGAAATGGTGAAAGACACGTGGGAGCACCTGGCCCACTCATTTCCTCTTACCTTAGGCATGGATAAGGGGGGGGACTCTTTTCACCTGACCTGGGCTCGTCAGGAGCAGGTCCTCTGACGTCTGACAGGCAGGGGAAGACTCTTCCTCCTCCAGTCATAACGGCTGTGGCCTGGCCCTGACAAGCAGGGGGTCGGGCCTTGCGTCCGAAGTTGGACACGGCCATCCTGCAGGGGTGTTCCCTGGGTTTAGCAGGGATGGGCCAGCTGACTGGTCTGCGCAAGAGGCTTCTCATAATTTGGGTCGGGTCGGCTCCAGACTCGTATGACGGGCAGCCCGTGGCAGGCGACCGACCCCCATCAATTGGCCCTCATCGGCGGGGGGAAAGTGGGGTTCCTCTCGGCAGACGATCTTTGATCAGCATGGTGGGAGGTTAACTTTTAACCCCTCCTTACATTTAATGTCGCGCTCATTCCCTAGGAGGAATGTCTTTAATTGTTTGGGGCATGCAAAGAGTCGGGAAGTTCTCCCTCATGATTACTCCTTGTAGAGAAATCCTTCGAGCCGCGTGCCCGGCTGACATTTGGCTTCTTCTATGCGGGTGGTTCGGGCCTCATTTAATGCGTAATCCTCTTCCTTTGTATATAAAGGGTTGAGTTTAATCCACTTTTTCCTTGCGAATTTCTGATTACTCTCCTTTGTTTCCTCTTTTACAATGTATTGGGTAAGGAATAAGGTTCTTCGACGGGGGGTTTTTGCTACCGCCTTGCGGTACAGAGGCCGTAGGTGGTCCAAGTACCCCATACAAGTGCAATCAATCGTCCGCCGCAGCAGACGATCCCACCTCTGCTCTCTTCAGGCTTCTAGGACAAACACCCGGCCAAAGGCTGTTAGGCGTCCCAGGAAGGTCTCGCCTACTGTGAGACCGAAGCCTAAATACTGCACCCAGGTGGGGGGATGCTCCTACAAGGGGTGTCACCAATGCTTCCCCTGGTGACAGCCGGAGAACATCAACTCTGACCTTCCTGACTCGGGCCCCTCCTCTCAGAGCCTAAGAAATGGAAGAGCCACTTTGGCTACCTTGAGGGCACCAAGGTGGCCAAGTTTGGCGAGGACTAGGATCTCAGCAGCCGTGACTCGGGGAATAGCGACGGTCAGGGCTATTCTTCTGACCGTGATGCGTTGTGAAGTGAGGAGGAGGGGCCTGACGACCCGATGAATGCTTCAGGCGGCTGGGACTGGGGTTCTGGCGACGACGGTTGCAGCAACCCCAAAGATTACTCTTTCCCAAGCTCTGATGAGGATTATTTGTCGTCGATTAATTTATTTTGTGTGGTCGGATTTTTTTAGAAGTAAAAAATCATCCAAATATTAATTAAGTCAATAACAACTAATCAGTTTCTTCCCTTCAAAATGTACCTATTACAATATATAAAATCGAATAATTAAGCATTTTAATATATACTCCGTACAACTTATTAAATTTCAAATATAAGAAAACCATCAAACCAATATGATAAAATTTATACTGTAATATGATAATCATTAGTTTTATAGTGAAAAAGTATATTCACCACGTTTTTCTGAATAACGTTTTTATTTCATGACGTGGAACTGGGAAAGTCTAACTTTAAATTTTACAAACAAAATATAATTTAATTAGTTCATCAATGTACAACACAACTTCTTATAAAAAGATTATCAGTGAGTATTCAATTCTTAATATTACTTCGTATAATACTAATATTAAGAGAAATTCTTAATATTACTTCGAAACGTGAGAATATAATATACAAAAGAAAAAATATATAGGGATTTAAAAAAAAGAAAGTTAATGTTATCTTGATTAATTTCTCAATCCTCTCTTTGTTAAGAGAATAACTCCAGTTCTGGGACGCACGGTTCCTTGTAGTTAAGCGAGTACTGTTTGAAAGTTGCTTGATTTGTGGGATTGAATATCCGTGTATTTGATATGGATAATAAGTCGCGTCACCGTAATCAAAATAATCCTAGATTACTACAGGGAGGCAGTGTGAAAAATTATATGCTAGTCAATTAATCTATTGAGTCACGAATATAACTAGATAGAGGTGAATGAAGATCTAATTAATCTAAAGAAATTAATTAAGAAGATAAAAATACGAAACTAATCAAATAATGAAGAACACCAGAGTCATCGGATCACTACGATTAAAACAGGTAAATATACGATTTTCAAATAATCAGTTAAGACGCGTTAAAGAATATCGACACGACCGAAGAAGGAGAGTCGACGGTGGAGGGAAACGACAGAAGGCGGAAGGCGGTGAGGCGAAGGGAAGAGGAGTGAAGGATGAATTAGTAGCAGGGTGGGAGCAGAAGGAAGTATAATAGTGTGGAGGTCGAAGAAGGAGATGTAATGAGGGAGGGATACTATTTTTTTGCAATTGAGGGAGGAAGGATGGGGATGAATAGGTGAGGGAGTTGTATTGGGGGCGACTGGGGGAACCGGGAAAGTAGTACAGTTAGAAGATCGATCTAGTGTCTATCGTAAGGGAGTTATAGAGAATGTCCTAGTTAAAGTTGAAAAATTGGTCTTCTGGACCGATTTTTATGTTTTAGACATGGAACATGATTGATTGGTGTGTTTTGTAGTGCTTATTTCTTGTGTTTGGTCCCGCTTTCTCTTGTGGAATCGCTCTTTAGAGCGGTTTCGAGGCTACTTACGCTTCTTCTAGCTTCTTTTAGGTTCCTAAGGCCTATCTTGGAGAAATGGAACGATTCCGACTCATTTTCGATGCATATGAAGCCAATGAAGAGAAGCGACGATGATTCAGTGATTTAGACTCGATCCCGAGTCCCATGGAGCCCACTTGATGATATCCCGAGCACCGAGCATCGATAAGAAGCCTAGGAAGAGCAAATAAGGACCCATCACGGCCGAGAAGGACCCATCTCGGCCGTGATGAGAAGACGAGAAGAAACAGGCCTCTAGAGGGCCTTCCTGGCCGGGATCACCATCTTCCCGACCGGGATGGCACCCTTCCCGACCGGAACCACCACCATCCCGGCCGGGATGGGCCCAGCTCAGCTCCTTCGCCTTCTTTTCATTCCCTCACTTACGAAACCCTATATATACACCTTCCTCTTGTATTGTTTTAAGCACACTACCTTAGATTACCTTAGATAAAACCCTAGATAGACATTAGTGTAGTTTAGCTTAGTTTCTCCTTAATCTTTCTTTAATCTTTCCTTAATTTTAGCTTAATCATAGTTAGTTCTTGTGTAATTGAAGATCTATTGAAGAAATCTTCTCTATTGACAACATTGAAGATACTTCTTGGGTTGATTTTATACAAGATTCAATCTTTGCTATTCATTTGAGTTTGGTATAATCCTTCTTCTTTCTTAATCTTTCTTTAGTCTCAATTAGAGTTAGTCATTGTTTATGCCAAGTTCTCTTCATCCTTTCACTATGAATGCACTTATCATGTTGTTTGTTGTGATTGTGAATGTGGATTGCATTGGGATGAGTAGTGAGTAGTTTTCCTCTAGAGTTAGTAGGGGGATTGGGTGTGATTAGGGATGATTAGGGTGAGATTAGTGATACTAGTTGTTGTTTTTTTTTGTTTCCTAATGCCTTGCACTCTACTTGTTCGATGAAATGCTTGTGAGACTTGAGACGATCACTCCTTGTTTTTCTTGCCTCTTCTCTTTCATGTTCTTGTTTGGGGATAGGTTTGGTTTCTCTACTAGGAGTGAGAGCGTGGTGAGGAGACCCCTAGGCCGTTTAAATAGCGAGAGCCTGAATGAAACCTAGGCTACGAAACCATGCTAGCACCCTCGTTTCCCATTTGAATCTCCTTGACGTCCATGAACCCGACCTAGCCCTAGTTTCCTTCTTATTGATTTACTTCGGTTTTCATTAGCACTAGTTGCTTGTTTTGCCTTCTTATTTATTGTTATATACTCTAGTTTAGTCATTAGTGCCCTTGTTTTGCTTGAACCTAGTCTAGAATCGTAGCTCACCTTAGTCCGGCTTACCGTCCCTAAGGATTTCGACCCGACTTACTCTTGCTACCAAGCCTAGGTTAGTTGGTTTGTTTTGATCGTGGGATCCACGACAAATACCTTCCGTCAAATTGGCGCCGTTGCCGGGGACGGCGTTGTTTAGACATTTGTGTGCTTAGTTTTAGACTTGGTTCTTGAGTTTTCTGTTTTCTTCTCCTTATGTATCTCCGTTCCTTCTTCTTGTGTGCTTATTTCTCTCTTCCTTGTGCCTCAAAAGCACTAGGCTTCTAACGTTTGCTCAAGTGTTTCTAGTTCATTCAATGTATCAAGGCAACGTTATGACAATGGCGCATCCAAGCTACCATCAATCGTCATGGGACAATCATGGGGCAAATTACCAAGACCCACAATTTTACCAACTATCTCAATCTCATCAACAATCTTATGAACCCCTTTCATTTGGCTACCATGAAAGTTGTCAAGGATCATTCCAACATCCTAAAAATTACCAAATAGCTTCACATAACCCACAACCACAAATCCCCAACTTTGAGCTTTGTCAAATGATGATTCAAATGCAAAAGAATCAACAAGAGATGATGATTCAAATGCAAAGGGACCAAGATGAGTTCATGAATCAACATCAAAGAGAAAAAGATGTGCAAGTTGCTCGAATTAATGCACTCCTAGCTCGTTACACGATGTTGACCACTCGGGCTCCACAACTTGTTGAGGAAGGTTCATTTGGGCAAGAAGATCGGTTGTCTCCACAAGGCAATCAACCCGATTATAAAGCCACGAATGAAGAAGAGAGGATCAACCAAGGGATCATTGTTGAGAGTTGCTTGGATGGTGAAGCTATGGCAATAATGGAGGAAGTTGAAGCTTCAAGGGTTGATCTTGAGGAGGAAATTGAACATGGTTCTCAAATTAACTCTTGGGAAGCCGATGTTGAGGCCATTAAATTGGATTTATATGATTTTCGGATCTTGTTTTTGGAGAGATTGAAACTACTCCTTCAAGACAATCTCATCAAATCAAGATCTACCAACAAACTTTGAGGCCGGTAGAAGGAGTGGAGGTGATACATGAGGATATAGATGAAGATGACAATGTCTTGTCATCATAGAATGTGTTTACCTCTTTCATTCCTCCAAAGAAACCGGAGGTCCCGAAGATAGATCTCAAGAAAGTTGAAATCATAAGTGAAATTCCAAAGCCAAGTGAAGATAAGACTCCTCTAGACCAAATTGACAAGGTGAGTGAAAATGAAGGTAATACTTGGGAGAAAGAGATAGATGCCTTAGAACTTGCCTATGCTAGACCAAACCGACGAAGAATTTGAGGCCGCCCTCAAAGGCCTTGAATTTCTTCATGGTGAGAATTCTAGTAAGGACAACGATGAGGTCTCCCCTAGAGCCTCCAATGAAGAAAACTTGATGCCTTCACCTCCTTTATCGCACTTGATTTTGAGTCCCTTGTCTTGTGAGATGGTTGATGAATTGGATCCTTGTCGGGCGGTGGAAAAGAATTTCACTCTTAACCCCGTAGAAGAAGCAACACCCTTTGGGTGTGATCTCCCAAACCATAACGCCAAGCATGACATTAGACCACTACACCCACCGGATGGTCATAAGAGTCGTTGCTATGTTGGTTGGAAAGACCCAGAAGATCACGAGAAACCCGAGCATAATGCATTAGATGATTGCTTCTTACCTCCGACTTGGAAGCCTTTGATGATAGCTTGGCTCGGCCACATGAGCCTTCATAAAGATGTTGCTAGAGCATTTGATCTACTCCTCCGAGCCCTTGAGGGCTATGGGGGCGTAAACGGTGAGAGTACCAAGTTGTAAATATTTCTTTCCTCTTCTTTTGAGTTTTTGTATTGTATTTGTATGATTGGTTGGTTTGTTTCTAGGATTTGTGTGTTTTGTGGAGTTCTTGTCATTTGGAATTTTGATGAGTGATGTGAGTGAGGTATCTTTGATGGAAGTTTTTGAGCTTACTTGATAGGTTTGAAGTGAAGATGAAGAATTAGAAAGGAGTTATGGAAGATAGAAGCTTTGATGCTTGGTGGAGAGAGTTGGTTTTTG
The DNA here is from genome assembly GCA_958450325.1 of Agrostemma githago. Classification (NCBI taxonomy): domain Eukaryota; kingdom Viridiplantae; phylum Streptophyta; class Magnoliopsida; order Caryophyllales; family Caryophyllaceae; genus Agrostemma; species Agrostemma githago. Next base: position 10,806,901 of record OY288242.1, read on the forward strand.
AGTTTTTCGTAAGCTTTTGGGGACGGGATTTTTATCCCGTAGTTGGTAATGTTATTTGGGTGGAAGACTTGGTAAAATCAAGGGGAATGAAGAGCTAGAGAGGCCATCCCGCCCGGGATGAGCACGATCCCGACCGTGACGAGTTGTCTTTCAACAGACGGCTCTCTGACAGGCCATCCCGCCCGAGATGAGCATGATCCCGCCCGGGATGAGCATGATCCCAACCGTGATGGTTCGTCACGACCGGGATGGGCTCTTGCAGTCCCTTTTGCCTTGTTTTCTTCATTTAAGCCCCACCCCACCACTTTATACCCCCACCCAACCTCCCTACTCACCTTAGCCTCTATCATTTCACCCTTACACTTCACTTATACACCTTCATCTTATCTTCCAATCACTAAACTCCGAGTTTCCCCTTAAATTCCCACCTTATTAAACCAATGCAAGCCCGTTACTTGAGAATACATTTAGGAAGAAGAGAAATAACGATGATGAAGACAAGCAAGGTGCCGATAACGATAATTGAGACGATGGAGTTGGTTGAGTTGCTAACCGTTTGGTAAGGCGACTCTCCTTTCTTTTCCGTCTTTTGTTGCTTACTATTTGTGTGTTCCCCTTCCCTTTATCCATTTGGTGTCATGGTTGCCCTCGGGGCCTTTGTGGTTATTGCTTACGATTCTCGATGGCGTGATTACATCGAGAATCATTTGAAAAATCCAAATTGACAAGTTCTTTTAACATTTTCTTTATTTTTATTCCCTTTTTGGTAGTATTTAGTCGGATTTGGGCGAAATCGGGGCTAAGTGACTTGATTACACCTAGCCCTCCCCTCCCATTTCCTTTTATTTTCTTCTTTTTATTTCTTCCCCCATCCATATATTTTCTCGTCTCGGCCCTTGGTGACTTGATTACACCCCGGCCTGACACATTCTACCTTTTTCTTCACTTTCATTTTTGATTTTTAGCTTTATTTTACCTTTTTCTCTTCTTTTTAGTGTCTTGCACACACTACCGATCGAGCATGAGGACATTGCTCGGTTTAAGTGTGGGGGAGCGATATCTTAGTTTAGTTTAGTTTTATTTTCGTTGTTTTTTCGAAAAAAAGTTAAAATGCCTAAAAATTTGAAAATTTTCATAAAAATCAAAAAGATTTTCTTTTGTGTCTTTGTGTCGTATATTTTTTTGTGTTGTGTGTTTTGCTCCCCCGATTTCCTTGAAGGTTGCGTGATCGTCGATAAGTTTCGGAAAGCTCTTGACATCCAGTATTATCCTTCTATCTCTTTCTCCTTTTTCCTTTTTGTGGAGTTTGGAGGATGTTTTGTGATGGTGTATGCTCGGGTGGAGCTTTTTGGAGTTTGTGGTTGATGTGGTTGCTTGTTTCGAAGTTTCGGGGTGGTGTTTGTTTATTTCTTTGTGCGTTTGGTTTGTTTTGTTTTGTTTTGTCTTGTATAGTTTGTGAGTCTAGTGTAGAAAATGTTTTCGAAAACCCGGTTTTGAGGCTAGAGCAAGTGTTTACTTTCCCTTTCTAGTGATAAGAATCGATTCTTGGACTTTAGTCTAGTAGAATGACTTTAAATCAATAGTTTCGTTGGTTTCTTACCTTGAGTCCACCTAGTCTACTAGGGATTTACTGCAGAATTTGCATTTTGACCACCTTGACCACCCATGGAGTGAAAAGGCCTTGGTTGCCGAGTCCCGTCCTCTTAGGTGATCATGTTCAAAATTGTTTGATTAGTTTAAGTTTCCCCCTTTTTTGTGGGTTTGAAGGGAAAGCGCGCTCCCGACTCACCCATTTCCCAGCCTTCTACACATATCTCACAAATAAGTTGCATTTTGTCGAGGTTTCTATACTTGGTTGTGATGAATGCCTACAAAACAAGATTTGGCCAAAAGGGCGAACCAAGAAAAAGAAAGAAAAAGAAAAGAAAGAAAAGAAAGAAAAGAAAGAAGAGAAAGAAAACGCACAAAAAATCAAAAACAAAATACAAAAGAAGAAAAAGAAATGGCATAGCAAATCAAAAGCAAAATACAAAACAAAAATGCCAAGAAAATCATTTCACAAAAAAAATCCTACCCCTCAAAAATAAGCCTTTTACCGATTGTTAACATGAATAGCCTACCAAAGGACCGAGTCCCTAGGAAGGATGATAGCGGTAATGGTCGGTCTTCCCTCATTTTGCAATCATTATCCGCCTTTTTACTTGGACTAGTTAGGCTATTTTTGAGCATGGGACAACCCTCGTGGCTTATCGCTAAAGGGGACGGGATTTCACTTTACCTACAGTGTCGACTAACTCCGTGGTTCATCCTTTTTCCATCCCGCCTATCGTCCCGTAGTACGTTCTTAGAAGGTTAGGAGGACCTAAGTAAGTTACCAACGTTTTTATTGCTTTGTTGTCATACTATTAGGATTTTGTCCAATTCGGTTTGTATTATTAGATTGAGAACGTTGTCACTTGCCTTGAGTCCTTAACTGGTGTTTCTTTCACCGCTTTGTTGAGAGAAGCGGTATTTGTTTCTTCTTGGATGTAACCGATTGTTTGTTTGTGTGTTTTCGTGTTTGGTTGTATCCACAGTTTTGTCGCAAGACCTCACTTGCCGTGCGGAGAACACTTTCCCCCTAAGTGTTCTCGCGTGAGTTGAAAGGGCGTAGGGTGCGCTAATACCCGCTCGGTTAGTAGTCTAGTTTCTATTAGTTAGTAGTTAGTTTGTGCTTACTCGAGGGCGAGTAAGGGTTAAGTGTAACTCCCCGGATTTAAAAAAAAGGAACAAGATAGATAATTATAGCGTCTTATATTAATAATATACCATGGTGGCGGAAACACCATGGTTAACTAAATCCGAGTGTTACCAACATAGATAATTAATATGTCTTAACGCATACAACTACTCTCGGAATTGAAACCCGATAAAAATAAAACTACAAGGTTCAATTATTAAACATATAATTCATTATTTATTCTCTCTCGAGTCAACCCCATTCATGACCAAGTAGCACATCAACCTGAAAAAAATAAATAAAAGTCCACCGTCAGTGGGGAGTAACTAGGAGTCCTCCCAGTCATGATTGATGAAAATCTAATCATAATTACGAGAATATAATAAGAGATAATATATACTCCAATTAAAAAATATGATAACATATAAAGTTCATAAAAACATGTGATAAAAAATTAATAGCAAGGAATACGTGACAACGTAACTAATACCAAGCCATAAATAAATAAATAAAATGTAGAACTGATATATATATATATATGTCCTTCCAGAACTCGAACCAAAATATACAAAATAACACGAGCTAAGAACGAGCACCGTCTAGGTCCAATAACCTGAAACCCTAAACTTCGATGCCAATAACCTGACACCAAAATAACCCTACGGTGGGACACATAACCGTGAACCCATGTCTAAGACTGGCCAGACTTTCGAGGGACAAAATGTCTAATTAAGGCGTAAAAGTGCGGACCCTTAACTAGTCAAGGCGTAAAAGTGCGGACCCTTGACCCCCAAACGACATATCCATAGACTCAAAAGAGTATTCCATAAGGAACGGTCAACCATTAGCAGGCCAATAACCTGAAACCATGCCAAGGTACTAGGTAGGCCAATAACCTGAAACCTACCCAGTTTGGTATTGCTCTTCTCGAGTAGACCAATAACCTGAAATCTACTCGATATCTTATACTCTAGCTAAACCATATATAAAATGAAACAAGGTCCAAAAGATAATATCTGGGCACCATGGATAACCCCATGTTAACATGCCAAACGCTCATAAGGGAGCAATCAATTTTAATAGCATCAATAAAAATAAAGTATAATAAAATTGCTAGAGTATAAGATAAATTTCCACCATAAAAATCAATGTCGCTTAAAACAACCATTTATCAAAGTCATATTATCCGATCATGAAGACTAAATAAATTTTTATGTTAACCATACGATTAAGCAAATAGTATTAGATCATATGACATGTACAACAATTAAGGAACGGTCATGTTATCAAAGTCATATTATCCGATCATGAAGACTAAATAAATTTTTATGTTAACCATACGATTAAGCAAATAGTATTAGATCATATGACATGTACAACAATTAATTACAATATTTTATATTTCTCGTACACATGAATAAAAATTCATTTATTAAATAAATGATCAAATTATTATTTATGATACATAATAAAAGTTGAAAAATATTAAATAATTGATATTTGTAAAAATAATAGATCTAGTTCTTAAAATAAGTATGTCTATATTTTACATCATAACATTTAATTTATTCACATAGTATAATAAATCATTAAATAGTAACTATAAAATTAAATTTTAAAAGAAGATGTAAGAGAGAATGTAAAGAAGTACAAAAAGATGTTGGCGATGGGGTTTGAACCCCGGTCATCAAGTGAAGGGGCACTTTGTCTAACCACTGCAACACAACCACTATTCCGCATTCCTTCAGAATTAAATTTTACTTACTTGTAAAAAAACAGTGTTATTTAGGGTGACGAAAACTTAACTTTTTAATTATTATACAATCATGAATATGCTTAATTACACATTATAAACGATTAAATTAAAATTACATACTGTCCATGAAAATTTATTTAATATAAAATTAATTTTTAAGTTCAATTAAAATAATGTCACATTAATTATTTAACAAGTTTTTATACTTACAATTTATAATAACATTTTAATAGGAAATTTCATGGATAATTAATTAAATAAATAAATAAAATATTTTATGACACTTATAAATTAATTTTAACAAAAAAATCAGAATATATTTATATATAATACCATATGAATTTATCTCATATTTATCATGGCTTGAGGGCTTTATTGCCTAATCATCCATTTAAATCCAAACAAATAATTATATAAATTATAAAATCACCATGCAAAATTTTATTACATACTAAAAAGTCATATTATAACAAAAAATATTTTTTTCATAATTATTTACATATTGTGGATATTTATGCATGCATGAATGAGTAATCATAAAAAAAATGTGATAATATGGAAAAATCAAATAATTATCCGAAAATCAAATCTAAAGCTTAAAAATCTACATGCAACATTATCAACATAAAAAGTAGGAATATAATTAAGAACATAATTATTTTAATCATTCATATAATTTATATATTTTATGCATGATAAATAAATTAGAAGCAAGATTAAATAATGAGCAACAAAACCAATCATATATTCATATATTCATCACAAAAATATATACATAATTTATACCACGACGTTTATATATTATCAAAAATTTTAAATTTCATATATATCCTCAATCTTATTATAAATTCATAAAAATATTAGAATTTCATAAATCAAGAAAAAGAGTAAACCTAATTACCTGGAGAGAAATTAGTATTACTAATAAGTAGAATATGAGTGATATCAACCCAAGTGGTTTCCTTCCACCAAGGTCTCTTGTTCACCTAGTTTTAGATTAATAAAATTTATCAAGAAAACAATACACAATTTAACTAGAAATGAATAAAATTAATGAATAAATAATCTATACTTACTAGTAATTAGGATGGATAGTATGGAATGAAGCTATGAAGAAAAGAGTATGAGGAAGGTGGATGATGGATGATGGTTTACGGTGGAGTGGTGGAGAATGAAGAGTTCATCACCTAGCTTGAATTTTAAGGACAAAATTAAGGTTAGGTAATGATGATTAGCCATAGCCATATAGCCATGCATGGCTATAATCCTATGCTCATAGACCTTGGGCTCTAAGGAAATGCAAGTGGGCAAGTTGCAAGCAAGTAGCACAAAACTAAGTGAAATGTGAGTGAAATAGATGAGGACGACGGAATTGCGGTCCGCGGATTACGGTGACAGCCGGTCGTATTTTGAGCATAACTTTCTCTACAGAACTCTGATTAAGATGATTAAGATGGCGTTGGAAAGCTAAGAGAAAGATCTAAAACATTTATGCTTTGATTAAGAGTCAAATACGTCTCTAACCTGACGAAAAATGAGCAATTATATTGCCTAAGTTTATTAGTTCATCCGAACGTAAGGGTTTGAGAGGATAAATAAAAGTGTGAAGGATGGGAACCTAGAACATTAATTCCAATCATACAAGTGATGAGTGGATAAATGGATAATGAGGATGGAATTAAAATAGTTTATATGTGTTTATCAAATTATGAAAACACGGGGTGTTACATTAAGTGTGGGGGAGTTGATAAGTGTGTTTTGTATATCTTATTTCTTGTGTTTGGTCCCACTTTCTCTTGTGGAATCGCTCTTTAGAGCGGTTTCGAGGCTACTTAGGCTTTTTCTATCTTGTTTTAGTTTCCTAAGACCTATCTTGGAGAAATGTAACGATTGCGACTCGTTTCCGATGCATATGGAGCCAATGAAGAGAAGCGACGATGATTCAGTGACTTAGACTCGATCCCGAGTCCCATGGATCCCACTTGATGATATCCCGAGCACCGAGCATCGATAAGAAGCCTAGGAAGAGCAAATAAGGACCCATCACGGCCGGGAAGGACCCATCTCGGCCGGGATGAGAAGAAGAGAAGAAATAGGCCTCTTGAGGGCCTTCCTGGCCGGGATCACCACCTTCCCGACCGGGATGTCACCCTTCCCAACCGGGACCACCACCATCCCGGCCGGGATGGGCCCAGCTCAGCTCCTTCGCCTTCTTTTCATTCCCTCACTTACGAAACCCTATATATACACCTTCCTCTTGTATTGTTTTAAGCACACTACCTTAGATTACCTTAGATAAAATCCTAGATAGACATTAGTGTAGCTTAGCTTAGTTTCTCCTAATCTTTCTTTAATCTTTCCTTAATCTTAGCTTAATCATAGTTAGTTCTTGTGTAATTGAAGATCTATTGAAGAACTCTTCTCTATTGACAACATTGAAGATACTTCTTAGGTTGATTTTATACAAGATTCAATTTTTGCTATTCATTTGAGTTTGGTATAATCCTTCTTTCTTAATCTTTCTTTAATCTCAATTAGAGTTAGTCATTGTATATGCCAAGTTCTCTTCATCCTTTCACTATGAATGCACTTATCATGTTGTTTGTTGTGATTGTGAATGTGGATTGCATTGGGACGAGTAGTGAGTAGTTTTCCCCTAGGGTTAGTAGAGGAACTGGGTGTGATTAGGGATGATTAGGGTGAGATTGGTGATACTAGTTGTTCTTTTTGTTGTCTCCTAATGCCTTGCACTTTACTTGTTCGATGAAATGCTTGTGAGACTTGAGATGATCACTCCTTGTTTTTCTTGCCTCTTCTCTTTCATGTTCTTGTTTGGTGATAGGTATGGTTTCTCTACTAGGAGCGCGAGCGTGGTGAGGAGACCCCTAGGCCGTTTAAGTAGCGAGAGCCTGAATGTAACCTAGGCTACGAAACCATGCTAGCACCCCCGTTTCCCCTTTGAATCTCCTTGACGTCCATGAACCCGACCTATCCCTAGTTTCCTTCTTATTGATTTACTTCGCTTTTCATTATCACTAGTTTCTTGTTTTGCCTTCTTATTTATTGTTATAGACTCTAGTTTAGTCATTAGTGCCCTTGTTTTGCTTGAACCTAGTCTAGAATCGTAGCTCACCTTAGTCCGACTTACCGTCCCTGAGGATTTCGACCCGACTTACCCTTGCTACCAAGCCTAGGTTAGTTGGTTTGTTTTGATTGGTGGGATCCACGACAAATCCCTTCCGTCAATGATTATAGTGCAACTTCTATCATTCTAGGACGACCTTTCTTAAAGACTGCGGGAACAAAGATTGATATTCCTAATGGTTCAATCAATATGGAATTTGAGGGTAGAGTCATTAAATTCGACATAAATAAACCTAAGTTCCACTCCCCAAAAGACAATACCTTGTGTCGTGTTGATATGTTTGATCATTTATCTCCTAACTCACAAGAAGAAGTGGTGAAATTGATTTCTAAACCGATCTCGCCTACCTCTTCTAACAAAGATTTTTTGTCGAAAGTTGTGTAGGAATCTCCTTCTAAGGGACCAAAGTGTGTAATTCTTTGGGAGTCACATAGGGACGTGGAGTTAAATAAAGGTAAACTGAGGTCATGGTTTGATAAATGGATGATGCGCCCTAGCTCAAGGAAGGGAACAAAGGTCTTACAATTTGAAAATGGTAAAGTGAAAGATGTAGTCGGCATAAGGCTTAAGCCGACTCATAGAAGGAGTAATGAATCGGGTGTCGGGGGAAGCAATCTCCTTGACATGCCATTTTCTACTTAAACGTGTATCCAAGTCGAGCGGACGACTATAAACTAAAGGGCTTCCGGGAGGCAACCCGTGTCCTGTATAAATTTTTGTATTTTATTAAGGGTCGTGTTTTGTTATTAGATTAATATCATTTTTCGTATTTTTCGTAGTATGAGTCGTTTATATTTATATTTTCAATTTTAATTTAAGTATTTTCTAATTTGGAGTACTTGTAGGAACGAGAAAGGCAGATTTTCCAGAATCTCGTGCAACTAGCTGATGAACGCAGTTCATATGCATATTTATTCTCACTTTATCCTCCATTGTTACCGATTTCACATGTCTTAAGAATAATTTAGTAGCCTTTTATCCGTAGTTTGTTATGCCGGGTATATGGTTTATGTTTTGACAGAAAACATAGCAAAAGACGGAGTTAAGAGCTACAAATGAAGAAAACAAGAAGGAAAAAAGACAGGAAGGCAGACAACGAAGGCCGAACCGGTCGGTATGATACCGAACCGGTCGGTTTGATCCTGTACCGAGCGGTTTGAAATCAAACCGGTCGGTTTGTATTTGTACCGCTCGGTTTGTTTGTGAACCGAGCGGTTCGCGATGCGGTAGATGGAATTTTCTAATTTCTGAAGAATTCTTATTTCACCCTAATTAGAATCCTACGGGATTATTTTAGACTATATTCTACTTTCCTAATTAAACTCATTGTAATAAGTTTAAATACCCTTTTGAGGGCTAGGTTTAGGAACAACTTTTGATTCATTCAAAAACTCTAGTTTTAGTTTTATTATTAGCATCGGAATTCTGCAAGCTTGTAGCGGTACTTTTTAGCTTTTAATTATTATTCAATCTTTCAGTTCTTCATAATCGGTATTTTTCCCTTTTCTCTTATTTACATATTAATCTCAGTTATGCTCAATTATTTTGTCGTTTCATCTTTCATCATGAGTAGCTAATTTATTCTTCTAGGGTTGAAGGGGATCTATGTTAATTGAATTGGGGATGTTAGTTTAATTATTTATTCGATTGATCATTCATATGTTATTGCCTTACTACTTGTTTTATATCGTTGTTCGATTAGTTTGAGACGTTGAACTAGTTGAATGTTTAGGAACCCGAACCTAAGATCGAAAACCTGGTAAGGGTAGACTTACAAGTAAGTGGGTAGGATAATCTGGTAAGTTGCGAGAGCCCGTCAGAATTTATCCTAAGGTTGACATAAGATCCAAGAGGCCGTGTCTTTGCCCTAAATAACTTTGATTGATTGATTGATTAACTTTACCCAATTTAATTGCATAGTGAACCGTAAGACCCTAGATCTCTTTTAATATTGTTAGAACCCTCAATTTATATTACTGCAATAGTTTAGAAAACAAACACAAACAATTCGGAATTGAAATAGTTTAGAATCAATTATAGATAATTTGCAATATTCATCCATCTGTCTGTGGTTCGACCCTTACTTGCTGCTAGCTATTTGTTAGTTGTTAGTTAGGTTTATTTTGATTAAGGTGATACGACTTTAACCTTATCAATTTTGGCGCCGTTGCCGGGGAGACGGTTTTGTTTTATTGCTTTTTATTTGTTTTAGATTCTAGATTATTTTTCTTCGTCTCAGGGAATTCACAAATTCCTTGAGACGATTTCTCACTTCTTTATTGTAGTTTCTTGCTTATGCCCAGGTGCTCCCGTTCAGAATTTTATCCGTTTGATCCTGAACCAGAGAAGACCCTTCGTAAGCGACGAAATTTGTTTAAGGAAATCGCGGAAACCACAGATCTTTCAGTTTTGGAAGATCTACACCAGGAGTTTATCGCGGAATATCAGTCCTTTGAAGAGGACACTCCCGCTCCCGATCCCTCTTCACCTCTCCTTCTACTACCCACCCCGCTAGTCAAGATGCCTAAACTTGCTAGCCACTCCGAACCGGAACAGACTGCCCTTCCAAAGCTGGTCAAGCGTCCAACTGCCACTAATGGCGTCTTTGAGATTCGTCCCGCGTTCATTACCTTGGTCGAGAAGAACCAATTTGGAGGCGATGCTAGGGAAGATCCCGCTAAACATATGAGAATTTTTACTGACTATTGCTTCACTATTCCCCTTCCTGCAGGAGTTACTCAGGAGCAAGTCATGGAGATGCTTTTCATGTTCTCTCTACGTGATGCAGCCAGAGAATGGATCACCGATCTCGATAAGGTCTCAGCTGGAATCAACGATTGGAATTCTCTTGCATTGGCTTTCTACAAACATTATTATCCCCCTCAGAAGACGAATATGCTACGAAGCCAGATCACTAATTTTCGTCAAACACCTCATGAGAATATTCATGAGGCATGGGAGAGATTCAAGAAGCTGGTCAAAGAATGCCCTCATCATGGATTCGAAGAATGGTTCCTTTGCAATCAGTTCTATAACGGTCTATACGACGATTGTCGTAATACTCTTGATTCAGCCTGCAACGGGAGGTTCCAATCTAATGTTGATGATGATAAGGCGTGGCAGACTATTGAGGATATGGCATCTCACCATGCACGATGGGTAATCCACGCGGTAATACCCGAGGTAATGGTAACGATACTGACTCTGCAATCGCTAATCAATTAGCTGTTTTGACTAAGAGGTTTGATTCCTATGAAGCATCTAACTCAGATAAAGGAATGCATCGAGTACATGCTATGACCCAGGAAATAGTTTGTGATGATTGTGGAGTGTCAGGACATCATGCTCACGAATGCATGGGAACACAGGAACAAGTTAATGCTTATCAATCATTCCAACGGAATCAGAACTTGCCTTATATGAACCAACCTGGCTATAACCGTGATCTATTATCTTATGCAAGTCAGAATGTGTTGAATCCTACAACACCTCCACCCCGTAATCCACCATATGTGCCTCCTCACGGTCGAATGCAAGGAAATCAATCAAATCAGAGACCTCAAGGACAGAACATAATTCAGAATAATCAACAGCAGTTTCCACCACTTCCTCCATTTGAGGCTCAAGCTCACCAACACTCCATTGAAATAGCCTAACTGAGAAACATGATGATGAATATGATGACTCAATTTCAGACAAGTCATAAGATGCTCGAGAAACAAGTTACTCAGTTAGCTAATTCTCAAGCTGCACGTCAGCCAGGAACCTTGCCGCCTCAGGGAAATCCTCCTCAAGGTAATCAACCACATGGGAATGAACATATCAACGCTATTACTTTAAGGAGTGGAACAGTTTACGATGGTCCAAAGATCCCGGAACCAGAAGACGAGGTTGTAAAGGAAACAAGAGATGAAGCTGAGAAGGAAGCAGAGGACGAAGATCATACCGGTCGGGATAAAAACGAACCGACCGGTACAGAAACGAACCGATCGGTTCAAGATCATACCGAGCGGGACAAAGTCGAACCGACCGGTTCGAAATCAAACCGATCGGTTCGTCCATCGGAGCTGCCTACTTCTACTCCAGCCCAGCACGTGAAGCTTCCATTCCCAGGTCGTCAACGCAACAACAAGATCGATGGCCAATTCAGTAAGTTTATGGACGTTGTGAAGAATCTCCAGGTAACCGTTCCATTTACTGAACTAATTACCCAAGTACCTGCATATGCTAAATTTATGAAAGACATACTTACTAGGAAACGTTCCATTAATGAGGTTGAGACGATAGCTTTCACGGGGGAGTGTAGTGCACTCCTTCAAAATAAATCACCTCCAAAACTTAAGGATCCTGGTAGTTTCTCTATCCCATGCACTATAGGTACCCATATTGTCGATAATGCACTATGTGATCTTGGGGCTAGTGTTAGTGTCATGCCCTATTCCATCTGTGAGAAGCTAGACATGGGGGGGTTGAAGTGTACCAGTATCACACTGCAAATGGCCGATCGATCGGTCCGGAGACCTTTAGGTGTCTTAGAAGACGTTCCAGTTAAGGTAGGGAAATTCTTTTTTCCTGTCGACTTTGTTGTCTTAGATATCGCCGAGGATACACACATCCCCATTATCCTAGGTCGTCCATTCCTTCACACTGCGGGCGCAATTATTGATGTGAAAAACGGTAGTTTGACACTTGAGGTCGGGGAAGATAAAGTCACATTTAATCTAAATAAAACTTTAAAAGCCCCTATAACTGATGAGTCATGCTATTGTCTAGACACCTTTGATTCAGTCGATGACATTATTGAGTCTATTTTACTCGGATCCTTGACAAAGGATCCCTTGGAGTTACTAATGTGTGAATCGAGTTATACAGGTGATGGAGGAATTTGGAAAGCTGAGATAAACGAGATAGAAGCGCTTCTATATGCAGGAGACCTGAAGGAAGCTGAGATGGCCGAAACCGTCAACTCTGATTTGCCTTATTCTTGTTCGGTCGAGGTACAGAAACCTGAACTTAAACCGTTACCCACGAATCTCAGGTATGCTTTTCTCGATGAGGGTGAGCTAAACCCGGTTATAGTAAGTAATACATTGACTGAATCTCAGTTGACTGATTTATTAACTATATTGAGAAAACATAAGAAGGCATTAGGGTATAGTTTAAGTGACTTAAAAGGTATTTCTCCCGACTTTTGCATGCATCGCATTCATCTTGAAGACGGTCATAGACCGTTTATCCAGGGTCAACGTCGACTGAACCCGAATATGCAGGAAGTTGTTAAAACTGAAGTTATGAAACTCCTAGATGCCGGTATTATATATGCTATATCAGATTCTAAATGGGTCAGTCCGGTTCAGGTGGTGCCTAAGAAAGGAGGCACAACGGTAATAAAAAACGATAGGAATGAACTAATTCCTACTCGAATTGTTACAGGATGGCGCATGTGCATTGATTATAGGAAATTGAATGTCGCCACTAAGAAAGACCATTACCCACTTCCATTCATTGATCAAATGTTAGAAAGATTAGCTCGTCATAAGTATTTCTGTTATCTAGATGGTTACTTCGGTTTTTTTCAAATCCCCATTCATCCCGAGGACCAAGAAAAAACCACCTTTACTTGTCCTTATGGCACCTTCGCTTATCGTAGGATGCCTTTTGGATTATGTAACGCCCCAGCCACTTTTCAGAGATGCATGATTAGTATCTTTTCTAATTACATTGAATCGATTATGGAAGTATTTATGGACGATTTCAGTGTGTATGGTTCTGACTTTGACTATTGTTTGCTGAATTTGTCTAAAGTTTTAGGTCGCTGTGAGGAAGTTGACTTGGTACTTAATTGGGAAAAATGTCACTTTATGGTCAACGAGGGAGTAGTGCTTGGTCATTTAATTTCTGATAGAGGCATTCAAGTAGACCGGGCTAAAATTCAAGTGATAGAGCAATTGCCTCCTTCTACTAATGTTAAGGGGGTTAGAAGTTTCCTTGGTCATGCAGGATTTTATCGCCGCTTTATCAAAGACTTCTCAAAAATTGTTAAACCACTTACCCAACTCCTTCTTAAAGATGCTCCTTTTTGCTTTACTGATGCTTGTCGTGAATCTTTTGACAGGATTAAGGAGGCATTAATCTCAGCACCCATTATTCGATCGCCAAATTGGAATCTACCTTTCGAGATTATGTGTGATGCAAGCGACTATGCCGTAGTAGCAGTTTTGGGTCAGAGAAAGGATAAAGTTTTACATGCTATTTACTATGCTAATAAGATTTTAGATGAAGCTCAGGTCAATTATGCGACGACGGAAAAGGAGTTATTAGCCATCATATATGCCCTCGATAAATTTCGAACTTATCTCATAGGTTCTAAGGTGATTGTTTATACCGACCATGCCGCGCTAAAATACCTCTTAGCAAAGAAGGAAGCAAAGCCCAGATTAATTCGTTGGATCCTACTACTCCAAGAATGTGATCTAGAGATTCGGGATAAGAAGGGAGCCGAGAATGTTGTAGCTTATCATCTACCACGGCTTAGATTCGATGAAGACGGATTAATTGATGATTCATTTCCCGACGATTCCTTACTTGCGATCACCCTTGCCAAGCTAACTACCAACGAGCCATGGTATGCTGATTATGCTAACTTTTTGGTTGGTGGTTATTTCCCTCCTAATTGTACTTATCAACAGAAGAAGAAATTCTTATCCGAAGTGAGGAGGTATTATTGGGATGATCCTTACCTATTTCGAGAATGCGCAGATGGAATTTTTTGGAAATGCGTACCCGATTGGGAAGTTAGAGGTGTCTTGGAAGGATGTCATTCTTCTCCTTATGGTGGTCATCATGGTCCGTCTCGCACCGTTGCTAAGGTATTACAATCCGGATTTTATTGGCCGACTTTATTCAAAGATGCACAAAAATTTGTCCTTACTTGTGATGCGTGCCAACGATCCGGAAATATTTCTAGACGACATGAGATGCCACAAACCGGTATATTAGAGGTCGAGGTTTTCGACGTATGGGGAATCGATTATCAAGGTCCGTTTCCTTCTTCTTTTGGTAACCGGTATATTCTCGTCGCAGTGGATTATGTATCCAAATGGGTCGAGGCGATAGCTTGTCCTACAAACGATGCTAAGGTAGTTATAAATCTCTTTAAGAAAATAATTTTCCCTAGGTTCGGGGTTCCTCGAGCTATTATTAGTGATGGAGGTTCACACTTCCACGAGAAGAGATTAGACACTTTGCTACGCAAATATGGTGTTATGCAACGTACCGGTTTGGCTTATCATCCTCAAACAAGCGGTCAAGTAGAATTATCTAATCGAGAAATTAAATCAATTCTCGAAAAGGTGGTTTCTAGATCAAGAAAGGATTGGAGTACCAAGCTAGACGATGCATTATGGGCCTATCGCACCGCATATAAGACACCCATCGGTACATCTCCCTATCGATTAGTCTATGGTAAGGCATGTCATCTTCCCGTCGAATTAGAATACAAAGCTTTTTGGGCAGTAAAAGAGCTTAATTTTGACCCGACTCTGAGTGGGGAGAAGCAGTTGCTCCAACTGAATGAATTGGACGAATTCCGTCTAAGTGCTTATGAAAGTTCCCGAGTCTATAAGGAGCGCACGAAGAAGTGGCATGATAAGCGTATTCTCCCGAAACAATTCAAGGAGGGTGACAAAGTTTTGCTACACAACTCCCGGCTTCGCATATTCCCGGGTAAGTTGAGATCTAGATGGTCCGGTCCCTACACCATTACCAATGTCAGAAAATCTGGAGCAATCAAAGTGCAGAATGAATCGGGAGAAGTCTTTATGGGTAATGGACACCGATTAAAGTTATATCATGAAGATGCAGTTGTAGGTAATATCGACGTGATTTACCTACAAACCCCTTCCTCTTGAGGTAATTTCGGTCGAGCGGGACCGTAAAAACCAGGGCTTCTCGGGAGGCAACCCGTGTGTATAACTTCTGTAATTTCCCTTTTTGTCGTGTGTTAGATTTTTTTTTAATTATTTTGAGTGAAAGTAAGGGAGGGTACTGACATTCGTTGCGAAAAGATAACGCAGGTACGACAGGTGAACCACTCGGTACGCTATCAAACCGAGCGGTACGAAGATGAACCGGGTGGTACGAAAACGAACCGGTCGGTACGCTATCAAACCGAGCGGTTCGATTTTGAACCGATCGGTTCGCACGGCGGGACTTTATTCCGAATTAATTATACACCTCTACCCCTCCACCCATCCCCCATTCCCTCATTTCACTCTTTCTCACTAAACCCTTCCCACCCCTCTCTACAACAAAATCCCCATAAAAACTCCTCCACCATATTAAATCTCCTTTCCACCTTGCCTTCACCCATACTTCCACCACTCCTCTTCATCTTCAACAATGGTTTTCGGAAGGAAAAGGAGGAACGTCACACGTTGGTCAGATTCTCCACCAGAATCATCACATGCAACTGATTCATCGGAAGCACCATCATCACCACCAGAATTCCCACCTGTAACTGGGTATGAACAAGTTATTTTCGAGTCAGAAAGGCAGCGCGAACTCTTCGTGATCATGGCTTCCAAACCGGTAACCCCTACCCGATTTCTTAGTCATGCTTTATTACGTCGTTGTGGTATCAATGAGTCTATGGAACAGTTTTTTGATAGTACTGGTATGGGTGGTCTATTTAATATGAATTTACCCACTTACAAAGACTTAACCCTAGAATTCTTTAGCAGTTTTCAGTACAATGAATCTACCGCTAAGATGTCATTTAGGATGATGAATCAGACTCATACCATCCCCCTCAGACTGTTTAGGGATACTTTTGGCTTGGATCCTGGTGATAAGTGTAGTTTGTAGTGCCAATTTCGTAGTATTTTGGTCCCATTTCCTTGCGGAATCGCTCCTTGGGAGCGGTTCATGGGCTACTTATGCTTCCTCTAGCTCGTTTCAGGTTCCCGAGACCATTCGTGAAGAGTTGGAGTGATTCCGACTCAATACATACACTTTTTGGAGCCAACGAAGCGGAGGAACGATCACTCGATGCCTTGGATTTGACCCCGAGACCTTGGGACCCAATCCTGAGCCTCCAAGACCCGATCCCGAGTCCCGAGAATCGATGAGAAGTTCATGTGAAGCAAGGAGGAACCAAAAGAATCATATTGGAGGCCTACAAGACTCATCCCCGACGGGTATGCACCTCATCCCGTCCGGGATGAAGTGCGCTTTTGAGGGGGTCACTGCCAGGCCATCCCGGTCGGGACCAACCCGTCCCGGTCGGGATGACAGGCCGTCCCGGTCGGGATGATCCCGTCCCGGTCGGGACCAAACAGCTGTAGCCGCACCTCTTCTTTCCTTCCTCCTTCATTCTTGTACCCCTATAAATACTTCTCTCTTGTAATGTTTATGGATCTTACCTTAACCTAGACTATCTTAAGCCTCTCTACATCATATAAACCCTAGATTTAGTTCTCCTCTCATTAGTTTAATCTTCCTTTAATCTTTAGTTAATCTTAGTTAATTAGTCTTGTAATTAAGGGATTACTTGAAGATTTATCCAAGCTTGATAAACTTGGAGTTGATTTGGGTTTCTCTTTTATGCAAGTTATCATCTTTTCATCACTTGATTGTTGGTATAACTTTCTTTTCTCTTGTTTATTGTTATTATTTCAAGTTTGAATCTTTAATTAGTGTTCCTTGTTATTGTTCATATTGTTCTTGATGATGGATGTTAGGGTTGTGATGTTGTTTTCTCTTATTGTTATTTGTTTCTTCTGGATTATGATGAGTGAGTAGATTATTTGTGGGTTAGTAGGGGGATTAAGGGTAGAACATGGGTGATTAGGGTTTGATTAGGGGTAAAGGGTGAATCTTTGTTGTTAGTCACATATTTGGCACACCATGTGTTTGTTGAAATGCTTGTTTGAGTTGTAGTGGCCATGCTTCTCATGCTAGTCTTCCTCTACTCATTGTTTGTCTTGTATGTGGTCATGTTGAGAATAGTCATTATACATACCATGTGGACTAGGGTTTAGACGCCATCAAACGCGAACCTACCTCGACATCGGTTTAAGTTGCGAGAGCCCGGACCGAATCTAGCAATTAGGAGACACCTACACCCTTGACCACCCAAGTCACCCTATTACACTTATGAACCCGACCTAACCCACTTCTTCTTCATATTTGATTCATCTTATTAGTTAGCATCATTTCTTTAGTTTGCTAGTTAGTTTGATTATTAGCATTATTTAGCATTGTTATAGTCTAGTTCATTGTTAGTCTACTTTCTTCTTCTCCTCTCATCATAATTACCCAATTAGTAGCTCTTTGTGTTTGTTTGGTAGCATAGTCTCGTTTTAGGCCAACCTAGTCTAAACCTTGCGACACCGTCTCCGTGGATACGATCCCGACTTACCCTAACTACCGTTAGGTCTTAGCCGGTTATTTATTTGGCGGTGGGATCCACGACAAATCCCACCATCAATTTGGCGCCGCTGCCGGGGACGGTGCATTGTTTAGACTTAGTTTGCTTATAGCTAGACTTAGTTACTCTTCTTTGTGCTCTTCTATCATATCTTGTGCATAATTTCTAGTTTTTCTTGTTTTCTTAGCCTTCTTTTCTCTTTGTCTCTAGTTGTGCTTGTTTATTGTCGTTACCTAGTGCCCATAAAGCACTAGGTATTCTCACGTTTGTTCTAGTGTGTAGTGTATGCCTAGGCGGGGAGGCGAATTCTTTCTCTTTAATCCAGAGCCGGAAAGGCTTTTTCGAGCTTTTCGCCAACGGACGATTAATCGGGTTAGGATCTCTCAACCAAGTGCAAGCAATACTCATCAAGAGCAAGCTCAAGGAAACGATTTTGAGCAAGCATTTCAAGAGACGGCCGAAGGGAATTTCACCAATCCCTTTGGATATTCTAGTCCTAGTTCCCCCTCTACATCTACTTCAACTCCGTCTTCACCACCATCTCCCTTACATCCAATAATGCCGAAGTTTTCATCCCACTCTACATTCACGGAAGACGTCTTGCCGGGACCAAATGCTCTACCGGCCGCTTGTGCCGGAAATTTTATGGCCAAGACTCACTTCATCCAACTTGTGGAAAGGAACCAATTTAGTGGTTTGCCCACCAAAGACCCGCACCAACACATGGAGAATTTCTCCGATTATTGCGACGCTATCTCCCAACCCGGGGTTACTCAAGATCAAATCCGATGGGTTTTATTTCCATTCTCATTAATTGGAAAAGCGAAGCAATGGATCAAGAGTCTCGATAGGGCAACCATGGGGATCGATACTTGGAAAAAGCTTGCATTGGCGTTCTACCAAACTTTCTACCCTCCGGAAAAGACTAATTTGCTTAGGGCCTCCATCACCGGTTTCCAACAACGGGATGAAGAGAGCCTATATGAAGCTTGGGAGAGGTTTAAATCTTTGGTTAGGTCGTGCCCTCACCATGGACTTTCACAATGGTTCTTGGTCCAACAATTTTGGAACGGTCTTTATGAGGACTCAAGAACTATACTTAACATGGGCTCCAATGGTAGGTTTACCGAGGTCGATGACGACCAAACTTGGGCGAGAATCGAAGAGATGGCGGTACATAATTCGCAATACTCTAGGCCTAGGAAGGCAAATCGAGGAGGTAGGCATGAGGTTGATGCTATAACTCAATTAAGCATTGACCTTGGAGCTCAATTGAAGACCCACATGGAAACTATTGACAAGAAGCTCCAAGGTCACCTCACTCAAGTTCAAAGCATTGGTTCCTCCAATCAACACTCAATTCAAGAAGTAAATGCTTTGGGATTTGCACCTCCTTTGCCTTATTATGGGATGTGCGATACTTGTGGAATCATTGGTCATAATCCTATGCAATGTCAATTAAGGAAGTATTGAGCAAGTGAATGCTTTTCAAGCATTCAAGCAAGGTGCCTCCTACTCTAATCAATACCAAGCTTCCAATCAAGTCCCTCAACAACAAGCCTTTCAACATCAACAACAACATCGTCCCTATGTTCCACCTCCTCTAAGGGACAACAACCAAGGTTACCAAGGTTATGTGGGTAATCCAAGACCCTTCAACAACTTCAAGCAAAACAACCAAGGTACCTTCCACAACAACAATCAAGGGTTCCAACAAGGGAATTTCAATCAAGGGGGTTTCAAAGGAAACCAAAACTTTATAAGACAACAAAACCACAACCAAGGCCTTAATCAAGGCAATTCTCATGGGTTCCAAGGGAACCGTCAACAACAAGCTACACAAGGTAATCAACAACAAAGCAAGCCTAGGAGCCGGTCTCCTACTCATGATTATGGCATTCCTCTCGCCATCACCGATACCCCGCATAATCCATCATCTCCACCCCGGGAATTCGACATTCAAAAATCTATGATGGATATGCAAAAGAGTCAAATGGACATATCAAGAAACCATCAAGAGTTCATTGCTTATATTCAAGGGAAAAACGCGTCAAGAGATGCCCGTATGAAGATGCTTGAAACTCAAGTATCTCAACTTGCTTCGGGGAGCTCCTCAAGACAAAAGGGGCAACTACCTTCTCAAGGTGAAACACCGACATTTGAGCATGTAAATGCTATCACCACAAGGAGAGGTACATCTTATGACTCCCCTCCATTCCCTAGTGAGCAAGAGCCAATGCAAGAACCGACAAAGAAAATGGCACCTCCAATTCAAGAAAGCTCAAGCTTTGATAATCCTATGGAGGAGCAAGTCTTATGGGAGATTGAGAAACCCCAACAAGACAAGCTTCCCCCACTTCAAGCAAAAGACAAGGGTAAAAGGAAAGTGTCGTTTGAAGAGTCCACTCCTATTGAGCAAAACAAGATCCAAATCAAGTTGCCTTTCCCAACAAGGCAAATGAAGACCAAGGTGGATAGCCAATATGACAAGTTCCTTAGTATTGTGAAGAAGTTGGATGTGAGTGTCCCATTTACCGAGCTACTTACCCAAATCCCGGCATATGGAAGATTCATGAAAGAAATATTGGCTAGGAAGAGATCCATCGACAAGGAAGAGACCATTGCGTTCACAAGAGTGGTGAGCGAGCTCATTCAAGGTTCTACGCTTCCAAAGTTGAAGTATCCGGGTAGATTTTCGATCCCTTGCACCATAGGCCACTACAAGATCGAGAGAGCATTATGTGATTTGGGTGCGAGTGTAAGCATCATTCCTTATTCTATTTGTTGCCGACTTGGGATGAAGGAGCTTAAAAGTAATTCTATCACACTCCAAATGGCCGATAGTTCATTCAACCGACCCTTGGGGATGCTAGAGGATGTGCCGGTGAGAATCGGTAAGTTCTTCATTCCGGTTGACTTCATCGTGCTCGATATGCGGGAAGATGCAATCACTCCCATTATTCTTGGGCGTCCATTTCTACATACCGCCGGTGCTATGATCGATGTGAAGAATGGTAGGATCACCTTCGAGTTAGGCGAAGAGAGGCTAGTGTTTGACCTCCAAGGTAACACTTCGCCTACTAATGATGAGTCATGCAATATGATCCAAGCCAAGAAAAACATTGATCTAGGGGTTGAGTCGGGACAAAGCTTGAACAAGAACTCTTGTGAACTTGAGGATGATGACTCCGAGAGTGGAGAGGATGAGTGCCCATTTCATGGGCTTCATGACAAATTGAAAAGCAAGGAGAAGGATGAGCTTTCCTTGGGGCCACATGAGAACCGGTGGACGTTTGGGTATGTCCCCAAAGACCAAAAGTACAAGTTCAAGTCGTTGAATTTGGAAGATCGGGATGCCCCGGGAACGTCAAGGCACATGAAGAGCCTTGGTGTGTGGTCGGTTATATCTCGAGCTTGATTGAAGACTTTTTAAGGGCCTTTGACTTGTTTCTTCGTGCCCTTGATGGAGATGGAACTAGTTTTGGTTGTTGAAAAAGATTGAAGAATGCACCACCTTGGTTTGACGGAGTTCCACAAGAACTGTCTCTTTGTATATATCTCTTTTCCTTGTAGTTTGTTTGGTTTTGTGAATTTCTTGACTAATTGGATTGTTTGATGAGCGATGTGAGGGAGGGAATTTGATGTGTTATTTGAGTTTATTGTGATAGGTGAGAAGTGGAAGTGATTCCTAGGGAAGAGTGGTCATTGTTTGAGCTTGGATTGTGTGAAGGGAAGTTGGTTTTTGAAGCTCGGAACGAGCTTTTGGGAGCTATAGAGGGTTAGGAGACTCTTCCCGGCCTAGAAGAGGTCATCCCGTCCGGGATGGAAGGCCCATCCCGACCGGGAAGGATGTCATCCCGTCCGGGATGAGGTGCACAAAATATGGGTTTACTGACAGCTCATCCCGACCGGGACGAGGTCTCCCCGACCGGGACGAGACGGGCATCCCGACCGGGACCACTCATCCCGACCGGGACCACTCATCCCGACCGGGATGGACCCCCTGTCCTCCTTTGGCCTTTTCTTCGTCTTTTGAGTCCACCCAACCATTGTATACCCCCTCCCAACCTCCCTACATGTCCTTACCCTCATTATATGACCCTTACATCTTACATAAACATTTCACCTCACTTTCTCGTCACTGTAAACCAACTTTCACATCAAACCCCACCTAATTTTACATTTGAGCCTCAACCATGGAACCGAATCGCGATTGGAGAGGGATAAAGACGACAAGGACAAGCTACGTGCCTATATTCACTTATGAGACGATGGAGCGAGTGAGTGTCCAACCGAATGGTACGGCAACTATCCTCTCTTTTCCGTTTTTTTTAGCTTGTCTTCATTTGTTTATTCCCTTCCCCTTGTACACTTATGTGTCATGGTGGCCCTCGGGGCCTTTGTAGTTATTGCTCCCGACTCTCGATGACGTGACTACATCGAGAGTCATTTCAAAATCCAAATTTCTCAAGATTTTCACCCCTTTTGTAGGAATTAGTCGGGTTTGGGCGGAATCCGGGCTAGGTGACTTGATTACACATAGTCCTCCCCTCCCATTCCCTTTTATTTCTTTCTTTTTATTTTTCTTCCCCCTTCCATATCTTTTCTTGTCTCGGCCCACGGTGACTTGACTACACCCCGGCCGGACACATTCTACCATTTTCTCCACCTTTTTGATTTTTAGCTTTATTTTCGTAGTTTCTTTTCTTTTGTGCTCCCATGCACTACGGTCGAGCATGAGGACATTGCTCGGCTTAAGTGTGGGGGAGTGATATTCTAGCATAGTTAGCTTTATTATTGTAGTTTTTCGAAAAATCTTTAAAAAACCCTAAAAATTTGAAATTTTTTCACAAAAATCAAAAAGATTTTCTTTTTGTGTGTTTTTCTTTTGTGTCATTGTCTCGTATATTTGTTTTGTTGTGTGTGTTTGCCCCCCCTTTTCTTTATAGGTTGCTTAAACCACCGATGGCTTTGGAAAGCTTTCAAGATGTCCGGTAACATCTTCTATCCCTTTTTCCTTCTTTGTCTCTTGCGGAATTTGGAGGAGAATGTGATGTGGTGTGCTCGGGAGGAGCTTGGTAAAGTTTGATGTTGGTTGGTTGCTCATTTGGAAGCTAGGGGTGGTGTTTGTGTTATGTATGTGTTCGTTTTGTGTTGTTCTTGTTTTGTTGCTTTTGTTTCTTTTTCTTTCGTTTTCGTTGAGTCTTTGTTTTGTGTTTTGTTGCGTGTCTTGTTTGTAAATGGTTTTCGAAAACCCGGTTTAGAAGCTAGTGCGTGAGTGCTTACTTTCCCTTCCTAGTAGTGTAAATCGAGTCTTGGACTTTAGCCTAGTAGAATGACCCTAAATCAATGATTTCGTTGGTCCTTTACCTTGAGTCCACCTAGCTTACTAGGGATTTACTACGGGATTTGCATTTGACCATTATGACCACCCACGGTGTGAAAAGGCCTTGGTTACCGAGTCTCGTCCCTTAGGTGACCGTGTCTAGAATCGTTTGATTAGTCCAAGTTTTCCACCTTTTTGTGGGTTTGAAGGGGGAAAGCGCGCTCCCAACTCACCCATTCCCCTACCTCCTACACATTTCCACACAATAAAATTGCAAATTGTTGAAGTCATCTTTCTTGTTGCAATAAGAAATGCCAAATCATGCCAAAAGGGCAAAGAAAAGAAAATGAAAGAAAATGAATGAAAGAAAAGAATGAAGAAAAAAAAAGGCACAAAAGCCAAAAAGAAAATAGAAAAGAAGAAAAAATGGCATGGCAAAACAAAGCAAAAATGCAAAAGAAGAAGAAAATGCCAAAAGAAAACCGTCTCACAAAAATAATCCCCACATCTCAAAATAAGCCTTTTTCCGATCATTACCGTGAAGAGCCTACCAAAGGACCGAGTCCCTAGGAAGAATGATAGCGGTAGTGGTCGGTCTTCCCTCATTTTGCAATCATTTCCACTTTTTACTTGGACTAGTTAGGCGGTTTCGGACATGGGACGACCCTCTTGGCTCTTTGCTAAAGGGGGCGGGGTCTCACTTACCTACAATGTCGACTAATACCGTGGTTCATCCTTTTTCCATCCCGCCGATCGTCCCGTGGTACGTTCTTAGAAGGTTAGGAGGAACCGAGGTAAGTTACCAACGTTTTTATTGCTTTGTCGTCATACTATTAGGGTTTTGTCTATTTCGGTTTGTATTGCTAGCATGGGAACGTTGTCACTTGCCTTGAGTCCTAAACCGGCGCTTCTTTCACCGCTTGTTTGAGGGAAGCGGTATTTCTTTTCTCTTTGGGTGCAACCTTTTGTGTGTTTGTTTGTATGTTTGTTTGTTTAGGTGTTTTAGTGTCCGGTTGCATCCACAGTTTTGTCGCAAGACCTCACTTGCCTTGCGGAGTGCAATTTTCCCTCTAAGTGTACTCGCGTGAGTTGAAAGGGCGTAGGGTGCGCTAATACCCACTCGGCTAGTTTAGTAGTTAGTATGTGCTTACTCGAGAGCGAGTAAGGGTTAAGTGTGGGGGAGTTGATAAGTGTAGTTTGTAGTGCCTATTTCGTAGTATTTTGGTCCCATTTCCTTGCGGAATCGCTCCTTGGGAGCGGTTCATGGGCTACTTATGCTTCCTCTAGCTCGTTTCAGGTTCCCGAGACCATTCATGACGAGTTGGAGCGATTCCGACTCAATACATACACTTTTCGGAGCCAACGAAGCGGAGGAACGATCACTCGATGCCTTGGATTCGACCCCGAGACCTTGGGACCCAATCCCGAGCCTCCGAGACCCGATCACGAGTCCCGAGAATCGATGAGAAGTTCATGTGAAGCAAGGAGGAACCAAAAGGATCATATTGGAGGCCTACAAGACTCATCCCCGACGGGTATGCACCTCATCCCGTCCGGGATGAAGTGCGCTTTTGAGGGGGTCACTGCCAGGCCGTCCCGGTCGGGACCAACCCGTCCCGGTTGGGATGACAGGCCGTCCCGGTCGGGACCAAACAGCTGTAGCCGCACCTCTTCTTTCCTTCCTCCTTCATTCTTGTACCCCTATAAATACTTCCCTCTTGTATTGTTTATGGGTCTTACCTTAACCTAGACTATCTTAAGCCTCTCTACATCATATAAACCCTAGATTTAGTTCTCCTCTCATTAGTTTAATCTTCCTTTAATCTTTAGTTAATCTTAGTTAATTAGTCTTGTAATAAGGGATTACTTGAAGATTCATCCAAGCTTGATAAACTTGGAGTTGATTTGGGCTTCTCTTTTATGCAAGTTATCATTTTTTCATCATTTGATTGTTGGTATAACTTTCTTTTCTCTTGTTTATTGTTATTATTTCAAGTTTGAATCTTTAATTAGTGTTCCTTGTTATTGTTCATATTGTTCTTGATGATGGATGTTAGGGTTGTGATGTTGTTTTCTCTTATTGTTGTTTGTTTCTTCTTAATTATGAGTGAGTAGATTATTTGTGGGTTAGTAGGGGGATTAAGGGTAGAACATGGGTGATTAGGGTTTGATTAGGGATAAAGGGTGAATCTTTGTTGTTAGTCATATACTTAGCACACAATGTGTTTGTTGAAATGCTTGTTTGAGTTGTAGTGGCCATGCTTCTCATGCTAGTCTTCCTCTACTCATTGTTTGTCTTGTATGTGGTCATGTTGAGAATAGTCATTATACATACCATGTGGACTAGGTTTTAGACGCTATCAAACGCGAACCTACCTCGACATCGGTTTAAGTTGCGAGAGCCCGGACCGAATCTAGCAATTAGGAGACACCTACACCCTTGACCACCCAAGTCACCCTATTACACTTATGAACCCGACCTAACCCACTTCTTCTTCATATTTGATTCATCTTATTAGTTAGCATCATTTCTTTAGTTTGCTAGTTAGTTTGATTATTAGCATTGTTTAGCATTGTTATAGTCTAGTTCATTGTTAGTCTACTTTCTTCTTCTCCTCTCATCATTATTCACCAATTAGTAGCTCTTTGTGTTTGTTTGGTAGCATAGTCTCGTTTTAGGCCAACCTAGTCTAAACCTTGCGACACCGTCTCCGTGGATACGATCCCGACTTACCCTAACTACCGTTAGGTGCTAGTTGGTTATTATTTGGCGGTGGGATCCACGACAAATCCCACCATCACCTGGTAATATTTTTAGTGCCCCTGATTGTTTTAGCCATCAGCAGCTTTGGTATTCTATTACGGTTCAAGCTTTACCAGCTAGATTTAAGCGTGTCCCGTGTCAGGCTATTCAGCATCCTATAATTAGGATTTGGCAAAGATTTGTTTCTGGGTCGATTTTTGGTCGTCATGAACATGGAGGTGTGACCAAAACTGAAATTGAATTGATAGGGATGGCTCTTAATGTCCAATCCCAACCTTTATTTTATTTAGATATTTCTTCTCTTATCATGAAACATTTTGGTTTAATTATTACTAAAGTGGGACGATTAAAGTCGATTAATGGTCGGGGATTGGTGACTCAGCTTGCTCGGACTCTATTACGAGGAACTTTTGATGAGGATAACCGGGTGCCTATTTCTATGGAAACTGTGTATACTGCTAGTGATTTTCCTGCAGGTTCGTTTTCCGTGAATGATGATAATAAATATTTGTGACACTTTGCTCCGGGTCAATCTCGCCTTCTTCCTGATCCTTCCTTACCAGAGCTATGGCAGAATCCACCGATCGATGACGATATCCCACCGCCTGCCGCACCCAGTTACTTACTTACCGTTACCCCCAGAGCTGCTCCACAGGGTAACCGAGGTCGCGCTACTTTTAAGCAAGGTGAAGGTTCAGGTTCTCGTCAGGCTCCTCAGTTTCAGGCACCTCGTCCGCAGCCTCCTTCTCCGCCCTTTCAGAGGCCATTTGTCCCACCTACAGGTACTTTCTATCCGCCTCCGCCGGGTTATACGGAGATGCTCCATTTGATGAGGTCGATGTATGTCGACCAACAGCGAGCCTATTATCCACATCTCCGACAGCTACAGCAGCAGGGTCAGCTACAGCCGACTGATCATTTACCCTCCTGGTTCGGTTCTGACGGTTCGTTTCGAGGACCTACCGGTCCACCTCCTCTTGGTCAGTCCAACTTCGGGGTGCAGTATGACTATGATCGCAGTGTCAGCTACTATGGACACGACGATGTATATTCCTGCCATGATGCTTCCTTACATGGAGGTAATACTTTTGCTGATGAAATTCGGCATGGTGGGCGAGAATTCGTGGACCTTGTGTCTAGTCTGGAGGATGATTATGACATTGATGGGTATGGGTCTGATTCTTAGTCCCGGTTAGTTGCTGGTTTGGGGGACTTATCCGCTGTACATATTTTGTCGGTACCTTCTCCTACTCTTTTTTTGTCCCTCTCCATTCTTTATTATACCTTTTTGTCCTAAATTCTATATATTAGTTCACAATGGGGACTTTGTGTGATTTGGTTTGGGGGGATGTCTTGTGTGTTTATTTTACTTTTGTTCAAAAAAAAAATCGTTTTTTTTATTTATTTAATTTTTCAATTTTTGTGTGTTTTAAGTATAGAGTCGTGTCGGCAATGATGACATTGCGTTTGTCGCATGTTTTTCCTAGTTCTTTTGCTCTTTCTTGTGAATGGCACTTTTTCCCATTATTTGAGTTTAGTATTTCTTGAATCTTCTCGCCGATTATGTTTTGAATGCCAAATGAGTAAATTGACCTGTTGTCGAGTAAGCTACTTATATTGTGAGACTTAGAGCCTTAAACTGATGACATCCATGATCACTTTCTTATAGGTTGAGAGTAGCACTCCTTATGAGACATGTAACATCAAATTGCATAAGCATGACATTCGTCTCTTAAATACCTGTATGCATTCGGTTTGTGATTGTGACATATGTAGAAGAGGCAATCCCCTTTCTTTTATCTAATTCCCATGAACTTCACATAGCCATAATTTAACCTGTTTTGACCCGTTTATTAACTACATCCCATATTTGCCTACCCTAGTCAAGCTAGTTTGGTTAATTAGACAGAATTGTTTTTTTTGTTTGGATGAAATTTGGTACTATGTCAAGTTGATTGGAGAAGGAAAAAAAATGATAAATGATTGAAAAAAGAAATCATCAATGAAAGAAAAGAAAAGGAAAGGAGATAGTTGAAAAGAAAGAAAAAATAAAAGTGAAACAAGAAAAGGAATGTGTTTTTGCTATGAGAAAAGAATTGATTTCTATATTTTCGTAGTTATTGGTACGAAGTCGGTAATGAAACGACTGAAAATAAGAAGGTGCTTGGTACTATTTGTAATTCCTTTGATTGAAGTTGGTTAAGAATGGAATGAGTTTAGTTTGGTTACGGTTGTACTAGCTTGACTTTTACCTCCACATATCCAAATCGTTTTGCCCCTTCTTACCCGATTACCCTCACTTTATCCATATGTAAGTCCTCAACATGTGTCTTGGTCCGATTGAATGTGTATGTACGGTTGGTAGAGATTGATATCATGTTAGATTGCATGCATGTTCTTATAAGTCGCAGTTAGGTGAGTGTTTTGTCTTTCCGATTTTACATAAACTCACAATATTACCCTTATTTGAGTGCTGAGTGTAAACCGCGAGAAATCTCGACATAGATGGTTATGCAAAATTGAAAATTTGGCATTTGAATATTAATTGGGTCTTGGTTTTTGGAATTCTTATACTCTTCATCTTTGCTTTATAATTTGTTTCTTTAGCTTTGGTGTCATTTGCTTGCGAGAGTTTTAGATTTGATATGGTGCATGTTGACATAGTTTGCTCTGAGCCATTTTTTTTGTGCTATCCTATGTGAGTTTGCTTGGGGACAAACAACGGTTCGGTTTTGGGGGATTTGATGAACGCAGTTCATATGCATATTTATTCTCACTTTATCCTCCGTTTTTACCGATTTCACATGCCTTAAGAATAATTTAGTAGCCTTTTATCCGTAGTTTGTTATGCCGGGTATATGGTTTATGTTTTGACAGAAAACATAGCAAAAGACGGAGTTAAGAGCTACAAATGAAGAAAACAAGAAGGAAAAAAGACAGGAAGGCAGACAACGAAGGCCGAACCGGTCGGTATGATACCGAACCGGTCGGTTTGATCCTGTACCGAGCGGTTTGAAATCAAACCGGTCGGTTTGTATTTGTACCGCTCGGTTTGTTTGTGAACCGAGCGGTTCGCGATGCGGTAGATGGAATTTCCTAATTTCCGAAGAATTCTTATTTCACCCTAATTAGAATCCTACGGGATTATTTTAGACTATATTCTACTTTCCTAATTAAACTCATTGTAATAAGTATAAATACCCTTTTGAGGGCTAGGTTTAGGAACAACTTTTGATTCATTCAAAAACTCTAGTTTTTGTTTTATTATTAGCATCGGAATTCTGAAAGCTTGTAGCGGTACTTTTTAGCTTTTAATTATTATTCAATCTTTCAGTTCTTCATAATCGGTATTTTTCCCTTTTCTCTTATTTACATATTAATCTCAGTTATGCTCAATTATTTTGTCGTTTCATCTTTCATCATGAGTAGCTAATTTATTCTTCTAGGGTTGAAGGGGATCTATGTTAATTGAATTGGGGATGTTAGTTTAATTATTTATTCGATTGATCATTCATATGTTATTGCCTTACTACTTGTTTTATATCGTTGTTCGATTAGTTTGAGACGTTGAACTAGTTGAATGTTTAGGAACCCGAACCTAAGATCGAAAGCCTGGTAAGGGTAGACTTACAAGTAAGTGGGTAGGATAATCTAGTAAGTTGCGAGAGCCCGTCAGAATCTATCCTAAGGTTGACATAAGATCCGAGACGCCGTGTCTTTGCCCTAAATAACTTTGATTGATTGATTGAATGATTAATTAACTTTACCCAATTTAATTGCATAGTGAACCGTAAGACCCTAGATCTCTTTTAATATTGTTAGAACCCTCAATTTATATTACTGCAATAGTTTAGAAAACAAACACAAACAATTCGGAATTGAAATAGTTTAGAATCAATTATAGATAATTTGCAATATGCATTCATCTCTCTGTGGTTCGACCCTTACTTGCTGCTAGCTATTTGTTAGTCGTTAGTTAGGTTTATTTTGATTAAGGTGATACGACTTTAACCTTATCACTAGCATGAGTGTGGGGCGACTAGCATGGCGTATCACTTACAAATCGAAAGAAATTGAAGAAATTCGTCTAAGAGGACCTCCGGGCGAGTCGCACGCCTTACTCCATCAGGTATCAAATATTTTATTTTCAAAAAAAAATCAAAATAAAAAAAACGAAACAAGCAGACAATCCACCATCTTCCTCATCTCTTCATCCCTAATTTCATCCTCCCTCTTTCTTTTCTTATTCCGCAAATCTCCATCCCATTCTTCTTCTTCTTCATCCCCGCCCTAATTGCAACCTTCATACTATAATCCATATTCCAATAATCTGCCTCCACTTATTCCATCATCAATCCCATCTTTAAATCTCTCTTCATCAATTCCACTATCAATCTCATCTCGCATAGTCAGTCTGTGTTGTCGGTGTTTTGCTGGTCATCAGCGCCGCAGCCAGTGGTTAGTCAGGTCGCTGTCTCGAGTTACACGTGGTCCGGTTCTGAGTTCTGTCTCAGGCCGGGTATGTCACTATTCATCACATTCTAACTCTTCTTTTCACTTGACTGTGATTTCTGCTACGAGTTGGGGTTGGGTAATTATTATCGATTTGTGTCAAGTTGGTGTTGGTTGTTGGTCGACAGGGTAGCACTGTTTTGTTCTTGGTCTGGATTTCTGACTGAGCTTCTTAATGTCGGATTGATATTGGGTGTGTTATGGAGTTGCAGCTCTTTGGCTGACATTTAGTGGTGTTCGTTGTGTGGCTTGTAGTGTTTTGGTCACATGTACCGGTATTCTAGTGGCTTTTGGGTTGCCTCGGGTGATTTGTGTCAAGTTGGGGTTAGAGTTAGGTGCTGTGATGGTCAGTTATGGTATGTGTGCTTTAGTCTTGTCCATTACATTGGTTTGTGGTTGGTGTTGAGTCATTTGGTTGGTTCTTCTCTCGAGTTATGGGCGGAGGTGAAGTGAGTTAGTGAATGTGTGAAACGGACGTTCCCACGGTCCTATAGAGATAAATCTGGGAATGCCAGATAATGCCGATGGTTACGAGTTCCGACGAGTCGGTTATTGATGTTCAAGGTTCTTCTCCTTGTTTATTGTCTTTATTTTTGTCCTTTATCTCACATTAAGGACAACGCTCGGAATAAGGGTATCTTCAATGGTAAGACTTACCAAAGTCTTAAGACTCTGCCACCTCAGCTTTCCACTCATTTTTAATATTTATTTATTCCTCAAACTCACCTCAGATTTTACACAGTCAGACTCTGCTCAGACTCACTTTACCCTTTGTTGGTTAAAAAGTTAATTAATTTGGTTTATTTTGTGATTAAACAATACAATTTACTTGTTTGGTACAAATTATTATTACTTCACTATTTAGTTTTATTAAAAAAATTAACTTTTTTATTTTATTTTCGTGTGATCTACAAAAAGACGGGTAGACGATCTTTTGGATTTCGCTCATATTATAGATCCGGATAATTTACGATATTTTAATTATGCTTTACTTATACTCCCCCGGTCATTATTTTTCGCCCCGTTCATGAATATTTGTGATGAGTATCTTAATGCAATGGGGCAAAAAATAGTGAACGGAGGGATTATTAATTAACGATATTTTAATAATTATTTTTTCGTACATGGTCTTAGCTATATTGATTTAGGTTTACATATGATATAAAATAACATACACGACAAATTAATAAGTAGTCTATCATTAAAATTTAAAATATTAGATGACTAATTTAAAAATGAAAATATCATCTAACTAGCGCCCCCTCCGAAACGAGTCTAAATGTGTTCCACCAAGTCGTGTTGGAGTTGATGATGTCTTGATCGGTTGCGAAGTCGTGTATGATTCTCGAAGAATCTATCCCGATTAGCGTAATAATTGGAAGTATACCAGTTTGAAATTCAGGTATTGATCGTGAATTATCACTGTAGGGTTACAACCCTTAAACCCAAGGACCTGTTACGAGTATTAACCAAAAAGACAAAAGTAGAGGGATAACAATTATACCTTATTTGCAGCGGAACAGCGTATTAATAAGAAGTATAATAAACCCAGAAATATCTATAATCTTCACGGACAGAATAAATAATCTTCACGGACAGAATAAATAATCTTCCACGGACAGAATAAATAATTCCCACGGACAGAATAAAGCACCCCAAACGTGATGCCTCCTTTGGTATCCACACGGGTACGGAACTGCGACGTATATGCTAGTATAAAGGTACGTGAGACCGTCTCACAACTTCTTTCTATATCTCTTTTATAACTCTTTATAAGAAGAATACTCTGTATATATATTATGAGTCAATACTCTTAATTCCATATTATGGTTCATCATATGAACCTCCTTATATAGGAGATGAGAAGGTAGAAGTAGGTTATTCTCATAACTCTAATTACCATAATTAGATTATTAGTGTAACTCTAATTACCATAACCCTACAACGCAGCTGGGTCCGTATTACTATTGACCCGATATATTTAATATACCGTTATATATATTAATAATATCTCGTACACATTGTGTGTGACCCAATGGGCCCACTTAAGACTACCAGACACGTAACCTATTTACATGTCAACCCGACATCGACCTCTAGCAAGGCATATCGGATACGTAGACTTAAGCGGGTTAATCCGTAGGACAGTGGACATAATTCTCTAAGTCTCCCACTTGTACATGTCCTCTCAATAACGGCTTTAAGTCTCTTTGCTACTATTGTCTCCAATTGAGAATGAGGTAAGAAAAAGTGTCATCCTCACATATCTCAATCTTTTACTCGAATCTTTGAGTTGACTTGTTAAAAGAGCAGATAAATGACAATCATCCTATCTGAGCGCGACCATGCATTTGTACAAGTCACACTCTTCGAGTGGCCAAGAAACAATAAATTCCTTTCAATAAAGGAAGAGCAAATCCCCTCTTGTCTAACCACATACTATCACATGTTCCATGCATGCCCAATAATCATCCATAGCCCCCTTTCACAGCTGACGAGGAATAGTATCAAAGCATACACATCACATGTACAGAATAGTCAAAGACTCAGGTCTAAAGACCGTACAAGTTAATAACTTGCAAAGAACTTTACTGACACTAAGCGAAATCTTAGTAAAATACTTTTCGGTGGGTCTGTCTAATGCATATTCTTAACATACACCTGTGTGCCTGGTTTAGTATCTCAATACCTATGACTCAAAGAACTTAGTCATCAACCAACTCACACACCATTCATTTAAGGCTATTCAAATGTCCCAACACAATACCCTGACAAGAGACAAAATAATTACATCATCCAAATAGAGTTCCAAGACTAAGTCACGTACTTAGTGATCTATTTCATCAATGTAAATTTTTTAGGGACCAAACTCGGTTACATTAACCAAATGACAATATGTCATACACATATCAATTATCGAAATAACTCCCACTAAACCAAACACCTCTAAAAGTACTAAGACCACTCGCCCATGCGTCTTATACCGATCATAACTAGTATGATCTTTATGTAGAGGAGGTTTCGGGACATACAACATTTGTATCGGTTATTTACAAGCATTTGACCAATCTACCTTCTCTCAATTAAGGCAAACTGTTAGTTTCATAAGCAACAATTGCTTCATAAACTTTAAAGTTGAGTGTGTGCTTGATTCATAATCAAACGTCTATTTGCTTCAAAAGCAATAGAACACTAAATTTAGTTATAATATTAGTCATAAGGTTGTCCTTTGGAACCGTTCTAACACACAACTTCTTATCCAAAACAAAATCTATTGAGATTACAATCTCATGTCATCTTTGTCTATTTGGAAATATGAATCGTTGTAACTTGTTTACAACAATTCGCTTATCACATCATACGCATCTCTTAAATAATTCCCCTTTTGCTTCTTAAGCGCAAAGGAACAATTCTTAGATAGCATTCTAGTCACACTCACCGGATTAGTATCTGCTCGTCACACGAGCACATAATAAACACATTTCTTGCAAAGTCTCATAGACTAAAGCAATCAAATACCGTTTAGTTAGAGAAGTATGTCACTTACATACCAAATCATAACGATAAATGCACTCCCACTAGCCTCTTGTACACACTTTGTCTCTCTTCGTCTCAAAGGAAAACAAACATCTTTGAATTACCACATGGAGAATGAAGATACTTGCTATATGCTCCAATCAAATCGAAATATTCACATTTGCCTAGCAATTTTAATAATATGAAATTTATACGATGTGTCGCACACACATCATATTGCATCCCTTCCAAGAAATGTATTTCATATATATATATATAGGGGGGATTAAGGGAGTTGTAACTCTTGGAGAGTTGCTTAGTGTTGATTCCCTCCATCCATTCATCCTAAGATGGATGGTGGATGGAGGGGTTCAATTATTAATAAAAAAAGGACTGACATGCTGCAGCAATCAGCCATCAACCATCACTAATCACTTCATTACTTCCCTCCTCTACTCTCTCTCCCGCCTATTACCCTTCCCATCTCCTTTTCAATTCATTTCCCTAATTCAATTCATCTATCTCTAACAAAACCCCATCAAATAAGCTCCATTAATAACTTCGACCATACTCCGTCAACAACTCCGATCATACTCCGTTTTTAACACAACATGACGGATAATTATACCAAGGTATGTTTATGCATAAACTTTGATCATCTTTATTTTTTTGAGCTTCTTCTTCATCTTCATCGTCATCTTCGATCATCTTCATCTTCATCTTCTTCAAGCTTCTTTTTATTTTTCATACCTTTTTTTTTATATTTATAAAATTATTCATCTTCATTATCCAAAAAAAAAGAACAACTTCATCTTTAAGATGAAGTTTGAAGATGAAGTTGTTCTTTTTTTGTGGGATGAATGGAGCTTGAAGATGAAGATGAAGATGAAGATGAAGATGAACAAGTCATTTAGTGCGTAATGTTCTTGCAGAATTGCAAAGTCGCACACTTTCAGTTCTATAGTCACACTCATTGTGCTGTATAGTCACACTCATTATGTTGTAGAATCACACTCATTGTAGTCACATATTCAGTTGTATAGTCATACACATTATGCTGTATAGTCACACTTGCTATGCTGTAGAATCATGCGCCTGTAGAATACCTTGGGATTAAGGTATCATTCGTTGAATCATCTTCATCTTCATGTTTGTTTTATTTTTCATACCTTCTTTTTTTTGGTATTTATAAAATTATTCATCTTCATTATCCAAAAAAAATGAAGGTTGAATATGGATGAATGGATGTTGAATATTTAATGAATGGTTAGATATTTTCATTTTTTTAAAGTCATAGTCGTCCATTCATCCATATTCAACCTTCATTTTTTTTGTGTATAATGAAAATGAATAATTTTATAAATACAAAAAAAAAAGGTATGAAAAATAAAACAAACATGAAGATGAAGATGATTAAACGCATGATACCCTAATTCCATGGTATTCTACAGTTGCATTATTCTACAACATAATGAGTGTGACTATAGAACATAATGAGTGTGACTATACAACTGAAAGTGTGTGACTATACAACTTAAAGTGGGTGACGCTAAGAGCTATGTACCAGTGATTAGTGAATGGGTGACACAAATTCTTGCAGTGATTAGTGTATGTAATCATCTTTGCTAATGATGATTGAAGTATAAATAAGTACGAGTATAATTTAGTTGTATAGTCACAGAGATTATGTTGTATAGTCACACAGTTGAAGTTGTATAGTCATACTCGTTATGTTGTAGGATCACAGTCATTATGTTGTAGGATCACACCGTTTATGTTGTATAGTCACACAGTTAAAGTTGTATAGTCACACTCATTATGTTGTACAATCATGCAGTTGTACAGTCATTGTAGTTACATATTCAGTTGTGTTGTGTGATTTAGATTGATTGTGTGTTTTGTTGTAGCGAAATGGTTGGTGGAAAGAGGAATGTTGATAAAAGGGGCGGTGGGAAGAAGAAGGTCGTGGAAGATACAGCGACCGACCACGTAATTGGACAATGTATTGTTGCGCACGTACCGGAGACCATCGTTAAACTCTTGAGTATTTATATAAACTCTTGAGTATTTATATGGGATAAAATGTTTGCTTTAGGATGAACGTACTATATGTAAAGGATGTTTGGTGGGTTAGAATGTTTTTATGTTCGACGTACTATAGGTAAAGGATGAACTTTTTCTAATGTAAATATATTTTCATCGCTATTTTCTGGTTTCATAATAAATCACGCAAGGTATATAGCAAAATCACTTATCCTTTCACCTTTAAAACCATGCAGCTGTTTGTATAGTCACATTCGCCTTGCTGTGTAGTCACACTCGCTATGTTGTATAGTCACACTGCTAATATTGTATAATCGGAACAAATTTTGGTTTTTCATTTTGTATAGTCACACTCGTCATGCAGTAGAATCACACTCATTATGTTGTAGAATCACACTCATTTTGTGCGTAATGTCAAACGTCAACATAATGAGTGTGACTATACAACATAATGAGTGTGACTATACAACTAAAAGTGTGTGACCTTGCAATTCTGCAAAAACATTACACACAAAATGAGTTGTTCTTTTTTTTAATTAAAATGTTTTTACAGTCAATCAAAATAATATTTCTAACTGGAACATATATTAATTAGAATGTTTTTTTGTTGGATGGATGAAGTTGGAAGATGAAGTTGTTCTTTTTTTGGATAAACGAATATTAAAGATGAAGAAATTCTTTTTTTTTGTTGGATGAATCGAAGTCGCTAATTTTACGTCTAACAGTCACCTGTTGTAATATTTGTGATAGGAAAGTAGAACGTTTCAGTAATATTTGAAATTTTAAAAGCGTTTTACAAACAAGAAATCAACTATAGAAGAAACCAACATGAATGGAGGTTGGATATTTAATGAATGTTTAAATACTTTTGTATGTGATTAATAGTTTCATTTTTTTGAATGTCGTTACTGAGGTCACAGTCGTCCATTCATCCATATTCAACTTTTTTTTTGGATAATGAAGATGAATAATGTTATAAATACCCAAAAAAGAAGGTAGGAAAAAAAACAATCATGAAGATGAAGATGATTAAACGAATGATACCTTAATCCAAGGTATTCTACAGCTGCGTGATTCTACCACACAGCGAGTGTGACTATACAACATGGTGAGTGTGACTATACAACTGAATATGTGACTACAATGAGTGTACAGCTGCGTGATTCTACAACATAATGAGTGTGACTATGCAACCTAATGAGTGTGACTATACATCTGAAAGTGTGTGACCTTGCAATTCTGTAAGAACATTACGCATGATGAAGATGATGATAGGATGAAGATGAAGATGTTCTACAAACTTCCATCATTCATCAAACTTGAAGATGAAGATGTTCTTATTTTTTGTTGGATGAATGAAACTTGAGATGAAGAAACTTTTTTTTTGTTGAATGAATAAATTTTGAAGATGGGGATGTTTTTTTTGTTGAATGAATGAATGGATCTTGAGGATGATGATGCTTTTTTTTGTTTTGATAGATGGAGATGAAGATGAGAGAGTATCAAATGGTAAGGAGGGAGAATAAAGAAGTGAGTTTGATTGAGGAGAGGGTTCTTCCCTCTCTCCACTGCTGCGAAGTGTGATTGAGGGAAGGGTTGCTTCCCTCTCTCCACTGCTGCTGTGTCAGTGTACTATTTTTTTCTTCTTTTTTTTTAACACATCATCCATCTAAGCCATCCATTCAAACCAAATCAAGGGCCAAAAACACAACTTCCCAACTTCCCAATTTTCACCAAACTCCCTTGATCCCTTTTCTATATATATATATACACACACACACACACATATCCAAAACTCATCATAATGAGTGATGACATTCAAAATGCTAAATTAATCTTGTTCCGGTTATTGGAATCAATTAACCCGACGTGGAATTCGGGTTGAATCGTTTGGTGTTGCTCTGAATGTTCACTGATCAATCTTGACACTCTCCTTCCTCCTACTACTTCAGTCGGACCTTCCCGGCGGATTGGGCAGGCTCCCTTCACAGAGAACGCACAGGGCCTCGGAGGTTGTCCGAGGAAACCCTCTCCGATGCCTAAGTTAGTCCGTGAATGCCTTAAGAAACCCAGCTCGTGAGGAACTGGGCGGCAATTTTAGAGTAAGAGTTCTAGAGAGAGAAAATCCAACCCCTTTCTTGTGGGAAATGGAAGGGTATTTATACCTTCCCACAAGAGAAGGAAATAGAAGGAGAATGGGTGGATGAGGAGGTGACAAGTGGCATCTTCTCATCCACCCACTCTCAATTACCTTAGGTAGAATGACGAGAGGGTCCCTGGGGATCCCTGCCCTGTCCGCGGAGATGTCCCTAGGGGGCAGGCGGGTTTTGAACTGTGAGTGCTAGGCTCTAGCAGGCCGCGTCACCCTGCTGGCCCAGGGGTCGGCTGCTTTCCTTAGCACTTCCCACTTTTATGTGCTTTACCTTGACCGTTTGCAAGGTCGGTTTCTGGGCTTAATGGGCAATCCTCTGGGAGCCTGCCTGGCGGGCTATTAGTGTCAGGCTGCCGACCCCCATCAATTAGCCCTCGCTAGCCGGGGGGAGGGAAGTAATTCTCCCCTCCGGCTGGCGACTCTTGCTTGGAGGGAGGTTGACTTATTTTCACTTTTCCTGCAACATTTAATGCTTTGAACCTTCCCGAGGAATGAAGCACAGTTTGTGTCAGATATGCAAAGAGTTGTGGGGTTTCTTGCAATGATTATACTTCTTGGCTTGATGGATTTTTGGGAACCGTGAAGAGTTCGCGATTGGTGGCTTTCCCTTCCAGGGTGGTTGGTGTGGACATGACGTAGGTCCACCCCGACGCGGCCACGCGCGGGTTTGGGTAGGCGAATGCATCTCGTGGTGAGATTGTTCTCGGGTTCAAAATTTAAGTCAAAATGGAGTCGCCACCGAATTTTGTGGTTATTCGGAACCATACGAGCCCACTCTATGTCGTCATGGGCTATACACAAAGTAAGCCCACTTCGATTTCAGAGTTCATGGGGCTCGTCCCTTTGCATTATTATACCGATACCGTTTACACCGGCTTTCGTATATAAAATGACTCTCGTGCGCCAACGGTTTCGGGCATCCGGAAACCGAGGTTCTGAGTAAGGGGTGAGGGTACGTGTTGGGAAGCCCACTAAGGACACCCAACCCCGCCCGCACATGGCGGCCTCTACTAAGACACCGTTCGTGTTCGTGTACGCGCGCTAGTAAAATGATAAAATGATATGCAAACAACGTTTTCGGGCTAAGCATGTGAATTATATATGAATTACGTCATTTAATGCATCTAATTATGGTCGAAGTGATTTAGCATGCGAGGTTCATTTATAAAGCGATAAGCAAGTAAATAAACGAGACTCGAAAATAAGTAACGTACAAGTTACACGGGCGGAAATACAACCCGGAATTCACAATACAACGATTATTATAACGATTAAATGAAATAACAAACTAAAATAAGAAGAGCGATAAATAAAATACACGACTCGACAAAGACCCGTGTATAATAAATATACCCTAGATCGTGAATTAGTTAGACGGACGAACCTTAATTAATAACGCATTATATTGCATATTAATCAAAGGACGGAGGTTCGGGACCTAGGCGTGAATCTAACCCGATCTCGAACCTCGATGTCTTGTCCCGACTTATCACCTCGAAAAATGGAGTCTAAATTAATTATGTGTCGGATACGACTAAAGAGTCGTCGACATAAAATTAATAGTGCTAGACCGTCGATCAAAATCGTTTTGAGCGTCGTGATGTGCATGAGTTTTAGAAAAATGGGTTCACGTGATGGCCTTTACACGCGTTGACTAAAAGTCGTAAAAAAAAGACGAGTCTCAAAATATGGACGTATGTCGCGAAAGTCGCATATTAATGTAAGGACCGAAAAGGGTAGAAAGTCGAGAAAATGAGAAACGGAGCTCGGCCAAACAGGCCTCCCCGCGAGTCGCCTGACCGGCCGCGCGACTCGCATGGGGGTCTGGTCGGGTATTTTTTATTTGTCGAAAAAATCGTCAATTTTATAATCGCGTGCCAATGTGGGTCAATTTACTCGATTTATGTTTTTGCTAGATTAGGAATTTTGAATTAGTGACGAGATTGTATCCCTCTACGTCACGACATCGAAATTAATCCTTCCGGATTATGTGATGTCGGTTTTCGTGTCAACGGGTTTCGTACTAATTGAAATGGGATCAAATGCGTTCAACTATGACCGATTGCAATCAAGTCACGCCCTTGAGAACATTGGGGCGGGGCTCCTCGAAAGGGCTCCACCTCCGTCGTTACTCGTAAAGGGATTAGACGGATTTTAGGCGATCATCATAGTCAAACGTATTTGAAACCGAATTTT
Source organism: Agrostemma githago (assembly GCA_958450325.1). Lineage (NCBI taxonomy): Eukaryota > Viridiplantae > Streptophyta > Magnoliopsida > Caryophyllales > Caryophyllaceae > Agrostemma > Agrostemma githago. The sequence goes on from OY288242.1 coordinate 10,847,459, forward strand.
AGTATTAATATATATATATATATACATACATATATATATATATATATATATAATGTTAGTAACGAAAAGATAAAGTTAGTATACGAGAAATAAAAATGTTAGTGTTATGTTAAAGTTAGTGTTACGATACTAGTATAGTTATAATATAAATAATGCGAAAATGTAAATAGAAACGAAGTAATAAGGATCGAAATGGGGTTTAGGACACCCTCAACATACATGCTTGGTATAGGCCTCGGAAATAGACTCGTAAATAGCGACGGAACGCCGGAGTATCGAGGATGAACGTGAGTTATGATGTGTATATGTGTGTGTGTGTGCCGCCGGTTTTTGAGAGCAAAATGGCTTGGTTTTTTGTATTGTTTTGCTTGGGGTTGTTTAGGTAGATTAGGGTAGAAGATGTAGGGTGAATGAGGTTTGCAAAGGCTCTCCTTAAGCTCTTCAAAACTGAAAAAATGAATAGGGTTAGGGGTGTATTTATAGAGTGAGTGAGTTGGGTGAGTTGAGTTAATTTAGGAAGGGTTTACTTTTGATTTGATTTGCTTTTTGAATTCTGATTTGGGCGCCAGTTTCTAGAAGGTGAATTGGGCTGATTTGTGTGACGGGTTCGTCCTTGACCGGGTTTTGACCCGGTCGCTAAAAGACGGGATTTATTTTTGGTGTCGGTTTTGGCCCAAATTAGTCTTATTTTGCTCGGAACGACCTACTGGGCCTGAATTTGAGGTCTGTTTTGTGAGATTATTACTCCGCTAGAAGTCCAGGTCGGATATTATTGATTCCGAGCCCAAATCCGAGTATACCAAGTCACGTTTGCGTCCGATCATCATCGGGTGTTTATCGGAGACTACCATAGACACCTGGCAGTCAAAATGCGGGTGTCTACAGAGCCCCCACTCTGACTGAGGCTTGGACAAGGCGAAAGTCAGAGTAGCTACCAGGCCAATCGCAGATTACGACCTGGCAACTTTCCGGTCGGGTCGTTTATAGTCCGGTAGATTTGCGTGAAGGGCTCGCCAGCCATAAACGGAGGATCATACCTGTCCTGATGATGGTAGCTCCGTGGGGAGTCAAAATCGCCTTTGGGGATGTAGGTGTACCCGTATGCTGACACATCCTGCCTTGGATGTAGCATCTCGGAGGAATCACCGACTTATGCTGGGGGGATAAAATAGCTCTGCGGAGACTTGCTTCTGAAGTCTGGAGTGTACCTGTATGCTGACACATAACAATTTGCATGTAACACATAGGCAAAACACTGACTCGCGCTGGGGAGGAAAGATACCGAATTTTTTGAAAATGCCACAATTTTTGAAAAGAATGTTATCACAATTTTTGTCAAAGAAAATTTTAGGAAATTTTTAGGAAAGCTCGGGACAACTTGATTCCTATTCTGGGTTTCTTGTTTGAAATCAGGCCTGCGCGAGTATATGGCCCAGGTCTGCTGAGGAGGCATGGTAGTTAGGGTTACAGGTGGGGTTTCCTATTATAAATATAGGTCTCCCTGCTTCAGTTTTTTTTGCATCCTAACTCAAATTCTCTTTTATACTTCTCAAAATCTTTTAGACTTTCAAGAAAGTTAGAAACTTCATGGGTATCGATCACTTGACCGCCATGCTTCTTGCCTGGTCCCAATACTTTCGGGACGAGGAAAAGATTCGGCTGACCCAGATGGGAATTGTCAGTCTGTTTCCCCTCCAACGACTGATAATTGACCCACATTTCTTGGACGCCTGTCTGTCGTTTTGGGATACTACCCATCACGTCTTCGCGTTCCCGCGGGGAGAGATATGCCCTCTTCCCGAGGAAGTTGCAGCCATAGGTGGTTGGGGCCCAGCTGTTCAGCCTGCTACTCCCTCGTTCTACCCGGACCCGAGAAGGAGGCTAAGGGAATTCTTAGGTCTGTCTCATGCCGAGACGGATCGGATGGTGCGGGGAGATACTGTTTCCCTATTCGACCTGGCCGACAAGTTTATGAATAGCCGGGATGTGAGGGCCACCCCTGCTCACAGACGTAGGGCGTTCGCCTTTTGCATGCTGCACTGTTATGTCTTTGAAGGGCTGATGGAACTTGACTCGTGTAGGGGTCAAATTAGGTTGATTGGAGTGGTTGATCAGATGGAGACTGGTCATAGCCCTGCTTGGCTAGCCACTGGGGAGATTATCATTGGTCTGGATGCCAGGCGACTTGACCCGACCCGACCACTGACAGGGAGTACCCGTATTTTGCAGGTATACATCTCGCGCGTTTTTTTTTATTTGCGAAATCCTTGAAGTTCGTAAGTTACCCGATCGAGTGGCCTCTGGCGAACCCTTCTGTTGCTTATAAAATTCGCGTACTCTTTTCAGATATGGCTGTCGGAGCGGCTATCAATCATAGAGCCCCCTCCGAGTATTTCCAACTATCGGAGCAGTCAGATTAGCTCCCGAAGGCGGCGGATAAGCTCGAGTCATCTAATAAACCGAGCTTACTGGGATGAGGAGCTGGTGTTCCACGGGGGTCCCTTCATGAGGTGGACCGTCGCTTGGTGGTTTCTTTCTAAGCTGACGGGGCTGGCCAAGAGAGACCAAGCTCGCTATTTGGTGATTCTGTCCCTTGACTGGACAGTTCACATTTACCCGGAGCGCATCCTGAGGCAGTTCGGTTCGTCTCAGCGCATTCCTGAGACTGAAGCCATTATCAGCGTCTCGCTCCAACTGACGGACGCTATGTGCGACACCTGGTTGCAAAGATGGTTCACTCGTCCCACATGGACTATACCCAGCCCTTGCCAATCCGCTTGGGTTTCAAGGGCTTACTAGAAATGGACTTCCGAGGAGTCCGAGGAAGCTCGCAAGGCCTTGAAGCTTGATGAGGCCTTTGAACTGGCTCGCCGCGAGACGGCGAAGGATAACAGGGATCTCTTCGTTGGGGGAGATATTCCTGAAGCTGTAGCCCGGGAAGAATCGGGTCTTAAGTCACAAACTAAGACTCGATCTAAGGAGGTCGGTTCTAGCAGCAAACGGGGGCGGCCAAGCCCCCAGACTGATTTGGAGAGACGCCTTGGGCCCAGGCTGGCGGCCCGGGACCGACTAGGTCCGCGTGACCGGCTTCCTGAGGCCGTGAGGGCCCGACTTGGGCCTATCGAGATGATGGATCGGGCTCAAACGGGCGAGCCCGAGCCAGAGAGGTTCCCGTGGTGATTCGGGAACGCTCCCCTCCGCGTCGTCGCCAGTGGACGGCTAAGGAGGCCAAGGACAAGGGGAAGGGCAAGATGCCCTGAATGCCGAGTCCTTCAGCGTTATTACTATTTAAGTATTATTACTAATTTTGGTCGTGTGTTTTTTTCTATGTATTTTTTTTGAATTCCTGCATTTTGTAATTTCCCGAGTTTATCGGGTTTTTTTTTGAATTAATAATAAAAAAAAAGTTTATTATTAAACCGTTCCTGTCTTTTCTCGATTGCATTGGTTGTGCCCTTTTGAGGGGCTGCCTACGTATCCGCAATTAGCAGAATCAAAGCAAACGTAGTTCAAGCTTAGTAAAATTTGCAATCTCGAATTTCACCAAGACTATTAGTTCAAGATGTTTGCGACAGTAGAATAAGTATTTCCAGCTCATTGACTTGCTTTTTCGTAAAAAAAAGATTTTGATAAATTTGGCTAATGACATTGAGAAATGGCTAAGGGTAGTAGCGCTTCAGCTGGTCCAGGTTGGTCGGGTTGACGAACTCATTCCCGTCCAGGTCCGTCAGCATCACTGCTCCTCCTGACAGTATTTTCTTTACCAGATACGGCCCAGCCCAGTTGGGTTTGAATTTTCCCCTTGGGTCAACCGGTAGTAAAGCTCGAATAGACTTAAGGACTAGATCCCTTTCTTTAATGTTTCTGGGCCTTACCCTCTTGTTGAAGGCCCGTTGGATCCTCTTCTGGTAGATTTGGATATTGTTGAGGGCACGATTTCGACGTTCATCTAGTAGAACCAACGAGTCATACCGCGCTCGAACCCAGTCAGCCTCGGGTACTTGGCTTTCTAGCAGAATTCTAAGGGACGGTACCTCCAACTCGACGGGCTGGACTGCTTCCATCCCATAGGTTAGGTAATACGGTGTTGCCCCGGTTGCGGTGCGAATTGACGTCCGATACCCCCATAGGGCGAAAGGTATTTTGTCGGGCCAATCCCGGTAATTATCAGCCATCTTTTTGAGTATGGTGACAATTGTTTTATTGGCCGCCTCCACTGCTCCATTTGTCTGGGGACGGTAGGGCGAGGACGTGTGCCTTTGAATTTTATATTTAGCCAGCAAGGCTGCGGTCTCAGCTTGGAAATGAGTTCCGTGATCACTGATGAACTCATAAGGAATCCCGTATCGGCATATTATCTTGTTCTGGATGAACTTGGCGACATGCTTAGCATTGAGAATGCGATACGACTCAGCTTCGACCCATTTGGTGAAATAGTCGATAGCTACTAAAATAAAGCAGTGCCCACCAGTACCAGAGGGATTTATTTTCCCGATTATGTCGATACCCCATGTTGAGAACGGCCAGGGTGACGTCATGGTATAGAGTAAAGATGACGGCATATGTTGCACATTGCCGAAGATTTGACAGTTATGATAATGTTTGACATATAACTGGCAGTCAACTTCCATAGTATTCCAATAATACCCGAGCCTCGTGATTTTTCGGACCAACATGTGAGCATTCATATGTGGGCCGTTTTCACCATCATGTATTTCGGCCATTACTTTCTCGGCCTTATATTTATCAACACAAAGGAGAAGAGCCCCTTGTGCTGTCTTTTTGTACAGTTGTCCGTCATCGGTACAGATGAACTGAGTGGCTAGCCTTCGTAAGGCTTTCTTGGCTCGACCTTCCGTCCCGGGAGGATATTCTCCGTTTGTCAGGTACTTTAACACAGCCTGGTACCATGGTTCGGGATCAGTTATCTTAATGTCTTCAATATCGTGAATATATGCCGGCTCGGACCGTCTTTCGACGCAAATTGGCATACTGGTCACGTGGTCGGGAATATTTAATAGAGATGCCAATTTCGAAAGTGCATCCGCAAACTGATTTTCTTCCCGAGGTAGGTATATGTATTCTACCTTCTGGAATTGTTTCTCGAGATCCCTTACTCGTGCCTGGTAGGCCACGAGATTAGCATTCCGAGTTTTCCATTTTTGCAGTGTTGGTTAATGACTAAGGATGAGTCACCATGTACCCGGAGATTTGTGATCCCCAGATTGGCGGCGGCTTGTAGCCCGTAAATGCATGCTTCGTATTCTGCTGCATTATTGGTAACATCGAAGTCCAGTTTGATGGAGACGGGAGTATGCTCCCCTCTTGGTGAGATTAGGAGGATCCCGACTCCGAACCCTCGAAAATTAGATGCTCCATCGAAGTATAAATCCCACGTTTCGGCATCGGTATGGAAAATATCTTCGTCTGGGAAGGACCAGGTGTCGGTGTGTCCTTCTTCGGTTACCGGGCTGTCAGCGAGGAATTCAGCTACCACCCGTCCCTTAATGGCCTTTAATGGCACAAATTTCAGGTCGAATTCTGCCAACATTAGAGTCCATCTAGAAATTCGGCCATTGAGGATGGGTTTTTCGAAGAGGTATTTGATGGGGTCCATCCTGGATAACACATGGACCTCGTAGCTGAGCATATAGTGCCGGAGCTTCTTGGTGGCCCAGACTAAGGCCAAACACGTCTTTTCGAGCATGGTATATTTGCACTCATACTCTAAAAACTTCTTGCTGATGTAATAGATGGCTCTTTCTTCGGAGTCAACCGTCTGAGTCAGCATAGCCCCCATGGCTGTCTCGGTCGTTGTTAGGTATAACGACAGAGGCAAACCGGGCTGAGGCGGCATTAAGACTGGCGGAGCAGACAGAATTTCCTTGATTTTGTCGAAAGCAGCTTGGCACTTGTCGTCCCATAGTATTCGTTCCCTTATTTTCAGTTTCTTGAAAATTGGTTCATATACCATGGTTAGTTTGGAAATGAATCGACTAATGTACTGGACTTTCCCGAGGAATCCCCTTATTTCTTTTTCGGTTTTAGGAGCTTGCATTTCGGTAATGGCTTTGATTTTAGCTGGGTCGACCTCGATACCTCGTTGGCTAACGATATGACCCAGTAATTTGCCTGATGTTACCCCAAAACTGCACTTTTGAGGGTTTAGCCTCATGTTGTATTTGCGCAATCGGGTGAAGAATTTTCTTAGGGCGGTGATGTGACCGTCCCGTTCTTTGGATTTGACGATCATGTCGTCCACATAGACTTCTACCTCTTTATGCATCATGTCGTGTAATAAAGTGGTAGCGGTCCTTTGGTATGTGGCTCCGGCATTAATGAGACCAAATGGCATGATGGTATAGCAGTAAGTACCCCAAGGTGTGGTGAAGGTAGTCTTACTCATATCTTCTTCCGCCATCTTGATTTGATTATATCCGGCATACCCGTCCATGAATGATAGAAGGGCATGATCGGCCGTGTTATCCACCAGTATATCGATGTGTGGTAACGAAAAATCATCCTTCGGGCTTGCTTTGTTAAGATCCCGAAAATCTACGCATACCCGCACCTTACCGTCCTTTTTAGGAACCGGCACGATGTTTGCCACCCAGTCCGGATACTCGGACACTTGTATGAAGCCGGCTTTGAACTGTTTATCGACTTATTCTTTCACCTTGAGAGACCACTCGGGCCTCATTCGACGAAGCTTCTGCTTGACCGGTTTGCACACGTCTTTGATAGGTATGCGGTGCTCAGCTATTTCCCGGTCTATCCCCGACATGTCCTTATAGGAACATGCGAAAACATCTTTGAATTCTTGGAGGAGGTTTATGAATTGTTGTTTCTCCTCGGGATCTAAGGATAACCCTATCTTAAGTGTCTGGGGCTCTAAGGTTTCTTAAGTGTCTGGGGCTCTAAGGTTGTTCCCACGTTTATGGACTCGGTCTCTTCGATTACCGAATTCCGGGATTTCCTTTGCTCTAGTTGCTCGATCAGATGTGGAGGTAAGGGTACCTGTTCGTCGGATTTCTCAATGTCATAGCATAAAACATTTTTGAAAGCAGAATTTAAAAGAGACGAGTCGTAAGCAGAACGGTTGTTATTATTGATTGAAAATTTGGAAAACAGCTCAAAGAGAGCAGCCATCTGATCATTGGTCAGTGGCGGAATTGGCAAGGCACTCGGGACAGACCCCGAAGTGCCAGCAGCAGGAATGATAGAAGGGAGAGGGGTTACAGGAGTGACTCTAGCACCGACTTCCCTAGACTCGACCTCAGACTCTGACTCAGACTCGGACTCAGACTCGGACTCAGACTCGGACTCAGACTCAGGCATGTCTCCCTCTCTGGTGACCAGCTTGTAGTTCTTTTCTTGACTGTCAGTCCACTTGACAGTCTTCCTCCAGGCCCTGTTTCCCGTCTCGGAATCAACATCCGAGATCAGCTTGGTCGGGTCAAACCTGTTGCTGCGGAGAATCAGGTTGACCAGGTCTTCTTTTGGGGTTGGGACTATGGTGTCTTCCCCGAAGAGCAGCCCCAGCGCGGGCTCAGCATCATTAGCTTCATCAAACTGGATGAGGGCAAACACATCATCCGGGATGTAGTTGCAGTCCCGGGCCGAGTGGGTCCCGAGGTGCGTAGCATTGGGTTGGTACAGTCCAACCTGGATAGCTCCAAACACGGGTGTGACAAAGTAGTCGGCCAACCGTGGGCTGTAAGGGCTCAAGTGGATACCCTTCATGATGTTGCAGGCTTTTTCGATTCCTGCTCGGACAACGTTGCCCGGAGTGGCGGCATAGCCAAGGCCGAAGTAAGAGTCTTCGTCCTTAAGGACCTCGATGATCTTCCCAGCTGGAAGGTCGGGTCGAGAGGTAGCCCCTGGAAGGTATCCTAGGTTTTGGAGCATCGTGTCAATGCTCGTGGTGAAGTAAGGTCTAAAAAGGTACTCCTCTTCGATCATCCCCACAAAGTCGAACCCCCAGAGGTCCGTGCGGCCCGTGGCGTTACAGCTAGCCACGGTCATTGGGGTTGCCTCTAAGGTAATAACATCGTTGAGCAGAGGCATTTTGATCTTTCGGTGGAGGGTGGAGGATACCGCCTTGACCGCGTGGATCCACGTCCTTCCTAGGAGCAAGTTGAATGACGAGGTGACATCAATCACCTGAAATTCGAGCTCTTTCTCTATCGGGCCCGTTATGATGGTCAGTTTTATGGCCCCAGATACCGTCTTTGGGCTCCAATCGAAGGCTTGGATGGTCTGAGCGGTCGGGATACAGTCAGCCTCGGTAATGCCGAGGGCTTTGGCGGTCCTCAGAGGAAGGACATTTACAGCGGACCCGTCATCAACCAAGGTCATAGGGAGGTATTTCACTCGACAAATCACCGTGATGTAAAGGGCCAGATTGTGGGAGGCCCCAAATGGTGGCAAGTCGGCTTCAGAGAAAGTGATCATTGGCCCTCCTTCCTTGGCCTTACCCTTTAGGTGGGGTAGGATTGTGGCTACCATTTCAGCAGGGGTAGCCAAAGAGTCGATCTTGACTTGATCGAGAGCCTTTGTAAGTGCTTCTCGATGTTCTTGTGAGCTGACTAAGAGTTGTCATATAGTGAGGTCAACTCGGGTCTTCTTCAGTTGCTTCACAAAAGCCGTTTCAGCGGTAGGCTCTTCAGGGGCGACTTCCATCCCTAGTGGATCGGTGATGGTTGTCGGGATGGGGATGTCCCTAGTGCTTGTGGCTAGATAGGGACGACCAAGGTGGTTTCTGGCTAGGACTCGGGTTTTGGCCTCGCGAATCTGCTCAGGGGTGATGGGAACGGTTTCCCCTTGAGCGAGGTAGACATCATCCTCGTCGTCAAACCAGATCCCGTTTACTTGTGGGATAAATGAAGAGATGAGGTGAGAGCAATCAATCACCTCTCCGGCAAAGATGGCATGGGAGCTGAAAAGGTTCTCCTTGTTGCTTGGCTTATCTCCGGGTAGCGGGATTTTACCGCTCTCGATCAGGTCCTGAATCAAGTGTTTTAGCTTCCAACACTTTTCGGTATCATGCCCATTGCCTCGGTGGTATTGGCAATAGGCCTGAGCATTGTGGTTCTTGGAGCGTCGCTCGACCGGAACTTCAGAAGTTGGGCCTATCGGTTGGATTAGGCCTTTGGAGGACAGCCTTTGTAAGGCATAGGTATAGGTGGTACCTATATTGGTGAAAACCCGAGGTGGGGTGCTCTTCTTGGACGGGGCATCTAGTAGATTAACCGCGTCAAGAATGCTGCGAGTTGCAGCCTGGGGCTTAGTGGTGGAGGAAGAAGCCCCTTGGTACCCTTTGCTAGCGGCCTTAGTGAGGCCTTCCAATCTCAGATCGTCTTCGATCCTCATACCCATTTTAGTAAGGGTGGTGAAATTGGGTATGACAGCGTACCGGAGGTGAACCCGGTAGGAAGGGAGGAGGTTCTTGACAAAAGCCTCCACCAAAGTCTTCTCATTGGGTTTATCGACCAGTTTCACGCTCTCGGCCCTCCAGCGTTGAAGGTATTTAGTAAAACCTTCCTTCGGCTCTTGGACCATAACCTCCAGAGATCGCATTGTGGTTTGGATCTCGGTGTTGTCAGCATAGTTCCGAGCGAACTCGGTGGCCACATCATCCCAGGTAGGGAACTTCTTCGGGTCTAGCCTGTAGTACCAGGCCCGTGGATGTTTCTCAAGAGATGCAGCAAAGAGGTTCTTGAACATGGACGAATCCACTCCCTTGATGGCCATGAATTCCTTGAAGGCCCGTACATGTAGTAACGGGTCTTCAGTTCCCTCGAACATGGGCAAGCCTGTAAGGTTCAGGTTTGCGGGTAGTTTGTCACTCACCGTGGAGTACTCTCGGCTATTCTCTCGGTGGATATTGTTACTCCCAGTCAAATGGACTTGTTCTTCTAGTCGGCGTACTGCGCTGACTAGTTCAGCTAGAGGCCCAGTGGCTTCGACATTAGGAGCCCTTTGCTCCACCGTAACTAGGCGAGCAACGATGGCCACTTGGCCAGCCCTCATTTCAGTCAGTTGGGCTTCGATGTCGGTTTGCTTCTCGATCATGGCGTCCAAAGAGGTTTGCAGACTGTTCAAAGTAGCCATCCTGCGGGCGTGTCTGGTTGCCGGTGGCCTGTCTGTAAGAACACCGTGTAATCAGAAACCGAACCCAGATCTTGGAATCATAAAAAAAGTACATCTCGAGCGACACTAGGAAAGAAGACTAAAGACTCGAGAAAGACACCTAGACGGATGACTCGTGGGTGGTGTAACTTCCTTAGGGCTTTGGCTTTGTGGGCCTAATCCCGTTCGAAGGAAGGTCCACGTGAGACTTTTTCCCCAGACTTTTGACTCGAGTGTATGGACGGACTTTCCTTTGTAGGGGTATGCCCTACGCAGGTTGGTCGTGCCTTAAAAGATAAGGCGGACTCGGGGAAGGGGGAAAACTCGTGATGTAAGATCGACGGAGTTCTGACTCTATAAACCTTTGACAAACTATGCAAAGACCCGACACACGGCTAGACGGTAGGTCCTATAATTAGGAAGGTTCACTACGAAGGTTGGATGCTTGAAATTTGAATAAAAGATGGGTGAATTTCCGAGAGTTCGAGAATTAAAAAAGGAGTTTCGAAAACCGAGATTAGAATTTTGAAGAATTCAGAAAATCCGGGTGGCTTCGGAAATTCGAGAGTTAAAACGGACGGCATGCCGACTAAAGAAAAGGATATTTTGAGTCAAATCGTTGATCCTAAATTTCGGCGGCATTCCGAGTTTTGAAAATTGGATATTTTGAAAAGACGGGTCCCGAAACGGACAGTATTTCGGGTTTTTCAAAATTTGGCTTTTTTTTTGGAAAGATGCATTTTTTGAAATGACGGTTTTTTGAAAAATGACACGGAAACCAAGTAGCACGTAGTCAAACAAGCATTATAACGACGCTTATGTATGCTTTACACTAAGTCTCGGTCGGTCAAAATAGGGTCTATACCAACGACGATAGTATTCTCGTAGACAGGACGGAGTCCCTAAACCGAATTGGTCTTAGGACATGCCGCGAAACCCTTACGAGTTCCACCATCGAAGTCTTTAGCGCACCCATGTAGGAATGCACCGTGGTATAGTGGGACGTCGGTCACAAGTAACCGGCCCGGACAAAATTTGGGTTATGCATGAATCATTAAACTAATGCGCGTACATTAATATTCGAACGATTTCTCTTCGAGTCTCACCCTAGGAACCCCGATGACATGTGGTACATCAGGTATCCCCAGCGGAGTCGCCAAATTGTGGACATGACATAGGTCCACCCCGACGCGGCCACGCGCGGGTTTGGGTAGGCGAATGAATCTCGTGGTGAGATTGTTCTCGGGTTGGAAATTTAAGTCAAAATGGAGTCGCCACCGAATTTTGTGGTTATTCGGAACCATACGAGCCCACTCTATGTCGTCATGGGCTATACACAAAGTAAGCCCACTTCGATTTCAGAGTTCATGGGGCTCGTCCCTTTGCATTATTATACCGATACCGTTTACACCGGCTTTCGTATATAAAATGACTCTTGTGCGCCAACAGTTTCGGGCATCCGGAAACCGAGATTCTGAGTAAGGGGTGAGGGTACGTGTTGGGAAGCCCAATAAGGACACCCAACCCCGCCCGCACATGGCGGCCTCTACTAAGACACCGTTCGTGTTCGTGTACGCGCGCTAGTAAAATGATAAAATGATATGCAAACAACGTTTTCGGGCTAAGCATGTGAATTATATATGAATTACGTCATTTAATGCATCTAATTATGGTCGAAGTGATTTAGCATGCGAGGTTCATTTATAAAGCGATAAGCAAGTAAATAAACGAAACTCGAAAATAAGTAACGTACAAGTTACACGGGCGGAAATACAACCCGGAATTCACAATACAACGATTATTATAACGATTAAATGAAATAACAAACTAAAATAAGAAGAGCGATAAATAAAATACACGACTCGACAAAGACCCGTGTATAATAAATATACCCTAGATCGTGAATTAGTTAGACGGACGAACCTTAATTAATAACGCATTATATTGCATATTAATCAAAGGACGGAGGTTCGGGACCTAGGCGTGAATCTAACCCGATCTCGAACCTCGATGTCTTGTCCCGACTTATCACCTCGAAAAATGGAGTCTAAATTAATTATGTGTCGGATACGACTAAAGAGTCGTCGACATAAAATTAATAGTGCTAGACCGTCGATCAAAATCGTTTTGAGCGTCGTGATGTGCATAAGTTTTAGAAAAATGGGTTCACGTGATGGCCTTTACACGCGTTGACTAAAAGTCGTAAAAAAAAGACGAGTCTCAAAATATGGACGTATGTCGCGAAAGTCGCAAATTAATGTAAGGACCGAAAAGGGTAGAAAGTCGAGAAAATGAGAAACGGAGCTCGGCCAAACAGGCCTCCCCGCGAGTCGCCTGACCGGCCGCGCGACTCGCATGGGGGTCTGGTCGGGTATTTTTTATTTGTCGAAAAAATCGTCAATTTTATAATCGCGTGCCAATGTGGGTCAATTTACTCGATTTATGTTTTTGCTAGATTAGGAATTTTGAATTAGTGACGAGATTGTATCCCTCTACGTCACGACATCGAAATTAATCCTTCCGGATTATGTGATGTCGGTTTTCGTGTCAACGGGTTTCGTACTAATTGAAATGGGATCAAATGCGTTCAACTATGACCGATTGCAATCACGTCACGCCCTTGAGAACATTGGGGCGGGGCTCCTCGAAAGGGCTCCACCTCCGTCGTTACTCGTAAAGTGATTAGACGGATTTTAGGCGATCATCATAGTCAAACGTATTTGAAACCGAATTTTAGTATTAATATATATATATAATGTTAGTAACGAAAAGATAAAGTTAGTATACGAGAAATAAAAATGTTAGTGTTATGTTAAAGTTAGTGTTACGATACTAGTATAGTTATAATATAAATACTGCGAAAATGTAAATAGAAACGAAGTAATAAGGATCTAAATGGGGTTTAGGACACCCTCAACATACATGCTTGGTATAGGCCTCGGAAATAGACTCGTAAATAGCGACGGAACGCCGGAGTATCGAGGATGAACGTGAGTTATGGTGTGTATATGTGTGTGTGTGTGTGCCGCCGGTTTTTGAGAGCAAAATGGCTCGGTTTTTTGTATTGTTTTGCTTGGGGTTGTTTAGGTACATTAGGGTAGAAGATATAGGGTGAATGAGGTTTGCAAAGGCTCTCCTTAAGCTCTTCAAAACTGAAAAAATGAATAGGGTTAGGGGTGTATTTATAGAGTGAGTGAGTTGGGTGAGTTGAGTTAATTTAGGAAGGGTTGACTTTTGATTTGATTTGCTTTTTGAATTCTGATTTGGGCGCCAGTTTCTAGAAGGTGAATTGGGCTAATTTGTGTGACGGGTTCGTCCTTGACCGGGTTTTGACCCGGTCGCTAAAAGACGGGATTTATTTTTGGTGTCGGTTTTGGCCCAAATTAGTCTTATTTTGCTCGGAACGACCCACTGGGCCTGAATTTGAGGTCTGTTTTGTGAGATTATTACTCCGCTAGAAGTCCATGTCGGATATTATTGATTCCGAGCCCAAATCCGAGTATACCAAGTCACGTTTGCGTCCGATCATCATCGGGTGTTTGTCGGAGACTACCATAGACACCTGGCAGTCAAAATGCGGGTGTCTACAGGTTGTATGCCATTAATGTTGCATTTTCACTTGTATAAATCCCAGCCTTCCTCATCATTTTTGCTTAACTCATCCTCAATTTCTCCACTTTCTTCGTTAAATCATGGTTTGGATCAAAAAAATCGTGACTCGCCACGGAGTTCGCACTGTCATTTTTCTTTTCAAAGGAATTTGGAGACTCCGGTACGCTCGAGCTGCTTACCGGGCCATTCGCCGCTGCCGTCGTTCACGGCCTTACTCTCATCGGAGTGGTAGGAAAGCTTCCATCAGGGCGAGCAAGCATTTTAAGAGATCTTCGCCCTCCGCTGCCTCCAGATTTAGGCGCTGTCCTCAGGGAGGGGGGTGCTTTGATCGGGGGTACCACGAATGCTTCCCGTGGTTGCACCCTGAGCAATTTAACCCTGACTGCTCTGACGCAGATTCCTCCCTAGGGTCAGGCCCCTCTTCTCCTGTGAGGAGAACAGGTTGTCGTACCTGTGATGAATCCCAGGCTGTTCCCTATGGCAGGGATTGGGATGACAGTAGCCGAGACTCCGATGACAGTGAGGGTCTAGGCTGTTTGAGCGACAGGGATGAGGATGGACTCCCTGATGATCCTTTCAAGGACTCCCCAGACTGGGATTGGGGATCGGATTTTGGGGGTCAAAGTAGCCCTGGAGACCACTCTCAAGACTTAGACGATGATTGCTTAGAGGGGCGTAGGCGCGTCGAGCCGGAAATTTAGGCTTTATGTATTTTCTTTATTTGCCTGGCACGATATGTAACTTGCCCTTTTTCCATTAAGGCTAATGAAAAGATCTGAGCAACTTGACTACTCTCTTTTTTTTTTTGAATGCGGGGATGACGTTGTCAGTCGGCTATTCCCTTGACATTTTTCATTTTTCGAGGCCCTTCTTGGGAAGGAGTGAACAATTTGTGTTCAGCGCGCGACACGTGGGAGGTTGTTGGGGGCTTCTTGTCAGAGAGGTAGCCTTTTAGGCTTCCTGGGCTTTATATAAGCCCTTCTCCTCCTCCATTCTTTCTTTTTACTCTTTTTGAAATTCATAACTCCCCTCGTACTCCCAAACCGCCTTCGTTGCTGAAAATTTCGTGAGGAACAAGAAGTATCTTCTGTCACTTTTTCCGGCGACTATCGGCGTTCTAGGTTAGAAGCTCTTCTTTAAATCTTTCCCCTTCTTTCCCTTTCATTGGTATTTCCCTTCATAGCCAGTATGTCGCGAGTCCGCCCCCTTTCTTTTAATTCTTTGCTTGAGAGGACTGGGGATGGCGACGGTGATAGGCGTGACCTAGCCTCCTCTTCTGGGGTTGGCCCCAGGGGAGAGGATGACCATTACAGGGGGGAGGGTGCTGAATCACCCGAACCTGCTCCCTTTGATGTAGTTGATTCTGATGATGAGGCCCTGGAGGTGGATCCTTCCAGGATTGCCGCCCCCCTCATCCGTAGGGAGAGGGGGAAGACTTATTACTTGGATAAGAAGAAGTACTTGGTTCCCTTAAAGACCTACCCTGAGGCCAAGAACAGGGACTTGATTCTGGAAAGCAACGCCGCCGGAGCAATCGAACAGTTCTATAATTTTGGGGAAGGATATACAGTCGTAGTCCCAGGGGAAAAGAACACGGTATGCTGTCCCCCGGAGGGTTGTGTGGTTGTCTACCACAAGGCTTTAGAATTCGGCCTGCGATTCCCTCTTCATCCCTTCCTGGAGGACACTTTCAGGAGGATGAATGTTGCTATTGCTCAGCTGACTGCTTCAGCTATTAGGTCTTTGATAGCTTACACTTGGACCTGTCTTTTTTATGGCGAGGGGCCTTACATTGATGCCCTTCGTTTCATGGTTGGTCTCCAAATGGTATCCTCCTCAGGGGGGACGGCTCCCCTGGTTATTGGTCTCTGTAGAGACAAAAGAAATACGCCCTGGTCTAGCCGGCTTTGAGCAGCCTGAAGGACTGGAAAAATAATTTTTTGTACGTACATAGCGCGTCAGGGTGGAGGATTCCTAAGCATTTTAGGAACCATGTTCACACCCGTATGGAAACTCGCGAGGAATACCACCCAGGCGTCGGAGGGAAGGCCCTGGAGGTTAAGCTAAGTCCGAAAGAGGAGATTTTGATCAAAAAGTTTGAAATTGTCGCGGATAAACACGGCGTTTTTGGCCCTGCTTTCTGGCTTCCTCACGCGGAGCTTATAGCGACAGACGAGTATTTGCTCCCCTTGGGCCTGATTCCCGGCCTTGAAGGTAGTTCTAGGGGGTTTTTACTGTCGCGATTTTTCAGAGACTTTATTTCTCTTTGTTTTTTAGCTGACTGCCCCTCCTTTTCTGCAGCTTCCACCTCTTGGCGCTGGACAAGGAAGCAGGTTAGAAGATTAGGCTTGAGCGAGGAACTTGTCGTTCTCTCGAAGCGCCCTTCCCTCCCTGCGAATTTCAGGAAAGGGAGCAAAGGCTTAATGAAGCTTGTGAAGGATTTCGCTGCTGGTCGATGACTGCCTCTTCCCCCTCGACTGCCGTCATCAAAGCCGGCGACCCCTACTCCCAGTATTCATGAGGGGGAGGCTGAGGTCACCTCAGGGGCCACCCCTTCCCCTGGTCAGAAGCAGGGTGTTTCTTCAGCTGGGCCCCGAACTTCTCAGGGAGTGCGCCCTGTAAACTCTGAGGGGACCGGGGAGAGTGTCCCTTTGGAGCTGAGGAGAAAGAGGGATAGAGAGCCTTCTGGAGCTGATGTGGTGGATTTGGAGGCGGATGTTACTACCCCTGAAGCAAAGCGTCCTGCTCGCGAACTTCCGAGTACTCCTTTTTCGGAGGAAAACACGGAGTTCCACTATACTGCTGGTGATAGTGTGGACGTATCAGGTCTACTTTCTGACTCTGGCGTTGTCTTGGCTGATCACCTCACAAAGTCCGTGACTTCAACTTCTCACCAGGTGCTTTAATATATCCAGCGTACCTCTAAGGTTTTGCTGGCGTCTGCCGAGCTGGCGGCTCTCAGCCGCCTGAGTGACGAAGAATTGACTGTCACACCAGGGGCTCCTCCTCCTGACCGCCTGGCTATGGTGGAGAGGGACATTACCTTGATAAACAACTTGAAGGATAAGCTGGCAAGGCAGGAGGGTGAGCTGGAGGAGGCAAAGAACCAGGCTGGTCAGTGGAAACTTCAGGGAGAGAGAGCTGTGAAGGAAATAGCCAAGCTGGAGGCTGATCTGAAGGAGAGCCGTTTGTCAATGGAGCGGGCTACCCTCTCTCTGGCTGAGATGGGGCATCTGAAAGGAAAAGTAGCTGACTTGGAGGAGCAATTGTCCAGAGCTGACTCGGCCTTTGAACAGGCCAAGGGAGAGTGGAAGAAGGACAAAGAGATCCTTGCAGAGGAGACCGAGGCTGCGGTGGATGCCAGCTTCGTGAGTGGTGCCAACTCTTCCCTGGAGTTGGTGATGGAGGTGATTGGGGAAATGTTCCCCGCTTTTGATGAAGAAGCCTTTCAGAGTCTCTACTCTGCTAAGAATGAGGCTCGGGCGGCCAGACCACCTGAGGCAGCTGCCGGCCCCAGCCAGGATGCTCCATGATGCTTTTTCTTGTAATAGTCTTATTTTCTGCGCTGAGCCTTTGTCATGGCCAGTTGTCTGTAATATCTGCTCTCTTGGTTCTTTGCCTTAGTTATTTTGTAAAAACTTTTCCACCCTTCATGGGTCTTTTATGGAATACTTTTTCCTGGTTTGTTTTTTTTTATACAAGGTTGGGGGAGCAGCCCCCAGTCCTTGTCAGTTGTTTGTAGCCTGGCTTGTCCTGGCCTCTGCTCGGAGTCCAGGGGGCCTGCCCCCTGCCTGCCCAGGGGTAGGCAGGGAGGGCTTTTTGCGTTTTTTATACAAGGTTGGGGGAATTGCCCCCAGTCCTTGTTAGTTGTGCGTAGCCTGGCCGGTCCCTGGGCCCTGCTCGGGGTCCAGGGGGCCTGCCCCCTGCCTGCCCAGGGGTAGGCAGGGAGGGCTTTTTGCGTTTTTTATACAAGGTTGGGGGAATTGCCCCCAGTCCTTGTCAGTTGTGCGTAGCCTGGCCTGTCCCTGGCCCCTGCTCGGAGTCCAGGGGGCCTGCCCCAAGGTAGGCAGGGAGGGCTTTTGCGTTTTTTATACAAGGTTGGGGGAATTGCCCCCAGTCCTTGTTAGTTGTACGTAGCCTGGCCTGTCTCTGGCCCCTACTCGGAGTCCAGGGGGCCTGCCCCCTGCCTGCCCAGGGGTAGGCAGGGAGGGCTTTTGCGTTTTTTATACAAGGTTGGGGAATTGCCCCCAGTCCCTGTTAGTCTGGCGCGTGAGGCTCGCTCTCCTTTCCTTGTTTAAATTTTTGTTGGGGGGTCCATTTTTCTTGGGTTTGGCAACAGGGGGCCTCCCACTATTGCCCCCTACTAGTTTGTGTGTGTGAGCGCAAGCTTGTACAGACAACGAGTATGATTTCTTTTATAGAAAAAATATAAGATTGGTCGGAGCCGTCGACATTTCTTTTTTGATCGTTCTCCGCCAGTACCTTTTCCTATAGACGTGATTCTCTTAAGACTTAGTTACACATAGTACTTTTTTAGGGTGTCGGCATTCCAGTGTGCGTTCAGCTCTTGGCCAGTCAGGTTGGCGATTTTGTATGTTCCTGTTCCCAAGATCTGGGTTACTTGATATGGGCCTTCCCAGTTGGCGCTCAGTTTGCCATGTTCCCTAGACTTTCCAACAGCCTGTGTTTTCCTTAATACCAGGTCTCCTACCTGGAATCTTCTCTCATGCACCCTCTTGTTGTATGCCTTCCTCATCCTTTGCTGGTAGGCTGCTATGTTGGTGGAGGCTTCCTCCCTGACTTCCTGGACCAGGTCAAGAGCTTCGGCCATTGCTTCGTGATTGTCAGCCTGGTTGTATTGCTGAGATCGCAGGGTAGGAACTCGCACTTCGATGGGTAGCAAAGCCTCTGCTCCATATACCAGACCAAATGGTGTCTGACCTGTTGACTCTTTTCGGGTGCTCCTTATTGACCAGAGGATACTCGGCAGCTCATCTGCCCATCTTCTTTTGAGATCATCTACCATTTTTCTGAGTCCATTCAAGATCTGTTTGTTTGCGGCTTCAGCCTGTCCATTGGTCTGAGGGTGGCAGACGGCGGAATAGGCGACGGCTATCCCATGCCCCTCTAGCCAGGTTCTTAGGGGGTCATTATCAAATTGCCTCCCATGATCAAATACTAATGTTTTTCGGAGGCCAAATCTTGTTATAATGTTCCTCCAAATGACCTTCCTGACCGCCGGCTCGGTGATGTTTGGGACTGCTTCAGCTTCAACCCACTTTGTGAAGTAGTCTATCCCTACGATCAAAATTGACCACTACAACAATTCCATACCATTGGTTGAAGTGACTGCCTAAGCGGTGCTTTGCCGATGTGTGTGGACTGAGTAGGTGGGTAACGGTTACCCACAGGTTCAATCTGGTTTGCTTAACATTGCTTGGGCTTTTAGGCAAATAGTTGGTGTCATATGATGACTAATTCCGACGAACCAAGAATTACATAGAGATGTAATTGACAAGTTTGTTGTCTACCTTTACTTTTGGAGCTTGAGCAGTGAGCCCAAGTTCACTTGAGCGACAAAAGGTTTAGGATCTTGAAATATTATGCGAACTTGAGGGTAGTTTTCATGATTTTATCTTAAAATTGTTTAAGATTTTTAATTAATATTAATTATCGTTTTACTTTGCATATACATATAGTTGTAATTTTGTCACCATTATCACATTTATTAAAGATGAGTTTGAATTGTTCAACCTCATCGATTGGTATCTTGAGAATCGTTCTCAAAATTAGAGATACAGATTTTTTCCTTGTGAAGGATAATTCCGACAAATTATTACCAATGTTAATGTACAATATGGACTGTATAACTAGAGTCATGAAGATGATTATAAGTACCAAAATTAATTGTTTCAATAAAGGGAACCGTTCCCATTAAGTGAGAAAATGTTGAAGATGATCTAATTATTTTGGATGTCTCTTTCTAAAGAATTAGGAATTGAAATCGTTTCAATTAGTCCTAAGTTTAGGTCACTTTATTATGAATAAACATGTGACTTAATAAAGTTTCTCACCTTTTAGCATGAGATGTTAAAAGACGATTGAACATTGTATCAAGAAGGCAAATAATATTAATGTTCTATGAGTTCATTAAGAAAATTGCTTGAGATAATGATTAATGAATCTAAGATGTTGGTTAAAGTAAGGGAAGAATAATTGTTATCATACCCAAACTTGTTGCCAAATTTAGATTAGGTACGATTTTATTAGTCATTAATGTAATGACAAATATTGGACATTGGTAGATAGTTTCTAGAAGTGTCTAGAAAATCTGCAAATCAATTGAAGTATGACTTCTGGTGTGTATGTTACTAGAGTAATTGTTACTTTCATTCTACTATTTTGGTATAAGATACCAAATGCAACTAATACATTGTGGATGTGATGGCTCAAAGAGGGTAGAATAATGGTATATAAGTGAAGTGTTTTATGATGAAATAGACAAACGTTGTTGTTTCATATATAAAAGGAAAATCACTTAATTTTACCATAAAGCTGAATACTGGAATTGAATAAATGTTATTCTTGTGCTAGTCATAAGCAAGAATATTGATTCTGTTTCATGTATGGCATGAAAAGTTTTAATAAAAGTAGAACAATTGTTGCTCTATACCTTGCAAGAATATGAGGTACAATAATGCTAACATGTTTGTTGGGCTCTACATTCCTAGTAGTGAATGCTTTTAATTGTAACATAACAATCAAAAGGTTCCGTCCCTCGACCTGAGTTTTACCCATCATGACATTGTCCTTACTCCATGAGACAAGAAACATAAGAATAAATTTCATAATGATGAAATTATAAACCTTATTAATAAGGATCAACTGAGGTAAATGGATCTTGTTTAGATGGATAAATGACATTACAAGTGACTCCTATTAATTGTAATGGGAGGTTACTTAGACTTGTTAGATCACACATATACAGATACGTGTGAGTTTAACTAGTGATCTTGCAAAATGGGTAACACGTATGGTTTTGTTCGATATGATTGAAACAGGGAGGAATTGAACTAAAAGATTGTGATCATCTTAGAAGTAGTGAAAAATGTTTCAAACTATATCGAACCATATTTGATATGATTTGGTCTATGATGAGTTATGCAGATTTTATTGGCGCTTTAGAAGCTTATGCACTATAAAAGTCTTTGTACAAATGTTGATGAGATTGTCCATGTAAGTCGGAGAATAGACACCATATGAGATATGGATTGAAAATGTTCTTAAAAGTCTTTTCTTAATTATCAAGTCTTAAAGTTTAAAGAAAATTGTTTTCTAGAACTTAGACTGAATTATGACATGTGTTTTATCAGGGATATTATGTTAATTCTACAAATCATCCAAAGAACAAAAATGTTTTGTTTCATGGAGTGATATGTTTCTTTTAAAATATGTGATTTCTAATAGAAACAGTGGGAGTAGAATCGACCTTGAATTGTTCAAAATTAACAGGAATTCTCTTCAACAGTTGTAGAGAATATTGATGCATCCATGAAAAGTCATGATCATCTTACCTGCAAAATATTATCCTACATAGGTTTGACCTATGATGAAACAATAATGGGCAAAGACTCCAAAAGTCACATAAAATCTAATAGATTCTACATATCATAACTACCAAGTATAGACTATGGTTAAATGGGTCTTATAGTGAAGAATAGTCTTCAATATAAAGACGATGTAGATTGATATAAGAGTATCTATGAAGCATAGTTGGTAGTTAAGGATTGATCTCATAGTAATGACTATGGGAAAACCTTATTACAACATTATGCTTAAGTCTATTAAGATTGATTTAGCATTTTGAATGTCGTCACTCATTATGATGAGTTTTGAACATATATATGTGAAATACTTTTCTTGGAAGGGATGAAATATGATGTGTGTGCGACACATCGTATGAATTTCATATTATTAAAGTTGCTAGACAAATGTGAATGATCCAATTTGATTGGAGCAAGTATTATGGAGTAGTATCTTTGTTCTTAATGTGGTAATTCAAATATGTTTGTTTTCCATTGAGATGAAGAGAGACAAAGTGTGTACAAGAGGCTAGTGGGAGTGCATTTATCGTTATGATTTTGTATGTAAGTGACATACTTCTCTAACTAAACGACATTTGATTGCTTTGCAAGAAATGTGTTTATTATGTGCTCGTGTGACGAGTAGATACTAATCTAGTGAAAGTCACTAAATTGCTATCTAAGAATTGTTCTTTTGCGCTTAAGAAGCAAGAGAGGAATTATTTAAGAGACGCATGATGTGATAAGCGAATTATTGTAAACAAGTTACAACGATTCATATTTTCAAATAGACAAAGATTACGTGAGATTGTAATCTCAGTAAATTTTGTTTTGGATAAGAAGTTGTGTGTTGGAACGGTTCCAAAGGACAACTTTATGACTGATATTATAACTAAAGTTAGTGTTCTATTGCTTTTGAAGCAAATAGACGTTTGATTACGAATTAAGCACACACTCAACTACTTTAAAGTTTATGAAGCAATTGTTGCTTATGAAACTAACAGTTTGCCTTAATTGAGATAAGGTAGATTGGTCATATGCTTGTAAATAACTGATACAAATGTTGTATGTCCCGAAACCTTCTCTACATAAAGATCATATTGGTTATGATCGGTATAAGACGCATGGGCGAGTGGTCTTAGTACCTTTAGAGGTGTTTGGTTTAGTGGGAGTTATTTCGATAATTTATATATGTATGACATATTGTCATTTGGTTAATGTAACCGAGTTTTGTCCCTAAATAATTTACATTGATGAAATAGATCACTAAGTACGTGACTTAGTCTTGGAACTCTATTTGGATGATGTAATTATTTTGTCTCTAGTCAGGGTATTGTGTTGGGACATTTGAATATCCTTAAATGACTGGTGTGTGAGTTGGTTGATGACTAAGTTCTTTGAGTCATAGGTATTGAGATACTAAACCAGGCACACGGGTGTATGTTAAGAACATGCATTAGACAGACCCGCCGAAAAGGATTTTACTAAGATTTCGTTTAGTGTCAGTAAAGTTCTTTGCAAGTTATGAACTTGTATGGTCTTTAGACCTGAGTCTTTGACTATTCTGTACATGTGATGTGTATGCTTTGATACTATTCCTCGTCAGCTGTGAAAGGGGGCTATGGATGGTTATTGGGCATGCATGGATCATGTGATAGAATGTGGTTAGACAAGAAGGGATTTGCTCTTCCTTTATTGAAAGGAATTTATTGTTTCTTGGCCACTCGAAGAGTGTGACTTGTGCAAATGCGTGGCCGCGCTCAGATAGGATGATTGTCATCTATCTGCTATTTTAACAAGTCAACTCAAAGATTCGAGTAAAAGATTGAGATATGTGAGGATGACACTTCTTCTTACCTCGTTCTCAATTGGAGACAATAGTAGCAAAGAGACTTAACGCCGATCTTGAGAGGACATGTACAAGTGGGAGACTGAAGGAGTTATGTCCACTGTCCTACGGATTTACCCGCTTAAGTCTACGTATCCGATATGCCTTGCTAGAGGTCGATGTCGGGTTGATATATAAATGAGTTATATGTCTGGTAGTCTTAAGTGGGCCCATTGGGTCACACACAATGTGTACGGGATATTATTAATATAACGGTATATTAATATATCGGGTCAGTAGTAATACGACTCAGCTGTGCTGTCGGGTTATGGTAATTAGAGTTATAGTAATAATCTAGTTATGGTAACTAGAATTATTGTGATAATCTAATTATACCAATTTGAGTTATGGAATAACTTTTAGGTTAAGTAACCTAGCTCTCTAGCTCTCCTATATAAGGAGGTTCATATGATGAACCAAGATACACAATTCAGAGTATTATTCCATATATTATTGAAGAGAGAATTTTGTGAGACCGTCTCACAAAACCCTTATACTAGCATATACACCGCAGTTCCGTACCTGTGTGGATATCAACGGAGGCATCACATCTGGGTTGCTTTATTCTGTCCGTGGGGAATTATATATACTTCTGGGTTATTATATTTCTTATTATTCTTATTAATACGCTGTTCCGCTGCAAATAAGGTATAATTGTTATCCCTCTTCTTTTGTCTTTTCGGTTAATACTCGTAACAGGTCCTTGGGCTTAAGGGTTGTAACCCTACAGTGGTATCAGAGCCTCTGTTATGTAGTATTAAACAAATCGACCTGAATTTTTGTCTCATAATTGGTTATGAGGGATTCACCCGCGTATTAATTTGATTATATTTGTTTATCGCTGATAATTGTTCTAGCCGTTTTTTCCTCCTTGAGGCAAGTATAATGGTTTAAGTCAATCAACTTCACATATTTTTATATCTTTGATTATATTAATTTGATTATATAATGGTTGACTATGAGACAATCCTATGCTTTGTGAGGCATGTACATTACGTGAGAACTGTTTTCACATAAGTTTGCTATAATATGTTCATGCGCATGCCACATGTTTAGTTTAGCTTTGCTGTAATAATTATGATTATTATTACTTTATAATTATTTGATATCATTATGATAAGTTATATCAACATGGGTTTTGACACTGGACTGCGGACTGGGAATGCATGTTCTCTAATTTTATTGTGTATGAGATATCGGTGGTTCTCTAATATGATTAGTACAATCGACAACTTACAAAATTGGTTTGTATTTGCATGTGTATGTATATGTCTTTCTTCATGTTATGCGGTGAGCATATGAGATTTTCAATTATGTTTAGGGTATCTTAATTTGTGAATTTAAATTGTTAAATTGACTTGTAAAATTATTTTAAGATCTAATATTGATTACGTTTTAATTTACCCTAAATTGACCCACTATAATCTCAATTTTCTTTGTTGACGATGAGACTAATAAGATTAGTCAAGATTCGATTGAAATTGGAAACGTAAAATTATTAGAATTTATTGTTGACGATGAGTCCTAATAAGATTAGGACAAGACCCGTTTTAATTATAGTGGATACGGAACGAAAAGAGACCAACTCGGTTGGCACGAGTATGACTCGGTAGGCACGGGTGTGTCCCGGTTGGAACGAGATGACCCGGGCGGCAAAGGTTTGACCAAGACGACACAATATTTACTCGGACGACATGGTGTCGGGTCGAGTGACGTTTTTTTAAGAAAAGTCGTTTTCTTGCGTACGTATGTTGATTATGAATCAAACATGGATTATACTTTATTTTTCCGATTTAATGAAAAATTAGTTTTCTAAATTGGCTAAATAATGTTTTGCATTTTAATTATCATATTATCATAAATAGATCGGGAAAAGAGTTTCTCGAGTCTTAGTTGATTTTGATGAATTGTTCATCTATATGACAATTATAAATTGCAGATCGATTGTGAATCGAGTTTTGTATATCCGTTCAATTTTTCCGGGTGGGAAATTGTTCCTCGTAGTTGGAAAAATGAAAGATATTGGTGAAATTGTTCAAACCAAATAGTAATTATGAATTGTAATATGATTATAAGTCAAAATATGGGATCTTTTAACTTGTTTTATGCACAAATCACTAGTAACAATTGAATTATTATGTCATATGATGCATGATTTTTATTGTTTGAGACTTGTGACTTGTGTGCCTAGAACTGATAGATCGTCTTGTAAGTTGACCTAGGAGCATGTTTAGGACCCATAATGCATTTAATCCCTCGCACAAATATTAAGTATTGCCTTTCCAGAATTGACCACTACAACAATTTCATACCATTGGTTGAAGTGACTGCCTAAGCGGTGCTTTGCCGATGTGTGTGGACTGAGTAGGTGGGTAACGGTTACCCACAGGTTCAATCTGGTTTGCTTAACATCGCTATCAAGTCGGACTTGGGCTTTTAGGCAAATAGTTGGTGTCATATGATGACTAATTCCGACGAACCAAGAATTACATAGAGATGTAATTGACAAGTTTGTTGTCTACCTTTACTTTTGGAGCTTGAGCAGTGAGCCCAAGTTCACTTGAGCGACAAAAGGTTTAGGATCTTGAAATATTATGCGAACTTGAGGGTAGTTTTCATGATTTTATCTTAAAATTGTTTAAGATTTTTAATTAATATTAATTATCGTTTTACTTTGCATATACATATAGTTGTAATTTAGTCACCATTATCACATTTATTAAAGATGAGTTTGAATTGTTCAACCTCATCGATTGGTATCTTGAGAATCGTTCTCAAAATTAGAGATACGGATTTTGTCCTTGTGAAGGATAATTCCGACAAATTATTACCAATGTTAATGTACAGTATGGACTGTAAAATTAGAGTCATGAAGATGATTATAAGTACCAAAATTAATTGTTTCAATAAAGGGAACCGTTCCCCTTAAGTGAGAAAATGTTGAAGATGATCTAATTATTTTGGATGTCTCTTTCTAAAGAATTAGGAATTGAAATCGTTTCAATTAGTCCTAAGTTTAGGTCACTTTATTATGAATAAACATATGACTTGATAAAGTTTCTCACCTTTTAGCATGAGATGTTAAAAGACGATTGAACATTGTATCAAGAAGGCAAATAATATTAATGTTCTATGAGTTCATTAAGAAAATTGCTTGAGATAATGATTAATGAATCTAAGATGTTGGTTAAAGTAAGGGAAGAATAATTGTTATCATACCCAAACTTGTTGCCAAATTTAGATTAGGTACGATTTTATTAGTCATTAATGTAATGACAAATATTGGACATTGGTAGATAGTTTCTAGAAGTGTCTAGAAAATCTGCAAATCAATTGAAGTATGACTTCTGGTGTGTATGTTACTAGAGTAATTGTTACTTTCATTCTACTTTTTTGGTATAAGATACCAAATGCAACTAATACATTGTGGATGTGATGGCTCAAAGAGGGTAGAATAATGGTATATAAGTGAAGTGTTTTATGATGAAATAGACAAACGTTGTTGTTTCATATATAAAAGGAAAATCACTTAATTTTACCATAAAGCTGAATACTGGAATTGAATAAATGTTATTCTTGTGCTAGTCATAAGCAAGAATATTGATTCTGTTTCATGTATGGCATGAAAAGTTTTAATAAAAGTAGAACAATTGTTGCTCTATACCTTGCAAGAATATGAGGTACAATAATGCTAACATGTTTGTTGGGCTCTACATTCCTAGTAGTGAATGCTTTTAATTGTAACATAACAATCAAAAGGTTCCGTCCCTCGACCTGAGTTTTACCCATCATGACATTGTCCTTACTCCATGAGACAAGAAACATAAGAATAAATTTCATAATGATGAAATTATAAACCTTATTGATAAGGATCAACTGAGGTAAATGGATCTTGTTTAGATGGATAAATGACATTACAAGTGACTCCTATTAATTGTAATGGGAGGTTACTTAGACTTGTTAGATCACACATATACAGATACGTGTGAGTTTAACTAGTGATCTTGCAAAATGGGTAACACGTATGGTTTTGTTCGATATGATTGAAACAGGGAGGAATTGAACTAAAAGATTGTGATCATCTTAGAAGTAGTGAAAAATGTTTCAAACTATATCGAACCATATTTTATATGATTTGGTCTATGATGAGTTATGCAGATTTTATTGGCGCTTTAGAAGCTTATGCACTATAAAAGTCTTTGTACAAATGTTGATGAGATTGTCCATGTAAGTCGGAGAATAGACACCATATGAGATATGGATTGAAAATGTTCTTAAAAGTCTTTTCTTAATTATCAAGTCTTAAAGTTTAAAGAAAATTGTTTTCTAGAACTTAGACTGAATTATGACATGTGTTTTATCAGGGATATTATGTTAATTCTACAAATCATCCAAAGAACAAAAATGTTTTGTTTCATGGAGTGATATGTTTCTTTTAAAATATGTGATTTCTAATAGAAACAGTTGGAGTAGAATCGACCTTGAATTGTTCAAAATTAACAGGAATTCTCTTCAACAGTTGTAGAGAATATTGATGCATCCATGAAAAGTCATGATCATCTTACCTGCAAAATATTATCCTACATAGGTTTGACCTATGATGAAACAATAATGGGCAAAGACTCCAAAAGTCACATAAAATCTAATAGATTCTACATATCATAACTACCAAGTATAGACTATGGTTAAATGGGTCTTATAGTGAAGAATAGTCTTCAATATAAAGACGATGTAGATTGATATAAGAGTATCTATGAAGCATAGTTGGTAGTTAAGGATTGATCTCATAGTAATGACTATGGGAAAACCTTCTTACAACATTATGCTTAAGTCTATTAAGATTGATTTAGCATTTTGAATGTCGTCACTCATTATGATGAGTTTTGAACATATATATGTGAAATACTTTTCTTGGAAGGGATGAAATATGATGTGTGTGCGACACATCGTATGAATTTCATATTATTAAAGTTGCTAGACAAATGTGAATGATCCAATTTGATTGGAGCAAGTATTATGGAGTAGTATCTTTGTTCTTAATGTGGTAATTCAAATATGTTTGTTTTCCATTGAGATGAAGAGAGACAAAGTGTGTACAAGAGGCTAGTGGGAGTGCATTTATCGTTATGATTTTGTATGTAAGTGACATACTTCTCTAACTAAACGACATTTGATTGCTTTGCAAGAAATGTGTTTATTATGTGCTCGTGTGACGAGTAGATACTAATCTAGTGAAAGTCACTAAATTGCTATCTAAGAATTGTTCTTTTGCGCTTAAGAAGCAAGAGAGGAATTATTTAAGAGACGCATGATGTGATAAGCGAATTATTGTAAACAAGTTACAACGATTCATATTTTCAAATAGACAAAGATTACGTGAGATTGTAATCTCAGTAAATTTTGTTTTGGATAAGAAGTTGTGTGTTGGAACGGTTCCAAAGGACAACTTTATGACTGATATTATAACTAAAGTTAGTGTTCTTGTAACACCCGCTATTTTTCCTAAGCATTTTATTCTTTCTGTTAGGACTTCGTCTTAACTCTGTCACTTTTGACCTCATATTTTATCATTTTACTAAGCTTTATTTTAATTTTTGAGTTTAATAATTTCTATTTTTAATTTTAAAGATTTAAAATTCTTTTAAATCCATTTATTTGGTTTCTTCGTAAACTAAGTAATTTTTCCGCGAGGAATTCTATTTCTCTCCGAATTGATATTTTTAAGCTTAGATTTAAGTTATTTCTTTTTCCTAAAAATGTTTGAATACGTTTATGGAATATTTTCTACTAAGATATATTTTAGTTACTAAAAACAAGCCATTTATGATTTTATTACGAAGCTTCGCGAATAATTATTTTCTTACGCGAGGTTTACTCGAATTACTTTGAAATGCCTTTAACTATTTTACGATTATACTTTTTATCAACTTATAAATTATTTGAGACTGTTTCCTCACATTTTGGACCGACTAAGCTCTTGGTCACAAGTTTTATTACATTTTATTTAAACGATTCATTTTATCACATTAAAACGTAATCATAAGATAAATCATTTTCATTCATTGTAGCATTTATGTCCAAGCTTTTCTTACTCCCTCTCTTATCCCATTTGGCCGGCCAACTTATGGTCTAGGTACACTTTTGTATTCCTTTTTTTTTGAAGCCTTAATTCATGCTTACTCCTTTAAGTGTTGTATCACCCATCTCCTCCCTTACTCTCTACATTCATTTCTTTTGCATTCACCAAAAATATTCATCACCCCCTTCTCCTCTCTTGGCCGTGTGTCCCTCAGCCATTCTAGGCAAATTTTTGCTCCATTTCAAGTCCCAATCGCATCATTCTTATCATCATAATAATCCTCTTTCCGATTCCTTCGTTAAGGTATTAATCGACATCATTTTCGATCAATTTTTACCTTGTTTTTTTTAGTTTTCTCATGGTATTTTTCTGCCATGATTTACGTGTTTGGTAGGATTTTTGGACGATCCCGAAGCCGACGAATACATCGTTGATTCAGACTTGGAGTAGAGGTAACGTCGATGTTACTCGGTATTTCAAGATTTTAATTGAGTATTTGCATGTATATATTTTATTTTGGCAATATATGTATGTCACGAATTCTGGAAAAAAATTTTAAAGTTGAAATTTTGCATGTTTCGATATTTTTATCGCTTTTACGAAATTAACGATTAAATTGTTATATTAATTTGTAAAATCGTAATAATCGGCCTAAACATGTAATATATGTTTATATTCTGGAAAAATGTTGTTTTTGATGATTTTTAGTAATTTAGTATTTTTCTAATATTTTTGATATCGATTATTGAATTATTATCGTTTTCGGACAAAAATAATTAAAAACCGATTTTTAGTTCTAGAACTTAAACATTTGATTTTAATCTGATTTTCGACGTGGTAAAACTTTCTGGTGAAATAGAATTTTATGATTTTTTTCATAATTTTTTGGAATTGTTAAGTGGATGAATTAATTAATCACTTTAAATCATCGTTTATCGTTAAAACCGTGTTTGTTGTTTAAATTCTCGATTTTTGGTCTTTGGTTTAAATCTGGGAAAAATTATGATTCTGATGATTTCATATTAAAATGTATTATTATGATTTTTAGTGCCTTAATAAAATGTTAGGAACGATAGGTTTATTAATAAAATCGTTAATTGCGAAAACGGGTTTAAATGACGGTTTTGTTAAAATTTGTTGAATCTGGATTTTGGAAAAATCTGGAAAATTTATATTCTGTAAAATCAGGATTTTAAAAGTGTAATAATAATTTTTGGATATTAATACTTAAATCGTTTTGTAATTACTATTTTTACTAATCATTATTGTCGAGATTGGACGATTAACGAGAAAACGGTTTAAAAACCGAGTTTTTAGAATTCTGGAAATTTTCTTTCCTGGACAGAATGTCCATAAATATAATTTAACTATTTTACGTAATTTTTGTACTATTTATTATAGTCTTTAATTAATAAATATTGATTTTCGGACAAATTGTGATTTATCGTTAAAATGCTTCGTCTTACCTAAAAGAATTATTTTTCCAGCACTTTTGAAAGTATTTAAATCTGAAACTTTAAGAGCTAAATCATCCCTTAACATTTTCTAAATATATTCAATGGTTTAATTAAATAAAAGACGTTAAAAGATTTAATTTGATGTTTGCCGTAAAATCCTATTTATAATTTTATCGTCGAAACTAATAATAATTAGGGAATTTTAGCTTTATAACTTTTGAAAACACCCTAATTAGTAATATTAAAATATTTAAGATGTTTCTAATTATTTTATAACACTTATACGATATTTTATTAATTTCATAAAATCAAATGTTCTTACTTTAATAATTAATATCGTTAAGGCCGAAAGTATTAGTTTTATAAATCTATATCGTTTACTAAAATGTGGTATTAGTATGAACTAATATTTTCACTACTTTGATATGATGCTATTTTAGTAAAGTTTCCAAAAATAGAAGTTTCCTAAAATAGAAGTTTCCTAAAATAGAAAGTTTTCTAAAATAGAAAGTTTCCTCTTTTAGAATATAAATGTTTACTTCTTTTATTCTCATATTGTTTATGATAAATACATCTTTTAAATATCGATAATGGTTTGTTTTGGGGTTATGGAATAAGGACAAGTGTGGGTTTAGAGTAATATAGTCTGGGATGTACGTTTTGCCATCAACTGTAAGGCTGGTGTGTCTTTATGGGGCGCATTGGTTGTTGAACAGAGCATGGTTTGTGTTCAGGAGAGTGTATAGTTACCTTAAACTTAGATATCGCATCGTATAAGTCGCGTCAGGTTGAACTGGATATGGTTTGTATCCAGGAGGGGTGTGCACTACTTAAACCAGGACCTCGCTGCACGCAGTCCTGTTATAGTTGAGTTGCCTAGTTAGAGACTGGATTCTGTTATGAGTTAAGTCTACAGTTCTCGAAGCTAGTTTTTAGTATTATCCTAGTGAAAGTCTAGATTCTACATTAATCCTATCCATAACACCATTTTGATTATTTTATTTATTATCGATATAAATTGACGCAGGTTGGCAAATATTTTTATGTTTCTTCGGCAACCCTTTTAATTAATTTGTTTTACGCTAAAGCTTATTTTATTACGCTGTTTTAATGTTTTCCACTTTTATTATTTTCCTATATTAGTAATTACTGTTTTAAAATCCTGTTATACGGCTGGGAGAACGTTGACGTTACTCCCCACTGATTGTGGCTGTTATGTTTTAACATGGCAGGTATACGTGTTTATTTTCCGGTGGGTGTGGGCTAGCGAGCAGTCTTGGATCCTGCTGATTTTTTTTATAATCATGTCTTAAGGATTGTTTAACCTTTTTACGGATTGTTTTATATTTTAGCCATTTTTATGTATGGCGCATGTTTGACTTTACCAATTTAATTTATTAAGACATAGTTCTGTGTGTTTTAATCCCGACTCTACAGTGTTTCCGCCACTGTATCGCGCTAGAATTTTTAGGGGATTACAGTTCTATTGCTTTTGAAGCAAATAGACGTTTGATTACGAATTAAGCACACACTCAACTACTTTAAAGTTTATGAAGCAATTGTTGCTTATGAAACTAACAGTTTGCCTTAATTGAGATAAGGTAGATTGGTCATATGCTTGTAAATAACTGATACAAATGTTGTATGTCCCGAAACCTTCTCTACATAAAGATCATATTGGTTATGATCGGTATAAGACGCATGGGCGAGTGGTCTTAGTACCTTTAGAGGTGTTTGGTTTAGTGGGAGTTATTTCGATAATTTATATATGTATGACATATTGTCATTTGGTTAATGTAACCGAGTTTTGTCCCTAAATAATTTACATTGATGAAATAGATCACTAAGTACGTGACTTAGTCTTGGAACTCTATTTGGATGATGTAATTATTTTGTCTCTAGTCAGGGTATTGTGTTGGGACATTTGAATATCCTTAAATGACTGGTGTGTGAGTTGGTTGATGACTAAGTTCTTTGAGTCATAGGTATTGAGATACTAAACAAGGCACACGGGTGTATGTTAAGAACATGCATTAGACAGACCCGCCGAAAAGGATTTTACTAAGATTTCGCTTAGTGTCAGTAAAGTTCTTTGCAAGTTATGAACTTGTATGGTCTTTAGACCTGAGGCTTTGACTATTCTGTACATGTGATGTGTATGCTTTGATACTATTCCTCGTCAGCTGTGAAAGGGGGCTATGGATGGTTATTGGGCATGCATGGATCATGTGATAGAATGGGGTTAGACAAGAAGGGATTTGCTCTTCCTTTATTGAAAGGAATTTATTGTTTCTTGGCCACTCGAAGAGTGTGACTTGTGCAAATGCGTGGCCGCGCTCAGATAGGATGATTGTCATCTATCTGCTATTTTAACAAGTCAACTCAAAGATTCGAGTAAAAGATTGAGATATGTGAGGATGACACTTCTTCTTACCTCGTTCTCAATTGGAGACAATAGTAGCAAAGAGACTTAACGCCGTTCTTGA
This sequence comes from Agrostemma githago, assembly GCA_958450325.1. Lineage (NCBI taxonomy): Eukaryota > Viridiplantae > Streptophyta > Magnoliopsida > Caryophyllales > Caryophyllaceae > Agrostemma > Agrostemma githago. The sequence continues at coordinate 10,880,695 of OY288242.1, forward strand.
GAGGACATGTACAAGTGGGAGACTGAAGGAGTTATGTCCACTGTCCTACGGATTTACCCGCTTAAGTCTATGTATCCGATATGCCTTGCTAGAGGTCGATGTCGGGTTGATATATAAATGAGTTATATGTCTGGTAGTCTTAAGTGGGCCCATTGGGTCACACACAATGTGTACGGGATATTATTAATATAACGGTATATTAATATATCAGGTCAGTAGTAATACGACTCAGCTGTGCTGTCGGGTTATGGTAATTAGAGTTATAGTAATAATCTAGTTATGGTAACTAGAATTATTGTGATAATCTAATTATACCAATTTGAGTTATGAAATAACTTTTAGGTTAAGTAACCTAGCTCTCTAGCTCTCCTATATAAGGAGGTTCATATGATGAACCAAGATACACAATTCAGAGTATTATTCCATATATTATTGAAGAGAGAATTTTGTGAGACCGTCTCACAAAACCCTTATACTAGCATATACACCGCAGTTCCGTACCTGTGTGGATATCAACGGAGGCATCACATCTGGGTTGCTTTATTCTGTCCGTGGGGAATTATATATACTTCTGGGTTATTATATTTCTTATTATTCTTATTAATACGCTGTTCCGCTGCAAATAAGGTATAATTGTTATCCCTCTTCTTTTGTCTTTTCGGTTAATACTCGTAACAGGTCCTTGGGCTTAAGGGTTGTAACCCTACAGTGGTATCAGAGCCTCTGTTATGTAGTATTAAACAAATCGACTTGAATTTTTGTCTCATAATTGGTTATGAGGGATTCACCCGCATATTAATTTGATTATATTTGTTTATCGCTGAGAATTGTTCTAGCCGTTTTTTCCTCCTTGAGGTAAGTATAATGGTTTAAGTCAATCAACTTCACATATTTTTATATCTTTGATTATATTAATTTGATTATATAATGGTTGACTATGAGACTATCCTATGCTCTGTGAGGCATGTACATTACGTGAGAACTGTTTTCACATAAGTTTGCTATAATATGTTCATGCGCATGCCACATGTTTAGTTTAGCTTTGCTGTAATAATTATGATTATTATTACTTTATAATTATTTGATATCATTATGATAAGTTATATCAACATGGGTTTTGCCACTGGACTGCGGACTGGGAATGCATGTTCTCTAATTTTATTGTGTATGAGATATCGGTGGTTCTCTAATATGATTAGTACAATCGACAACTTACAAAATTGGTTTGTATTTGCATGTGTATGTATATGTCTTTCTTCATGTTATGCGGTGAGCATATGAGATTTTCAATTATGTTTAGGGTATCTTAATTTGTGAATTTAAATTGTTAAATTGACTTGTAAAATTATTTTAAGATCTAATATTGATTACGTTTTAATTTACCCTAAATTGACCCACTATAATCTCAATTTTCTTTGTTGACGATGAGACTAATAAGATTAGTCAAGATTCGATTGAAATTGGAAACGTAAAATTATTAGAATTTATTGTTGACGATGAGTCCTAATAAGATTAGGACAAGACCCGTTTTAATTATAGTGGATACGGAACGAAAAGAGACCAACTCGGTTGGCACGAGTATGACTCGGTAGGCACGGGTGTGTCCCGGTTGGAACGAGATGACCCGGGCGGCAAAGGTTTGACCAAGACGACACAATATTTACTCGGACGACATGGTGTCGGGTCGAGTGACGTTTTTTAAGAAAAGTCGTTTTCTTGCGTACGTATGTTGATTATGAATCAAACATGGATTATACTTTATTTTTCCGATTTAATGAAAAATTAGTTTTCTAAATTGGCTAAATAATGTTTTGCATTTTAATTATCATATTATCATAAATAGATCGGGAAAAGAGTTTCTCGAGTCGTAGTTGATTTTGATGAATTGTTTATCAATATGACAATTATAAATTGCAGATCGATTGTGAATCGAGTTTTGTATATCCGTTCAATTTTTCCGGGTGGGAAATTGTTCCTCGTAGTTGGAAAAATGAAAGATATTGGTGAAATTGTTCAAACCAAATAGTAATTATGAATTGTAATATGATTATAAGTCAAAATATGGGATCTTTTAACTTGTTTTATGCACAAATCACTAGTAACAATTGAATTATTATGTCATATGATGCATGATTTTTATTGTTTGAGACTTGTGACTTGTGTGCCTAGAACTGATAGATCGTCTTGTAAGTTGACCTAGGAGCATGTTTAGGACCCATAATGCATTTAATCCCTCGCACAAATATTAAGTATTGCCTTTCCAAAATTGACCACTACAACAATTTCATACCATTGGTTGAAGTGACTGCCTAAGCGGTGCTTTGCCGATGTGTGTGGACTGAATAGGTGGGTAACGGTTACCCACAGGTTCAATCTGGTTTGCTTAACATTGCTATCAAGTCGGACTTGGGCTTTTAGGCAAATAGTTGGTGTCATATGATGACTAATTCCGACGAACCAAGAATTACATAGAGATGTAATTGACAAGTTTGTTGTCTACCTTTACTTTTGGAGCTTGTGCAGTGAGTCCAAGTTCACTTGATCGACAAAAGGTTTAGGATCTTGGAATATTATGCGAACTTGAGGGTAGTTTTCATGATTTTATCTTAAAATTGTTTAAGATTTTTAATTAATATTAATTATCGTTTTACTTTGCATATACATATAGTTGTAATTTAGTCACCATTATCACATTTATTAAAGATGAGTTTGAATTGTTCAACCTCATCGATTGGTATCTTGAGAATCGTTCTCAAAATTAGAGATACGGATTTTGTCCTTGTGAAGGATAATTCCGACAAATTATTACCAATGTTAATGTACAGTATGGACTGTATAATTAGAGTCATGAAGATGATTATAAGTACCAAAATTAATTGTTTCAATAAAGGGAACCGTTCCCATTAAGTGAGAAAATGTTGAAGATGATCTAATTATTTTGGATGTCTCTTTCTAAAGAATTAGGAATTGAAATCGTTTCAATTAGTCCTAAGTTTAGGTCACTTTATTATGAATAAACATGTGACTTAATAAAGTTTCTCACCTTTTAGCATGAGATGTTAAAAGACGATTGAACATTGTATCAAGAAGGCAATTAATATTAATGTTCTATGAGTTCATTAAGAAAATTGCTTGAGATAATGATTAATGAATCTAAGATGTTGGTTAAAGTAAGGGAAGAATAATTGTTATCATACCCAAACTTGTTGCCAAATTTAGATTAGGTACGATTTTATTAGTCATTAATGTAATGACAAATATTGGACATTGGTAGATAGTTTCTAGAAGTGTCTAGAAAATCTGCAAATCAATTGAAGTATGACTTCTGGTGTGTATGTTACTAGAGTAATTGTTACTTTCATTCTACTGTTTTGGTATAAGATACCAAATGCAACTAATACATTGTGGATGTGATGGCTCAAAGAGGGTAGAATAATGGTATATAAGTGAAGTGTTTTATGATGAAATAGACAAACGTTGTTGTTTCATATATAAAAGGAAAATCACTTAATTTTACCATAAAGCTGAATACTGGAATTGAATAAATGTTATTCTTGTGCTAGTCATAAGCAAGAATATTGATTCTGTTTCATGTATGGCATGAAAAGTTTTAATAAAAGTAGAACAATTGTTGCTCTATACCTTGCAAGAATATGAGGTACAATAATGCTAACATGTTTGTTGGGCTCTACATTCCTAGTAGTGAATGCTTTTAATTGTAACATAACAATCAAAAGGTTCCGTCCCTCGACCTGAGTTTTACCCATCATGACATTGTCCTTACTCCATGAGACAAGAAACATAAGAATAAATTTCATAATGATGAAATTATAAACCTTATTGATAAGGATCAACTGAGGTAAATGGATCTTGTTTAGATGGATAAATGACATTACAAGTGACTCCTATTAATTGTAATGGGAGGTTACTTAGACTTGTTAGATCACACATATACAGATACGTGTGAGTTTAACTAGTGATCTTGCAAAATGGGTAACACGTATGGTTTTGTTTGATATGATTGAAACAGGGAGGAATTGAACTAAAAGATTGTGATCATCTTAGAAGTAGTGAAAAATGTTTCAAACTATATCGAACCATATTTGATATGATTTGGTCTATGATGAGTTATGCAGATTTTATTGGCGCTTTAGAAGCTTATGCACTATAAAAGTCTTTGTACAAATGTTGATGAGATTGTCCATGTAAGTCGGAGAATAGACACCATATGAGATATGGATTGAAAATGTTCTTAAAAGTCTTTTCTTAATTATCAAGTCTTAAAGTTTAAAGAAAATTGTTTTCTAGAACTTAGACTGAATTATGACATGTGTTTTATCAGGGATATTATGTTAATTCTACAAATCATCCAAAGAACAAAAATGTTTTGTTTCATGGAGTGATATGTTTCTTTTAAAATATGTGATTTCTAATAGAAACAGTGGGAGTAGAATCGACCTTGAATTGTTCAAAATTAACAGGAATTCTCTTCAACAGTTGTAGAGAATATTGATGCATCCATGAAAAGTCATGATCATCTTACCTGCAAAATATTATCCTACATAGGTTTGACCTATGATGAAACAATAATGGGCAAAGACTCCAAAAGTCACATAAAATCTAATAGATTCTACATATCATAACTACCAAGTATAGACTATGGTTAAATGGGTCTTATAGTGAAGAATAGTCTTCAATATAAAGACGATGTAGATTGATATAAGAGTATCTATGAAGCATAGTTGGTAGTTAAGGATTGATCTCATAGTAATGACTATGGGAAAACCTTCTTACAACATTATGCTTAAGTCTATTAAGATTGATTTAGCATTTTGAATGTCGTCACTCATTATGATGAGTTTTGAACATATATATGTGAAATACTTTTCTTGGAAGGGATGAAATATGATGTGTGTGCGACACATCGTATGAATTTCATATTATTAAAGTTGCTAGACAAATGTGAATGATCCAATTTGATTGGAGCAAGTATTATGGAGTAGTATCTTTGTTCTTAATGTGGTAATTCAAATATGTTTGTTTTCCATTGAGATGAAGAGAGACAAAGTGTGTACAAGAGGCTAGTGGGAGTGCATTTATCGTTATGATTTTGTATGTAAGTGACATACTTCTCTAACTAAACGACATTTGATTGCTTTGCAAGAAATGTTTTTATTATGTGCTCGTGTGACGAGTAGATACTAATCTTGTGAAAGTCACTAAATTGCTATCTAAGAATTGTTCTTTTGCGCTTAAGAAGCAAGAAAGGAATTATTTAAGAGACGCATGATGTGATAAGCGAATTATTGTAAACAAGTTACAACGATTCATATTTTCAAATAGACAAAGATTACGTGAGATTGTAATCTCAGTAAATTTTGTTTTGGATAAGAAGTTGTGTGTTGGAACGGTTCCAAAGGACAACTTTATGACTGATATTATAACTAAAGTTAGTGTTCTATTGCTTTTGAAGCAAATAGACGTTTGATTACGAATTAAGCACACACTCAACTACTTTAAAGTTTATGAAGCAATTGTTGCTTATGAAACTAACAGTTGCCTTAATTGAGATAAGGTAGATTGGTCATATGCTTGTAAATAACTGATACAAATGTTGTATGTCCCGAAACCTTCTCTACATAAAGATCATATTGGTTATGATCGGTATAAGACGCATGGGCGAGTGGTCTTAGTACCTTTAGAGGTGGTTGGTTTAGTGGGAGTTATTTCGATAATTTATATATGTATGACATATTGTCATTTGGTTAATGTAACCGAGTTTTGTCCCTAAATAATTTACATTGATGAAATAGATCACTAAGTACGTGACTTAGTCTTGGAACTCTATTTGGATGATGTAATTATTTTGTCTCTAGTCAGGGTATTGTGTTGGGACATTTGAATATCCTTAAATGACTGGTGTGTGAGTTGGTTGATGACTAAGTTCTTTGAGTCATAGGTATTGAGATACTAAACCAGGCACACGGGTGTATGTTAAGAACATGCATTAGACAGACCCGCCGAAAAGGATTTTACTAAGATTTCGCTTAGTGTCAGTAAAGTTCTTTGCAAGTTATGAACTTGTATGGTCTTTAGACCTGAGTCTTTGACTATTCTGTACATGTGATGTGTATGCTTTGATACTATTCCTCGTCAGCTGTGAAAGGGGGCTATGGATGGTTATTGGGCATGCATGGATCATGTGATAGAATGTGGTTAGACAAGAAGGGATTTGCTCTTCCTTTATTGAAAGGAATTTATTGTTTCTTGGCCACTCGAAGAGTGTGACTTGTGCAAATGCGTGGCCGCGCTCAGATAGGATGATTGTCATCTATCTGCTATTTTAATAAGTCTACTCAAAGATTCGAGTAAAAGATTGAGATATGTGAGGATGACACTTCTTCTTACCTCGTTCTCAATTGGAGACAATAGTAGCAAAGAGACTTAACGCCGTTCTTGAGAGGACATGTACAAGTGGGAGACTGAAGGAGTTATGTCCACTGTCCTACGGATTTACCCGCTTAAGTCTATGTATCTGATATGCCTTGCTAGAGGTCGATGTCGGGTTGATATATAAATGAGTTATATGTCTGGTAGTCTTAAGTGGGCCCATTGGGTCACACACAATGTGTAGGGGATATTATTAATATATATCGATATATTAAATATATCGGGTCAGTAGTAATACGGACCCAGCTGCGTTGTCGGGTTATGGTAATTAGTGTTATACTAATAATCTAATTATGGTAATTAGTGTTATAGAAATAACCTAATTCTACCTTCTCATCTCCTATATAAGGAGGTTCATATGATGAACCAACATACGGAATAAAAGTATTGACTCATAATATATTCGTCTTATAAAGAGTTATAAGAGAGATATAGAGAGAAGTTGTGAGCCAGTCTCACATACCTTTATACTAGCATATATGTCGCAGTTCCGTACCCGTGTGGATACCAAAGGAGGCATCACGTTTGGGGTGCTTTATTCTGTCCGTGGGAATTATTTATTCTTGTCCGTGGAGATTATTTATTCTTGTCCGTGAAGATTATTTATTCTGTCCGTGGAGATTATATATATTTATGGGTTATTATATTTCTTATTAATATGTTGTTCCGCTGCAGATAAGGTATAATTGTTATCCCTCTTCTTTTGTCTTTTCGGTTAATACTCGTAACAGGTCCTTGGGTTTAAGGGTTGTAACCCTACAGTGGTATCAGAGCCTCTGTTATGTAGTATTAATCAGATTGACGTGAATCTATGTCTCATAATTGGTTATGAGGGATTCCACCCGCGTATTAATTTGATTATATTTTTCCTCTAGAGAATTGTTCTAAGTACTTGACGTTTTATGCTTGCATGAAAATAATAAGTTGTTGTAAAGGATGCAATAGGCGGACGTATGCATATTGTAATAAGTTTTGTTTTTGTCTCTACGTGCACACAATATATGATATTGTATGAATACTGCGTAGGGTTGATTGTCTGTACGTGCCACATGTTGATTAGTCGTTTCCCGTGATCATGATTACTCCGTATGAATATATGATATTTAGTAGTCGTATGTGACTCATAGTTATGGGAATTTTCGCTCAAGTTTAGGGTTTGTTTTAATATGTGAATTTAATCGGTTAAATTCTAAAATTGACTCGTAAAATTAATTTAAGATCTAATATTGATTATTTTTAATTTAATTTTGCCCTAAATTGACCCACTATAATCCCAAATTACCTTGTTGACGATGAGACTAATTTGATTAGTCAAGATTCGATTGAAATTTGGAACGTAAAATTACTAGAATTTATCGTTGACAATGAGACCTAATAAGATTAGGACAAGACTCGTTTTAATTATGGTGGAGACGGAACGAAACAAGGTCAACCCGGTCGACACGAGTGTGACTCGATCGGAACGGGTGTGACTCGGTAGGCACGAGTATGACTCGGTAGGCACGGGTGCGTCCCGGTCGGAACGGGATGACACGGGTGGCAAAGGTTTGACCAAGAGGACACAATATTTACTCGGACGACATGGTGTCGGATCGAGCGACGCTTTTAAGAAAAGTCGTTTTCTCGCGTTTGTGTGTTGTTTATGAATCAAACACGGATTATACTTTTATTTTTCCGAATCAATGAAAAATTAGTTTTCTAAATCGGCTAAATAATTTTGTGCATTTTAATTATCATGTTATCATAAATGGGTCGGGAAAAGAGTTTCTCGAGTCATAATTGATTTTGATGAATTGTTCATCTATATGACAATTATAAGTTGCAGATCGATTGTGAATCGAGTTTTGTATATCCGTTCAATTTTTTCCGGGTGGGAAATTGTTCCTCATAGTTGAAAAAATGAAAGATATTGGTGAAATTGTTCAAACCAAATAGTAATGATGAATTGTAATATGATTATAAGTCAAAATATGGGATCTTTTAACTTGTTTTATGCACAAATCACTAGTAACAATTGAATTATTATGTCATATGATGCATGATTTTTATTGTTTGAGACTTGTGACTTGTGTGCCTAGAACTGATAGGTCGTCTTGTAAGTTGACCTAAGAGCATGTTTAGGACCCGTAATGCATTTAATCCCTCGCACAAATATTAAGTATTGCCTTTCCAGAATTGACCACTACAACAATTTCATACCATTGGTTGAAGTGACTGCCTAAGCGGTGCTTTGCCGATGTGTGTGGACTGAGTAGGTGGGTAACGGTTACCCATAGGTTCAATCTGGTTTGCTTAACATTGCTATCAAGTCGGACTTGGGCTTTGAGGCAAATAGTTGGTGTCATATGATGACTAATTCCGACGAACCAAGAATTACATAGAGATGTAATTGACAAGTTTGTTGTCTACCTTTACTTTTGGAGCTTGAGCAGTGAGCCCAAGTTCACTTGAGCGACAAAAGGTTTAGGATCTTGGAATATTATGCGAACTTGAGGGTAGTTTTCATGATTTTATCTTAAAATTGTTTAAGATTTTTAATTAATATTAATTATCGTTTTACTTTGCATATACATATAGTTGTAATTTAGTCACCATTATCACATTTATTAAAGATGAGTTTGAATTGTTCAACCTTATCGATTGGTATCTTGAGAATCGTTCTCAAAATTAGAGATACGGATTTTGTCCTTGTGAAGGATAATTCCGACAAATTATTACCAATGTTAATGTACAGTATGGACTGTATAATTAGAGTCATGAAGATGATTATAAGTACCAAAATTAATTGTTTCAATAAAGGGAACCGTTCCCATTAAGTGAGAAAATGTTGAAGATGATCTAATTGATCCGTGTCATATGATGACGTGATTATATTGATAATCAGGAAATTTTGGATGTCTCTTTCTAAAGAATTAGGAATTGAAATCGTTTCAATTAGTCCTAAGTTTAGGTCACTTTATTATGAATAAACATGTGACTTAATAAAGTTTCTCACCTTTTAGCATGAGATGTTAAAAGACGATTGAACATTGTATCAAGAAGGCAAATAATACTAATGTTCTATGAGTTCATTAAGAAAATTGTTTGAGATAATGATTAATGAATCTAAGATGTTGGTTAAAGTAAGGGAAGAATAATTGTTATCATATCCAAACTTGTTGCCAAATTTAGATTAGGTACGATTTTATTAGTCATTAATGTAATGACAAATATATATGACATTGGTAGATAGTTTCTAGAAATGTCTAGAAAATCTGCAAATCAATTATTGAAGTATGACTTCTGGTGTATGTTACTAGAGTAATTGTTACTTTCATTCTACTGTTTTGGTATAAGATACCAAATGCAACTATTACATTGTGGATGTGGTGGCTCAAAGAGGGTGGAATAATGGTATATAAGTGAAGTGTTTTATGATTGAAATAAACAAACGTTGTTGTTTCATATATAAAAGAAAAATCACTTAATTTTACCATAAAACTGAATACTGGAATTGAATAATTGTTATTCTAGTACTAGTCATAAGCAAGAATATTGAAACTGTTTCATGTATGGGCATGAAAAGGTTTAATAAAGTAGAACAATTGTTGCTCTATACCTTGCAAGAATATGAGGTACAATAAGGCTTACATGATTGTTGAGCTTTACATTTCTAGTAGTGAATGCTTTTATTTACAACATAACGACCAAAAGGATTCAAGTCCCACGACTCAAGTTTTACCTATTATGCCATTGTCCTTAATCCATGAGACAAGAGACATAAGAATAAGTTTCATAATGATGAAATTATAAACCTTATTGATAATGATCAACTGAGGTAAATGGATCTTGTTTAGATGGATAAATGACATTACAAGTGACTCCTATTAATTGTAGTGGGAGGGTACTTAGACTTGTTAGACCACACACATACAGATATGTGTGAGTTTAACTAGTTATGTTGCAAAATGGGTAACACGTATGGTTTTGTTCGATATGATTGAAACAGGGAGGAATTGAACTAAAAGATTGTGATCATCTTAGAAGTAGTGAAAAATGTTTCAAACTATATCGAACCATATTTGATATGATTTGGTCTATGATGAGTCATATGCAGATTTTGTTGACGCTTTAGAAAGTTATGCACTATAAAAGTCTTTGTACAAATGTTGATGAGATTGTCCATGTAAGTCGAAGAATAGACACCATATGAGATATGGATTGAAATGTTCTAAAATAGTCTTTTCTTAATTATCAAGTCTTAAAGTTTAAAGAAAATTGTTTTCTAAAACTTAGACTGAATTATGACATGTGTTTTATTAGAGGTACTATGTTAATTCTACAAACCATCCAAAGAACAAACCTGTTTTGTTGCATGGAGTGGTAGGTTTCTTTTAAAGAGATGTGATTTCTAATAGAAACAGTGGGAATAGAATTGTAACACCCCAGATTTTATGAATAAAATTAATTTAAAATTATATTCGTATTTTTATTTTTGTTTATGATTTAACTCGTAAATCTTAAAATTTTTATAAAACGAATTTATCGTTTAATCGTTTGACTCGGAAACTCTTCTTATGTTTAAAACATATTTTTTTTATTTCCGTTTCGATTCATTTTATAAATTTCATTTAATTTTTATCGAAAGTCTATTTCGACGATTTAAATTCTTTTAATTTATTATTTAAGTTCGAAAATTCTATTTTCGGCTCGAGGCTCATTTATTTTAAAGTTTCGTCAAAATATTTATTACCTTTCCTCGAGAAATCAATCTAATTCACTTTATCGAAAATTTATTATTTATCGGGTAATACTATTCGATCGTCTAATTATTTATTCTACCGTCTCCGTTTTTGTCTCGAGTACTTTATTTACTCATTTTATTTGACGATCCGATTATTTGTTAATTTTATTAACTCGTTTAATTCGATTCGTGGGTCAGCCAACTTATCGTTACGGAATTTACTTAATTTGTATTCCTAACCCGATTCATTTAACTCAATCCGTATTCTACGTATGCTATTGTCTCAAAAACCGTCTCCTACCCGATTCATTTAGTTATTCCGTATTTTCTTACTAACTTTGATTGACTGATTCATTCACCCCCACTTACATTCATTGCACCTTCCTCCACCGCTTCACCTTTTGTTTTGGTATTCATTCTTTCCATCGTTTCAGCCTCATTCATTCATTCATTTTTTCCCCTTACACTTTCTCTAATACATTCCACCACTTCCTTCTTTTCTGCTCTCTTTCAGCGCACTTCTTCCCTCTCCTCTTGCCTTCTCCGTCCTTCACTCTTTTTCCTCTGTTTGCGCCTCCCCTGTTTCGCTGCTGCTGTTCTACATCGCTGTTGCTGCTGTTGGTTCGTGTGTGTACTACTGTTGCCTTGTTGTTGTCTGTTTTGTTGTTGCTGCTGTACGCAACCGCTGCTTCTGCAATTCACTGCTACTGTACCTGCCTGCACGCTGCTGTTAATCGAGGTGGGCCCCTCTCGTTCTCCTTCGTTTTTCTTCTTCCTCTTCCGATTTTGTTCGTCTGTTTGTCATCATGCTTACCGCTGCCGGTTGTTGCTGTTGTTATCAATTCTCGTCGATGCGTCTGTGTTGCAGATTTACGAGTTAAATCGTAAACAAAAATAAAAATACGAATATAATTTTAAATTAATTTTATTCATAAAATCTGGTGTGTTACAAGAATCGACCTTGAATTGTTCAAGATTAACAGGAATTCTCTACAATTGTTGAAGAGGATATTGATGTATCGATGAAAAGTCATGATCATCTTACCTGCAAAATATTACCCTACATAGGTTTGACCTATGATAAGACAATAATGGGCAAAAATTCCAAGAGTCACATGAAGTCATAAATCTAATAGATTCCATATAACATAACTACCAAGTATAGACTTTGGTTAAATGGATCTTATAGTGAAGAATAGTCTTCAATATAAAGATGATATGGATTGATATAAGAGTATCTATGAAGCGTTGTTGGTAGTTAAGGATTGATCTCATAGTAATGACTATGGAAAAATTCTTCTTACAACATTATGCTTAAGTCTATTAAGATTGATTTAGCATTTTGAATGTCATCACTCATTATGATGAACTTTCGACATATATATGTGAAATACATTTCTTAAAAGGGATGCAATATGATGTGTGTGCGACACATTGTATGAATTTCATATTATTAAAATTGCTAGGCAAATGTGAATATTCTGATTTGATTGGAGCAAGTATTATGTAGCAAGTATCTTCGTTCTCAATGTGGTAATTCAAATATGTTTGTTTTTCATTGAGACGGAGAGAGACAAAGTGTGTACAAGAGGCTAGTGGGAGTGCATTTATCGTTATGATTTGGTATGTAAGTGACATACTTCTCTAACTAGATGACATTTGATTGCTTTAGTCTACGAGACTTTGCAAGAAATGTGTTTATTATGTGCTCGTGTGACGAGCAGATACTAATCTAGTAAGTGTCACTAGAATGCTATCTAAGAACTGTTCCTTTGTGCTTAAGAAGCAAAAGGGGAATTATTTAAGAGATGCGCGTGATGTGATAAGCGAATTATTGTAAACAAGTTACAACGATTCATATTCCTAATAGACAAAGATGACATGAGATTGTAATCTCAGTATATTTTGTTTTGGATGAGAAGTTGTGTGTTGGAACGGTTCCAAAGGACAACTTTGTGACTAGTATTATAACTAAAGTTAGTGTTCTATTGCTTTTGAAGCAAATAGACGTTTATTTGGTTACGACTCAAACACGCACTCAACTTTAAAGTTTATGAAGCAATTATTGCTTATGAAACAAACAGTTTGCCTTAATTAAGAGAAGGTAGATTGGTCATATGCTTGTAAATAACCGATACAAATGTTGTATGTCCCGAAACCTTCTCTACATAAAGATCATATTGGTTATGATCGGTATAAGACGCATGGGCGAGTGGTCTTAGTACTTTTAGAGGTGTTTGGTTTAGTGGGAGTTATTTCGATAATTGATTTATTTATGACATATTGTCATTTGGTTAATGTAATCGAGTTTTGTCCCTAAATAATTTACATTAATGAAATAGATCACTAAGTACGTGACTTAGTCTTGGAACTCTATTTGGATGATGTAATTATTTTGTCTCTAGTAAGGGTATTGTGTTGGGATATTTGAATACCCTTAAATGACTGGTGTGTGAGTTGGTTGATGGCTAAGTTCCTTGAGTCATAGGTATTGAGATACTAAACCAAGCACACGGGTGTATGTTAAGAATATGCATTAGACAGACCCGCCGAAAAAGGATCTTATTAAGATTTCGCTTAGTGTCAGTAAAGTTCATTGCAAGTTATGAACTTGTACGGTCTTTAGACCTGAGTCGTTGACTATTCTGTACATGTGATGTGTATGATTTGATACTATTCCTCGTCAGCTGTGAAAGGGGGCTATGGATGGTTATTGGGCGTGCATGGATCATTTGATAGGATGTGGTTAGACAAGAGGGGATTTGCTCTTCCTTTATTGAAAGGAATTTATTGTTTCTTGGCCACTCGAAGAGTGTGACTTGTGCAAATGCGTGGCCGCGCTCAGATAGGATGATTGTCGTCTATCTGCTCTTTTAACAAGTCAACTCAAAGATTCGAGTAAAAGATTGAGATATGTGAGGATGACACTTCTTCTTACCTCATTCTCAATTGGAGACAATAGTAGCAAAGAGACTTAACGCCGTTCTTGAGAGGACATGTACAAGTGGGAGACTGAAGGAGTTATGTCCACTGTCCTACAGATTAACCCGCTTAAGTCTATGTATCCGATATGCCTTGCTAGAGGTCGATGTCGGATTGACATGTAAATGAGTTACGTGTCTGGTAGTCTTAAGTGGGCCCATTGGGTCACACACAATGTGTACGGGATATTATTAATATATATTGATATATTAAATATATCGGGTCAGTAGTAATACGGACCCAGCTGCGTTGACAGGTTATGGTAATTAGAGTTATACTAATAATCTAATTATGGTAATTGAGGTTATGGAAGTAACCTAATTCCACCTTCTCATCTCTCCTATATAAGGAGGTTCATATGATGAACCAAGATATGAAAAAAAGTATTGACTCATAATATATTCATCTTATAAAGAGTTATAAGAGAGATATAGAGAGAAGTTGTGAGACGGTCTCACGTACCTTCATACTAGCATATACGTCGCAGTTCCGTACCCGTGTGGATACCAAAGGAGGCATCACGTTTGGGGTGCTTTATTCTGTCCGTAAGAATTATTTATTCTGTCCGTGGAAGATTATTTATTCTGTCCGTGAAGATTATATATATTTCTGGGCTTATTATACTTCTTATTAATACGCTGTTCCGCTGCAAATAAGGTATAATTGTTATCCCTCTACTTTTGTCTTTTCGGTTAATACTCGTAACAGGTCCTTGGGTTTAAGGGTTGTAACCCTACAGTGGTATCAGAGCCTCTGTTACGTAGTATTAATCTAATAGACGTGAATCTATGTCTCATAATTGGTTATGAGGGATTCACCCACGTATTAATTTGATTATATTATCTGCATGTGAGAATTGTTCTCGTTGTTGATTTCTCAGTGAATTGATAATTGTATGTCGTCGTTTGATTTACATTTTTTTTGTAGCTTGTTATTGCATGTGCATAATTAAGGATGTAGCTTTATATGTTTTATGGCTTATTACTTATTAATTGCCTTGCACGTGTATATAGCTTTAATTTGAAGCATGTTCATATGCTCCATGTTTGAAGTGAATACGTGATTCACTTGGGATTGTTTCGATCGTTCTGTCTTTAGCTAGGACACATATATATTGAGCATATGAGATTATCGTTCAAGTTTAGGTTTATCTTAATTTGTGAATTTAAATTGTTAAATTCTGAAATTGATTATTAAAGTTAAATTAAGATCTAATATTGATTACGTTTTAATTTAATTTACCCTAAATTGACCCACTATAATCTCTAATTTCTTTGTTGACGATGAGACTAATAAGATTAGTCAAGACTCGATTGAAATTGAGAACATAAAATTATTAGAATTTATTGTTGACGATGAGTCCTAATAAGATTAGGACAAGACCCGTTTTGATTATGGTGGAGACGGAACGAAACAAGGTCAACCCGATCGACACGAGTGTGACCCGGTCGGAACGGGTGTGACTCGGTTGGCACGAGTATGACTCGGTAGGCACGGGTGCGTCCCGGTCGGAACGGGATGATCCGGGTGGCAAAGGTTTGACCAAGACGACACATTATTCACTCGGACGACATGGTGTCGGGTCGGGTGACGCTTTTAAGAAAAGTCGTTTTCTTGCGTTTGTGTATTGATTCTGAATCAAACATGGATTATATTTTATTTTTCCGAAGCAATGAAAAATTAGTTTTCTAAATCGGTAAATAATATTATGCATTTTAATTATCATATTATCATAAATAGATCGGAAAAAGAGTTTCTCGAGTCTTATTTGATTTTGATAAATTGTTTATCTATATGACAATTATAAGTTGCAGATCGATTGTGAATCGAGTTTTGTATATCCGTTCAGTTTTTTCGGGTGGGAAATTGTTCCCCGTAGTTGGAAAGATGAAAGATATTGGTGAAATTGTTCAAACCAAAAAGCAATTACGAATTGTGATATGATTACGAATCAAAATATGGGATCTTTTAACTTGTTTTATGCACAAATCACTAGTAACAATTGAATTATTATGTCGAATGATTTTTATTGTTTGAGACTTGTGACTTGTGTGTTTAGGTTGCCTTGTAAGTTGACCTAGCAGCATGTTTAGGACCCATATGCATTTAATCCCTCACACAAATATTAAGTATTGCCTTTCCAGAATTGACCACTACAACAATTTCATATCATTGGTTGAAGTGACTGCCTAAGCGGTGCTTTGCCGATGTGTGTGGACTGAGTTGGTGGGTAACGGTTACCCACAGGTTTGGTCTGGTTTGTTTAACAATGCTATCAAGTCGGACTTGGGCATTGAGGCAAATAGTTCGTGTCATATGATGACTAATTCCGACGAACCAAGAATTATATATTGATGTAATTGACAATGTCATTGTCTACCTTTACTTTTGGAGCTTGAGCAGTGAGCCCAAGTTCACTTGAGCGACAAAAGGTTTAGGATCTTGGAATATTATGAGAAAACTTGAGGGTAGTTTTCATGATTTTATCTTACAATTGTTTAAGATTATTAATATTAATTATCGTTTTACTTAGCATATAATTGTAGCTGTAAATTAGTCCCTTTATCACATTTATTTTAGATGAGTTTGAATTGTTTAACCTTGTCGATTGGTATCTTGAAAATTGTTTTCAAAATTAGAGATACGGATTTTGTCCTTGGGAAGGATAATTCCGACAAATTATTACCAATGTTAATGTACAGTATGGACTGTATAATTAGAGTCATGAAGATGATTATAAGTACCAAAATTAATTGTTTCAATAAAGGGAACCGTTCCCATTAAGTGAGAAAATGTTGAAGATGATCTAATTAATCCGTGTCATATGATGACGTGATTATATTGATAATCATGAAATTTTGGATGCCTCTTTCTAAAGAATTAGAAATTGAAATCCTTTCAATTAGTCCTAAGTTTAGGTCACTTTATTATGAATAAACATGTGACTTAATAAAGTTTCTCACCTTTTAGCATGAGATGTTAAAAGATGATTGAACATTGTATCAAGAAGGCAAATAATACTAATGTTCTATGAGTTCATTAATAAAATTGCTTGAGATAATGATTGATGAATCTAAGATGTTGGCTAAAATAAGGAAGGATAATTGTTATCATACCCAAAGTTGTTGCCAAATTTAGATTAGGTACGATTTTATTAGTCATTAATGTAATGACAAATATATGGCATTGGTAGATAGCTTTCTAGAAGTGTCTAGAAAATCTGCAAATCAATTGAAGTATGACTTCAGGTGTGTATGTTACTAGAGTAATTGTTACTTGCATTCTACTGTTTTGGTATAAGATAACAAATGCAACTATTATATTGTGAATTTGATGGCTCAAAGAGGGTAGAATAATGGTATATAAGTGAAGTGTTTTATGATGAAATTGACAAACGTTGTTGTTTCATATATAAAAGGAAAATCACTTAATTTTACCATAAAGCGGAATACTGGAATTGAATAAATGTTATTCTTGTACTAGTCATAAGCAAGAATATTGATTCTGTTTCATGTATGGGCATGAAAAGTTTTAATAAAAGTAGAACAATTGTTGCTCTATACCTTGCAAGAATATGAGGTACAATAATGCTAACATGTTTGTTGGGCTCTACATTCCTAGTAGTGAATGCTTTTAATTGTAACATAACAATCAAAAGGTTCCGTCCCTCGACACGAGTTTTACCTATTATGGCATTGTCCTTAATCCATGAGACAAGAGACATAAGAATAAGTTTCATAATGATGAAATTATAAACCTTATTGATAAGGATCAACTAAGGTAAATGGATCTTGTTTAGATGGATAAATGACATTACAAGTGACTCCTATTAATTGTAGTGGGAGGGTACTTAGACTTGTTAGACCACA
The DNA here is from genome assembly GCA_958450325.1 of Agrostemma githago. Taxonomy (NCBI): domain Eukaryota; kingdom Viridiplantae; phylum Streptophyta; class Magnoliopsida; order Caryophyllales; family Caryophyllaceae; genus Agrostemma; species Agrostemma githago. The sequence goes on from OY288242.1 coordinate 10,898,719, forward strand.
CACATACAAATATGTGTGAGTTTAACTAGTGATGTTGCAAAATGGGTAACGCATATGGTTTTGTTCATTTGATGAAATTTGAAACTGAATGCTTTGAGTTGTTCAAGGTACAAGATCAACTTGATAAGTTGGTACGAGTCGTTCGATATGATTGAAACAGGGAGGAATTGAACTAAAAGATTGTGATCATCTTAGAAGTAGTGAAAAGTGTTTCAAACTACATCGAACCATATTTGATATGATTTGATCTATGATGAGTCATATGCAGATATTATTGACGCTTTAGAAAGTTATGCACTATAAAAGTCTTTGTACAATGTTGATGAGATTGTCCATGTAAGTCGAAGAATAGACACCATATGAGATATGGATTAAAAATGTTCTTAAAAGTCTTTTCTTGATTATCAAGTCTCAAAGTTGAGAGAAAATCGTTTTCTAGAACCTAGACTCAATTATGACATGTGTTTTATTAGGGGTATTATGTTAATTCTACAAACCATCCAAAGAACAAAATTGTTTTGTTGCATGGAGTGGTATGTGTCTTTTAAAAATATATGATTTCTAATAGAAACAGTGGGAGTAGAATCGACCTTGAATTGTTCAAGATTAACAGGATTTCTCTACAACTGTTGAAGAGAATATTGTTGCATCCATGAAAAGTCATGATCAGATCATCTTACCTGTAAAATATTACCCTACATAGCTTTGACCTATGATGAAACAATAATGGGCAAAGACTCCAAAAGTCACATAAAATCTTATAGATTCTATATACCATAACTACCAAGTATAGACTATGGTTAAATGGGTCTTATAGTGAAGAATAAGTCTTCTATATAAAGACGATGTAGATTGATATAAGAGTATCTATGAAGCATAGTTGGTAGTTAAGGATTGAGCTCATAGTAATGACTATGGACAAACCTTCTTACAACATTATGCTTAAGTCTATTAAGATTGATTTAGCATTTTTAATGTCATCACTAATTATGATGAGTTTTGGACATATATATGTGAAATACATTTCTTGAAAGGGAAGAAATATGATGTGTGTGCGACGCATCGTATGAATTTCATATTATTAAAGTTGCTAGACAAATGTGAATGATCCAATTTGATTGGAGCAAGTATTATGGAGCAAGTATCTTCGTTCTCAATGTGGTAATTCAAATATGGTTGTTTTCCATTGAGACAAACAGAGACAAACTGTGTACAAGAAGCTAGTGGCAGTGCATTTATCGTTATTATTTGGTATGTAAGTGACATACTTCTCTAACTAGATGACATTTGATTGCTTTAGTCTACGAGACTTTGCAAGAAATGTGTTTATTATGTGCTCGTGTGACGAGTAAATACTAATCTAGTGAGTGTCACTAGAATGCTATCTAAGAATTGTTCCTTTGCGCTTAAGAATCGAAAAGGGAATTGTTTAAGAAATGTGCATGATGTGATAAGCGAATTATGGTAAGCGAGTTACAACGATTCATATTTCCAAATAGACAAAGATGACGTGAGATTGTAATCTCAGTAAATTTTGTTTTGGATAAGAAGTTGTGTGTTAGAACGGTTCCAAAGGACAACTTTATGACTAATATTATAACTAAAGTTCGTTAGTGTTCTATTGCTTTTGAAGCAAATAAACGTTTGATTACGAATTAAGCACACACTCAACTTTAAAGTTTATGAAGCAATTTGTTGCTTATGAAACTAACAGTTTGCCTTAATTGAGAGAAGGTAGATTGATCATATGCTTGTAAATAACCGATACAAATGTTGTATGTCCCGAAACCTCTTCTACATAAAGATCATATTGGTTATGATCGGTATAAGACGCATGGGCGAATGGTCTTAGTACTTTTAGAGGCGTTTGGTTTAGTGGGAGTTATTTCGATAATTGATATATGTATGACATATTGTCATTTGGTTAATGTAACCGAGTTTTGTCCCTAAATAATTTACATTGATGAAATAGATCACTAAGTACGTGACTTAGTCTTGGAACTCTATTTGGATAATGTAATTATTTTGTCTCTAGTCAGGGTATTGTGTTGGGACATTTGAATACCTTTAAATGACTGGTGTGTGAGTTGGTTGATGACTAAGTTCCTTGAGTCATAGGTATTGAGATACAAAACCAGGCACACGGGTGTATGTTAAGAATATGCATTGGACAGACCCACCGAAAAGGATTTTACTAAGATTTCGCTTAGTATCAGTAAAGTTCATTACAAGTTATGAACTTGTATGGTCTTTAGACCTGAGTCTTTGACTATTCTGTACATGTGATGTGTATGCTTTGATACTATTCCTCGTCAGCTGTGAAAGGGGGCTATGGATGGTTACTGGGCATGCATGGATCATGTGATAGAATGTGGTTAGATAAGAGGGGATTTGCTCTTCCTTTATTGAAGGGAATTTATTGTTTCTTGGCCACTCGAAGAGTGTGACTTGTGCAAATGCGTGGCCGCGCTCAGATAGGATGATTGTCATCTATCTGCTCTTTTAACAAGTCAACTCAAAGATTCGAGTAAAAGATTGAGATATGTGAGGATGACACTTCTTCTTACCTCATTCTCAATTGGAGACAATAGTAGCAAAGAGATTTAACGCCGTTCTTGAGAGGACATGTACAAGTGGGAGACTGAAGGAGTTATGTCCACTGTCCTACGGATTAACCCGCTTAAGTCTATGTATCTGATATGCCTTGCTAGAGGTCGATGTCGGATTGACATGTAAATGAGTTACGAGTCTGTTAGTCTTAAGTGGGCCCATTGGGTCACACACAATGTGTACGGGATATTATTAATATATCGGTATATTAATATATCGGGTTAGTAGTAATACGACTCAACTGTTCTGTCGGGTTATGGTAATTAGAGTTATAGTAATAATCTAGTTATGGTAACTAGAGTTATTGTGATAATCTAATTATACCAATTAGAGTTATGGAATAACTTCTAGGTTAAGTAGGTAACCTATCTCTCCAGGTTCATATGATGAACCAAATCATACCATTGTGAGTATTGATTCATATATTATTAGAGAGAGAATTTTGTGAGACCGTCTCACAAAACCCTTATACTAGCATATACGTCGCAGTTCCGTACCCGTGTGGATACCAAAGAAGGCATCACGTTTGGGGTGCTTTATTCTGTCCGTGGAGATGATTTATTCTTGTCCGTGGAGATTATTTATTCTTGTCCATGAAGATTATTTATTCTGTCCGTGGAGATTATATATATTTTGGGTTTATTATACTTCTTATTAATACGCTGTTCCGCTGCAAATAAGGTATAATTGTTATCCCTCTTCTTTTGTCTTTTCGGTTAATACTCGTAACAAGTCCTTGGGTTTAAGGGTTGTAACCCTACGGTGGTATCAGAGCCTCTGTTATGTAGTATTTATCAAATCGACCTGAATCTTTGTCTCATAATTGGTTATGAGGATTCTATCGCGTAATAATTTGATTATTTATTTTTTGTGAGAAATAAGTTCTCGATCTGTTTGCATGCTCTCTTATTTTGCCGCTTGATTTGTTTCGTACAATGTTACTTGCGTACTTTTGCACGTTGGCTGATAATAAGTAATAAGAGTAATATTATTGCATGATTGTCAAGATATAATATTATTATTGCATGATGCTAAGTTGTTTCCACCACCCCTCACTCCGTATATGTTATAAGAAATATAATATTATGATATAATCTAATTAATGTATGCTGGAAAGTTGTGTAATGATTATGGTGTGTGGTATTTGATGTAATATTGCGTATGAATTTATGTACGGCTGTCTATTGCGTGTGACATTATGTATTGATTAAATACTGGTCGCTGTTTATCATACTTCGTACGTTTGTGCAAATAAGTTGCTTCATATCCGTTTATAACTTGATATCGTATTACATCAAATATGATTAGTCTAGTAATTACCAATTATGTTTAGGGTATCTAAATTTGTGAATTTAAATTGTTAAATCATGAAATTAATCCTTAAATTTTAAGATATATATAGATTATGTTTTAATTTTATTGTTCCATCATAATCCTCGATTTCCTTGTTGACGATGAGACTAATAAGATTGGTCAAGATTCGATTGAAATTGAGAAATTAAAATTACTAGAATTTTATTAATGATGAGTCCTAATATGATTAGGACAAGACTCGATTTTTGTAAGTCGGAACGAGTGTGACTCGGTTGGCACGAGTATGACTCGGTAGGCACGGGTATGTCTCGGTTGGAACGGGATGACCCGGGCGACAAAGGTTTGACCAAAATGACACAATATTTACTCGGACGACATGGTGTCGGGTCGGGGGACGCTTTTAAGAAAAGTCGTTTTCTTGCGTTTGTGTGTTGATTATGAATCAAACATGGATTATACTTTTATTTTTTCGAATCAATGAAAAATTGGTTTTCTAAATCGGCTAAATAATTTTATGCATTTTAATTATCATGTTATCATAGATAGATCGGGAAAGGAGTTTCTCGAGTCTTATTTGATTTTGATGAATTGTTCATCTATATGACAATTATAAGTTGCAGATCGATTGTGAATCGAGTTTTGTATATCCGTTCAATTTTTCCGGGTGGGGAATTGTTTCTCATAGTTGGTAAAATGAAAAATATTGGTGAAATTGTTCAAACCAAATAGCAATTATGAATTGTAATAATATGATTATGAATCAAAATATGGGATCTTTTAACTTGTTTTATGCGCAAATCACAATAATAATTGAATAATTATGTCATACGATGCATAAATTTTATTGTTTAGACTTGTGATTTGTGTGCTTAGAACTAATAGGTCGCCTTGTAAGTTGACCTAGTGGCATGGTTAGGACCCATATGCATCTAATCCCTCGCACAAATATTAAGTATTGCCTTTCCAGAATTGACCACTACAACAATTTCATACCATTGGTTGAAGTGACTGCCTAAGCGGTGCTTTGTCGATGTGTGTGGACTGAGTAGGTGGGTAACGGTTACCCACAGGTTCAGTCTGGTTTGCTTAACATTGCTATCAAGTCGGACTTGGGCTTTGAGGCAAATAGTTGGTGTCATATGATGACTAATTCCGACGAACCAAGAATTACATATTGATGTAGTTGACAATGTTGTTGTCTACCTTTACTTTTGGAGCTTGAGCAGTGAGCCCAAGTTCACTTGAGCGACAAAAGGTTTAGGATCTTGGAATATTATGCAAACTTGAGGGTAGTTTGCATGATCTTATCTTAAAATTGTTTAAGATTGTTAATATTAATTATCGTTTTACTTTGCATATACATGTAGTTATAATTTAGTTACCGTTATCACATTTATTAAAGATGAGTTTGAATTGTTCAATCTTGTTGATTGGTATCTTGATAATTGTTCTCGAAATTAGAGATACGGATTTTGTCCTTATGAAGGATAATTCCGACAAATTATTACCAATGTTAATGTACAGTATGAACTGTATAATTAGAGTCATGAAGATGGTTATAAGTACCAAAATCAATTGTTTCAATAAAGGGAACTGGTCCCATTAAGTGAGAAAATGTTGAAGATGATCTAATTAATCCATGTCATACGATGACGTGATTATATTGATAATCAGGAATTTTGGATGCCTCTTTCTAAAGAATTAGGAATTGAAATCGTTTCAATTAGTCCTAAGTTTAGGTCACTTTATTATGAATAAACATGTGACTTAATAAAGTTTCTCACCTTTTAGCATGAGATGTTAAAAGACGATTGAACATTGTATCAAGAAGGCAAGTAATACTAATGTTCTATGAGTTCATTAAGAAGGTTGCTTGAGATAATGATTAATGAATCTAAGATATTGGTTAAAGTAAGGGGAGAATAATTGTTATCATACCCAAACTTGTTGCCAAATTTAGATTACGTACGATTTTATTAGTCATTAATGTAAAGACAAATATTGGACATTGATAGGTAGTTTCTAGAAGTGTCTAGAAAATCTGCAAATTAATTGAAGTATGATTTCTGGTGTGTATGTTACTAGAGTAATTGTTACTTTCATTCTACTGTTTTGGTATAAGATACCAAATGCAACTAATACATTGTGGATGTGATGGTTCAAAGAGGGTGGAATAATGGTATATAAGTGAAGTGTTTTATGATGAAATAAACAAATGTTGTTGTTTCATATATAAAAGGAAAATTACTTAATTTTACCTTAAAGCTGAATACTGGAATTGAATAATTGTTATTTTTGTACTAGTCATAAGCAAGAATATTGATTCTGTTTCATGTATGGGCATGAAAAGTTTTGATAAAAGTAGAACAAGTGTTGCTCTATATTTTGCAAGAGTATGAGGTACACTAAGGCTAACATGATTGTTGAGTTCTACATTCCTAGTAGTGAATACATTTATTTGTAACATAACAACCAAAAGGTTCAAGTCCCTTGACTCAAGTTTTACCTATTATGACATTGTCCTTAATCCATGAGACAGGAAACATAAGAATAAGTTTCATAATGATGAAATTATAAACCTTATTGATAAGGATCAAGTGAGGTAAATGGATCTTGTTTTGATGGATAAATGACATTACAAGTGACTCCTATTAATTGTAGTGGGAGTTTTAACTAGTGATGTTGCAAAATGGGTAACGTGTATGGTTTTGTTCATTTGATGAATTTTGAAATTGAATGCTTTGAATTGTTCAAGGTACAAGATCAACTTGATATGTTGATACGAGTTGTTCGATATGATGGAAACAGGGAGGAATTGAACTAAAAGATTGTGATCATCTTAGAAGTAGTGAAAAGTGTTTCAAACTACATCGAACCATATTTGATATGATTTGGTCTATGATGAGTTATGCAGATTTTATTGACGCTTTAGAAGCTTATGCACTATAAAAGTCTTTGTACAAATGTTGATGAGATTGTCCATGTAAGTCGGAGAATAGATACCATATGAGATATGGATTGAAAATGTTCTTAAAAGTCTTTTCTTAATTATCAAGTCAAGTTTAAAGAAATTTGTTTTCTAGAACTTAGACTCAATTATGGCATGTGTTTTATTAAGGGTATTATATTAATTCTACAAACCATCCAAAGAGCAAAACTGTTTTGTTGCATGGAGTGGTATGTTTCTTTTAAAAATATGTGATTTCTAATAGAAACAGTGGGAGTAGAATCGACCTTGAAATTGTTCAAGATTAACAGGATTTCTCTTCAACAGTTGTAAGAATATTGATGCATCCATGAAAAGTCATGATCATCTTACCTGCAAAATATTATCCTACATAGGTTTGACCTATGATGAAACAATAATGGGCAAAGACTCCAAAAGTCACATAAAATCTAATAGATTCTACATACCATAACTTCCAAGTATAGAATATGGTTAAATGGGTCTTATAGTGAAGAATAGTCTTCAATATAAAGACGATGTAGATTGATATAAGAGTATCTATGAAGCATAGTTGGTAGTTAAGGATTGATCTCATAGTAATGACTATGGGAAAACCTTCTTACAACATTATGCTTAAGTCTATTAAGATTGATTTAGCATTTTGAATATCATCACTCATTATGATGAGTTTTGAACATATATATGTGAAATACATTTCTTGGAAGGGATGAAATATGATGTGTGTGCGATACGTCGTATGAATTTCATATTATTAAAGTTGCTAGACAGATGTGAATGATCCAATTTGATTGGAGCAAGTATCTTCGTTCTCAATGTGGTAATTCAAATATGTTTGTTTCCCATTGAGATGAAGAGAGACAAAGTGTGTACAAGAGGCTAGTGGGAGTGCATTTATCGTTATGATTTGATATGTAAGTGACATACTTCTCTAACTAAACGACATTTGATTGCTTTCGTCTATGAGACTTTGCAAGAAATGTGGTTATTGTGTGCTCGTATGACGAGTAGATACTAATCTAGTGAGTGTCACTAAATTGCTATCTAAGAATTGTTCTTTTGCGCTTAAGAAGCAAAAGAGGAATTATTTAAGAGATGCGCATGATGTGATAAGCGAATTATTGTAAACAAGTTACAACGATTCATATTTCCAAATAGACAAAGATGACATGAGATTGTAATCTAAGTATATTTTGTTTGGGATGAGTAGTTGTGTGTTGGAACGGTTCCAAAGGACAACTTTATGACTAATATTATAACTAAAGTTAGTGTTCTGTTACTTTTGAAGCAAATAGATGTTTGATTACGAATCAAGCACTCAACTTTAAAGTTTATGAAGCAATTTGTTGCTTATGAAACTAACTGTTTACCTTAATTTAGAGAAGGTAGATTGATTATATGTTTGTAAATAACCGATACAAATGTTGTATGTCCCGAAACCTCCTCTACATAAAGATCATATTGTTATGATTGGTATAAGACGCATGGGCGAGTGGTCTTAGTACTTTTAGAGGTGTTTGGTTTAGTGAGAGTTATTATGATAATTAGTATATGTATGACATATTATCATTTGGTTAATGTAACCGAGTTTTGTCCCTAAATAATTTACATTGAGGAAATAGATCACTAAGTACGTGACTTAGTCTTGGAACTCTATTTGGATGATGTAATTATTTTTACTCTAGTCAGAGTATTGTGTTGGGACATTTGAATACCTTTAAATGACTAGTGTGTGAGTTGGTTGATGACTAAGTTCTTTGAGTCATAGGTATTGAAATACTAAACCAGGCACACGGGTGTATGTTAGGAACATTCATTAGACAGACCCGCCGAAAAAGATTTTACTAAGATTTCGCTTAGTGTCAGTAAAGTTCTTTGCAAGTTATGAACTTGTACGGTCTTTAGACCTGAGTCTTTGACTATTCTGTACATGTGATGTATATGCTTTGATACTATTCCTCGTCAGCTGTGAAAGGGGGCTATGGATGGTTATTGGGCATGCATGGATCATGTAATAGGATGTGGTTAGACAAGAGGGGATTTGCTCTTCCTTTAATCATTGAAAGGAATTTATTGTTTCTTGGCCACTCGAAGAGTGTGACTTGTGCAAATGCGTGGCCGCGCTCAGATAGGATGATGGTCATCTATCTGCTCTTTTAACAAGTCAACTCAAAGATTCGAGTAAAAGATTGAGATATGTGAGGATGACACTTCTTCTTACCTCATTCTCAATTGGAGACAATAGTAGCAAAGAGACTTAACGCCGTTCTTGAGAGGACATGTACAAGTGGGAGACTGAAGGAGTTATGTCCACTGTCCTACGGATTAACCCGCTTAAGTCTATGTATCCGATATGCCTTGCTAGAGGTCGATGTCGGGTTGACATGTAAATGAGTTACGTGTCTGGTAGTCTTAAGTGGGCCCATTCGGTCACACACAATGTGTACGGGATATTATTAATATAACGGTATATTAATATATCGGGTCAGTAGTAATACGACTCAGTTGTGCTGTCGGGTTATGGTAATTAGAGTTATAGTAATAATCTAGTTATGGTAACTAAAATTATTGTGATAATCTAATTATACCAATTTGAGTTATGGAATAACTTTTAGGTTAAGTAACCTAGCTCTCTAGCTCTCCTATAAAAGGAGGTTCATATGATGAACCAAGATACACAATTCAGAGTATTATTCCATATATTATTGAAGAGAGAATTTTGTGAGACCGTCTCACAAAACCCTTATACTAGCGTATACACCGCAGTTCCGTACCTGTGTGGATATCAACGGAGGCATCACATCTGGGTTGCTTTATTCTGTCCGTGGGGAATTATATATACTTCTGGGTTATTATATTTCTTATTATTCTTATTAATACGCTGTTCCGCTGCAAATAAGGTATAATTGTTATCCCTCTTCTTTTGTCTTTTCGGTTAATACTCGTAACAGGTCCTTGGGCTTAAGGGTTGTAACCCTACAGTGGTATCAGAGCCTCTGTTATGTAGTATTAAACAAATCGACCTGAAGTTTTGTCTCATAATTGGTTATGAGGGATTCACCCGCGTATTAATTTGATTATATTTGTTTATCGCTGAGAATTGTTCTAGCCGTTTTTTCCTCCTTGAGGCAAGTATAATGGTTTAAGTCAATCAACTTCACATATTTTTATATCTTTGATTATATTAATTTGATTATATAATGGTTGACTATGAGACTATCCTATGCTCTGTGAGGCATGTACATTACGTGAGAACTGTTTTCACATAAGTTTGCTATAATATGTTCATGCGCATGCCACATGTTTAGTTTAGCTTTGGTGTAATAATTATGATTATTATTACTTTATAATTATTTGATATCATTATGATAAGTTATATCAACATGGGTTTTGCCACTGGACTGCGGACTGGGAATGCATGTTCTCTAATTTTATTGTGTATGAGATATCGGTGGTTCTCTAATATGATTAGTACAATCGACAACTTACAAAATTGGTTTGTATTTGCATGTGTATGTATATGTCTTTCTTCATGTTATGCGGTGAGCATATGAGATTTTCAATTATGTTTAGGGTATCTTAATTTGTGAATTTAAATTGTTAAATTGACTTGTAAAATTATTTTAAGATCTAATATTGATTACGTTTTAATTTACCCTAAATTGACCCACTATAATCTCAATTTTCTTTGTTGACGATGAGACTAATAAGATTAGTCAAGATTCGATTGAAATTGGAAACGTAAAATTATTAGAATTTATTGTTGACGATGAGTCCTAATAAGATTAGGACAAGACCCGTTTTAATTATAGTGGATACGGAACGAAAAGAGACCAACTCGGTTGGCACGAGTATGACACGGTAGGCACGGGTGTGTCCCGGTTGGAACGAGATGACCCGGGCGGCAAAGGTTTGACCAAGACGACACAATATTTACTCGGACGACATGGTGTCGGGTCGAGTGACGTTTTTTAAGAAAAGTCGTTTTCTTGCGTACGTATGTTGATTATGAATCAAACATGGATTATACTTTATTTTTCCGATTTAATGAAAAATTAGTTTTCTAAATTGGCTAAATAATGTTTTGCATTTTAATTATCATATTATCATAAATAGATCGGGAAAAGAGTTTCTCGAGTCGTAGTTGATTTTGATGAATTGTTCATCAATATGACAATTATAAATTGCAGATCGATTGTGAATCGAGTTTTGTATATCCGTTCAATTTTTCCGGGTGGGAAATTGTTCCTCGTAGTTGGAAAAATGAAAGATATTGGTGAAATTGTTCAAACCAAATAGTAATTATGAATTGTAATATGATTATAAGTCAAAATATGGGATCTTTTAACTTGTTTTATGCACAAATCACTAGTAACAATTGAATTATTATGTCATATGATGCATGATTTTTATTGTTTGAGACTTGTGACTTGTGTGCCTAGAACTGATAGATCGTCTTGTAAGTTGACCTAGGAGCATGTTTAGGACCCATAATGCATTTAATCCCTCGCACAAATATTAAGTATTGCCTTTCCAAAATTGACCACTACAACAATTTCATACCATTGGTTGAAGTGACTGCCTAAGCGGTGCTTTGCCGATGTGTGTGGACTGAGTAGGTGGATAACGGTTACCCACAGGTTCAATCTGGTTTGCTTAACATTTCTATCAAGTCGGACTTGGGCTTTTAGGCAAATAGTTGGTGTCATATGATGACTAATTCCGACGAACCAAGAATTACATAGAGATGTAATTGACAAGTTTGTTGTCTACCTTTAATTTTGGAGCTTGAGCAGTGAGCCCAAGTTCACTTGAGCGAGAAAAGGTTTAGGATCTTGGAATATTATGCGAACTTGAGGGTAGTTTTCATGATTTTATCTTAAAATTGTTTAAGATTTTTAATTAATATTAATTATCGTTTTACTTTGCATATACATATAGTTGTAATTTAGTCACCATTATCACATTTATTAAAGATGAGTTTGAATTGTTCAACCTCATCGATTGGTATCTTGAGAATCGTTCTCAAAATTAGAGATACGGATTTTGTCCTTGTGAAGGATAATTCCGACAAATTATTACCAATGTTAATGTACAGTATGGACTGTATAATTAGAGTCATGAAGATGATTATAAGTACCAAAATTAATTGTTTCAATAAAGGGAACCGTTCCCATTAAGTGAGAAAATGTTGAAGATGATCTAATTATTTTGGATGTCTCTTTCTAAAGAATTAGGAATTGAAATCGTTTCAATTAGTCCTAAGTTTAGGTCACTTTATTATGAATAAACATGTGACTTAATAAAGTTTCTCACCTTTTAGCATGAGATGTTAAAAGACGATTGAACATTGTATCAAGAAGGCAAATAATATTAATGTTCTATGAGTTCATTAAGAAAATTGCTTGAGATAATGATTAATGAATCTAAGATGTTGGTTAAAGTACGGGAAGAATAATTGTTATGATACCCAAACTTGTTGCCAAATTTAGATTAGGTACGATTTTATTAGTCATTAATGTAATGACAAATATCGGACATTGGTAGATAGTTTCTAGAAGTGTCTAGAAAATCTGCAAATCAATTGAAGTATGACTTCTGGTGTGTATGTTACTAGAGTAATTGTTACTTTCATTCTACTGTTTTGGTATAAGATACCAAATGCAACTAATACATTGTGGATGTGATGGCTTAAAGAGGGTAGAATAATGGTATATAAGTGAAGTGTTTTATGATGAAATAGACAAACGTTGTTGTTTCATATATAAAAGGAAAATCACTTAATTTTACCATAAAGCTGAATACTGGAATTGAATAAATGTTATTCTTGTGCTAGTCATAAGCAAGAATATTGATTCTGTTTCATGTATGGCATGAAAAGTTTTAATAAAAGTAGAACAATTGTTGCTCTATACCTTGCAAGAATATGAGGTACAATAATGCTAACATGTTTGTTGGGCTCTACATTCCTAGTAGTGAATGCTTTTAATTGTAACATAACAATCAAAAGGTTCCGTCCCTCGACCTGAGTTTTACCCATCATGACATTGTCCTTACTCCATGAGACAAGAAACATAAGAATAAATTTCATAATGATGAAATTATAAACCTTATTGATAAGGATCAACTGAGGTAAATGGATCTTGTTTAGATGGATAAATGACATTACAAGTGACTCCTATTAATTGTAATGGGAGGTTACTTAGACTTGTTAGATCACACATATACAGATACGTGTGAGTTTAACTAGTGATCTTGCAAAATGGGTAACACGTATGGTTTTGTTCGATATGATTGAAACAGGGAGGAATTGAACTAAAAGATTGTGATCATCTTAGAAGTAGTGAAAAATGTTTCAAACTATATCGAACCATATTTGATATGATTTGGTCTATGATGAGTTATGCAGATTTTATTGGCGCTTTAGAAGCTTATGCACTATAAAAGTCTTTGTACAAATGTTGATGAGATTGTCCATGTAAGTCGGAGAATAGACACTATATGAGATATGGATTGAAAATGTTCTTAAAAGTCTTTTCTTAATTATCAAGTCTTAAAGTTTAAAGAAAATTGTTTTCTAGAACTTAGGCTGAATTATGACATGTGTTTTATCAGGGATATTATGTTAATTCTACAAATCATCCAAAGAACAAAAATGTTTTGTTTCATGGAGTGATATGTTTCTTTTAAATTATGTGATTTCTAATAGAAACAGTGGGAGTAGAATCGACCTTGAATTGTTCAAAATTAACAGGAATTCTCTTCAACTGTTGTAGAGAATATTGATGCATCCATGAAAAGTCATGATCATCTTACCTGCAAAATATTATCCTACATAGGTTTGACCTATGATGAAACAATAATGGGCAAAGACTCCAAAAGTCACATAAAATCTAATAGATTATTCTACATATCATAACTACCAAGTATAGACTATGGTTAAATGGGTCTTATAGTGAAGAATAGTCTTCAATATAAAGACGATGTAGATTAATATAAGAGTATCTATGAAGCATAGTTGGTAGTTAAGGATTGATCTCATAGTAATGACTATGGGAAAACCTTCTTACAACATTATGCTTAAGTCTATTAAGATTGATTTAGCATTTTGAATGTCGTCACTCATTATGATGAGTTTTGAACATATATATGTGAAATACTTTTCTTGGAAGGGATGAAATATGATGTGTGTGCGACACATCGTATGAATTTCATATTATTAAAGTTGCTAGACAAATGCGAATGATCCAATTTGATTGGAGCAAGTATTATGGAGTAGTATCTTTGTTCTTAATGTGGTAATTCAAATATGTTTGTTTTCCATTGAGATGAAGAGAGACAAAGTGTGTACAAGAGGCTAGTGGGAGTGCATTTATCGTTATGATTTTGTATGTAAGTGACATACTTCTCTAACTAAACGACATTTGATTGCTTTGCAAGAAATGTGTTTATTATGTGCTCGTGTGACGAGTAGATACTAATCTAGTGAAAGTCACTAAATTGCTATCTAAGAATTGTTCTTTTGCGCTTAAGAAGCAAGAGAGGAATTATTTAAGAGACGCATGATGTGATAAGCGAATTATTGTAAACAAGTTACAACGATTCATATTTTCAAATAGACAAAGATTACGTGAGATTGTAATCTCAGTAAATTTTGTTTTGGATAAGAAGTTGTGTGTTGGAACGGTTCCAAAGGACAACTTTATGACTGATATTATAACTAAAGTTAGTGTTCTATTGCTTTTGAAGCAAATAGACGTTTGATTACGAATTAAGCACACACTCAACTACATTAAAGTTTATGAAGCAATTGTTGCTTATGAAACTAACAGTTTGCCTTAATTGAGATTAGGTAGATTGGTCATATGCTTGTAAATAACTGATACAAATGTTGTATGTTCCGAAACCTTCTCTACATAAAGATCATATTGGTTATGATCGGTATAAGACGTATGGGCGAGTGGTCGTAGTACCTTTAGAGGTGTTTGGTTTAGTGGGAGTTATTTCGATAATTTATATATGTATGACATATTGTCATTTGGTTAATGTAACCGAGTTTTGTCCCTAAATAATTTACATTGATGAAATAGATCACTAAGTACGTGACTTAGTCTTGGAACTATATTTGGATGATGTAATTATTTTGTCTCTAGTCAGGGTATTGTGTTGGGACATTTGAATATCCTTAAATGACTGGTGTGTGAGTTGGTTGATGACTAAGTTCTTTGAGTCATAGGTATTGAGATACTAAACCAGGCACACGGGTGTATGTTAAGAACATGCATTAGACAGACCCGCCGAAAAGGATTTTGCTAAGATTTCGCTTAGTGTCAGTAAAGTTCTTTGCAAGTTATGAACTTGTATGGTCTTTAGACCTGAGTCTTTGACTATTCTGTACATGTGATGTGTATGCTTTGATACTATTCCTCGTCAGCTGTGAAAGGGGGCTATGGATGGTTATTGGGCATGCATGGATCATGTGCTAGAATGTGGTTAGACAAGAAGGGATTTGCTCTTCCTTTATTGAAAGGAATTTATTGTTTCTTGGCCACTCGAAGAGTGTGATTTGTGCAAATGCGTGGCCGCGCTCAGATAGGATGATTGTCATCTATCTGCTATTTTAACAAGTCAACTCAAAGATTCGAGTAAAAGATTGAGATATGTGAGGATGACACTTCTTCTTACCTCGTTCTCAATTGGAGACAATAGTAGCAAAGAGACTTAACGCCGTTCTTGAGAGGACATGTACAAGTGGGAGACTGAAGGAGTTATGTCCACTGTCCTACGGATTTACCCGCTTAAGTCTATGTATCCGATATGCTTTGCTAGAGGTCGATGTCGGGTTGATATATAAATGAGTTATATGTCTGGTAGTCTTAAGTGGGCCCATTGGGTCACACACAATGTGTACGGGATATTATTAATATATATCGATATATTAAATATATTAGTAATACGGACCCAGCTGCGTTGTCGGGTTATGGTAATTAGTGTTATACTAATAATCTAATTATGGTAATTAGAGTTATAGAAATAACCTAATTCTACCTTCTCATCTCCTATATAAGGAGGTTCATATGATGAACCAACATACGGAATAAGAGTATTGACTCATAATATATTCGTCTTATAAAGAGTTATAAGAGAGATATAGAGAGAAGTTGTGAGACGGTCTCACGTACCTTTATACTAGCATATACGTCGCAGTTCTGTTCCCGTGTGGATACCAAAGGAGGCATCACGTTTGGGGTGCTTTATTCTGTCCGTGGGAATTATTTATTCTGTCCGTGGAAGATTATTTATTCTGTCCGTGAAGATTATATATATTTCTGGGTTTATTATACTTCTTATTAATACGTTGTTCCGCTGCAAATAAGGTATAATTGTTATCCCTCTACTTTTGTCTTTTCGGTTAATACTCGTAACAGGTCCTTGGGTTTAAGGGTTGTAACCCTACAGTGGTATCAGAGCCTCTGTTATGTAGTATTAATCAAATCGACCTGAATCTTTGTCTTATAATTGGTTATGAGGGATTCACCCGCGTATTAATTTGATTATTTTTTTTTTGAGAATTGTTCTCGTTATTTCATCAATTCCGTGAGTTTGCCGCTTTGATTTCACAAGTGTTGCGTTATTTTATGTTTTGGTGGCTCGTCATGCTAATTCACTTTGTTATTATCTTGGTTGTAATGATTGTACTTGGTGTACAATGTCTTAACCTAAGTTTCTTTCATAGAACAATAATTTGCAAGGTGTTGCTTGCGGCCTACGACTATTTTACCCGATGAAGTTTAAGATTTATCTTTTAAATAATTTAAATTGTTAAATTATATAATTAGATATTAAAATTAATTTAAGATATAATATTAATTATAATTTTTATTTAATTATCCTAAACTGATCCATTATAATCCCAAATTTCTTTGTTGACGATGAGACTAATTAGATTAATCAAGATTCGATTGAAATTGGGAACGTAAAATTATTGGAATTTAATGTTGACGATGAGTCCTAATAAGATTAGGACAAGACCCGTTTTAATTATAGTGGAGACGGAACGAATAGAGACCAATCCAGTTGGCACGAGTATGACTCGGTGGACACGAGTGTGACTCGGTCGGCACGGGTATGTCCCGGTTGGAACGGGATGACCCGGACGGCAAAGGTTTGACCAAGACGACACAATATTTACTCGGACGACATGGTGTCGGGTCGAGCGACGCTTTTAAGAAAAGTCGTTTTCTTGCGTTTGTGTGTTGATTATGAATCAAAATGGATTATACTTTTATTTTTCTGAATCTATGAAAAATTAGTTTTCTAAATCGGTTAAATAAAATTATGCATTTTAATTATCATATTATCATAACTAGATCGGAAAAGAGTTTCTCGAGTCTTATTTGATTTTGATGAATTGTTCATATTTATATGACAATTATAAGATGCAGATCGATTGTGAATCGAGTTTTGTATATCCGTTCAAATTTTCCGGGTGGGAAATTGTTCCTCGTAGTTGGAAAAATGAAAGATATTGGTAAAATTGTTCAAACCAAATAGCAATTATGAATTGTAATATGATTATGAATCAAAATATGAGATCTTTTAACTTGTTTTGTTTTATGCACAAATCACTAGTAACAATTGAAATATTATGTCATACGATGCATGAATTTTATTGTTTGAGACTTGTGTCTTGTGTGCTTAGAACTAATAGGTCGCCTTGTAAGTTGACCTAGTGGCATAGTTAGGATCCCTATGCATTTAATCCCTCGCACAAATATTAAGTATTGCCTTTCCAGAATTGACCACTACAACAATTTCATATCATTGGTTGAAGTGACTGCCTAAGCGGTGCTTTGCCGATGTGTGTGGACTGAGTAGGTGGGTAACGGTTACCCACAGGTTCAGTCTGGTTTGCTTAACATTATTGCTATCAAGTCGGACTTGGGCTTTGAGGCAAATAGTTGGTGTCATATGATGACTAATTCCAACGAACCAAGAATTACATAGAGATGTAATTGACAAGTTTGTTGTCTACCTTTACTTTTGGAGCTTGAGCAGTGAGCCCAAGTTCACTTGAGCGACAAAAGGTTTAGGATCTTGGAATATTATGCGAACTTGAGGGTAGTTTTCATGATTTTATTTTAAAATTGTTTAAGATTATGAATATTAATTATCGTTTTACCTAGCATATAATTGTAGTTGTAATTTAGTCCCTTTATCACATTTATTAAAGACGAGTTTGAATTGTTCAACCTTGTCGATTGGTATCTTGAGAATTGTTTTCAAAATTAGAGATATGGATTTTGTCCTTGTGAAGGATAATTTCGACAAATTATAACCAGTGCTAATGTACAGTATGGACTGTATAATTAGAGTCATGGAGATGACTACTATAAGTACCAAAATCAATTGTTTCAATAAAGGGAACCGTTCCCATTGAGTGAGAAAATGTTAAAGATGATCCAATTAATCCATGTCATATGATGAATGATTATCTTGATAATCAGGAGAATTTTGGATGTTTCTTTCTAAAGAATTAGGAATTGAAATCGTTTCAATTAGTACTAAGTTTAGGTCACTTTATTATGAATAAACATGTGACTTAATAAAGTTTCTCACCTTTTTGCATGAGATGTTAAAAGACGATTGAACATTGTATCAAGAAGGCAAATAATACAAATGTTCTATGAGTTCATTAAGAAAAATTGCTTGAGATAATGATTAATAAATCTAAGATGTTGGTTAAAGTAAGGGAAGGATAATTGTTATCATATCCAAACTTGTTGCCAAATTTAGATTAGGTACGATTTTATTAGTCATTAATGTAATGACAAATATATGACATTGGTAGATAGCTTTCTAGAAGTGTCTAGAAATTCTGCAAATCAATTGAAGTATGACTTTAGGTGTGTATGTTACTGAAGTAATAGTTACTTTCATTCCACTGTTTTGGTATAAGATACTAAATGCAACTATTACATTGTTGATGTGATGGCTCAAAGAGAGTGGAATAATGGTATATAAGTGAAGTGTTTTATGATGAAATGGACAAACGTTGTTGTTTCATATATAAAAGGAAAATCACTTAATTTTACCATAAAGCTGAATACTAGAATTGAATAATTGTTATTCTTGTACTAGTCATAAGCAAGGACATTGATTCTGTTTCATGTATGGGCATGAAAAGTTTTGATAAAAGTAGAACAATTGTTGCTCTATATCTTGCAAGAATATGAGGTACAATAAGGCTAAACATGATTGTTGAGCTCTACATTCCTAGTAGTGAATGCTTTTATTTGTAACATAACGACCAAAAGGTTCAACTCCCTCAACCTGAATTTTACCCATCACGGCATTGTCTTTAATCCATGAGACAAGAAACATAAGAATAAGTTTTATAATGATGATATTATTAACCTTATTGATAAAGATCAACTGAGGTGAATGGATCTTGTTTAGATGGATAAATGACATTACAAGTGACTCTTATTAATTGTAGTGGGAGGGTACTTAGACTTGTTTGATAACACATATACAGATACATGTGAGTTTAACTAGTGACGTTGCAAAATGGGTAACCTGTATTATTTTGTTCATTTGATCAAATTTAAATCTGAATGCTTTGAATTGTTTAAGGAAGTTCAGATGAAAATACAAGATCAACTTGATAAGTTGGTACAAGTCGTTCGATATGATTGAAACAGGGAGGAATTGAACTAAAAGATTGTGATCATCTTAGAAGTAGTGAAAAGTGTTTCAAACTACATCGAACCATATTTGATATGATTTGGTCTATGATGAGTTATGCAGATTTTATTGACATTTGAGAAGATTATGCACTATAAAAGTCTTTGTACAATGTTGATGAGATTGTCCATGTAAGTCGAAGAATAGACACCATATGAGATATGGATTGAAAATGTTCTTAAAAGTCTTTTCTTAATTATCAAGTCTTAAAGTTTAGAGAAAATTGTTTTCTAGAATTTAGACTCAATTATGACATGTGTTTTATTAGGGGTATTATGTTAATTCTACAAACCATCCAAATAACAAAACTGTTTTGTTACATGGAGTGGTATGTTTCTTTTAAAAATATGTGATTTCTAATAGAAACAGTGGGAGTAGAATCGACCTTGAAATTGTTCAAGATTAACAGGAATTCTCTTCAACAGTTGTAGAGAATATTGATGCATCCATGAAAAGTCATGATCATCTTACATGCAAAATATTATCCTACATAGGTTTGACCTATGATGAAACAATAATGGGCAAAGACTCCAAAAGTCACATAAAATCTAATAGATTCTACATACCATAACTACCAAGTATAGACTATGGTTAAATGGGTCTTATAGTGAAGAATAGTCTTCAATATAAAGACGATGTAGATTGATATAAGAGTATCTATGAAGCATAGTTGGTAGTTAAGGATTGATCTCATAGTAATGACTATGGGAAAACCTTCTTACAACATTATGCTTAAGTCTATTAAGATTGATTTAGCATTTTGAATGTCATCACTCATTATGATGAGTTTTGAACATATATATGTGAAATACATTTCTTGGAAGGGATGAAATATGATGTGTGTGCGATACATCGTATGAATTTCATATTATTAAAGTAGCTAGACAAATGTGAATGATCCAATTTGATTGGAGCAAGTATTATGGAGCAAGTATCTTCGTTCTCAATGTGGTAATTCAAATATGTTTGTTTTCCATTAAGATGAAGAGAGACAAAGTGTGTACAAGAGGCTAGTGGGAGTGCATTTATCGTTATAATTTGGTATGTAAGTGACATACTTCTCTAACTAAACGACATTTGATTGCTTTCGTCTATGATACTTTGCAAGAAATGTGTTTATTGTGTGCTCGTATGACGAGTAGATACTAATCTAGTGAGTGTCACTAAATTGCTATCTAAGAATTGTTCTTTTGCGCTTAAGAAGCAAAAGAGGAATTATTTAAGAGATGCGCATGGTGTGATAAGCGAATTATTGTAAACAAGTTACAACAATTCATATTTCCAAATAGACAAAGATGACGTGAGATTGTAATCTCAGTAAATTTTGTTTTGGATAAGAAGTTGTGTGTTGGAACGGTTCCAAAGGACAACTTTATGACTGATATTATAACTAAAGTTAGTGTTCTATTGCTTTTGAAGCAAATAGACGTTTGATTACGAATTAAGCACACACTCAACTACTTTAAAGTTTATGAAGCAATTGTTGCTTATGAAACTAACAGTTTGCCTTAATTGAGATAAGGTAGATTGGTCATATGCTTGTAAATAACTAATACAAATGTTGTATGTCCCGAAACCTTCTCTACACAAAGATCATATTGGTTATGATCGGTATAAGACACATGGGCGAGTGGTCTTAGTACCTTTAGAGGTGTTTGGTTTAGTGGGAGTTATTTCGATAATTGATATATGTATGATATATTGTCATTTGGTTAATGTAACCGAGTTTTGTCCCTAAATAATGTACATTGATGAAATAGATCACTAAGTACGTGACTTAGTCTTGGAACTCTATTTGGATGATGTAATTATTTTGTCTCTAGTCAGGGTATTGTGTTGGGACATTTGAATACCTTTAAATGACTAGTGTGTGAGTTGGTTGATGACTAAGTTCCTTGAGTCATAGGTATTGAAATACTAAACCAGGCACACGGGTGTATGTTGGGAACATTCATTAGACAGACCCGCCGAAAAGGATTTTACTAAGATTTCGCTTAGTGTCAGTAAAGTTCTTTGCAAGTTATGAACTTGTACGGTCTTTAGACCTGAGTCTTTGACTATTCTGTACATGTGATGTATATGCTTTGATACTATTCCTCGTCAGCTGTGAAAGGGGGCTATGGATGGTTATTGGGCATGCATGGATCATGTGATAGGATGTGGTTAGACAAGAGGGGATTTGCTCTTCCTTTAATCATTGAAAGGAAATTATTGTTTCTTGGCCATTCGAAGAGTGTGACATGTGCAAATGCGTGGCCGCGCTGAGATAGGATGATTGTCATCTATCTGCTCTTTTAACAAGTCAACTCAAAGATTCGAGTAAAAGATTGAGATATGTGAGGATGACACTTCTTCTTACCTCATTCTCAATTGGAGACAATAGTAGCAAAGAGACTTAACGCCGTTCTTGAGAGGACATGTACAAGTGGGAGACTGAAGGAGTTATGTCCACTGTCCTACGGATTTACCCGCTTAAGTCTATGTATCCGATATGCCTTGCTAGAGGTCGATGTCGGGTTGACATATAAATGAGTTATATGTCTGGTAGTCTTAAGTGGGCCCATTGGGTCACACACAATGTGTACGGGATATTATTAATATATCGGTATATTAATATACCGGGTCAGTAATAATACGACTCAGCTGTGCTGTCGGGTTATGGTAATTAGAGTTATAGTAATAATCTAGTTATGGTAACTAGAGTTATTGTAATAATCTAATTATACCAATTGGAGTTATGGAATAACTTCTAGGTTAAGTAGGTAACCTATCTCTCCTATATAAGGAGGTTCATATGATGAACCAAATCATACAAGTGTGGTATTGATTCGTATATTATTAGAGAGAGAATTTTGTGAGACCGTCTCACAAAACCCTTATACTAGCATATACGTCGCAGTTCCGTACCCGTGTGGATACCAAAGGAGGCATCACGTTTGGGGTGCTTTATTCTGTCCATGGAGATTATTTATTCTTGTCCGTGAAGATTATTTATTCTGTCCGTGGAGATTATATATATATTTCTAGGTTATTATACTTCTTATTAATATGCTATTCCGCTGCAAATAAGGTATAATTGTTATCCCTCTACTTTTGTCTTTTCGGTTAATACTCGTAACAGGTCCTTGGGTTTAAGGGTTGTAACCCTACAGTGGTATCAGAGCCCATACAAAGATCCAGGGGCCGGCTTCAGATGTCTTTTTTCTAGATTCATTTTCTCAAAAGTGTCTTTGTACAAGAGGTTTGTATAGGCGCTAGTGTCCACCATGCATCTCTTGACAATGTGATTGCTAATTTCAAGAGTTAAGACCAGAGGGTCACTATGCGGGTACACGACTCTCCCTGCATCTTCAGGGGTGATGCTTAGGGTAGTGCCTCTTGGACTTCCTGCCCTCTCGGCGTAGCAAATTTGGTTCCGCAATTCGCGGATCTGCCTTTTCTGGCCTCGTCTGCTGGTCCGCCCCTCTGCATCTCCTGACACTACATGGATGATCATGCGATTTTGGGCTGAGCCTTCAGGGTTGTCCGCCGCCTCCTTTTGGGGTTTGTTCCTTGCTGCATAGTTACTCCGCCAGCCGTTTCTTATAAGTTTCTCTATTTCATCTTTTAAGTGTCGGCATTCCTCCGTGGTATGGCCTATGCAATCGTGGAACGTGCAGAATTTTTTGGGATCCCCCTTTGGGCTGCGCGGCTTGTTTGGACGAGTCCATTTTGCTGTTTCTTTTTCCAACTCGAAGACTTCTGCTCTCGGCCTATTGAGGGCCGTGTAGCTGTCAAATCTTGGCTGGTATGTTGTGCGTTCTTTCTTGGGGGTGTCTCCCTCTTCTCTCTGTTTGCCTGGCTCTTTTCTGCCACGTCCACCCTGCGGTCCCCCTTGCGGCCTTGCTTGGCCTGCAGGGGTGTCCGGCAGGCTGTGAAACTCTTCCTGCAGAATAAACCCTTCAGCGATTTTCCTGGCCTTGGCCAAGGTTTCAGGCTGGGCCCTGATCATCTGATTCTTCATTTCCCCTGGGAGCAGGGAGATTGTCAGGGCGTAAGCAGCGGTGGAATCATCGATCTCTCTGACTTGCTGATAGGACAAGTCAAACCTCTTCAGGTACTCCCTGACGCTTTCGCCCTTCTTCTGTTTCAGGGTCATGAGATCGAAACGAGTGAGGCGTCTCCTTTTGTTCCCTGCATATTGCTCAAGGAAGGCCTCGGCTAACTCTATAAAGAAGTTGATCGATCCCTGGCGAAGGTCCCTGAACCATCCTTGTGCAAGTCCTACCAGGGTGGTTGGGAAGATTTTACACCAGATTGCGTCATCCACGTCATACATGCCCATGTGACTCTGAAATGCCGCCAGATGATCCTCTAGGTCTGTGGTCCCGTCGAACTTGACGGTAGGCATTTTGATTTTTGGGATGGGGAATTCTTGTACATCAGGATGAAGAGGGGTTTTTGTAGGCCTGCCTACCACTCGTGACCTGCTTTCCCCAGACTGGTTACCGTGGATATCCCATTGTCTAGGGATCAGTTTCCTAGTACTGGGGGAGTGGTGCCTCGGTGGCGGCCTGCTCGCTGCTTCGTCCTCTACCTCAGGGGAGATTTGTCTGGGTCTCTTCCTCTGAGACTGGCAGAGGTTGTCATCCTGGTGGTATCTGGATTCAAGCGGCTGCCCCCGGTTAAGCCTAGACTGCAGGTTTTGGGACAACCCTGGGGCTGGCTGTCCCTTGGCTGCCGGCGTTAACCTGGAGAAGACTCCGCCCTGCTTTTCTCCCAGGCGCTTGGATGCAGGTTCCTTGTGCCTCATCCGCTCCCGCAATCCCTGGGATAGACCTCTCTGCTCTCCAGACGCGGATTCTGTTGTGTGAATGGAGAACGCCTGTTGTTGGGCAGGTGGCTCTTGGCTGCATGTTGTGATACGCTTCTGCACCTGCGCGTATACTTGAGCTGTCCTTCTTGCTTTCCTCTGGGCGTTTCTGGCGGCGGTTCGCTTCGTGCCCCCAGCTCCATCCCTGTTCATTGAGGGTGGCTGCCTGGTGGTCGTTGCGACCCTGCCTACCAGGACCTCAGGAGTGAACTCCTGGTTTAGCATTGCAGAGAAGAAGGCAGCTGTCTGTACCATCTGAGCTGGGGTCAGGTTCAGAGTGTGCCCTGGGTGTGCCCCCAACTCTGGTGCTACAGCAGCATTTGGCATGCCCAGGAGACTGGTTCCTCCCATCCCCAGGGTCGTGGTGGGAGGAGCCCTCTCTAGCTGCGGCATGCCGTATAGGGGGGTGGGACCGTCGGACCTACCCCTACACTGGTGTCAACGATTTCCGGCATGATTATTTTGATTGGTTTAGTTTTTGTAATTGGGAATGGTTGATTTTTGTGGGTAATTCGTGGATACAACCAGATCTTCCCCACAGATGGCGCCAAATTGTTCCGGTTATTGGAATCAATTAACCCGGCGTGGAATTCGGGTTTGAATCGTTCGGTGTTGCTCTGAATGTTCACTGGTCAATCTTGACACTCTCCTTCCTCCTACTACTTCAGTCGGACCTTCCCGGCGGATTGGGCTGGCTCCCTGCACAGAGAACGCACAGGGCCTCGGAGGTTGTCCGAGGAAACCCTCTCCGATGCCTAAGTTAGTCCGTGAATGCCTTAAGAAACCCAGCTCGTGAGGAACTGGGCGGCAATTTTAGAGTAAGAGTTCTAGAGAGAGAAAATCCAACCCCTTTCTTGTGGGAAATGGAAGGGTATTTATACCTTCCCACAAGAGAGGGAAATAGAAGGAGAATGGGTGGATGAGGAGGTGACAAGTGGCATCTTCTCATCCAGCCACTCTCAATTACCTTAGGCAGGATTGCCCATTAAGCCCAGAAACCGACCCTGCAAACGGTCAAGGTAAAGCACATAAAAGTAGGAAGTGCTAAGGAAAGCAGCCGACCCCTGGGCCAGCAGGGTGACGCGGCCTGCTAGAGCCTAGCACTCACAGTTCAAAACCCGCCTGCCCCCTAGGGACATCTCCGCGGACAGGGCAGGGATCCCCAGGGGCCCTCTCGTCATTCTGTCTAAGGTAATTGAGAGTGGGTGGATGAGAGGATGCCACTTGTCACCTCCTCATTCACCCATTCTCCTTCTATTTCCCTCTCTTGTGGGAAGGTATAAATACCTTTCCATTTCCCACAAGAAAGGGGTTGGATTTTCTCTCTCTAGAACTCTTACTCTAAAATTGCCGCCCAGTTCCTCACGAGCTGGGTTTCTTAAGGCATTCACGGACTAACTTAGGCATCGGAGAGGGTTTCCTCGGACAACCTCCGAGGCCCTGTGCATTCTCTGTGCAGGGAGTCTGCCCAATCCGTCGGGAAGGTCCGACTGAAGTAGTAGGAGGAAGAAGAGTGTCAAGATTGATCAGTGAACATTCAGAGCAACACCGAACAATTCAAACCCGAATTCCACGTCGGGTTAATTGATTCCAATAACCGGAACAAATCTTAACAGACTTAAGCATAATGTTGTAAAAAGGTTTTTCAATAGTCATTACTATGAGATCAATCCTTAACTACCAACTATGCTTCATAGATACTCTTATATCAATCTATATCGTCTTTATATTGAACACTATTCTTCAGTATAAGACCCATTTAATCAAAGTCTATACTTGGTAATTATGGTATATAGAATCTATTAAATTTTATGTGACTTTTGGAGTCTTTGCCCATTATTGTTTCACCATAGGTCAAACCTATGTAGGGTAATATTTTACAGCTAAGATGATCATGACTTTTCATGGATGCATCAATATCCTCTTCAACAGTTGTAGAGAATTCATGTTAATCTTGAACAATTCAAGGTCGATTCTACTCCCACTTTTTCTATTAGAAATCACATATTTTTAAAAGAAACATACCACTCCATGCAACAAAACAGTTTTGTTCTTTGGATGATTTGTAGAATTAACATAATACCCCTAATAAATCACATGTCACAATTGAGTCTAAGTTCTAGAAAATGATTTTCTTTAAACTTAAAGACTTGATAATTAAATAAAGACTTTTTAGAACATTTTCAATCCATATCTCATATGGTGTCTATTCTCCGACTTACATGGACAATTTCATCAACATTATACAAAGACTTTTATAGTGCACAAGTTTCTAAAGCGTCAATAATATTTGCATATGACTCATCATAGACCAAATCATATCAAATATGGTTCGATGTAGTTTAAAACACTTTTCACTACTTCTAAGATGATCACGATCTTTTAGCTCAATTCCTCTCTGTTTCAATCATATCAAACGACTCGTACCAACTTATCAAGTTGATCTTGTACTTTCATCTGAATTTCCTTAAACAATTCAAAGCATTCAGTTTCAAATTTCATCAAATGAATAAAACCATACGTGTTACCCATTTTGTAACATCACTAGTTAAACCCACACGTATCTCTATATGTATGATCCAACAAGTCAAGTACCCTCCCACTACAATTAATAGGAGTTACTTCTAATATCATTTATCCATCTAAACAATATCCATTTACCTCAGTTGATCATTATCAATAAGATTTATAATTTCATCATTATGAAATTTATTCTTATGTTTCTTGTCTCATGGATTAAGGACAATGCCATAATAGATAAAACTTGTGTCGAGGGACGGAACCTTTTGATTGTTATGTTACAAATAAAAGCATTCATTACTACGAATGTAGAGCTCAACAATCATGTTGGCCTTATTGTACCTCATACTCTTGCAAAATATAGAGCAACAATTGTTCTACTTTTATTAAAACTTTTCATGCCCATACATGAAACAGAATCAATATTCTTGCTTATGACTAGTACAAGAATAACAATTATTCAATTCCAGTATTCAGCTTTATGGTGAAATTAAGTGATTTTCCTTTTATATATGAAACAACAACGTTTGTCCATTTCATCATAAAACACTTCACTTATATACCATTATTCCACTCTCTTTGAGCCATCACATCCACAATGTAATAGTTGCATTTGGTATCTTATACCAAAAACAGTAGAATGCAAGTAACAATTACTCTAGTAACATATACACCTGAAGTCATACTTCAATTGATTTGCAGATTTTCTAGACACTTCTAGAAACTATCTACCAATGTCTTATATTTGTCATTACATTAATGACTAATAAAAACGTACCTAATCTAAATTTGGCAACAAGTTTGATTATAACAACGATTGTCCTTCCCTCACTTTAACCAACGTCTTAGATTCATTAATCATTATCTCAAGCAATTTTCTTAATGAACTCATAGAACATTAGTATTATTTGCCTTCTTGATACAATGTTCAATCGTCTTTTAACATCTCATGTTAAAAGGTGAGAAGCCTTATTAAGTCACATGTTTATTCATAATAAAGTGACCTAAACTTAGGACTAATTGAAACGATTTCAATTCCTAATTCTTTAGAAAGAAGCATCCAAAATTTCCTGATTATCAATATAATCACGTCATCGTATGACATGGATTAGTTAGATCATCTTCAATATTTTCTCACTTAATGGGAACGGTTCCCTTTATTGAAACAATTGATTTTTGTACTTATAATCATCTTCACGACTCTAATTATACAGTCCATACTGTACATTAACATTTGTAATAATTTGTCGGAATTATCCTTCACAAGGAAAAAATCTGTATCTCTAATTTTGAGAACAATTCTCAAGATACCAATCGACGAGGTTGAACAATTCAAACTCATCTTTAATAAATGTGATAAAAGTGACTAACTTACAGCTACAACTATATGCAAAGTAAAACGATAATTAATATTAATGATCTTAAACAATTTTAAGATAAAATCATGAAAACTACCCTCAAGTTCGCATAATATTCCAAGATCCTAAACCTTTTGTCGCTCAAGTGAACTTGGGCTCACTGCTCAAGCTCCAAAAGTAAAGGTAGACAATAACATTGTCAATTACATCAATATGTAATTCTTGTTTCGTCGGAATTAGTCATCATATGACACCAACTACTTGCCTCAAAGCCCAAGTCCGACTTGATAGCAATGTTAAGCAAACCAGACTGAACCTGTGGGTAACCGTTACCCACCTACTCAGTCCACACACATCGGCAAAGCACCGCTTAGGTAGTCACTTCAACCAATGGTATGAACTTGTTGTAGTGGTCAATTCTGGAAAGGCAATACTTAATATTTGTGCGAGGGATTTAATGCATTATGGGTCCTAAACTTGTTGATAGATCAACTTACAAGGCAACCAAAGCACACAAGTCACAAGTCTAAACAATAAAATTTATGCATCGTATGACATAATTATTTAGTGAATTGTGCGTAAAACAAGTTAAAAGATCCCATATTTTGATTCGTAATCATATTACAATTCATAATTACTATTTGGTTTGAACAATTTGACCAATATCTTTCATTTTTCCAATTACGAGGAACAATTTCCCACCCGGATAAATTGAACGAATATACAAAACTCGATTCATGATCGATCTGCAATTTATAATTTATAATTGTCATATAGATGAACAATTCATCAAAATCAAATAAGACTCGAGAAACTCTTTTCCCGATCTATCTATGATAATATGATAATTAAAATGCATAAAATTATTTAGCCGATTTAGAAAATCAATTTTTCATTGATTCGGAAAAATAAAAGTATAATCCATGTTTGATTCATAATCAACACACAAACGCAAGAAAATGACTTTCCTTAAAAGCGTCATTCGACCCGATACCATGTTGTCCGAGTAAATATTGTGTCGTCTTGGTCAAACCTTTGTCGCATGGGTTATCCCGTTCCAACCGGGACATACCCGTGCCGACCGAGTCACACTTGTGCCCACCGAGTCATACTCGTGCCAACTGGGTTGGCCTTGTTTCATTCTGTCACCACCATAATTAACCGAGTCTTGTCTTAATCTTATTAGGACTCATCGTTAACATTAAATTCAAGCAATTTTACGTTCCCAATTTCAATCGAGTCTGGACTAATCTAATTAGTCTCATCGTCAACAA
Organism: Agrostemma githago; assembly: GCA_958450325.1. NCBI lineage: Eukaryota > Viridiplantae > Streptophyta > Magnoliopsida > Caryophyllales > Caryophyllaceae > Agrostemma > Agrostemma githago. The sequence continues at coordinate 10,928,359 of OY288242.1, forward strand.
AGAAATTTGAGATTATATAGTGGGTCAATTTAGGGCAAAATTAAATAAAAATAAGAGTAAATTAAAAATTACTCCCTTTTAAGATATCAATTTTAAAATTTACTCCCTTTTGAAATTTTTGCTTAAAATAACTCCCAAAATCAATCAAAAATTCAAAAATTGCTCCAAAATATAAAATTTGGTCGAAAATGCCCCTAACTTTTTTATGCTATGTTACTTCACCTCACCCTCTAGCCAAGGGCATTTTTGTCCTAAAAATAAATTTGGTAGCAATTTTTGAACTTTTGATAGATTTTGGGAGTTATTTTTAACAAAATTTTCAAAAGGGAGTAAATTTTAAAATTGGTATTTTAGAAGGGAGTAATTTTCAATTTAGTCTAAAAATAATCTATATTAGATCTTAATTTAACTATAATTCAATTTCAGAATTCAACAACTTAAATTCGCAAATTAAATAAACCCCAAGCAAAACCCACAGTTACTAACGCATAATCTTGACAGAAATAAACAAGTTGATCAACTTGATAATCACTAGGTGGGACAATGCAGAAGTATCTTTAACCATGCAAATACACGTCAATCATTAACAAGGCTAAACTCATAGTTATAACATATAATCAGGATAAAGCTGAAGACGAAATATAATAAGCACTTCACGTTAAAGTTTTATGGAACAGATAAAGACAACGAGAACAGTTCTCACGACAATAAAATATAATCAAATTAATACGCAGGTGGAATCCCTCATAACCAATTATGAGACATAGATTCACGTCAATCTGATTAATACTACGTAACAGAGGCTCTGATACCACTGTAGGGTTACAACCCTTAAACATAAGGACCTGTTACGATTATTAACCGAAAAGACAAAAGTAGAGGGATAACAATTATACCTTATTTGCAGCGGAACAACGTATTAATAAGAAGTATAATAAACCCAGAAATATATATAATCTTCACGGACAGAATAAATAATCTTCCACGGACAGAATAAAGCACCCCAAACGTGATGCCTCCTTTGGTATCCTCATGGGTACGGAACTGCGACGTATATGCTAGTATAAAGGTATGTGAGACTGTCTCACAACTTCTCTCTATATCTCTATTATAACTCTTTATAAGAAGAATACTCCGTATATATATTATGAGTCAATACTCTTGTTCCGGTACGAAAACAATTGACCCGAAACGGATTCAGATCCTTTGAATTTGATGTTATTTTGATGGTGATCGCCTTACTTCTCAAACCTCCCTTTCCTCTTACTCCGATGATCGGACCTTCCCGGCGGAGATGGTCTACCACCTGCACACAAAGAGCGCATAGGGCCTCGGAGGTGTCCGAGGAAACCCTCTCTGATGCCTAAGTCATTCCGTGAAATGCCTTGATGAACCTTACTCGTGAGGAGTAAGGTGGCGGTTTTAGAGTAAGATTCTAGAGAGAGAAAGTACAACCCCTTTCTTGTGGGAGATACCGAAGTATTTATAGGTTCCCCCAAGAGAGAGGAGGAGAGAGAGAGTGAGAAAAAGGAAGAATGAGAGGACGTGGAGGCGACACGTGGGCTTACCTCGTCCATCCATTCTCCCTTACCTTATGCATGGACGGGAGGGCTTCAGTTTCTGTCCCCTGGGTCTGCCAGGGAGGGATGTCTTGACGCCTGGCAGGCAGGAGGCTCATCTTCTTTCACAACCACAGCGCTTGTGGCCTGACCCTGACTTGCAGGGGGGAGCTTGTTTGGAGCTTGGAGCGCCTTTCCAGGATCACCCTTTTGGGGGGGCCCTGGCAAGGTCTTGCTGGCTGGCCTGTCTAGCAGGCCCTTTTCTGCTTATGGGTCAGACTGCCCCGGGACCCATATGGCGGGCGACCCGTGTCCGGCAACTGACCCCAATCAATTGGCCCTCGTCGACTCAGGGGTAAGCAGGGTTCCTCCTCAGCGGACGACTTTGATCAAGATGGTGGGAGGTTGACCTTTTGAGTTCCCTTCTAGCATTTAATATAGCGCATGTTCTCGAGGAGGAATGTCTTAAATGCCTTGGACATGCAAAGAGTTGGGATGTTTTCCCTCATGATTACTTCCAGTAAAGTACTTCTTCGAGTCGCGTGCTCAGCCAATGGTTGGCTTTCTTCTGCGGATATGGTTGGGGCATCATTTAATGCCTTGCCTTCATCTTTGGTATATAAAATCTGAGTTTACTTCAACTCCCTCTTGCAAATTTCTTCAGTGTCTCTTTTCACCATTTTCTTTTTGAAATGTCTTGGGTAAGAAACATGATTCTTCGTCGAGGTGTTTATGTCAATGCCCTCCGTTTTAGGGGGCGCAGAAGGCTGAGGTACCCCAGGCAGGTATACTTAGCCCTTCGTAGCAGTAGGCGAACACATTTCCGTCCTCAGCGAGCTGCTAGGGTCAAGTCCTCATCAAGGGCTACCGAGCGCCCTAAAAAATCTCTATCCTCTGCAGAGCCTGGTCCTAAGTACTGCACCCAGGTGGGAGGTTGCTCCTTCAAAGGGTGTCATAGGTGCTTTCCCTTGCCGCAGCCAGAGAACTTTGACCCTAACTGCCCTGATTCGGGCCCTTCCTCTCCCGACTCAGGCCCCTCTTCTCCTCTGGTGAGGAAGCCAGAGGATTATTATGGCTCCTCTGACGGTACCAGGGTGGCCGGATTCGGCAAAGACTGGGACCTGAGTAGCTGTGACTCAGGGGACAGTAATGGTCAGGGTTACTCGTCTGGCCGTGATGAAGAAGAGGGCCCTGACGACCCATTTAAGGACTCGGGCAGCTGGGACTGGGGGTCCAACGATGGAGGTTGTAGTAGCCCTAGGGATTACTCCCTGGGTTCTGATGAAGATTACGCCTGCCCCGCGTTTGCAGGCAGGTTAAGCCGGACTTTCAGGCTCTTTTTGTACTTACTTTCTGATCTTACTTGCTTTGTAATTTTGGCCCTTTGGGCCTTCAATTAATGAGAATTTTGGTGGGCTTATCTTTAATATGTTGTGCTATTGCTTGTGTTTTTTTTTTCTTTGGATGATGTCACGTAATGATTTCCCTCTGCTCTTGTTATGTTCTCGAGGTCTCTTGGGAAGTGGTGGGTGGTTGGATTCAAAGAGTGTGACACGTGGGGGTTTTGTAGGGAGGCCTTCTGACTGGATGACTTTCCCAGGAGAGGCTTCTCATCTTCCCCTTCCTATAAAAATGTCTTTACCTCCCCCATTCCCTCTTTTACACTTTTGAATTCTTACAAACCCCATCTTCTTCACACTCTTCATTTCTGTTGAGCGTCTTAGACTGAGGAACTTTTCCAGCGTCTCCCTCCGACGACTCCTACTTAGCTTAGAACCTTAATCTCTGACTTCCTCGTCTTTCCATTATTCGCTTTTCCTTTTTTCTTGCTTCCTTGAACATCATGACCTATCGCCGCGCTCGGATTCTTTCCTTCAATGAATCTCCTATCAAAAGGTCAGAGGAGGGTGAGGGTAGGGTTAATATTGACCTTCCCTCCTCCTCTGGCGGACCGGGGGTTAGGGTGGCTGAGGGGAGACACTCAGAGGATAGTGGGGGCGCCAACTCCCCTGACCCTGCCCCATTTGATATTGTTGATTTTGATGACGGGGCGCTGGAGATTGATCCCTCCACAATTGCCGGCCCCCTTGTGCCTAGAAAATCAGGGAGAACCTACTACCTGGACAAAAAAAAGTATAGGATCCCCCTGCGGACTTACCCTGCCCCCAAAAACCGGGAGCTTATACTGGAGAAAAATGCTGTCGGGGCCATAGCCAGCCTTTACAATTTTGGGGAGGGTTACACAGTTATTGTCCCTGAAGAGAAGGACACTGTGTGCAACCCCCCTGACGGCTGCATAGCCGTCTACCACAAGTGCCTAGAATTTGGTCTGCGCTTCCCTCTGCACCCCTTTTTGGAGAAGGCCTTCAGGCGCATGAATGTGGCCATTGCCCAGCTGACCGCCGTGGCAGTCAGATCGTTGGTAGCTTATACTTGGACCTGCCTGTTTCTGGAAGAGGAGCCTTCCATAAATGCCTTCAGGTACATGGTTGGTTTGCAGATGGTTGCCTCCACTGAGGGGGACGGGTCTCCAGGGTACTTCTCCCTTCTCAGGCAAAAAAGTTGTTCCTTGGCCTGGGCAACCTTGAATAGCATGAAGGAATGGAAGGATAACTTCCTGTATGTGCATAACGCTGAAGGGTGGAGGATCCCTCGGTATTTCAAGAACCACGTCCACACCCGGCTGGAAACCCGTCAGGAATATCACCCTGGGGTTGAGGGGAGGGCCCTTGAAGTCAAGCTGAACGACAGAGATGAGTCCTTGGTCAAACGGTTTGCTTCTTTCAAGGACGGGAAGGGCGTATATGCCCCTAGTATCTGGCTTCCCCATACGGATCTTATTTCAATTGATGGCTATCTGACCCCAGTAGGGTTAAACCCCGGCCTTGGAGAAGGTAGCCTAGGGATTTTGATAACTGTTGGCTTTTACTGGCTCTGTTTTGTCGTATACTTACTTGGTTAATTCTTTTGATTTATGCAGAACTTGTTACTAATACTTGGTCCAAGAGGCAGCTGAGGGATATTGGCCTGAACAGGGACTTCATACCTTTTACCAATCGTCCTCCCCTCCCTTCTGGCTTTAAGAAGCAGACTCTCATGAAGTACGCAAAGAGTATTTCAGCCAGCAGAGCAAGGCTTTCTCCTCCTCCTCCCAAGCCGGTCTCTACACGACCTGCGGCTTTGACTCCTATCTTCAGGGCGGCAGAGGGGGAGGCTGGCTCAGAGGCCACCCCTTCCCCAGCTAGAAAGCGTGGAGGCTCTCCCTCTGGGACTCGTCCCCTTGTAGGGTCGAAGCCTTCCACCTCTGAGGAGACTGGAGAGAGCAATCCCCTGGTTGGTAGGAAAAAGGAAGAATAAAGAGTCGGCGAACACTGCCCTGGTGGTGGATCTAGAAGCAGATGCCAGCACACCCCCGACGAAGCGCCCTGCACCTGACCTTCCGGACACCCTGTTCTTAGATGAAAATGTTGAGTTCAATTTCACCGCTGGCGGACACCCTATTCTTATATGAAAATGTGTCTGCCCTGCTTTCATACTCTAACTCCACGTTGGCGGACCATCTTGCCAAATCTCTGACCTATTCTAGCAACCAGGCGATCCAGTTCATTCGTCGTTGCTCCAGGGTCTTTCAGGCTTCCGCAGAGCTGGCGGCCCTCAACCGCTTAAGTGATGAGGAGTTAAACATTACCCCTGGGTTCCCTCTTCCTGAGCATATAACGGTGATTGAGAGAGATGTTGCTCTCATTGCCAACTTGAGGCTTCAGTTGACCAAGTGTGAAGGCGAGCTGGGGGAAGCTAGGGATCAGACCACCCGCTGGAAGGACCAGGGCGAGAAGGCTGTAAACGAGGCTGCAAGCTTAAAGGCTGAACTAGGGCGGGTCAGGAAGGAGGTTGTCGAGCTAGAGCAGGTTAAGAAGAAGGTTGCCGAGCCGGAGGACCGACAGACCAAGGCTGACTTAGCTTTTAAGAGGCATGGGGCGAGCTGCAGGCTCAGGGTGAAAAATGGCTCCAGGAGAAGGAAGAGATTATCCAAGAGGCTAACTTGGCGGTGGAAAAGACCTTCAACTCAGGACCTTCTTCTTCTTCAGAGTTTGTCATGAAGTTCATCAGGGAGATGCTTCCGAATTTTGATGAGGATGCCTTCCAGGCCCTTTACGCAGCCAAGAACGAAGGCAGGGCTAATAAGTCGCCCAAGGAGGCTCCTGGTCCTGACCAGGACAACCCTGCTGCGTAACATGTAAGGCAGTCATCCTCTGAGGTTTCTTGTCCTTACCCTCATGCGCCTCTTCTTCCTCGCTGACTTCTCAATCTTTTGCGCGCTGGGCCCTGACGTGGTCGGCTGCCATCTTGTGTAACCCGAATTTTCTTGTAATCGGATTTTATCATTTGTCTTCTAAACTCTTATGATTTTCTCGTTAATTTTATGAATGCTTTTCTTTTGTTATTCCTATCGTTGTTTGTTGTGTGTCAAATTTAGACTGTTTTTCCTCCCATTTAGACCCGCTTTTTCCCTCGCTTTGCGAGACTTGAGTGCGATTATCGCCATATTTTGAGTAATTCTCGCATTAGTGTCTCTCTTTTGCATTTTACGTGTTTTTGGTAGTTTTCTGTCTATTTTGATAGGATTTTCGACCAAAAATGTGTCTGAGCTCCTATGAGCATGAGAGAGAGGGAAACCGTCTGAAAAGCAAAGCACACAACTCAAAATCCAAAGTCCAAGCCCAAGAGGTGAAACCTTTAGCAAAAAGGAAAAAACTATAGTCCATTGGGCATCTTCATCGGAGAGGTCGAACTTCAAATGAATATATCTAGAGTTGTAGACCTTGGATCGAAGCGATTATAGTTGGAGGTGAAAGCTTATCTTCTTAGCTTTCCAACGACATATCACACGCCCCAATCGGAGTTCAGACGAGAGAGTTATGGCCCTCTGAAGTCACAGGGCAAAATTTCACCCGATGAGAATTTGACCAGGCGAAATTTCGCCAGATGGTGTTCCTCCCCAGATTGCCATTTCGGACAAAAAAGTTCACCGGGTGAAATTTCACCCTACAAGATTTTGACCGGGTGAAATTTCACCCTGCGAGATTTTGACTGGGCAAAACTTCGCCCGATGGTATTTTGGCCATATTGGAGAGAATTCGCAGAGCAAAACTTCACCCTATGAAGACTTATTGGGCAAAGTCTCACTCAAAGGACAAACTCTCACTAATGGGCAAGGATTAGATTATGAGCTTTAAGATTGTGCGACCCATTAAGGGCTTATTATATATAGTAACCCTAGGTTTTCATTTGATTTTTGAGCCTTTAGTGTGCCTCCTTAGAGTAGTAGTAGTTAGTATATCTCCATAATAGTAGTAGTAGTAGTAGTAGTAGTATTAGTAGTAGTAGTTGTTGTTGTTGTTGTTTACATAGAAAACTCCATAGATTAGAAAGATTCCTTAATTTAGATTAAAACTACCCTAGTTTCTACAATCAAGTCCTTGTCTTTATTGAAGATTTGGTTTTATTTTGAAGATTTAAGGGTTTTGCAAGGGTTTGGTGACAAGATCCTTGTATTATTTCTTGAAGCTTCATCTTTTATGTTAATATTCATCTTCTTTATTGGGTTTCTCTTCCATTGTTGGTACTTTCTTCTCCTGTCTCTCCTCTCTACATAGTTTTTTCTCTAGTTTTTTCCCTAGTTTATTGTTTTTCTTGGTTTTTTCTTGCTTTGTTATCGTTTTTCCTAGTAGATCTTATTCTTGGTTTTATTTTTCTCTCACTTGTGTTAGATTAATTTCCCCTCTTTTTGTTAGTATGGATTGTTTTTGCCTAATTACTTTGTTAGCTATTCTTGTTAGTTTTACCATGATTAGTGAGTAGATCTTTGTTAGGGGCTAGGGAAGGATGGATTTGGCTAACATGGATTAAGGATTCTTATGATTGAATGCATAATAAGTGTGGTATGTAGTGCTTATTTGTTGTGTTTGGTCCCGTTTTCTCTTGTGGAATCGCTCTTCGGAGCGGTTTTAGAGGCAACTTACGCTTCTTCTAGCTTGTGTTAGGTTCCTAGGACCACTATTGGAGATATGGAACGCTTCTGACTCGTTTCAGACACATTTGGAGCCAACGAGGAGAAGCGACGATCACCGGGTGGCTTAGACTCGATCCCGAGCCCTTGGTAGCCAATTTGACGGGAAGGATTTGCCGCGGATCCCACCGATCAAAATAAACCAACTAACCTAGTCTTGGTAGCAAGGGTAAGTCGAGTCGATCCACAGGGACGGGGTGTCGAACTAGGGGGTGCTACGGTCCAAGACTAGATTCGAGACAAACTAAACTAGGGGATGGCTAAGGATGACTAATGACTAAACTATAGTCTATAACATAAACTAACAAGGCAAAACAAGCAACTATAGACTAATGGAAGCTAATAAATCGATAAGAAGAAAACTAGGGCTAGGTCGGGTTCATGGATGTCAAGGGGATCAAAAGAAGGAAACAAGGGTCACTAGCATGCTCTCGTAGCCTAGGTTACGATCGGGCTCTCGCCAATAAAACGTCCTAGGGGTCGTCCTCACCACGCTCTCGCTACTAATGAGGGAACCAAATCAACCAAACAAACAAACACATGCAAGAGAAGAGGCAAGAAAAACAAGGATTGATCGTCTCGAGTCTCACAAGCATTTCATCAAACATGTGGAGTGCAAGGCAAATAGGATACAACAATAACAACATCTAGCATCACCGATCTTCACCCTAATCATCCCTAATCAACACCCAATCCCCCTACTAACCCTAGAGGATGACTACTCACACATATCTAAAATAAAACAAGCACAAACAAGAGAAATAAAGACAAGGACCAAAACACTCATAATGGAAAACAAGGATGAAAAACAAACACTAAACAAAGATGAAAACTTGAATAACAATAAAGATTAAAGGAAAAGAGAAGAGAAAAAGGATTATACCGAACTACAAAGGATGAAAAGATGAAAACTTGTATAGAAAGAACACCCAAAACCTCCACCAATGTTGTCCAGATTGAATGGATTCTTCGAGAGATCCTTTAATACAAGAGTAACTATCTAGATTAAGGCTTAATGAAGAGTAATTAAAGAGGGATTAAGCTAATCTACCCTAATCTAAACTAATCTAACCTAAAAGTAGTCTAGGGTTACATAAGATAGTCTAACAATACAAGAGGAGGATATATATAGGGCTACAAGAGTAGAGGAATGAAAAAAGCGAAACAGCCCATTTCTGGGCCCTTCCCGGCCGGGAAGGTGGTGGTCCCGACCGGGAAGAGTTGGTCCCGACCGGGAAGGTGGTGATCCCAGCCGGGATCAACCTCCAGTAGCCGGGTTCTTCTTTGCTCTTCATCCCGGTCAAGATGAGGTCCTTCCCGACCGGGATGGGTCTTTTAGGCTTCAATTATGATCCCGAGCCCTTGGGATCCATTCCCGAGCACCGAGAATCAATGAGAAGCCTAACAAGAGCAAGAAGGGACCTAGGGGATCATAATTGAAGCCTACAAGATCCATCCCGGTCGGGAAGGACCCCATCTCGACCGGGATGAAGAGCAAAGAAGAACCCGGCTACTGGAGGTTGATCCCTGCCGGAATCACCACCTTCCCAGTCGGGACCACCACCTTCCCGGTCGGAAAGGGCCCAGAAACGGGCTGTTTCGCTTCCTTTCATTCCTCTACTCTTGTAACCCTATATATACCCCCTCTTGTATTGTTAGACTATCTTATGTAACCCTAGACTACTTTTAGGTTAGATTAGGGTAGATTAGCTTAATCCCTCTTTAATTACTCTTCATTAAGCCCTAATCTAGATAGTTACTCTTGTATTAAAGGATCTCTTGAAGAATCCATTCAATCTGGACAACATTGGTGGGGGTTTTGGGTGTTCTTTCTATACAAGTTTTCATCTTTTCATCCTTTGTAGTTTGTTATAATCCTTTTCTCTTCTCTTTTCCTTTAATCTTTATTGTTATTCAAGTTTTCATCTTTGTTTAGTGTTTGTTGTTCATCCTTGTTTTTCATTATGAGTGTTTTGGTCCTTGTGTTTGTTTCTCTTGTTTGTGCTTGTTTTAGTTTAGATATGTGTGAGTAGTCATCCTCTAGGGTTAGTAGGGGGATTGGGTGTTGATTAGGGATGATTAGGGTGGAGATTGGTGATGCTAGATGTTGTTATTGTTGTTTCCTATTTGCCTTGCACTCCACATGTTTGATGAAATGCTTGTGAGACTCGAGACGATCAATCCTTGTTTTTCTTGCCTCTTCTCTTGTATGTGTTTGTTTGGTTGGTTTGTTTGGTTCCCTCATTAGTAGCGAGAGCGTGGTGAGGACGACCCCTAGGCCGTTTTAGTGGCGAGAGCCCGATCGTAACCTAGACTACGAGAGCATGCTAGTGACCCCCGTTTCCTTCTTTTGATCCCCTTGACATCCATGAACCCGACCTAGCCCTAGTTTTCTTCTTATTGATTTATTAGCTTCCATTAGTCTATAGTTGCTTGTTTTGCCTTGTTAGTTTATGTTATAGACTATAGTTTAGTCATTAGTCATCCTTAGCCATCCCCTAGTTTAGTTTGTCTCGAACCTAGTCTTGGACCGTAGCACACCTTAATCCGACACCTCGTCCCTGAGGATCGACTCGACTTGCCCTAGCTACCTAGCTTAGGTTAGTTGGTTATTATTTGATCGGTGGGATCCATGGCAAATCCTCCCGTCAAATTGGCGCCGTCGCCGGGGACGGCGTAGTTTAGACTCTTGTGTGCTTAGTTTTAGACTTTGTTCTTGATTTTTGTGTTTTCTTCTCCTTGTGTATCTCCGTTCTACTTCTTGTATGCTATTCTCTCATCCTAGTGCCTCAAAAGCACTAGGCTACTAATGTTTGCTCAAGTGCTTCTAGTGCATTCAATGTATCAAGGCAACGTTACGACAATGTGGCATCCAAGCTACCATCAATCGTCATAGGACAATCATGGGGCAAATTGCCAAGACGCACAACTTTACCGACCATACCAATCTCATCAACAATATTATGAACCCTCTTCATATGACTACCATGAAAGTTGTCAAGGATCATTCCAACATCCTAACAACTACCAAACACCCTCACATAACCCACAACCAAAAATCCCCAACTTTGAGATTTGTCAAATGATGATTCAAATGCAAAAGAGTCAACAAGAGATGATGATTCAATTGCATAAGAACCAACAAGAGATGATGATTCAAATGCAAAGGGATAAAGAGGAGTTCAAGGCCCAATTAGAGGTGCAAGATGCTCGAATCAATGCACTCATGGCTCGTTTCACGATGTTGGCCACTCGAGCTCCACAATTTGTTGAGGAAGGTTCATTTGGGCAAGGAGGTCGGTTGTCTCCACAAGAAAGTCAACCCGGTCATGAAGCCACGAATGAAGAAGAAAGGGTCAATCAAGAGATCATTGTTGAGTGTTGCTTGGATGGTGAAGATATGGGAAGAATGGAGGAAGTTGAAGCTTCAAGGGTCGACAATGAGGAGGAAATTGAATGTGATTCTCAAGGTAACTCTTGGGGAGCCAATTTATTGGCTATCAAATTGGATTTGTATGATTTTCTTCATGATGAACCGGATCTCGACAATCCAAAGCCAAGTGAAGACAAGACTCCTCTAAGCCAACTAGACAAGGTGAGTGAAAAGGAAGGTAATACTTGGGAGAAAGAGATAGATGCCTTAGAACTTGCCTTGTATGGGAAATTGGAGGAGCCGATTAAGGGATTTGGAGATGCTATGCTAGACCAAACCATCGAAGAAATTGAGGCCGCCATCAAGGGCCTTGAGTTTCTTCATGGTGAAAATTCTAGTAAGGACAACGATGAGGTCCCCCCTAAAGCCTCCAATGAAGAAAACTTGATGCCTTCACCTCCTTTACCGCACTTGATTTCGAGTCCCTTGTCTTGTGAGACGGTTGATGAAGTGGATCCTTGTCGGGCGGTGGAAAAGAGTTCCACTCTTGACCCCGTAGAAGAAGCAACACCCTTAGGGTGTGATCTCCCAACTCATAATGCCAAGAATGATTCTAGACCACTATACCTAGCAGATGGTCATAAGAGTCGTCGCTATGTTGGTTCGAAAGACCCGAAAGATCACAAGAAACCCGAGCGTAATGGATTAGTTGATTGCTTCTCGACCCCGACTTGGAAACTCTTGTGGATGGCTAGGATCGGCCACATGAGCTTTAACGAAGATGTTGCTAGAGCGTTTGTCTTACTCCTCCGAGCTCTTGATGGCTATGAAGGTGTGGATGGTGAGAGTATCTTATTGTAAATATCTTTTTCCTTTTATTTTGAGCTTTTGTTTTTGTATATATGTTTGATTGGATAGTTTGGTTTCTAGGATTTGTTAGTTTTTGTGGAATTCTTGTAATTTGGAATTTTCTTGTGCGATGCGAGGGAGGGATTCTTGATTGTGGTTATTGAGCTTACTTGATTGGTTTGAAGTGAAGATGAAGAATTAGAAAGGGTTATGGATGATAGAAGCTTCAAGGCTTAGTGGAGGAAGTCGGTTTTTGAGCTTTGTACAAGCTTTTGGGACGGGATTTTGGATCCCGAGGTATTACTTGTCTTTTGGGTGGAACTAGTATTGAATGAAGGCTTTACTTCATTTAAACCCCACCCAACCACTTTATACCCCCTCCCAACCTCCCTACTACCCCTAGCAACTATCATTTCACCCTTGAGCCTCAATTATATACCTTCATCTCATCTTCTCTCCACTATACACCGAGTTTTCCCTCAAATCCCAACCTCATTTACACCATTTCAAGCCCGATACTTGAGACTACATTGAGGAAGAGGAGGAATATCGATGACGACAAGCAAAATGTGCCGATAACGATCATTGAGACGTTGGAGTTGATTGAGTTGCTAACCGTTTAGTAAGGCGACTCTCCTTCTTTTCCGTCTTTTGTTTGCTTAGTATTTCTTCGTTTGTTCCCCTTCCCTTTATCATTATGGTGTCTTGGAGGCCCTCAGGGCCCTTGGTGTTTATTGCTCCCGATTCTCGATGACGTGACTACATCGAGAGTCCTTTGAAAAATCCAAATTAACGAGTCTTTTCACTTTTTCTTTATTTTTCGGTAGAATTTAATCGGATTTAGGCGGAATCCGGGCTAGGTGACTTGATTACACCTAGCCCTCCCCTCCCATTTCCTTTTATTTTCTTCTTTTTATTTCTTCCCCCATCCATATCTTTTCTCGTCTCGGCCCTTGGTGACTTGATTACACCCCAGCCGGGCACATTCGACCATTTATTTCTTCACTTTCTTTTTTCATTTTTAGCTTTATTTTCCTTTTTTCTTTTCTTTTTAGTGTCTCCGCACACACTATCGATCGAGCATGAGGACATTGCTCGGTTTAAGTGTGGGGGAGCGATATCTTAAGCTAGTTTAGTTTTATTTTCGTAGTTTTTTTTCCTCGAAAAAATCTTTAAAATCTCTAAAAATTTGAAAACTTTCATAAAAAAGCCAAAAAGATTTTATTTTGTGTCTTTTTCTTTTGTGTCCTTGTGTCGTATTTTTGTTGTATTGTGTGTTTTGCTCCCCTATCTCCCTATAGGTTGCGCGATCGTCGACAAGTTTCGAAAGGCTCAAGACATCCGGTAATACCCCTTCATTTCTTTCTCCTTTTTCCTTTTTGTGGATTTTGGAGGATGTGTTATGATGGTATGTGCTCGGGTGGAGCTTTTTGAAGTTTGCGGTTGGTGTGGTGGCTTGTTTGGATATTTCGGGGTGGTGATTGTTTATTTTGTGTGTTGTTTGTTTGTTTGTTTGTTTTGTTGTGTTTGTCTCATTTTCTTTCGTTTTTGTTGTGTCTTTGTTTTGTGATGTGTAGGTTGTGTCTAGTGTGTAAAAAAGTTTTCGAAAACCCGGTTTTGAGGCTAGTGCGCAAGTGTTTACTTTCCATTTCTAGTAATATGAGTCAAGTCTTGGATTTTAGTCTAGTAGAATGACTTTAAATCAATGATTTTGTTGTTTTCTTACCTTGAGTCCACCAAGTCTACTAGGGATTTACTACGAGATTTGTATTTTGACCATTTTGTCCACCCATGGAGTGAAAAGGCCTTGGTTTCCGAGTCTCGTCCCTTAGGTGACCGTGTTCGAAATTGCTTTGATTAGTCCAAGTTTTCCCTTTTTTTTGGTGGGCTTGAAGGGAAGACGTCATCCCGACTTACCCATTTCCCTACCTTCTACACATTTTCCACAAATAGGTTGCAACTTGTTGAAGTTCTTACTTGGTTGCAAGAAATGCCTACAATACAAGATTTATCCAAAAGGCAAGCCAAGAAAAGAAAGAAAAAGAAAAGAAAGAAAAAGAAAAATAAGAAAGAAGAAAAAGAAAAAAAAAGGCGCAACAAATGAAAAACAAAACACAAAAGAAGAAAAAGAAGTGGCATAGCAACTCAAAAGGCAAAATACAAAAGAAAAATGCCAAAGAAAATTGTTTCACAAAAAAATTCTTACCCCCTCAAAAATAAGCCTTTTACCGACCGTTATCGTGAAGAGCCTACCAAAGGACCGAGTCCCTAGGAAGGATGATAGCGGTAATGGTCGGTCTTCCCTCATTTTGCAAACCATATCCACCTTTTTACTTGGACTAGTTAGGCTATTTTGAGCATGGGACGACCCTCTTGGCTCATCGCTAAAGGGGGCGGGGCTTCACTTACCTACAGTGTCAACTAACTCCGTGGTTCATCCTTTTTCCATCCCGCCTATCGTCCCGTCGTACGTTCTTAGAAAGTTGGGAGGAACCTAGGTAAGTTACCAACGTTTTTGTTGCTTTGTCGTCATACTATTAGGGTTTTGTCCATTTCGGTTTGTATTGCTAGCTTGGGAACGTTGTCACTTGCCTTGAGTCCTTAACCGGTGTCTCTTTCACCGCTTTGCTGAGGGAAGCGGTATTTTTTTGTCTTGGATGCAACCGATTGTTTGTTTGTTTGTGTGTTCATTTGTTTGTGTGTTTTCGTGTTCGGTTGTATCCACAGTTTTGTCGCAATACCTCACTTGCCTTGCGGATAGCACTTGTCCTCTAAGTGTTCTCGCATGAGTTGAAAGGGCGTAGGGTGTGCTAATACCCGCTCGGCTAGTATTTTAGTTTAGTTTAAGTAGTTAGTTCGTGCTTACTCAAGGGCGAGTAAGGGGTAAGTGTGGGGAGGTTGATAAGTGTGGTTTGTAGTGCTTATTTGTTGTGTTTGGTCCCAATTTCTCTTGTGGAATCGCTCTTCGGAGCGATTTTAGAGGCTACTTTATGCTTTTTCTAGCTTGTGTTAGGTTCCTAGGACCACTATTGGAGATATGGAACAATTCCGACTCGTTTCAGACACATTTGGAGCCAACGAGGAGAAGCAACGATCACCCGGTGGCTTAGACTCGATCCCGAGCCCTTGGGACCCATTCCCGAGCACCGAGAATCGATGAGAAGCCTAACAAGAGCAAGGAGGGATCTATGGGATCATAACTGAAGCCTACAAGACCCATCCCGGTCAGGAAGGACCCCATCTCGACCGGAATGAAGAGCAAAGAAGAACCCGGCTACTGGAGGTTGATCCCGGTCGGGATCACCACCTTCCCGGTCGGGACCAACTCTTCCCGGTCGGGACCACCACCTTCCCGGCCGGAAAGGGCCCAGAAACGGGCTGTTTTGCTTCCTTTCATTCCTCTACTCTTGTAACTCTATATATACCCCCCCCCCCCCCCCTCCCTCTTGTATTGTTAGACTATCTTATGTAACCCTAAACTACTTTTAGGTTAGATTAGTTTAGATTAGGGTAGATTAGCTTAATCCCTCTTTAATTACTCTTCATTAAGCCTTAATCTAGATAGTTACTCTTGTATTAAAGGATCTCTTGAAGAATCCATTCAATCCGGACAACATTGGTGGAGGTTTTGGGTGTTGTTTCTATACAAGTTTTCATCTTTTCATCCTTTGTAGTTTGGTATAATCCTTTTCTCTTCTCTTTTCCTTTAATCTTTATTGTTATTCAAGTTTTCATCTTTGTTTAGTGTTTGTTGTTCATTCTTGTTTTCCATTATGTCGTGCTAGATGTTGTTATTGTTGTTTCCTATTTGCCTTGCACTCCACATGTTTGATGAAATACTTGTGAGACTCGAGACTATCAATCTTTGTTTTTCTTGCCTCTTCTCTTGTATGTGTTTGTTTGGTTGGTTGGTTTGGTTCCCTCATTAGTAGCGAGAGCGTGGTGAGGAGGACCCCTAGGTCATTTTAGTGGCGAGAGCCCGATCGTAACCTAGGCTACGAGAGCATGCTAGTGACCCCTGTTTCCTTCTTTTGATCCCCTTGACATCCATGAACCCGACCTAGCCCTAGTTTTCTTCTTATCGATTTATTAGCTTCCATTAGTCTATAGTTGCTTGTTTTGCCTTGTTAGTTTATGTTATAGACTATAGTTTAGTCATTAGTCATCCTTACTCATCCCCTAGTTTAATTTGTCCCGAACCTAGTCTTGGACCGTAGCACACCTTAGTCCGACACCCCGTCCCTGAGGATCGACTCGACTTGCCCTAGCTGCCTAGCTTAGGTTAGTTGGTTATTATTTGATCGGTGGGATCCACGGCAAATCCTCCCGTCAACGCACTTGGGTTGATTTGTCTATTTTGGAATTATTGTATGCTTGTCGACTTTACTTGATCAATTTAGTTGACTCGTATTCACCTTCGTCAATATGGGGAAACTCGGGGCTTGGGTAATTCCGACTTAGTGACCCAGCTTCTTCGTCGCGAAAGCGAGTCTTAGTAAGGTCGAGTGTGGAGACCGAAAGGTGACCCTTCCCTTATCAATCGTGTGTCATTCGCTTGATTCTTTGTTTTATGTATCCCGTTTCCGATTCCCCGAATTCCCCTGACACTTTTCCTATATTGACTTTCGTGTTAGCTATTAGACCGACCACCTTAGTTTAGTTTAATTACCTCAAACCCCCCTTAGATCCCAAACACTTATCGACTAGACTTGACCGACTTTACGTAGACCGTCCCTTGGATTGATCCTGACCTACCACTACTACATTAGTTAGGTTTGTCGGTGTTTATAAATATTGTTTGATCGTGCGGGTCGCGACTCCCGCGCATCATTGTTTTCAAGGTTTTGGCCTGACCCTGACTCCTGATCCAGGGTCAGAGGGCCTACCCTCTGCCTGCCCGGAGGCAGGTGGGAGGCTTGGTGTTTTTTATACAAGGTTGAGGATACCTCGGTCCTTGTTCATTTGGCACGTGGGGCCTGGCATGACCCTGGCTTTTTGCCGAAGTCCGAGGGGCCTGCCCCCTGCCTGCCCAGAGGCAGGCGGGGGTTTTTAGTGTTTTTTATACAAGGTTGAGGGTACCTCAGTCCTTGTTGATTCGGCACGCGGGGCCTGGCCTGACCTGGCTTCTTGCCGAAGTCCAGGGGGCCTGCCCCCTGCCTGCCCTGAGGCAGGCGGAGGTCTTTAGTGTTTTTTATACAAGGTTGAGGGTACCTCAGTCCTTGTTGATTCGGCACGTGGGGCCTGGCCTGACCCTGGCTTCTTGCCGAAGCCCAGGGGGCCTGTCCCCTGTCTGCCCAAAGGCAGGTGGGGAACTTAGCGATTTTTTTGGGGGATCTATTTTCTCCGGGTTTGCAACAGGGGGGCCCTCCCCCTATTGCCCCCTGCTCATTTGTGTGTGAAGTGCTAATCTGAACAGACAACGAGTATGAATTTTGGAGTCTTTTTCATTTCCTGAAAAACTTAACATTCGTGGTCGGAGCCGTCGACATTCTATCTTGACCGTCCTCCGCCAATTTTGGAAAAAGAAAATTGTTCAAGTTTCTAAGCTAAACATAGTATTTTTTTTCAGGGTGTCCGCGTTCCAATGGGCACCTAGCTCTTGTCCTTTAGAGTTGGCGGCTCTGTAAGTACCCGGCCCCATAATCTGGGTGACTTCATACGGGCCTTCCCAATTGGCGCTTAGCTTGCCATGCTCTTTCGATCTCCCCACTGCCTGTGTCTTTTTTAGGACCAGATCTCCTACCTGGAAATTCCTTATATTCACCGTTTTGTTGTAAACCTTCCTCATTCGTTGCTGATAGGCGACGATATTGACGCAAGCCTCTTGTCTTACCTCGCCAACTAGATCAAGAGCCTCGGTCATTGCAGCCTCATTGCTTGCCCGGTCATATTGTTGGGATCGGAGGGTGAGGATTCGTGCTTCTATGGGTAACAGGGCCTCGGTCTCGTAGACCAGGCCGAAAGGAGTTTGCCCTGTGGACTCCTTTCTGGTGGTCCTGATTGACCATAACACACTTGGAAGCTCGTCCGCCCATCTCCCTTTTAACTCGTCTACCATTCTTTTCAGCCCGTTAAGTATTTGTTTGATTGCTGCTTCGGCCTGCCTGTTAGTCTGCGGGTGGTAGACGGCGGAATAGGCGACGGCTATACCATGGCCTTCCAGCCAGGCTCTTAGAGGATCGTTGTCGAACTGCCTGCCATGATCAAAGACTAGCACTTTCGGCAGGCCGTATCTCGTTATTATATTTTTCCAGATCACCTTCCTAACCGCCGGCTCTGTTATATTTGGGACGGCTTTCGCTTTGATCCACTTAGTGAAGTAATCAATCCCCATTATTAGGAATTTTCGGCCTCCAGTCGCAACGGTAAACGGCCCCAGGATGTCCATCCCCCACTGAGCGAAAGGGATGGGAGACAAAATTGGTCTGAGGTCTTGGGCCGGGGCGTGTATCGATGGGGAAAACAGTTGGCATTTCCTGCATTTTTGGGTTAGATCCCTGGCATCAGCGAGCAGGGTCGGCCAATAGTATCCTGCCCTCAGGGCTTCGTGGGCCAATGATCTTCCTCCTAAGTGATGGCCGCAGATACCTGAGTGTATATTGTCCAATACTTCCGCTGCTTGTCTTGCCCCCAGACATTTGAGTAGGGGAGATGAGAATGATTTGCGGTACAATTCTTCACCAACTAGTATGAACCATGCAGCCCTGGCCGGCATTTTTCTCCTCTGTATTGGGTCTTGCGGAAGGGTTCCGTATTTCTTGAACTGGATGATTGAGGTCATCCGGTCTTCGGATTCCATTTCATCGATGACACTGACCAGCTGGCAGGGTGCTGTAGACTTTTCTTGTATTACATCTACCCATACCGATCTTCTTATGTCTTGAAGGCTGGAGCTGGCTAGTTTTGACAGGGCATCCGCCCGATTGTTCTGTGACTGGGGGATCTACTTAACTTTATATGATTTCAATCCGGACAACTCTTGTTTTGCCTTTTCCAGGTATGATGCCATGATCTGATCCCTAGCTTCGTATTCACCGTTGATTTGGTTTGCTATGAGTTGAGAGTCTGTAGCCAAGACGAGCCTCTCTGCCCCTGCCGCTTTGGCTAGGTTGATGCCTGCTAACACAGCCTCGTACTCGGCCTCATTGTTCGATGCTGGGAAGGTGAATCTGGGCGCGTGCTCGAAGTCTGCTCCCTCAGGGCTGGTTAGCACGATCCCTGCCCCCGCACCGTTGGCTGTTGATGACCCGTCGGTGTATACTGTCCATTCACCGGCAGGCGGATCATCCTCTTCTGAGTGAGAACACTACGCCAGGAAATCCGCCAAGGCCTGTGCTTTGATGGCAGTCCTGGACTGGTATGATATGCCCAACCTACTCAATTTTATGGCCCACTTCAACAGTCTTCCTGATTTCTCAAATTTTTCTAGTACCTTTTCCAGAGGTTGATCTGTCAGTACGACGACGGGATGGGCGTCAAAGTAGGGTCCGAGTTTCCGAGCTGCTATGACCACTGCATAGGTGGCTTTTTCAACAACCAGATAGTTCTTTTCCGCTGCCCCCAGGGCATGGCTTACAAAGTAAATCGGCTGTTGGGAGCCTGCTTCCTCCCTTAAGATTGTCGCGCTTACGGTTGAGTTTGTCACGGTAATATAAAGGAAGAGCTTCTCCCCTGCCACCGGCCTTGCCAAGGTGGGCAGCTTCTTTAGATGTTCCTTTAGTTGCTCGAAAGCCTCCTTTTGTTCAGCTTCCCACTTGAACTGCTTGTTTTCTTTTAGCACTTTAAAGAAGAGCATCGACTTGTCGGCTGACCTGGCGATGAACCGTGCCAGGGCAGCCATTCTGCCAGTCAGGCGTTGAATATCCTTAATCCTTCTTGGTTCTGGAAGGTCTAGGATAGCCTGAACTTTTTCCAGGTTCGCATCAATCCCCCTGGCGCTGACCAGGAATCCTAAGAACTTTCCTGAGCGGACCCCAAAGGCACATTTTTTGGGGTTTAGTTTCATTCGGTAGGCGCGCAGGGAGAAGAAGGTCTCCTGCAAGTCTTTTAGATGCTATGTGTCCCCCTTACTCTTCACTATTGCATCATCCACATATGCCTCCAGGTTTCTACCCTTCTGGCTTTCAAACACCTTATCAACTAATCGCTGGTAGGTGGCGCCAGCATTCTTGAGTCCAAATGGCATCATTTTGTACATATACGTGCCTGAGCTGATGATGAACGCGCATTTTACCCTGTCAGGTTGCCAGAGATACACTTGGTGGTAGCCTGAAAAGGCGTCCAAGAAGCTGAGCATGGAATAACCAGTGGTAGCATCTACCAATTGATCTACCCTTGGTAGGGGATAGCAATCTTTAGGGCACGCCTTGTTAAGATTGGTGAAGTCTACACACATCCTCCAGGCACCCGAGGATTTTTTTCATCATCACCACGTTAGCCTGTCATTCGGGATAATCGCAACACTGTATGAAATCGGCCTTCAAGAGCTTTTCAATCTCCTCTTTGATGGCTTGATCTTTTTCTGCGGACATGTTTCTCTTCTTTTGCTTCACAGGGTGTGCCTCCGAACTTACGTTCAGCTTGTGAACGATATGAGCTAGTCGGATTGACCCCCGGCATTTCGTCTGCCGAGTAGGCGAAAACGTCCCTGTTATCTTTCAAGACTTTAATCAATTTTTCTCGATAGGAATCTTCCAGGTCGGCTACTATCAGGACCTGCCTTCCTGGCTCTAGTTCCACCAGCATACTTTCTCCCCCAGGTTCAAGGTGGTCTGCTGTTCGCTGACCGGCCGGAATCTCTCCTTCCCTGCTGGGGGAACAGTCTGCCTTTCGCTTTCCTTTCTTCTTTGTTTCATGAGCATGCAGGGCCACTCAGTAGCATTGTCTGGCTGATTCTTGGTCCCCATGTACCTTTCCTTCCATACCAAAATCTGTGACGTAAGCCACAGTCAGCGCCCTGATGGATATGGCTACCTCAATTTCATCTAGGGTGGCCCTGCCTATTAAAGCGTTGTATGCGGACTTCGCGTTGATGCTTCTAGTTGATGCCCCCTCTCCAAATGTCACCGGCAGCTCAATGACCCCCATAGGGAGGATCCCTTCCCCGCTGAATCCGTATAATGATCCAGGGGCGGGCTTGAGGTGCCTCTTTTCTAGGTTCATTTTTTTGAACGCTTCTTTGTACAGCAGGTTGGTGTAGGCGTCACTGTCCACCATGCACCTTCTTACTATGTGGTTGCTGATGACAAGAGATAAGACCAGGGGATCGCTATGGGGGTAGATTACCTGCCCTGCATCCTGAGGAGTGATACTCAGGGTCAGGCCTATTGGGCTCCCTGCTCTTTCAGCATAGCAGATTTGGTTTCGGAGCTCTCGGATTCGTCTCTTCTGGCCTCTCCGGCTTGTCTGGCCTTCAGCGTCTCCTGACACCACATGAATTATCATGCGGTCCTGTGTCGGGACCTCAGGCTTGTCTGTTGCAACTTTCTGACTTTTGTTCCTTACAGCATAGTTACTTAGCCAACCATTTCTGATGAGCTTCGCAATCTCATCCTTCAAATGGCGGCACTCCTCAGTAGTATGTCCTATGCAATCATGGAATGTGCAGAATTTTTTCGGGTCGCCCTTTGGGCTGCGTGGCTTACTTGGGCGGTTCCATTTGGCTGTCTCCTTCTTCAGCTCAAATATCTTAGCCCTTGATTTGTTGAGAGCTGTGTAGCTATCAAACCTTGGCTGATATGTTGCGCGCTCCCTCTTCGGGGTGTCGCCTCCCTCAGCTCTTTGCTTACCTGCTGTATCGCCTCTGCCGCATCCACCCTGCGGTCCCCCCTATGGCCTGGAAGGTCCTGTGGGGGTATCCGGCAGGCTGTGGAACTCCTCCTGCAACATGAAGCCTTCAGCTATCTTTCGAGCCTTCGCCAGAGTTTCTGGCTGGGCTCCAATCATCTGGTTTTTCATCTCTCCGGGGAGTAGCGAATTGGTCAAAGCATACGATGTCGTTGGGTCATCAATTTCCCTGACCTGTTGGAAAGCCAGGTCAAACCTCTTCAGATATTCTCTGATAGCCTCACTCTTCTTCTGCTTAAGGGTCATTAGGTCAAAGCGAGTCAGCCTGCACCTTTTGATCCCGGCATACTGGTCCAGAAAGGCTTCGGCCAGCTCTATGAAGTAACTGATTGATCCCTGTGGCAGGTCTCTGAACCATCCCTGAGCTAGGCCTACCAGGGTGGTAGGGAAGATTTTGCACCAGACCGCATCGTCAGCGTCATACATCCCCATGTGGCTCTCGTAAGCTGCCAGGTGGTCTTCGGGGTCTGTGGTTCCGTCGAACTTGACAGAGGGCATTTTAATTTTTGGGATGGGGTACCTCTGTACTTCAGGGTGAAGTGGAGTCTTGGTAGGTCTGCCCATCATTTTTTACCGGCTCCCAACAGAGCGGTAACCGTAGTCGTCCCATTTGCCAGGGGTCGGTTTTCCAACACTGGGGGAGCGGCGCCTGGATGCTTGCCTGCTCATAGCTTCATCCTTTCTCACAAGGGAGTAGTGTCGGGGTCGCTTCTTCTGAAGCGGCTCGACGTTATCGCCCTGACGTTGCCTTTGTCCCAGTGGCTGTCCTTGGTTGAGCCTTGACTGCATGCTTAGGGACAGCCCCGGAGTTTGATGTGACTCTGCAGCAGGTGTTAACCTGGAAAAGACTCCACCCGGCTTTTTCCCCCAGGCGTTTCGAGGCAGGTTCCCTGGGTCTCATTCGTTCCTGGAGCTCCTGGGATAAGCCCCTTTTCTCAGCTGCTGCTGTGGATTCTGTTGTATATATAGAAAATGCTTGCTACTGAGCGGGCGGCTACTGAGCGTTGACTATGATGCGTTTCTTAGCCTGCACATACCCACGAGCAGTTTTCTTCGCCTTCCTCTGGACATTCCTGGCGGCGGTTCGCTTCGTGCCCCCAGCCCCTTCGGCACTCTCAAAGTGCAGGTGTCTGGGGGTCATTGCAATCCAGCCCACCAGGTCCTCCGATGCGAATTCTTGATTTAGCATGGCCGAGAAGAAGGCCGCGGTCTGCGCAATCTGAGCATGGGTGAGGTTAAGGCTGGGCCTCTGATGATCGACCTTCGCAGCTGCGACTATCGTTCCCTGATTAGGTACCTCGTAGAGGCTGGCCCGCCCTACTCCTCGGATCGTAGCGGCGGGCGTCGCCTCCGGCGGAGGCATGCCATATAGGGGGATCACCGGTTGTCCCGTTGGATCCACCCCAGAGTTGGCTTCAACAATCTCAGGCATTTTTCTAACGGCTTTTGTTCTTTTTCGAGGAATCTCGAGCGAATCCCCACAGACGGCGCCAAATTGTTCCGATACGGAAACAATTGACCCGAAACGGATTCGGATCCTTTGAATTTGATGTTATTTTGATGGTGATCGTCTTACTTCTCAAACCTCCATTTTCTCTTACTCCGTTGATCGGACCTTCCCGGCGGAGATGGCCTGCCACCTGCACACAGAGAGCGCACAGGGCCTCGGAGGTGTCCGAGGAAACCCTCTCCGATGCCTAAGTCAGTCCGTAAAATGCCCTGATGAACCTTACTCGTGAGGAGTAAGGTGGCGGTTTTAGAGTAAGATTCTAGAGAGAGAAAGTCCAACCCCTTTCTTGTAGGAGATATCGAAGTATTTATAGGTTCCCCCAAGAGAGAGGAGGAGAGAGAGAGAAAGGGGAAGAATGAGAGGACGTGGAGGCGACACGTGGGCTTATCTCGTCCATCCATTCTCCCTTACCTTAGACATGGATGGGAGAGCTTCAGTTTCTGCCCCCTGGGTCTGCCAGGGAGGGATGTTCTAATGCCTGGCAGGCAGGGGGCTCCTCTTCCTTCACAACCACAGCGCTTGTGGCCTGACCCTGACTGGCAGGGGGGAGCTTGTTTGGAGCTTGGAGCGCCTTTCCAGGATCACCCTTTTGGGGGCCCCCTGGCAAGGTCTTGCTAGCTGGCCTGTCTAGCAGGCCCTTTTCTGCTTATGGGTCGGACTGCCCCGGGACCCATATGGTGGGCGACCCGTGTTAGGCAACCGACCCCCATCAACTCTTAATTCCATATTATGGTCCATCATATGAACCTTCTTATAGGAGATGAGAAGGTAGAATTAGGTTATTCCCATAACTCTTATTACCATAATTAGATTATTAGTATAACTCTAATTACCATAACCCGACAACGCAGCTGGGTCCGTATTACTACTGACCCGATATATTTAATATACCGTTATATTAATAATATCCCGTACACATTGTGTGTGACCCAATGGGCCCAATTAAGACTACCAGACACGTAACCTATTTACATGTCAACCCGACATCGACCTCTAGCAAGGCATATCGGATACGTAGACTTAATCGGGTTAATCCGTAGGACAGTGGACGTAACTCCTTCAATCACTTCCGTCAAATTGGATATTGTTGACCAAATTATTATCATCCCTCTCATCTTCAATGATCATATTATGTAATACTCCCTCTGTTCCATTTGGTTGTTTGCGTTTGCTTTTTGGGTACTATTCATAGGTGAGTGAAATCGTCAATGTAACTCGTAATATATAAGATCAAATATAGTCATGTGAGATCTTATTTAAATTGTCTAATCGAGTACGTTATAAATATCAAATTTTTATAATTTTTTGAAATACGTAACTAAAGATATGGACAAAAGAAAACGTGCATTGGCAAGTGTGAAAAAGTAAACGCAAACAACCAAATGGAACGGAGGGAGTATGATACATGCTTTCATAATATCGCCTATTTCACGTTTACTTCACAAGCGAACTGGGGTAGCTACAAATCTCTTTTGTAAAACCCCAAATGCCCGTTCTATATCCTTTCTAGCACTTTCTTGATATCGAGCGAACAATTTTCTTTTTTCAGATAATAAATCAGATCTATGAACGGTTTTAACAAAAATCGGTCACTCTGGATATATACCATCTGCAACTGACTGCAAGATAATAACCCATATTGTATGAAGTACCGTCTCTTATATATTAAAGAAGGTACTACTAACAATGAGGTGATACCTTCTTTATCTACTATTTGGAAATCAAGCCTTCTCATTCAATCAAGCACAACAATCCTTCCTTTCATCCAAGTGGAATCGAACCAGCAACCTTCACAATAAAACCCAAACACCTTATCCACCACGCCACTATAATATTCATCGTTAAAATTGTATAATTAAACATAATACATATGGAGGCCCTTCACTTGCTTGGGCTCTTCACGCTTTTTAATTAGTTTCCTAATATATAAACTCCCCCTTCAGTTTTAAATGATTGCCTCATTTCGATAATATATATGAGGAGTATCATAATGAAACAGGTTGATTGGGGTGGGCCGCCTGTCAATCAGCCGCCTGCTAGGCAGGCCCCGAGACAGTTCCTGCCAAGGAGTCGAAAGACTAGCCCCCAGCAAGAACCCGGAACAAAGCATGAAACGCTAAAGGTTGGCCGTCAGCTGCTGAGAGCACGGGCCAACCCAGCCTGTCGGAGCTTGGCAGCCCCCTGCCTGAAGACTGTCTGCCCTGGGAAAATCCCTGGCCGGCAGGGTCAGGACCCCCAGGGGCCCTCTCGTCATTTCGCCTAAGGTAATTGGGAATGGATGGATGAGAAGCCGCCACTTGTCACTTCTCTATCCAACCATTCCTCTTTCTCTTCTCTCTCTTGTGGGAAGGTATAAATACCTCCCCATTTCCCACATGAGAGGGGTTGGATTTTCTCTCTCTAGACTCTTACTCCTAAAACGCCGCCTAGTTCCTCACGAGCTAGGTTCGTAAAGGCATTTCACGGACTGACTTAGGCATCGGAGAGGGTTTCCTCGGACAACCTCCGAGGCCTTGTGCGTTCTTTGTGCAGGGAGCAGGCCGTTTCCGCCGGGAAGGTCCGATTCAAGGAGTGAGAGGAAGGGGAGACCAAGGGAATCAAGCGATCAATTGTTCATCGTTAATTCAATTATACTACCCGGATCCTAGGCCGGGTGAATTGTTTCCGTGACCGGAACAATTTGGCGCCGTCTGTGGGGAGCTTACGGTTGTGCTCACGAGTTACCCACTAAAATCAACCACTCATAATCACAAAATCAAACACAATCATGCCAGAAATCGGTGATGCCAGTACAGGAGCGGGTCCGACGGTCCCGCCGATGACCCCCCTGTATGGTATGCCGCAGTCGGAGAGGGTTCCTCCTGCTACGATCCTAGCGGTAGGGGGAACCAATCCCCTCGATAGATCAAACACTGCTGTGACACCCGAGTTGGGGACACACCCAGGGCGTGCTCTCATTCTGACCCCAGCTCAGATGGCACAGGCAGCCGCGTTCTTCTCTGCGATGCTGAATCAGGAATTCACACCTGAGGATTTGGTGGGCAGGGTCGCGTCGGCTCCCAGGCAACCGTCCCCAGTCAGCAGGGACGAGGCCGGGGGCACGAGGCGGACCGCCGCCAGAAACGCTCAAAGAAAAGCAAGAAGAACAGCTCAAATGTATACGCATGCGCAGAGGCGCATTACTACCGGCAACCCAGATCCACCTGTCCAGCAGGCATTCTCCATTCACACAACAGAATCGGCGTCTGGAGGACAGGGAGGCTTATCTCAAGGATTACAGGAGCGCATGAGGCCCAGGGAGCCCATGTCGAAAGGCTTAGGGGAAAGGCCGGGTGGAGTTTTCTCCAGACTAACACCTGCAGCCAAAGAGCCGACGGTCCCCGGCTTATCCCAAAGCCTACAATCCCGGCTCAACCGAGGACAACCGCTCGAGTCCAGACACCATCAGGGTGAAAACCTCTGCCACTCTCAGAGGAAGAGGCCCAGGCAGATCTCCCCGGAAACGGAGGATGAAGCAGCAAGCAGGCCACCACCAAGGCACCGCTCCCCCAGTACGAGGAAACCGACCCATAAACAATGGGATTCTCACGGTAACCAGTCTGGGGAAAGCAGGTCACGACTGGTGGGCAGGCCCACGAAAACCCCGTTGCACCCTGAGGTACAAGAGTACCCCATTCCAAAAATCAAAATGCCCACCATCAAATTTGACGGGACGACAGACCCTGAAGACCACCTGGCAGCCTTTGAGAGCCACATGGGCATGTATGACGTAGATGATGCCATATGGTGCAAAGTTTTCCCTACCACCCTGGTGGGGCTCGCGCAGGGATGGTTCAGAGACCTCCGCCAGGGGTCGATCAGGTTCTTCATAGAGTTGGCTGAAACTTTCCTCGAACAGTATGCCGGAAACAAGAGAAGACGCCTTACCCGTTTCGATCTCATGACCCTGAAACAGAAAAAGGGTGAGAGTGTGAGAGAGTACATGAGAAGGTTTGATCTATCCTACCAACAGGTCAGGGAGATCGATGATTCCACTGCCGCCTACGCCCTGACAATCTCCCTACTTCCAGGGGAAATGAAAAACCAGATGATCAGGGCCCAGCCAGAAACCTTGGCCATGGCTAGAAAGATTGCTGAAGGGTTCATTCTGCAGGAGGAATTCCACGGCCTGACGGATACCCCTGCAGGCCAAACAAAGCCTCAAGGGGGACCGCAGGGTGGAAGGGGCAGAAGTGAGCCAGGCAAGCCAAGGGAAGAGGGAGACACTCCCAAGAAGGAGCGCCCAGTCTACCAACCCAGATTCGACAGTTACACCGCTCTGAACAAATCCAGGGCGGAAATCTTCGAACTGGAAAAAGAAACTGTCAAATGGAACCGCCCAAACAAACCTCGCAGCCCAAAAGGCGACCCCAAGAAGTTCTGCACTTTCCACGACTGTATAGGCCATACCACCGAAGAATGCCGTCACCTAAAGGACGAGATCGAAAAGTTGATCAGAAACGGATGGTTAGCCAACTATGCGGCCAAAAATAAGTCTCAGAAGGAAGTGTCTGAGAAACCCGAGGGGTCAGTGCAGAACCGGATGGTAATCCATGTAATTTCAGGGGGCACTGAGGGCCAGCTCAGTCGAAGAGGCCAAAAAAGGCAAATGCGCGAGCTGAGGAACCAGATCTGCTATGCTGAGAAAGAGGGGAGTCCAAGGGGAGTGACATTAAGTATCACCCCTGATGATGCAGGACGGGTGATATATCCGCACAGTGATCCTCTGGTGTTGTCCCTAGAGATCAGCAACCATATTGTGCGAAGATGTATGGTGGACACGGGCGCATACACGAATCTATTGTACAAGGATGCTTTCGAAAAAATGGGCCTGGAAAAAAGGCACCTGCGGCCTGCTCCCGGATCCCTGTATGGATTCAGTGGGGCAGGCGTGCTGCCCATGGGGGTCATCGACTTACCTGTAACCTTCGGGGAACGTTCCACAGCCAGGAATGTCAGGGCAACCTTTGTTGTGGACGCAAGGTCTGCCTATAACGCCCTGATTGGCAGGGCCACGCTGGATGAAATCGAGGCGGCAATCTCCATCAGGGCTCTCACCATCGCGTATGTCACTGACTTCGGGCTGGAAGGAAAGGTACGTGGGGACCAGGAGTCAGCTAGACAATGCTACTCCGTGGCCCTGCAAGAGCACGAGAGAGACAGAAAAGGAAAAAGAAAAGCCGACAATTCCCCCTGCAGAGAAGATGAAGTCCCAGTCGAGCACCCGGTGTCTGACCGCCTGGAACCAGGGGGCGAGAGTATGCTGGTAGATTTGGAGCCAGGAAGACAGGTCCTGGTAGGAGCAGGCCTGGAAGAATCCTACCAGGCCGAACTGGTCAAGCTACTGAAGGAGAACAAAGACGTATTTGCCTATTCTGCAGACGAGATGCCTGGCGTTGATCCATCATGCATCGTTCACAAGCTGAACGTAAGCATGGAAGCTCGCCCTGTAAAGCAGAAGAAACGAAACATGTCTGCAGAAAAAGACGCAGCAATCAAGGAAGAAATTGACAAACTCTTGAAAGCATACTTTATTGAAGTCTGCGACTACCCAGAATGGCTGGCAAATGTTGTCATGGTCAAGAAATCGTCTGGCGCATGGAGAATGTGCGTCGACTTTACGAACCTGAACAAAGCCTGCCCGAAAGACTTCTATCCGCTCCCTCGGATCGATCAATTGGTAGACGCCACCAGTGGCTACACCATGCTAAGCTTCTTAGACGCCTTTTCAGGGTATCACCAAGTGTACTTGTGGCAGCCGGACAGGGTGAAGTGTGCGTTCATCACTAGTTCGGGCACTTACATGTATAAGATGATGCCCTTCGGGCTCAAAAATGCAGGGGCTACGTACCAGCGGTTGGTTGATAAGGTGTTTGAGAAACAAAAAGGCAGAAACATCGAGGCTTACGTTGATGATGCCATCGTAAAAAGCAGGGAAGACAGGGAACACCTGACAGACTTGCAGGAAACCTTCAGTTCTCTGCGCGCTTACAAAATGAAACTAAATCCGAAAAAGTGCACGTTTGGAGTCCGCTCCGGAAAATTCCTAGGGTTATTGGTCAGTTCTCGGGGTATAGATGCCAACCCTGAAAAAATTCAGGCAGTTCTAGACCTCCCTGAGCCCAAGACCATCAGAGACATCCAGCGCCTGACGGGTCGAATGGCCGCCTTGGCACGATTCGTTGCCCGATCAGCAGACAGAGCCACTCCTTTTTTCAAAATACTGAAAGGAAACAAACAGTTCAAATGGGAAAACGAGCAGAAAGAGGCCTTCGAGCAACTGAAGGACCATCTTAAGAGGCTCCCTACCCTGGCAAGACCAGTAGCAGGAGAAAAACTTTTTCTCTACATTGCAGTAACCAATATAACTGTCAGCGCGGTCATCCTGCGAGAAGAGGCAGGCGCCCAGCAACCTATATACTTTGTGAGTCATGCGCTGGGGGCAGCTGAGAAGAATTATCCGATGGTTGAAAAAGCCGCCTACGCGGTCATAATTGCGGCCAGGAAGCTCAGGCCTTACTTTGACGCGCATCCAGTCGTAGTCCTCACTGACCAACCCCTGGAAAAGGTGTTGGAAAAATTTGAAAAATCAGGGAGATTGTTGAAATGGGCAATTGAGCTGAGTGGGCTAGGTATATCTTATCAGTCGAGAACAGCCATCAAGGCCCAAGCTTTGGCAGACTTTTTGGCTGAGTGCTCCCATTCAGGGGAAGAGGAAGCCCCTGCCCAGGAATGGACCGTATATACTGACGGGTCCTCGACGGCCAATGGCGCGGGTGCAGGCGTCGTACTAACCAGCCCAGAAGGGACCGACTTTGAGCATGCTCTCAGATTCGTTTTCCCAGCATCAAACAATGAAGCAGAGTACGAAGCAGTACTCGCAGGCGTCAGGCTAGCTAAAGCCGCAGGGGCAGAACGAATTGTCTTGGCGACAGACTCCCAACTCATCGCCAACCAGATTAATGGAGAATACGAAGCAAGAGACCAAGCAATGGCCACATACCTGGAGATGGTAAAGGGAGAACTGTCCGACCTAAAATCATATGAGGTCAAACAAATCCCCTGATCCCAGAACAACAGAGCAGATGCCCTGTCAAAACTGGCAAGTTCCAGCCTGCAGGACATCCGGAGATCAGTATGGGTCGACGTTTTACACGAGAAGTCTACCAATCCCTGTCAAACGATTAATGCCATGGAAGAAGAGCTGGAAAGCTGGATGACTCCCTTCATCCAGTACAAGAAGCATGGTATCTTACCATCAGACCCGTTACAAAAGAGGAAGACACAGGCTAAAGCAGCCTGGTTCATACTCATCAATGAAGAGCTTTACAAAAAGTCTTTTACTCATCCACTGCTCAAATGTCTGCGGGCGGATCAGACCGCTGAGGTATTAGAGGATATCCACTCAGGGATATGCGGACATCACATTGGTGGAAAGGCACTGGCCCACAAAGCTCTCCGGGCAGGCTACTACTGGCCTACCATGCTGGCGGACGCCAAAAGCCTGACCCAGAAATGCAGGAAATGCCAACTATTTGCCCCATCAATCCATGCCCCAGCCCAAGAGCTCAAACCAATCCTATCCCCCATCCCCTTCGCTCAATGGGGGATGGACATTCTGGGACCCTTCGCGGTGGCAACGGGGGGCAGAAAATTCTTAATTGTCGCCATAGATTACTTCACCAAATGGGTGGAGGCCGAAGCAGTGCCCAATATCACTGAACCGGCGGTCAGGAAAGTGATCTGGCGAAACATCATCACCAGATTCGGTCTACCAAAGATGTTGGTATTTGACCATGGCAGGCAATTCGATAACGATCCGCTGAGAATCTGGCTGGAAAGCCATAACATTTCAGTCGCCTACTCAGCTGTCTGTCATCCTCAAACAAACGGGCAAGCAGAAGCAGCCAACAAACAAATCCTGAACGGCCTGAAGAAAATGGTGGATGATTGCAAGGGTAGGTGGGCCGACGAACTCCCCAGTATACTCTGGTCGATCCGAACCACCAAGAAAGAGTCTACAGGCCAAACCCCATTTGGTCTGGTATATGGCGCAGAGGCACTATTGCCAATCGAAGCAAGGATTCCCTCTCTGCGCTCCCTGCAGTACGACCAGGCTGAGAATGAAGCTGCAATGGTTGAAGCCCTGGACCTGGTAAATAAGCTAAGGGAGGAAGCCAGTACCAACATCGCTGCCTACCAGCAGCGAATGAGGAAAGCTTTCAACAGCAAAGTCCGACAGAGGAGCTTTCAGATGGGCGAGTTGGTTCTGAGAAAGACACAGGCGATTGGGAAGTCAAGAGAGCATGGAAAGCTGAGTGCCAATTGGGAGGGCCCATACCAAATAACTCAGGTTTTGGGGCCAGGCACATACAGGATAGCCAATCTGGAGGGACAAGAGCTAAGCGCTCACTGGAATGCAGATACACTAAAGAAATATTACGTCTGAACAAGAATATAGGCAGTTTTCACTTTTACTAAAGTAAAAAGGCGGAGGACGATCAGAAATGTCGACGGCTCCGACCACCCCAATGTCAAAAAGAATTTTAAGAGAAATGAGAAGATACAGATTTATACTCGTTGCCTGTTCACACTCGCGTCTTTCACACACAAACGAGCAGGGGGCAATAGGGGGAGGCCCCCCTGTTGCCAAAATTGGGTAAATGGACCCCCCAACGCAAACCAGAGGCCCCCTGGACTTTGAACGAAAAGCCAGGGACAGGCCAAGCTAACAAGGACTGGGGGCAGGCCCCCCAACCTTGTATAAAAAACACAAGAGCCACCCCCCTTACCTCCAGGCAGGCAGGGGGCAGGCCCTCTGGACTTTGAACGAAAAGCCAGGGATAGGCCAGGCTAACAAGGACTGGGGGCAGGCCCCCCAACCTTGTATAAAAAACGCAAAGGCCACTCTGCTTACCTCTGGGCAGGCAGAGGGCAGGCCCCCTGGACTTTGAACAAAAGCCAGGGACAGGCCAGACTAACAAGGACTGGGGGCAGGCCCCCCAACCTTGTATAAAAAACACAAGAGCCACCCTGCTTACCTCCAGGCAGGCAGGGGGCAGGCCCCCTGGACTTTGAACGAAAAGCCAGGGACAGGCCAAGCTAACAAGGACTGGGGGCAGGCCCCCCAACCTTGTATAAAAAACACAAGAGCCACCCTGCTTACCTCCAGGCAGGCAGGGGGCAGGCCCCCTGGACTTTGAACGAAAAGCCAGGAATAGGCCAGACAAACAAGGACTGGGGGCAGGCCTCCCAACCTTGTATAAAAAACGCAAAAACCACCCTGCTTACCTCCGGGCAGGCAGGGGGCAGGCCCCCCTGGACTTTGAACAAAAGCCAGGGACAGGCTATGACAGGCGCGATCAAACAGACGAGAAAAGGATCCCTAAATTTTAAAACAGTTATGCCATAGAAAGCCAAAAGAAATATTCCACAAACAAAACCCATGAAGGGTGGAAAGGTCTTTACAAAATTGAAGAAAAAACCGAGTAGCAAAAAATTACAGAAAAACCATGAACACTGGTTCAGCACAAGAAAATAAAAAGCTTTCATAAAAGAGAAGGGGCGTCACGCAGCATCCTGGCGAGCGTTGGCGTCTGCTTCAGGCTGCCTGGTCACCCGGGCTTCGTCCTTGGCGGAATAAAGGCTCCGGAAAGCGTCCTCGTCAAAAGTAGGGAACATCTCCCCTATCACCTCCATAACCAATTCCAGAGAGGAATTGGCGCCGCTCACGAAACTGGCACCCACCGCTTCCTCAGTCTCCGCAGCCAGGGTCTCTTTCTCTTTCGTCCATTCCCCCTTGGCCTGGTCAAAAGCCGACTTTGCCTGCGACAGCTGCTCCTCCAGGACAGTCACTCTCCCCTTCAAATGCCCCATCTCGGCCAAAGATATGTTAGCACGATCCAACGATTGCCGGCTCTCCTTCAGTTCGGCCTCTAACTTGGAAACCTCCTTCACAGCCATTTCCCCCTGCAACCTCCAGCGATCAGCCTGCTTCTTGGCCTCTTCCAACTCCCCCTCTTGCCTTGTCATCTTGTCTTTCAAGGAGCTTATCAAGGAGACGTCCCTCTCTATCATGGCCAGGCGGTCGGGAGGAGGAGCCCCAGGGGTAACTGTTAGCTCCTCATCACTCAGGCGGCTGAGAGCCGCCAGTTCCACAGATGCCAACATGACCTTGGAGGTACGCTGGATATATTGAAGCACTTGATGAGAGGTGGAAGTTACCATCTTTGTAAGGCGGTCGGCCAAAACAGCCCCGGAGTCAGAAAGCAGGCCCGATACATCTACACTATCACCAGCCGTGTAGTGGAACTCCACATTTTCCTCTGGGAAGGGAATACTAGAGGGCTCACGTGCAGGGCGTTTCGCCTCAGGGGTGGAGACATCCGCCTCCAGGTCCACCACGTCGGCACTAGGAGGCTCCCTCTCCCTTTTCCTCCTCGCTTCCAAGGGAACACTCTTCCCAGTCCCCTCCGAATCTCCAGGCTGCGTTCCCTGCGAGATCCGAGGGCCAGCCGGAGAAGCACCCTGTTTTTGACCAGGGGAAGGAGTAGCCCCTGAAGTAACCTCCGCTTCCCCCTCATGAATACTGGGAGTAGGAGTCGCCGGCTTCGACGAAGGCAGCCGGGGGGGAGAGGTAATCTTCGACCAGCGGCGAAGTCTTTCACAAGCTTCATGAGGGCCTTACTTCCTTTTCTAAAATTTGGTGGAAGAGAGGGACGCTTTGAAAGAACGTGCAATTCCTCGCTCAAGCCTAACCTTCTGACCTGCTTCTTGGTCCAGGTCCAAGAGTAGGAATCTGCAGGAAAGGAAAGGCGATCATTTAAAAAGCAGGGAGAAATAAAATCCCTGGAAAATCGTGACAACAAGAAAACCCTAGAACTACCTTCAAGGCCACGAATCAGGCCCAGGAGAAGCAGGTACTCGTCTGTCGTGATGAGCTCCGCATGAGGGAGCCAGAAAACAGGGCAAAAGTTCCCATGTTTATCCGTCACGATCTCAAACTTTTTTATCAAAATCTTCTCCTTATCGCTCAGCCTGACTTCCAGAGCCTTCCCCCCAACACGAGGATGATACTCCTCACGCGTCTCCATGCGGGTATGGACATGGTTCCTAAAATGTCTAGGAATTTTCCACCCCGACGCACTATGAACATATATGAAATTGTTTTTCCAGTCTTTGAGACTGCTCATGACCGGCCAGACCAAGGCGTATTTTTTCTGTCTCAGCAGAGACCAGTAGCCGGGGGAGCCATCCCCCCCAGATGAAGACACCATTTGGAGGCCAACCATAAAGCGAAGGGCGTCGATGTAAGGCCCCTCGCCATGGAACAGGCAGGTCCAAGTATAGGCCACTAATGCCCTAATGGCCGTTGCAGTTAACTGAGCGATGGCGATGTTCATCCTCCTGAAAGTTTCCTCCAGGAAGGGATGTAACGGGAATCACAGGCCGAATTCTAGGGCCTTATGGAAGACGGCTACACACCCTTCTGGGGGACAGCATACTGTGTCTTTTTCCCCAGGGATCACCACTGTGTACCCCTCCCCAAAATTATAAAACTGCTCGATGGCCTCAGCCGCGTTACATTCCAAGATCAGGTCCCTATTCTTAGCCTCGGGATAGGTCTGTAAGGGAACCACGTATTTTTCTTTGTCCAGAAAATAGGTCCTCCCTCTCTCCATGCGGATGAGAGGACCGGCCACCCTGGCAGGATCCACCTCCAGGGCTTCGTCATCAGAATCAATCACATCGAAGGGAGCTGGGTCGGGTGACTCAGCACCCTCTCCCCTGTGATCGTCTTCCTCCCTGGGGCCAACCCCGGAGGAAGAAGCAACGTCACGACGACTACCGTCGCCGCCGCCAGTTCCTCCGAGCAAAGAATCAAAGGAAAGGGGGCGGGCTCGCGACATTTAGGCTATAGAAGGGAAGAAAAGAAGCGAAAGATTCGAAAGTTCTAACCTAAAAAAACGTCGGTGAAGTTGCCAGAGACGGCGACAAGAAGTGATCCTTGCTCCTCAAAGAGAGAACGCTCGGTCAATGAAGGAGATTCAAGAAGTGTTATGGGGATTAAAGGTATCAAGAAGAGTAAAAGAAGAGAATGAAGGGGGAGAAGGGTTTATATAAAGCCCAAAGAAGTTCGAAAGGCGAAATCCCTGACAAAACCTTCGAGGACCATCCACGTGTCACATACTGAACACCAACTGCTCACCTTTCTCAAGAAGAGCCTCGGTAAACGGAAACGTCAGAGAGAAAGGTCAATCAACGACCTCATTCAAAAAATAAAATATATATAATAATAATAAAATAATAACTCATCAAAAATTCAAATGCACAAAATATTCATTTCATTGAAAACCCTGCAAGGGAAAGCTACATCGTGAGACGGATATGAAAGAAAATTACATAAGGCTTAAAAAGTTCCAGCCTGACAGAAATCAAAAGCCCGGCCACGCAGGCCTAGTCGTCCCCCAAATCTGGGGAATAATCCCCAGGACTGCCTGGACTCCCGAGAGCCGAGCCCCAGTCCCAACTTGGGGAACCCTGAAAGGGGTCATCAAAAGCCCCATCTCCGTCCCTGTCGCTCAGGCAGCCAAGGCCTTCGCTGTCATCAGAGTCGTGGCTGCTGTCTTCCCAATCCCTTCCAAAGGGAACAGCTCGGGACTCGTCGCAGGCGCGACAGCCTGTCTTCTTTACAGGCGAAGAAGGACCCGACTCCAGGGAGGAATCGGTGTCAGAGTTGGGGCCGAATTGTTCAGGGTGCAGCCATGGAAAACACTCATGACATCCCCTATCATAACAGCCCCCTCCCTGGGAGCAACGCCTAAACCTAGGCGCAGCAGGAGGCGAGGACCTCCTAGGGCGTTTACCCATCCTAATGGAGGCCTTCCGACCCCTCCGGCGAAGGCGAAGTCGTGAACAGCGACTCCGGCGAACAGCCAAATAAGCGGTCCGTGCATATCTAAGCCTCCAAAACCCTCTGAAGATGAAGGAAACATGTTTGACCCCACGGCGAATTACACTCTTTTTGATCCAAGTCATGCTTAAAATAAAGAAAATGAAAAGATTGAAGGTGGGATGAAACACAAAGGATAAAGGAAGCTAAGGATTTTATACCAAGGAAAACACAGCATTAATGAACGCTCCAACCACCCTGGGAGGAGAGCCACCAATCAGGAACTCTTCACGGTTCCCCAAAATCCGCCCAGAAGAAAAGGGCAATCATTACAAAAGTGCTCTCACCTCTTTGCATTCCTGACAGGAGCAGTGCAAAGCTCCTTGGGAAGGTGCGAAGCATTAAATGCTGCAACAGACATGGAAGTCAACCCCCCTCCAAGCAAGAGTCGCCAGTAGAGGAGAAGTCTCACTTCCCTCCTACTGACGAAGGCCAATTGATTGGGGTGGGCCGCCTGTCAATCAGCCGCCTGCTAGGCAGGCCCCGAGACAGTTCCTGCCAAGGAGTCGAAAGACTAGCCCCCAGCAAGAACCCGGAACAAAGCATGAAACGCTAAAGGTTGGCCGTCAGCTGCTGAGAGCACGGGCCAACCCAGCCTGTCGGAGCTTGGCAGCCCCCTGCCTGAAGACTGTCTGCCCTGGGAAAATCCCTGGCCGGCAGGGTCAGGACCCCCAGGGGCCCTCTCGTCATTTCGCCTAAGGTAATTGGGAATGGATGGATGAGAAGCCGCCACTTGTCACTTCTCTATCCAACCATTCCTCTTTCTCTTCTCTCTCTTGTGGGAAGGTATAAATACCTCCCCATTTCCCACATGAGAGGGGTTGGATTTTCTCTCTCTAGACTCTTACTCCTAAAACGCCGCCTAGTTCCTCACGAGCTAGGTTCGTAAAGGCATTTCACGGACTGACTTAGGCATCGGAGAGGGTTTCCTCGGACAACCTCTGAGGCCCTGTGCGTTCTTTGTGCAGGGAGCAGGCCGTTTCCGCCGGGAAGGTCCGATTCAAGGAGTGAGAGGAAGGGGAGACCAAGGGAATCAAGCGATCAATTGTTCATCGTTAATTCAATTATACTACCCGGATCCTAGGCCGGGTGAATTGTTTCCGTGACCGGAACACAGGTAAATAAGAGTAAGTATTAATTCTTATCACAGGGAAATTGTTATTATTCATTTCTTTTATTAATTTTTATTTGTATCCCTTATCCCTTATATTATTATTATTATTATTATTATTATTATTATTGCACCACTAACAATGAGGTGACACCTTCTTAGTCCACTATTTGGAAATCAAGCCTTCTCATTCAATCAAGCACAACAATTCTTCCTTTCATCATTATTTTAAAAATAATGTCACCAAGCAGAGTTGAACCCACAACTTTCACAATAAAACCCAAACACCTTATCCACCACACCACTATAATATTCATGAAGGAGTTGTAAGAGATACTCCATCTATGTTTGATTGATGAACGAGCTAGATCGAGATTGAGGATGATAGTTTTGATGATACCCCCCCCCCTCCCACACACAATGTTCTTCCCACTTCCAAATGATGCATGGTTTAAAAAATCAATAATGAAATGTGGTAAATTGTTGGGTGGGGTTGAAGAAGTCAAATCACAAAAAGTAACCAATAGAAATGGAATATATTTGATGAATAAGGAAAGTTTTGAAGTGGGAAAATCTTAGTGAGTTTTCCTTTTAAGGAAAGTGGGAATATCTTATTGGGTAGGGGGAGTAGTGTTTAAGGTTGACATTAAGTCTAATTGCTACTTTAAAATTTCAGTAGCTAATACTATCAAATGGGTTGGACGGTTTGGGTTATACGAGTCATAAATCAAATAATGGATGTATAGTTCAGGTTAAGCGTAAAAATGTTCTAGAAAAGGAAGAAGAAATTATTTTCATTTTCAATTGCATATTCAGATATATGAGTTTAGTTTTTTCTGATTTTATTGATATTGTTTTCTATTGAATTTTAAAAATCTGACATTTTTTTCAATTTATTTCTTGAGTTTTCAGCTAGAAGAAATAAGGGAGAAGAGTGCAGCAGAAAAGCAAAGCATATGCTTACTTTCCTATTGTATAAGCCTTCCTCATCCTTTGCTGATATGCTGCAATGTTTGAACTGGCCTCCTGTCTTACCTCACCTACTAGGTCGAGGGTTTCTGTCATCGCCGCTTCATTACTGGCCCTATTGAACAGCTGGGATCTGAGGGTTGGGATCCTGGCTTCGATGGGTAAGAGGGTTTCGGCACCATAGACCAGACCAAAGGGGGTCTGGCCAGTGGAGTCCTTTCTCGTGGTTCTGATTGACCGTAGGACGCTTGGGAGTTCATCTGCCCACCTCCCCTTTAGATCATCTACTGTCTTCTTCAGGCCGTTCAGGATTTGCTTATTGGCTGCTTCGGCTTGGTCGTTGGTTTGTGGATGGCACACCGCAGAATAGGCCACAGCAACTCCGTGTCCTTCCAATCAAATTCTCAGAGGGTCGTTATCAAATTGCCTTCCATGGTCGAACACTAATACCTTAGGCAGGCCATAGCGTGTGATAATATTCCTCCATATGACTTTTCTGACCGCCGGCTCGGTAATATTGGGGACCGCCTCTGCCTCCACCTATTTGGTGAAGTAATCAATTGCCACAATAAGAAATTTTCTCCCCCCTGTTGCCACAATGAATGGTTTGAGGGTGTCCATCCCCATTGAGCAAAGAGAATAGGAGAAAAGGTTGGCCGTAAGTCTTGGGCTGGTGCATGTATCATAGACGCGAAGAGTTGGCACTTTCTGCATTTGGAAGTTAAGTCTTTTGCATCGGCCAGCATGGTGGGCCAGTAGTATTCGACCCTTAGCGCTTTATGGGCGAGGGTCCTTCCTCCTATATGGTGCTCGCAGATCCCCGAGTGGATGTCGTCTAAGACCTCTGTTGCCTGCCCTGCTAATGTGTGCTAAATTTAGCCCGTTTTTCCTCCCATTTAGACTCGTTTTCCTCCTTTTTTGTGAGATTAGAATGCGATTATCGCCCTATTCTTAGTCTTTCTCGCATTAGCGACCCTTTTGTGCACTTCACGTGTTTTTGGTAGTTTTTCTATCTATTTTGATAGGATTCGTCGCCAAGAGCATGTCCGAGCTTCCACGAGCACTAGAGAGTGGAATACCGTACAAAAGAAACACACAAAACCTATAGTCCAAACAATCAAATAACAAAGAGTGAAACCAGAAAAGAGGTCAAGGAAACCATCGGGTGAAGTTTCACCCAATGAGATACCACTGGGCGAAGTTTCACCCGACGACATTTCAACCTCTCCGAAGATCTTCTAGAAATTTCACCCACCGGGCGAAATGACCGGGCGAAACTTTCGTCCATCGGGTGAAGTTTCACCCGACGAAAACGAGGCCCCCAAATGCAAAATCTGGAAGGAAAGTTTTCCGGGTAAAACCACCGGGTGAAAGTTCACCCGACGGAAATAGCTCGTGAAAGCAGAAGTTTGCAGGGCAAAGTTTCACCCTCTGAAGATCCATTGGGCAAAAGTTTCACTCAAAGGGCAAAAATTGGATTTAGGCTTTGGTTTAGTGATCCAATAAGCTACTACTATATATCATTTTAACCTAAATGAGAGGAAGGCATTCGGCATTAGAATAGATCATCCTTTCATTAGCAACTTTTATTACACCACTTAGATTAGATTAGAAGCTATTAGATATTCATAGAGGCTACATAGTTATTATCAATCTTCATCTTTTCCATATAGCTTTAGATTCAAGTTATTGTAAGGAATTCTAGCTTTAATCAAGAAGTTCTTTGGAGATCATCAAGGAATTAGTGACAAATTCATTGTCTTCTTCATCAAGGCTTCTCTTTATTTTTATGCATCTTCATCTTCCTTATTGTTATTTTTCTCCATTGTTGGTATAACTCTTTTCCTCTCCCTTTTCTCTAGATTAGATTTTACTCTTGCTCTTTCGTTATTACATCATTTTCATTGATTTTTCTTGCGTTGTTTTTAGATCTCTTTGTAGTTTCTTTTGTTGATTGTAATTTCCTTCTTTGTTTTAGCCTTAATTCCTCTAGTTTTCATCATTATGCATGTTTTTGGTATTATCTCCATTGTTATTGCTTTTGTAGTTTTCTTCATGAATTGTGAGTAGATTCTTGTTAGGGGGTTAGAGAAGAGGATCTTGGGTGATATGAATTAAGGAATTGTTGTTTGGTTGCATGCTTGTTGATTTATCTTGTTTAAGGTTATTGTGCCTTTTTTGACTTAGTCTGGCCAACTAGATCGACCTTGACTCACTCCTATCAATATGGGGAAACTCGGGGAAGGAGTTACCTTGACTTTAGACTTACCATTTTTTGCCTCGAAAGCGGGATCTACATAAGTTGGGTGAATAAATCTAAAGGTGGCATTCTCCCTTTATCGACTTTGTGACCTACCCCATAATTCCTCAACTCATAGAACCCAATTTTCGATTCCCGACTCCCCCTAACACCTTCTCCTTATTGATTATTCGTTGTCACTTATCGCATTATTAGTATAGACTCGACTCAAAACCCCCCGTTAAGACCCCAAACGCATCGCTCTTACTGAATCAACTCACCGACATCCCTGTGGACCGACCTCGACTTACCATGACTACATTTATTTGTTTTTGTGTTATTTGCGAGTCATATAAATATTGTTTGATCCCCTATCAATCGTTAATGACCGATCCTAGATGGGTGGCGATCACCTGCCCCCAGACATTTGAGCAGAGGTGAAGAGAAAGATTTCTGGTACAGCTCATCATTGATTAGTATGTATCATGCTGCTTTTGATGAGATTCTCTTTCGCTACGCAGGGTCTTTGGGTAGGATATCGTCCTTCTTAAACCGAATGATCGGTGTCATCCAGCCTTCGGGCTCGGACCCCTCGACCACATTGATCTGCTGGAGGTCAGTTGTTGATTTCTCTTTCACCATGTCAACCCAGACTGACCATCTAATGTCTTGTAGGCTAGAGCTTGCTAGCTTGGATAAGGCATCAGCTCGGTTGTTCTGTGACCTGGGGACATGCTTGGCTTCTATAGGATTTGAGCTTTGACAGCTCTTCCTTCACTTTTTTCCAGATATGAGACCATAGTCAGATCTCTAGCCTCATATTCCCCATTAATCTGGTTAGGAATAAGTTGGGAGTCAGTGGCTAGGATGATCCTCTCTACTCCAGCAGCCATGGTCAGATTGACGCCTGCTAGCACGGCCTCACATTTCGCCTCATTATTCGGGAAGGTGAATCTGAGCGCATACTCGAAGTCGACTCCCTCTGGACTTGCCAATACGACCCATGCCCCGCACCATTGCTCGCGGATGACTAATCAGTGATTTAGTGAACACTAGCCATTCCCCTGCGGGGGTCGTCCTCCTCTAAATGGGAGCATTCGGCAAGGAAATCGGCCAGAGCTTGGGCCTTGACGGTGGCTCTAGGTTGATAGGATATCCCGAGGCCGCTGAGCTTGATGGCCCATTTCAACAGTCTTCCTGATTTTTCAAACTTTTTCAGGACCTTCTCTAGGGGCTGATCAGTGAGTACAGTGACGGGGTGTGCATCAAAGTACGAGCGGAGCTTTCGTGCCGCCATCACAACTGCATACGCCGCGTTTTCGACCACCGGGTAATTTCTCTCAGATGGACTGAGGGCATGGTTTACGAAATAAATTGGCTGCTGGGTTCCAGCATTCTCCCTTAGGATGACTGCACTTATTGTTGTGTTGGCAACAATTATGTACAGAAACAGTTTCTCTCTGCTCACCGGCTTAGCCAAGGTCGGCAGTTGCTTAAAATGCTCTTTCAACTACTCAAACGCTTCTTTTTGTTCGGCTTCCCATTTGAATTGTTTGTTACCCTTAAGAATCTTGAAGAAATGTGTTGTTTTACCGGCCGACTTGGCTATGAACCGCGAAAGGGCGGTCATTTGGCCGGTCAGCCGCTGAATGTCTCTGATTGTTTTTGGCTCTAATAAATCTTAAATGGCTTGAAATTTTTTGGGGTTAGCATCTATTCCTCGAGCACTGACCAAGAACCCGAGGAACTTTCCCGACCTAACTGCAAAGGTACATTTCTTGGGTTTAAGCTTCATTTGGTAGGCTCGGAGCGAGGCAAAAGTCTCTCCCAAGTGCTCAAGGTGTCGTTCATGCCCCTTGATTTTTACTATGGCGTCATCTACATACGCTTCCAGGTTCCTGCCTTTCTGGTTCCGGAATACTTGATCTACCAAGCGCTGGTAGGTAGCACCTGCGTTCTTAACACCGAAGGGCATCATCTTATACATATAAGTCCTGACACTCTTCATGAATGCGCATTTCACCTTGTTCCGTCCCACAGGTAGACTTGGTGGTATCCTAAAAAGGCATCCAGGAACCTCACCGTCGAATGTCCACTCGTTACGTTGACTAGCTGGTCGATCCTGGGCAAGGGGTAGTAGTCTTTCTGGCAATCCTTATTGAGATTGGTGAAGTCGACACACATCCTTCATGCCCCCAAGGCTTTCTTTACCATGACAACATTGGCCAGCCATTCTGGGTAGTCATAGGTTTCGATGAAGTCGATCGGCCTTCAGGAGTTTCTCAATTTCCTCCTTAATGGTCTGGTCCTTCTCGACTGAAATGTTTCTCTTCTTTTGCTTAACCGGCTTGGTGTTTGGATCAATGTTCAATTTATGCACAATGTGGCTCGGATCTACCCCTGGCATATCGTCGGACGAGTATGCGAAGATGTCTTTGTTGTCTTGAAGCACTTTTATCAACTTCTCCCTGTAAGATTCCTATAGATCAGTGCCCACGAGGACTGGTCGTCCGGGCTCCAGCTCCACCAGCATGCTCTCGCCCCCAGGTTCTGGGTGGTCAGTTGGTTGTTTAATGGTTAGATGTTTGGTCGGAATCTCGCCCTCTCTGGTGGGGGAGCTGCACATCTTCCTTTTTCCCTTTCGGTCAGCTTCATGGCCCTACAAAGCTACTGAGTAGCACTGGCGGGCTGACTCCTAATCGCCATGTATCTTGCCTTCAACTCCAAAGTCAGTGACATAGGCTATAGTAAGTGCTCGGATAGAAATGGCGGCCTCAATTTCGTCCAAGGTGGTTCGGCCTATCAGGGCGTTGTAGTAGGCTGATTTTGCATCGACAATGACAAATGATGCCCTGATATTACGAGCTGAGATTCCTTTTCCGAATGTAATTGGCAGTTCAATGGTGCCCATAGGGACGACGCCTGCACCGGCTGAACCCGTACAAGGACCCCGGAGCGGGCTTTAGGTGTCTGACCTCTATGTTCATCTTCTCAAATGCATCCTTGTAAAGTAGATTGGTATATGCACCTGTATTTACCATGCACCTTTTGACAATATGGTTATTGATACCAAGGGACAGGACTAACGGGTCGCTGTGTAGATACGCAATTCGTCCATAGTCTTCTGGGGTAATGCTGAGTGTTAGAGTGGTTGGGGCTCCGGTCACTTTAGCGTAACAGATTTGGTTTTGGAATTCGCATAAGTGCCGCTTTCGACCCTTGTGACTCATTTGACACTCGACATCTCCTGATACCACGTGGATGACTAGCCGATTTTGTTTTGACCCTTCCGGCCTTTCATATGGTACTTTGATTCTTCGCCCTGGCTGCGTAGGCGAACAACCAGCCATTTCTAATGAGGTTTTCAATTTCATCCTTGAGATGGCGGCACTCTTCGATTGTGTGCCCTATGCTATCATGGAAGGTACAGAATTTCTTTAGGTCACCTTTGGGGTGACGAGGTTTGCTCGGACGATTCCATTTGGATGCTTCCTTTTCTAGCTCAAAGATATCAGCTCTCCACTTATTAAGGGCGGTATAGTTATCAAACTTGGGTTGATAAGGGACTCGTTCCTTTCTAGGGGTACTGCTTTCCTCTCCTTTTGGCTTGTTTGCTGACTCGCCTTTGTCACGGGCGCTCTACGACGCTCCCTAAGCTCGATTTGACACCAGCGAGGCATCGTGTAGACCGTGAAACTCTTAGTCAAGCATAAATCCTTCAGCTATCTTCCGAGCCCTGGCGAGGGACTTGGGCTGAGCGCGGATCAGCTGGTTTTTCATTTCTCCCAGTACAAGTGAATTGGTCAGTGCATAGGCTGCGGTGGGATCGTCGATCTCCCTCACTTGCTGGAAAGCAAGATCAAACCTCTTCAGGTAGTCTCGGATGGACTCACCCTTTCTCTACTTTAACGTCATAAGGTCGAAGAGTGTAAGCCTACGCCTATTATTCCCGGTTTACTGGTCTAAGAAGACTACGGTCAGCTCTTGGCACGTGTAAATGAACCCCCTAGGGAGGTCTCTGAACTAGCCTTGAGCGAACCCCCTCAAGGTTTGTCGGGAAAATCTTACACCACGCTGTGTCCTCCGCATCATATATCCCCATATGACTTTCATAGGCAGCTGAGTGATCCTTGAGATCTGTGGTTCCATCGAACCGAGCCGTTGGCATTTTGATTTTAGGGATGGGGCACCCTTGGACGTCCGGATGCAGCAGGGTCTTGGTGGGCCTGCCCAGCATTCTTGTCCTACCTCCCTTCGACTGGTAGTTGTAGGTTCCTTAATCCTCCCACCTGCTCGGAGTCGGGGTCCTATTACTCGAGGGTGTTGGCAAGAGAGGCTATGCTGACTTACAGCTTTGTTCAGCATCTCAAGGGACCGTTGCTAGAATCTCGAGCGTTTCCCTTAGGGCGGCGGGTCAAACCTCGTTTCCAGACCCTCCTTGGCCCCACCAGTTTGGTGATGTCTTGGATATGGCGG
Source organism: Agrostemma githago (assembly GCA_958450325.1). Classification (NCBI taxonomy): domain Eukaryota; kingdom Viridiplantae; phylum Streptophyta; class Magnoliopsida; order Caryophyllales; family Caryophyllaceae; genus Agrostemma; species Agrostemma githago. The sequence goes on from OY288242.1 coordinate 10,973,352, forward strand.
TGGACCCTGGTTGAGCCTGGCCTGCATGCTTTTGGATAGACCCTTTGTCCACGGGCATTTTTCTGCAGGGGTTATTCTGTCAAACACTCTGGCTCGCTTTGGGCCCAGACGTGTTGTAACATGCCCCCGCGGCTTAAGTCGCTCTTGCATGCCCTGGGACAAAGATCCCTTTTCTGCGGAGGTAGTGGACTTAATGGTGTGTACCGACCCATCCTGTTTGGGAGGTTTCTGCTCAAGAGGAGTGATCTGCAGACGCCTTTTGGCCTGCACGTACCCCTTGGCAGCTATTTTTGCTTTCCTTTGGATTCTCCTGGCATCGGTTCGTTTAGTTCTACCTGTCGGCATTGAACTTGGAAACTCAAGACGCCTTGGGGTCGTTGCTAGACTACCGACCCGATCCTCCGGAGTAACCTCTTTCTTGAGCATTGTTGTGAAGAAGCTTGCGGCATGCGCGGCTTGGGCTGGGGTGAGCTCGAGGTTTACCCCTCACTCTTCTTCTTGCGCCTTCGCAACCCCACTCCCTTACTTGGAGTACCACGAGTCGTGGCATGCCCGCCTCCCCAGGGGATGGTGGCTGGCGCGAGGTCTCGTTGCGTCATAGGCATTCCGTAACGCGGGACAATGGCTTGCCCCGTCGGATCTGTTGCCGTAATGACTTCTTCGATTTCGTGCATCTTTTTGTGACTTTTTGTTTTGAGGATTTTGATAGGGGTAAGTCGTATCCCTAATCAAAGATGCTTTAAGGTCACTATCTAATGTAGATAGCGAAGTCAAGGGTCGAACCACAAAGAGATGAAAATTCAATTATTTATCCTAAGAGTTAGATTATACTCCCTCCGTTCCAATGAATTGTTTGCCTATTCCATATTGGGGCGTCTCAATGAATTGTTTGCCTTTCTATTTTAGGAATGCTTTTTATAGGTAATTTGACCCTTCTCATGAGTTTTGCTCCACATGTCACTTCCTCATTGGATCCCTTAACCTTGGTGCCAAAACCAAAGGCAAACAATTCATTGGAACGGAGGGAGTAGATTATGGGTCACAGTTTTTCTTGGGTTTTGTAAGTAGAAGCTAAATAATTAAGACAAGAGAATAATAAGGTAAAGGTCTAGGATCTTAGGTTCACTATGAATATTAGTCGGGTCAAAGAATTAACTAACTAATCATTAATCAAACTACCTAAGGTGCAAATCTGGTCGGTACAATACAACCTTTAGATCTAAACTTAACCTGCGGTCACTAGCATTAAGTCAGTCTACCCGAATTATCGTGGCCTAATTAGTTCTTAACCCGGTTGGTGAAAAGCCCTAATTTGTTATGCTAATCAATTGAATTATGCATCAAACAACCAATCAGATTTAAGACGATAAACAAGCGATAGTTCATGCGATTAACAAACAATCAATTAATTATAACCCCTCCTAATATGCATAGATTCCTCTTAACCCTAGATGAGAAATTAGCTACGCATAATAATAAAATTAATCAATCAAACAAGAATTAAATTGAATCTAAACATGTCAAGATGAATTAAATAAAAAGCAATAACAATCGAACAATAATGAAAGACAATAAATTGAAAGAAATAACAATGCTAGAACAATAAATAAAGATGAATTGAAAGAGAATTGAAATTGAATACTGAATGATGAAAGAAATTATAAAAGATCAGTAGGTAGGTAAACTAAACTATGAAAACTTAATCATGAAAAGTATCGTAATTTCGTCTTAATACAAGCTTTAATAAGATAGAGAATTGGGCCCGAAATAAATCATTCCCGAAAATAGAGTTGCGGCCCGGAAAGAAGCTCACTCGATCGAGTCCACATGGGGCACTCGATCGAGTGACCCCCAAAAAAATGGGCAGGGAACTTCTTGGTGTGTCACTCGATCGAGTGCACCTAGGGCACTCGATCGAGTAACGCTTTAGGTCACAACATCGTGCACTCGACTTCAAACGGCTGACATTTCTTTGTTACTTGTTCAAATTGGGCATGCAATATATCGTGGAAATAATTTACAAAATATGGTTGAGAAGAAACTTCACTATTTTGACTGCTAAATTAAAGTAACATTTTAAAGATTACAAGTTATCTCGGTAATGTCTTTATTATTTACTATTTCAGTCTCAAGGTAATGAATATTATATATTTTGATTAACAAAACAAAATACATTATCAAAAAATAAATAGTAAGGTATAATAAATAAAATTCATATCATTGAAATTAGTGGATGTATAAGTGACATAGTTTAGTGACATTGTTGAATTGGTGAGATTGATTTATATAATAATCGGTGTCGACCTACAATTTTGTACCAAATTATTGAAATTGAAACCAAATTCAAAGCGTTTATTATATTTTTTACGTATGCAAAAATTGATTGGCACACAACTTTGAACCAACATATACGAAAAACTTGGTCATGATCATCAAGAATCCGTGCACAAAACATTGAAACGGATAAACCCGTGAATTTCACGAGTCACATACCTAGTTTATATGTTATACTCGTATTAGATATAGTTAGACATGTCATAACTTGACCCGACCCGTGATAAGTGTAGTTTGTAGTGCCTAATTTGTTGTGTATTGGTCCCATTTTCCTTGTGGAATCGCTCCTTGGGAGCAGTTTATGGGCTACTTATGCTTCCTCTAGTTCGTTTCAGGTTCCCGAGACCATTCATGAAGAATTGGAACAATTCCGACTCGTTTCATACACTTTTTGGAGCCAACGAAGTGAAGGAACAATCGCTCGATGCCTTGGATTCGACCCCGAGACCTTGGAACCCAATCCCGAGCCCCTAGGACTCGATCCCGAGCCCCGAGAATCGATGAGAAACCCATGAGAAGCAAGGAGGGACCTTAAAGATCATATTGGAGGCCTACAAGACCCATCCCCGTCGGGAAGGACCTCATCCCGTCCGAGAAGGGGTGCACAAATTGAACAGCGCCTGTTTTGGGGTCGTCCCCGATGGGACCATTTCGTCCCGGACGGGACCATTTCATCCCGGACGGGATGGGCTGTGCTCTAGCCGCGTGACTTTCTTTTCCTCTCCTTCACTCTTGTAACCCTATAAATACCCCCCCTCTTGTATTATTACACTATCTTAGCTTATGTTCTTCATTACCCACTAAACCCTAGACTACTTTAGCATAGATTAGCATAGATTAGAGTAGATTAGTCGTTAATTAGTCCTTAATCTAGTTAGCTAATCTTGTATTAAGGGATCTCTTGAAGAATCCATCCAATCTTGACAACATTGGTGGATGTTTTGGGTGTTCTTTATATACAAGTTCTCATCTTTTCATTCTCTTGTTAGTTGGTATAATCTTCTCATCCTTTTACTCTTAATCTTAGTTTATGTTATTCAAGTTTCAATCTTTAACTCTTGTTTTTTGTTTTGTTCATCATCCTTGTTAGTTTTACATATGTATGATCTTGTTCTTGTTTTGGTTTCTCTTGTTAGTGTTAGTTTTAGCATAGATATGTTTGAGTAGTGATCCCCTAGGGTTATTAGGGGGATTGGGTGTGATTAGGGATGATTAGGGTGAGATGGGTGGTACTAGATGTTGTTTTTGTTGTTTCCTATTAACCTTGCACTCCACATGTTCGATGTAATGCTTGTGAGACTCGAGACGATCAATCCTTGTTTTTCTTGCCTTTTCTCTTGTATGTGTGTGTTTGGTTGGTTGGTTTGGTTCCCTCATTAGGAGCGAGAGCGTGGTGAGGAGACCCCTAGGCCGTTTAAGAAGCGAGAGCCCGATCGGAACCTAGGCTACGAGAGCATGCTAGTAACCCCCGTTTTCCCCTTTTGGTCTCCTTAACATCCATGAACCCGACCTAGCCCTAGTTCCTTCCTATTGAATTATTTGCTCCCATTTGTCATTAGTTCCTTGTTTAGCTTAGTTCTTAGTCGACCTTAGCCATAGTTTAGCTTGTCTCGGACCTAGTCTAGGACCGTAGCACCCATTAGTCCGACACCCCGTCCCTGTGGATCGACTCGACTTGCCCTAGCTACCTAGCTTAGGTTAGTTGGTTATTATTTGATCGGTGGGACCCACGGCAAAAACACTACCGTCAACCCGCCGAACCCATTTTATTTAGTGTCATGAACCCATTTTTCGACCCGAACCCATTATAACCCGTTAATTTAGGGTCGAAACACAACTCGACCCATTCGATCGTTGGGTCAAAAGGAATTTATTAAAATTCATATTTAAATATTATATTTGGCTTTATGATTAAAATTTACTCCGTAATACTTTTAATATTTTAAATTACAAAGATAAACAAATATTCAATTTAATATAATTTTAATCATTTAATAATAAACATCATAACTAAAGAGTATAATAAAAACATTATGAAACATTGATCTTAATATTTTTTTTAAATATAAACATCATAATTAAAGAGTATAATAAAAACATTATTAAAAAAATATTTAATATTAAAAATATTTTTTTACTTAAAAAGGGTAAAAAAACATAGGTGTGAGAACTATTTCTTACCCGTATTCGAATCCTAACCCGAATAGTATGACCCGACCCATCCGACCCGTTTAACAGGTCTACATATAATCAATTATATTTGACAGGTCTATAGGTCTACCCGTTTTACAACCCGTACCGTGAAAATTCACGGGTTTGTTTTATAGTTGTATCATACTCCATACATAAATTCTTATAAAAGTAAAGATTATGGATGAGATATATGCACTTAAAAAGAATACGAAATTATTTTTTCCTAACGAGCCTTTACTCAATCCTAACGAATTTTTCTTTTATTTTCCTATTCTACCCTTTCAAAATCATTAACTTTTACCTAACATCCAATGTACCTCTTTTTCATTTTGTCAACTTCCCTAATCAATTTAATGGTGTTGAATTTGATTATTGATGATCTCTTATCAATTACAATACTTAATATTTTGTTTACGGTACTATTATTGTTCAATTAATTATTTAAACTTAATTGATTAATTAATTATTTAAAATTAATAAAAAAAATTATTGATAATACAAAAATATCATAATTCATAAAGAAACTTTACATGATAAAAGAAAATTAAAATAAAAAATCTAAAAGAAATTGACATTAAAAAAAAAAGTAAATAAAAATTGAAACAAAATATTAAAAAAATACATTTTAAAAAAAGTAAAAAAAAAAAAAGTAAATTTTTTTTAAAAAAAAAACAAACAAACCTCACGAGTCCACGACCCTTCTCCTGACCCCTTCCCCACCAGGCCACCACCCAAACCCACCACCACCGACCCATCCTCACACACCAGCGATCAACCACTCTCGCACCACCCTCGACCTGGACCCACCACTCCGACCACCCTTGACCCGACCCCTCACCCAAACGCCCCCTCCAAAGTCGGTAGTGACAACCCAAACGGCCACCATGTCAACGTAGACGTTTAGTCGGCAAGATGATGTAGTACGACGATGATGATTTCGACGCTAGTGTTTTGGGTGGTGGTTGTTTTGGATGGGTTGGATTTGGAACTTTTTAGAGAGAGAAAGAATTAATGTTGATGAGATGGTGAAATGACAAGGACAAATCGGTAAAATATCGTTAGGATTGAGTAAAAGCTCGTTAGGAAAAAGCACGACCCAAAGAATATGTATCAAAAAGAGAGTATTCATACTAATATGTATGTGCATTATCATACTGATTAATCGGAAATGAACATATATGGTTAATTATACTATCATACTACGTATGAAACTATACTCAGTAAAATCATATAAATTATAAATAAGTCGGTCACACATTTTTAGACAATTGATAATACATTTATGGGACGGGCTATACGGGTCACGGGTCGAGTCAAGATCAAACCCCAAAATGACTCGTTAATTTAGGGTCGAAACCCGACCCCAACCTGTTTGACTTGTTGGATCGGTAGAATTTTTTAAACTTAATAAAATATTTATATTTAAATATTATATTTGGATTTATAATTAAAAAATTAATATTTAAATTTCAAATAATCAATTTAATACAACTTTTTTTATCATTAAATAATAAAATAATTTTAAATTTTAAATTTAATATATTTTTAAAATATGAACATTATTAATAAAGAGTATAATAAAAATAATACTTCAAAATAAATAAAATATTAAAATTAAAAATATTTTTCTTGGACATAATAAGTTCGCAAAAAATATAGACGCTCGAAACTATTTCTGACCATATCCTGGTCAGTGACCCGTGATCCGTGTATCTCAATCCATATTTGATCTAACCCGTTTTTGGACTCGGCCTGTATGACCAAACCGGGACTCGTTCCGCTAGATCCGTCTTGTCGGTCTACATATTATATGCTTCAGTTTTATTTTTTGAGGGGTTAAATAACTTTAATTGACGGTGTTAATTATTAGAACTTTAACTGTAAAATTAAATAGTTCAGACCGTTGAATCTAAATTGAATGTTTTTAGACGATAATCACGATTTTCATTAACTTGTGAAGATTTTTTCATTGTTGATAATCACGATTATAACTTATGAAGATTTTAGGTGAGCTAGTTTTTTAGGCATAAATACTAGTGTAAAACCCGTACCTATGCACGATTTTTTAATTAATTTTGTTTATAAAAGAGTTTATTGATGATGTGAATACGTGATAAAATTATATTCCTCCGTGTAAGCCAATATAATGGTTTACGCTTTTCCTTTTTTAGTGCTCAGTTTAACTCTCTGTTTAGTAGAGTATTTTCGAGAATTACTTTATATTTCTGAATTAGAGGATTAGGATGATTAGATAGAAGATTTTTAGATTAGAAAATAGACATTTCAAATTTTGACTCGACTCGCAAATCTATCTCATCTTTTTAGAGTCAAGACCCTAAAACTTTTACTCGTAATCCATTTGGCTCAGACTTGGAATGGTACATTAAGTTATGATCAAAACTCGGGTTGACCCGCTGGTTCGATGACATATCATTAAAAAATAATTAAAATATTATTACAAATTTATAATGTTAATATTGTAAATTACAAAAATAATGAAAAGTGGGCTATTTATATTTTAATACGGAGTATATACTCACCATTTAATGATAAGACAATTATAAAATAATACGGAGTATAGTTTTTACAATTTTTTAATCGTAAAATATGGTAAGTATTTTTATTTAATTATATTAACGACGTTAAACATGATTACTATAAAATAAATAACTGAACTTTTAATTAGTAATCGTATAAAAGTAAGGCTTCGGAAATTATATATCTGCTCAGTATTATGTAATTATTATACCTAGTACTCCGTATAATTTTGATACTCCGCAAGTCCGTATGTTATTTGGTTATTACGGAGTATTATGTATTCATTTGCCTATTTTGTTGCCTAATACGAAGTAGCTTTTTTAAGGATTTTAATTATTCAAAAGATTAAGAAATATACTTGATGGGGGTCGGCAGCCTACTCCGAGCCGCAGGCTCCCAGAAGGTTGCCTAAAGAGCCCGGAAACCGACCCGGCAAACAGTCGAAGCGAAAAGCTGAAATAGGAGACCTAATGAGGACTCCAGATGACCGCCTGACCAGCAGGGTGACGTAGTCTGCTTAGGCCTAGCCTTCACAACCCCTACCCGCCTGCCCTCTGAGGAAATCTCCGCAGGCAGGGCAGGGATCACTAGGGACCTCCTCGTCATTTTGCCTAAAGGTAAATGAGAATGGGTGGATGAGAAGAAGCCACTTGTCACCTCCTTATCCACCCATTCTCCTTCTACTTCCCTCTCTTGTGGGAAGGTATAAATACTCTCCCATTTCCCACAAGAAAGGGGTTGGATTTTCTCTCTCTAGAACTCTTACTCTTAAATCGCCACCTAGTTCCTCACGAGCTAGGTTCCTTAAGGCATTCACGGACTGACTTAGGCATCGGAGAGGGTTTCCTCGGACAACCTCCGAGGCCCTGTGCGTTCTGTGTGCAGGGAGCCAGCCCATTCCGCCGGGAAGGTCTGACTGAAGGAGTAGGAGGAAGGAGAGCCAGTCAAGATCGGTCAATTGATATCCCAAGCAACATCAAACGATACGAACCCGAATTCCACGTCGGGTTAATTGATTCCAATACCGGAACAATTTGGCGCCGTCTGTGGGGATTATCTGGTTGTATCCACGAGTTACCCACAAAAAATCAACCATTCCCAATTACAAAAACTAACCAATCAAAGTAATCATGTCTGAGATCGTTGACACCAGTGTAGGGGTAGGTCCGACGGTCCCACCGGTGACCCCCCTATACGGCATGCCACAGCCGGAGAGGGCACCTCCCGCCACGATCCTAGGGATGGGGGGAACCAGTCTCCTGGGCATGCCAAGTGCCGCTGTAGCACCAGAGCTGGGGGCACATCCAGGACACACCCTGAACCTAACCCCAGCTCAGATGGTACAGACAGCCGCTTTCTTCTCCGCAATGCTCAACCAGGAGTTCACCCCTGAGGACCTGGTAGGCAGGGTCGCAACGACCCCCAGACAGCCCCCCTCAATTAGCAGGGATGGGGCTGGGGGCACGAAGCGAACCGCCACCAGGAACGCCCATAGGAAAGCAAGAAGAACGGCTCAAGTATACGCACAGGTGTAGAGGCGCATCACAGCAGGCAGCCTAGAGCCGCCTGCCCAGCAACAGGCGTTCTCTATACACACCACGGATTCCGCATCCGGAGAGAAGAGAGGTCTGTCTCAGGGATTGCAGGAGCGGATGAGGCACAAGGAGCCTGCGTCCAAACGCCTGGGAGAAAAACAGGGCGGAGTCTTTTCCAGGTTAACACCAGCAGCAAAGAGACAACCAGCCCCAGGGTTGTCCCAAAGCCTACAGTCTAGGCTTAACCGGGGACAGCCGCTTGAATCAAGGTACCACCAAGATGACAACCTCGGCCAGTCTCGGAGAAAACGATCCAGACAAATCTCCCCTGACACGGAGGACGAAGCAGCGAGCAGGCGGCCACCGAGGCACCGCTCCCCTAGTACGAGGAAACCGATCCCTAGACAATGGGATATCCACGGTAACCAGTCTGGGGAAAGCACGTCACGGGTGGTAGGCAGGCCCACAAAAACTCCTCTTCATCCTGATGTACAAGAATACCCCATCCCGAAAATCAAAATGCCCACCGTCAAGTTTGACGGGACCACAGATCCAGAGGATCATCTGGCGGCATTTGAGAGTCACATGGGCATGTATGACGTGGATGACGCAATCTGGTGTAAAATCTTCCTAACCACCCTGGTAGGGCTTGCACAAGGATGGTTCAGGGATCTTCGCCAGGGATCGATCAGCTTCTTTATAGAGTTAGCCGAGACCTTCCTTGAACAATATGCAGGGAACAAAAGGAGGCAACTCACTCGGTTTGACCTAATGACCTTGAAGCAGAAAAAAGGCGAAAGCGTCAGGGAGTACCTAAAGAGGTTTGACTTGTCCTACCAGCAAGTCAGAGAGATTGATGATTCCACCGCTGCCTACGCCCTAACAATCTCCCTGCTCTCAGGGGAAATGAAGAATCAGATGATCAGGGCCCAGCCAGAAACTTTGGCCAAGGCCAGAAAAATCGCTGAAGGGTTTATTCTGCAGGAAGAGTTTCACAGCCTGCCGGACACCCCTGCAGGCCAGACAAGGCCGCAAGGGGGACCGCAGGGTGGACGCGGCAGAAACGAACCAGGCAAACAGAGAGAGGAAGGGGATACCCCCAAGAAAGAGCGCACAACTTACCAACCAAGGTTTGACAGCTACACGGCCCTCAACAGGCCGAGGGCAGAAATCTTTGAGCTGGAGAAGGAAACAGCAAAATGGAATCGCCCAAACAAGCCGCGCAGCCCAAAGGGGGATCCTAAAAAATTCTGCACGTTCCATGATTGCATAGGCCACACCACGGAGGAATGCTGACACTTAAAAGACGAGATAGAGAAACTCATAAGAAATGGCTAGCTGAGTAACTATGCAGCGAGGAACAAACCCCAAAAGGAAGCGGCAGACAAGCCTGAAGGCTCGGCCCAAAATCGCACGATCATTCATGTAGTGTCAGGGGACGCAGAGGGGCGAACAAGCAGACGAGGCCAGAAAAGGCAGATCCGCGAATTACGAAACCAGATTTGCTACGCCGAGAGGGTAGGAAGCCCAAAGGGTACGACCTTGAGCATCACCCTTGAAGATGCAGGGAGAGTCATATACCCGCACAGCGACCCCTTAGTCCTAACCCTAGAGATTAGCAACCACATTGTCAAGAGATGCATGGTGAACACTGGTGCCTACACAAACCTCTTGTACAAGGATGCCTTTGAAAGAATGAATCTAGAGAAAAGACACCTGAAGCCGGCCCCTGGATCTTTGTATGGGTTCAGTGGGGCAGGTGTACTTCCTATGGGGATTATTGACTTACCGGTAACATTCGGGCAGAGGGCCTCTGCCAGGAATGTCAGGGCATCATTTGTTGTGGTGGATGCCAAGTCCGCATACAACGCCCTGATAGGGCGGGCCACCCTAGATGAAATCGAAGTCGCTGTGTCAATCAGGGCCCTCACCATAGCCTATGTGACAGACTTTGGCTTGGAAGGGAAGGTCCATGGGGATCAGGAGTCGGCCAGACACTATTAGTCTGTTATTCCGTGGCCCTGCAAGCCCAGGAAACGGAAAGAAAAGGAAAACGAAAAGCCGAAGGCTCTCCCAGCAGGGAGGGTGAAATCCCGGCTGCCCAGCAAAAAGCAGCCCACTTAGAGCCTGAAGGGGAGAGCATGCTGGTGGACTTAGAACCAGGGAGGCAGGTCCTCATAGGGGCCGACCTGGAGGAGTCCTACCAAAAGGAGTTAATTGCAGTTTTGAGAGAAAACAAGGACGTATTTGCTTACTCTACGGATGAAATGCCAGGGGTCGACCCGGCTTTTATTGTTCACAAGTTGAACGTTAACCCAGAGGCTCGCCCCGTAAAACAGAAGAAAAGAAACATGTCCGCGGAAAAAGACGCAACGATAAAAGAAGAAATAGACAAACTCTTAAAGGCAGACCTCATTGAAGTCTGTGATTACCCTGAGTGGTTGGCGAATGTTGTGATGGTAAAAAAGTCATCAGGCGCATGGAGAATGTGCGTAGACTTCACAAATCTTAACAAAGCCTGCCCGAAAGACTGCTACCCCCTGCCCAGGATAGACCAACTGGTGGACGCCACTAGTGGGGTATACCACATTAAGTTTTTTGGATGAATTCTCAGGGTACCATCAAGTGTACCTCTGGCAGCCTGACAGGGTGAAGTGCGCCTTCATAACCAGCCATGGCACTTACATGTATAAGATGATGCCATTTGGGCTGAAGAATGCAGGCGCCACCTATCAGCGATTGGTGGACAAGGTCTTTGAAAACCAAAAAGGGAGAAACTTGGAAGCCTACGTCGACGATGCAATCGTCAAAAGCAAGGGAGACGGGGAGCACCTGGCGGACCTGCAGGAAACATTCTCCTCCCTGCGATCGTACAAGATGAAGTTAAATCCAAAGAAATGCACGTTCGAAGTCCGATCTGGCAAATTCCTAGGGTTCTTAGTCAGCTCTAGGGGAATAGACGCCAATCCCAAAAAAATTCAGGCGGTCCTAGACCTCCCAGAGCCTAAGACCATAAGGGATATCCAACGACTCACAGGCAGGATGGCTGCCCTGGCTCGCTTTATCGCCAGGTCAGCAGACAAGTCAACCCCTTTCTTCAAAGTATTGAAGGGCAACAAGCAATTCAAATGGGAGGATGAGCAGAAGAAAGCCTTTGAACAGTTGAAGGAGCATCTGAAGAAACTCCCTACCTTGGCGAGACCCGTGGCAGGAGAAAAGTTATACCTATACATTGCTGTCACCAACTCAACAGTGAGTGCGGTCATCCTGAAAGAAGAAGCAGGCTCACAGCAGCCCATCTACTTTGTAAGTCACGCCCAGGAGGGCAGCAGAAAGAAACTATCCTATGGTCGAAAAGGCCGCCTATGCAGTCGTCATAGCAGCCAGAAAACTCAGGCCCTACTTCGACGCACATCCTGTTGTGGTCCTCACCGACCAGCCACTAGAAAGGATACTGGAAAAGTTTGAGAAATCAGGAAGGCTGTTAAAATGGGCAATTGAGTTAAGCGGACTGGGGATATCATACCAGCCCAGGACAGCCATCAAAGCACAGGCCCTGGCGGACTTCCTGGCTGAATGTTCTCACTCTGGAGAAGAGGAACCTCCCACCGAGGAGTGGATAGTACACACTGACGGGTCCTCAACAGCCAATGGAGCAGGGGCAGGGGTCGTGCTGACCAGCCCTGAAGGAGTGGATTTTGAGCATGCGCTCAGATTCACCTTCCCTGCGTCAAACAACGAGGCAGAATATGAGGCCGTACTAGCGAGAATAAATCTAGCCAAAACTGCAGGCGCAGAGCGAATTGTACTAGCAACCGACTCCCAGCTCATTGCCAATCAAATCAACGGGGAATATGAGGCTAGGGATCAGGCCATGGCCACCTACCTAGAAAAGGTAAAGCAGGGGTTATCAAGCCTAAAGTCCTATGAAATCAGGCAAATAACTCGGTCACAGAATAACCGGGCTGACGCCCTTTCGAAGCTGGCCAGCTCTAGCCTGCAAGACATAAGGAGGTCAGTTTGGATTGATGTTGTGCATGAGAAATCCACTACCGCCTGCCAAACCGTCGACATCGTCGAAGAGGAACGGGATAAGTGGATGACCCCCTCCTTCAGTTCAAAAAATACGGCATCCAACCATCTGACCCAGTACAAAAAAGGAAGGTACAGGCCAAGGCAGCATGGTTTATAGTAATTAATGAAGAACTATATAAGAAATCCTTCACCTTCCCTCTGCTCAGATGCCTGGGGGCAGAGCAGGCCGCTGAAGTTTTGGACGACATCCATTCAGGGATCTGCGGGCATCACATTGGAGGAAGGTCGCTGGCCCACAAAGCTCTAAGGGCAGGCTACTACTGGCCTACAATGCTGGCAAATGCAAGAAGCCTGACCCAGAAATGCAAAAAATGTCAACTCTTCGCTCCATCAATTCATGCCCCAGCTCAAGAACTCAGGCCAATTCTATCTCCCATCCCTTTCGCCCAATGGGGGATGGACATACTGGGTCCCTTCGCTACGGCCACAGGGGGACGAAAGTTTCTAATCGTGGGGATTGACTACTTCACAACATGGGTTGAAGCGAAGGCAGTCCCGAACATCACCGAGTCGGCAGTCAGGAAGGTCATCTAGAGAAACATCATAACCAGATTCGGCCTACCAAAAGTGTTAGTGTTTGATCACGGGAGGCAGTTTGATAATGATCCCCTAAGAGCTTGGCTGGAAGGGCATGGAATCAACGTCGCCTATTCCGCCGTCTGCCATCCGCAGACCAATGGGCAGACCGAGGCCGCTAACAAACAAATCCTAAATGGACTCAGGAAGATGGTAGATGATCTCAAAGGAAGATGGGCTGACGAACTACCAAGTATACTCTGGTCAATAAGGACCACCAGGAAAGAATCAACAGGTCAGACGCCATTCGGCCTAGTATACGGAGCATAGGCTCTACTACCTATCGAGGTACGAATTCCTACCCTGCGGGCTCAGCAATACAGCAAGGCTGACAACGAGGCAGCAATGACCGAGGCCCTAGACTTGGTCCATGAAATTAGGGAGGAGGCCAGCATCAACATAGCCGCCTATCAGCAAAGGATGAGGAAGGCATACAACAAGAGGGTGCAGGAGAGAAGGTTCCAGATAGGTGACCTAGTACTAAGGAAGACGCAGGCTGTAGGAAAGTCCAGGGAGCACGGCAAACTGAGCGCCAACTGGGAAGGCCCATACCAGGTGACCCAGATTTTGGGAACAAGCACATACAAAATCGCCAACCCAGAAGGCCAAGAGCTGAACGCACATTGGAACGCCGACACCCTGAAAAGATACTATGTCTAGCTAAACCTTAGAAAAATCTCGTCTCTGAGAAAAAGTACTGGCGGAGAACGATCAGAATGAAATGTCGACGGCTCCGACCACCCTTATGTTCTAAGCAAAAATTTTATATATAATACTCAAGAATTCATACTTGTTGCCTGTTTAAGCTTGCGCTCTCATACACAAACGAGCAGCGAGCAATAGGGGAGGCCCCCCTGTTGCCAAAACTGAGGAAAATGGACTCCCCAGCAAAAACGCAAAAGCCCTCCCTGCCTACCTCTGGGCAGGCAGGGGGCAGGCCCCCTGGACTTCAAGCAGAGGCCAGGGACAAGTCAGGCTACGCACAGCTAACAAGGACTGGGGGCAATTCCCCCAACCTTGTATAAAAAACGCAAAAGCCCTCTCTCCCTACCTCTGGGCAGGCAGGGGGCAGGCCCCTTGGACTCCAAGCAGAGGCCAGGGACAGGTCAGGCTACGCACAGCTAACAAAGACTGGGGGCAATTCCCCCAACCTTGTATAAAAAACGCAAAAGCCCTCCTTGCCTGCCTGAGCAGGCAGGGGGCAGGCCCCCTGGACTCCAAGCAGAGGCCAGGGACAGGTCAGGCTACGCACAGCTAACAAGGACTGGGGGCAATTCCCCCAACCTTGTATAAAAAACGCAAAAGTCCTCCCTGCCTACCTCTGGGCAGGCAGGGGGCAGGCCCCCTGGACTCCAAGCAGAGGCCAGGGACAGGTCAGGCTACGCACAGCTAACAAGGACCGGGGGCGATTCCCCCAACCTTGTATAAAAAACACAAAAGCCCTCCCTGCCTATCTCTGGGCAGGCGGGGGGCAGGCCCCCTGGTCTCCAAGCAGAGGCCAGGGACAGGCCAGGCTACGCACAGCTAACAAGGACTGGGGGCAGCTCCCCCAACCTTGTATAAAAAAAACGCAAAAGAAGCAGACTAAAACAAAGGAAAGGCATTCCATAACAAAACCCATGAAGGGTAGAAAGTTTTTACAAAACAACTAAGGCAAAGATCCCAAAAAATAGATATTACAGACAACTGGCCATAACAAAGGCTCAGCGCAGAAAATAGGGCTATTTCAAGAAAGGATGAGCATCATGGAGCCTCCTGGCTTGGACCAGCCGCCGCCTCAGGGGGTTTGGCCGCCCGAGCCTCGTTTTTGGCAGAGTAGAGGCTTCGGAAGGCCTCCTCATCAAACACGGGGAACATCTCCCCAATCGCCTCCATCACCAGCTCCAGGGAAGAGTTGGCTCCACTCACAAAGCTTGCATCCACTGCAGCCTCGGTCTCCTCCGCAAGGGCATCCTTCTCTCTCTTCCACTCACTCTTGGCCTGCTAAAAGTTTGAGTCAGTCTTGGACAGGCGTTCCTCCAGGTTAGCTGCTTTCCTCTTCAGGTGCTCCATCTCAGTCAGAGAAAGGTTAGCCCGCTCCGTCGCCAAGCGACTCTCCTTCAGTTCTGCTTCAAGCTTAGCTGCTTCCCCCACAGCTCTCTCTCTTTGAAGTTTCCACTGGCCAGCCTGGCTCCTCGCCTCCTCCAGCTCACCCTCCTGCTTAGCCAGCTTGTCCTTCAAGTTATTTATCACAGTTATGTCCCTTTCCACCATGGCCAGATGATCAGGAGGGGGAGCCCCGGGTGTGACATTCAACTCTTCGTCGCTCAAACGGCTTAGAGCCGCCAGCTCTGCAGACGCCAGCAACACCTTAGAGGTACGCTGGATATACTGAATCACTTGGTGAGAAGTTGAGGTTACAGACTTGGTAAGACGGTCGGCTAAGACGGCGCCGGAGTCAGAGAGCAGGCCCGACACGTCTACGCTGTCGCCCGCAGTATAATGGAACTCTGTATTCTCCTCCTGAAAAAGAGCGCTCGGAATGTCACGAGCAGGGCGTTTCGCCTCAGGAGTAACAACGTCTGCCTCCAAGTCCACCACAGTAGTCTCTAAGGGCTCCCTGCCCCTTTTCCTTCTCTGCTCCAGGGGAACACTCTCCCCAGTCCCCTCAGAATTCACAGGATGCGATCCCTGGGAAATTCGAGGCCCGGCTGGAGAGTCACCCTGCTTGCATCTAGGAGAAGGGGTGACCCCTGAAGTAACCTCAGCCTCCCCATCATGGATACTGGGGGAAGGAGTCGTCGGCTTCGCTGGCGGCAGTCGTGGGGGAAGAGGCAGCCTCCGGCCAGCAGCAAGATCCTTTACGAGCTTCATCAAGCTTTTCTCCCCTTTCTTGAAATTTGGAGGGAGAGAAGGACACTTCGAGACGATAACGAACTCCTCACTCAAACCTAACCTCTTAACCTGCTTCCTTGTCCAATGACGAAACGCGGAAACTGCAGAAAAAGAAGGGCAGTTAGTTAAAAAGCAAAAGAATAAAAGTCTTAGAAAAATCGCGCCAGCAAAGGCCCCCTAGAACTACCTTCAAGGCTGGGGATCAGGCCCAACGGGAGCAAGTATTCGTCTGTGGCTATAAGCTCCGCGTGGGGGAGCCAGAAGGCAGGGCCAAAAACACCAGACTTATCCGCAAATATTTCAAACTTCTTGACTAAAATCTCTTCTTTGGCACTCAACTTTACCTCCAGGGCCCTCCCCCCGACGCCTGGATGGTACTCTTCGCGAGTCTCCATACGGGTATGAACATGATTCCTAAAATGCCTAGGAATCCTCCACCTTGACGCGCTATCAACATACAAGAAATTATTCTTCCAGTCTTTCAGGCTGCTCAAAGCCGGCCAGAACAGAGCGTACTTCTTCTGTCTCTGCAGGGACCAATACCCAGGGGAACCATCTCCCCCTGACGAAGACACCATTTGCAGTCCCACCATGAAGCGAAGGGCGTCAATATAAGGCCCCTCGCCATGAAAAAGACAGGTCCAGGTGTAGGCTATCAGGGACCTAATGGCTGTGGCAGTAAGTTGGGCTATAGCCACGTTAATTCTCCTGAAGGTCTCCTCTAGGAAAGGGTGAAGGGGAAATCGCAGGCCGAATTCCAAGCTCTTATGGTATACAGCCACACAGCCTTCAGGGGGGCAGCACACTGTGTCCTTTTCCCCTGGAACTACGACTGTATACCCCTCTCCAAAATTATAAAATTTCTCACTTTCTACGGCGGCATTGCTTTCTAAGATCAAGTCCCTATTCTTGGCTTCAGGGTATGTTTTTAGGGGAATCAAGTATTTTTTCTTATCCAAGTAATAGGTTTTCCCCCTTTCCCTACGAATGAGGGGGCCGGCAATCCTGGAGGGGTCCACCTCTAGTGCCTCGTTGTCTGAATCAACAACGTCAAAAGGAGCGGGTTCGGGGGATTCAGCCCCCTCCCCCTGTCAATATGATCCTCCTCTCTGGGCCCAACCCCAGAAGAGGAAGCTAGGTCACGTCTATCCCTGTCTCTACCCTCAGACAGTGAACTAAAAGAGAAAGCCCGAACTCGAGACATACTGGGGTACAAAGAAAAGTATCGGGGAAAGGGAAAAAGGGCGAAGATTCAAAGAGAGATCATAACCTAAAAACGTTGGTCGTCGCTAGAAAGTGTGGCAGAAAGCACTCCTTGGTCTCACAAAACTCTCAGCAACGAAGACGGTTTGGGAGTAGGAGAGAGATTATGAGTTTCGAAGAATGTAAAAGAAAGAAATGAAGGAGGGGAAGGGCTTATATAAAGCCCAGGAAGCCAAAAAGGCCGCCTCTCTGACAAAGCGTCCCCAACAATCTACCCCACGTGTCACATTCTGAACATGGGCCGCTCACCTCTTCCCAAGAGAGGCCTCGAAAAAGCAAAAAGTGTCAGAGGAACGGTCAGCCGGCAACCTCATCCCCACATTCAAAAAAAAATAAAAAAAAATAAAGAGAATAACAAAGTCGCACGGATTCTTTCATTAACTTTAATGGAAAATTGACAAGTTACATGTCATGCCTGACAAAGAAAGAAAATACATAAGGAGCCTAAACTTCCGGCTCAATACGCCTACGCCCTGCAGACAGGCCTAGTCGTCACCTAAGTCTGGAGAATAATCCCCAGGGCTGTCCAAGATCCGACCCCCAATCCCAGTCAGGGGAATCCTGGAAGGGGTCGTCAGGAAGTCCATCCTCATCTCTGTCGCTCAAGCAGCCCAGGCCCTCACTGTCTTCAGAATCCCGGCTGCTAACATCCCAGTCCCTGCCATAGGGAGCAATCTGGGATTCATCACAAGTACGGCAGCCTGTTCTCTTCACAGGAGAAGAGGGGCCTGACCCCAGGGAAGAGTCTGCATCAGAGCAGTCGGGGTCAAATTGTTCAGGGTGCAGCCACGGGAAACATTCGTGGCAACCCCGATCAAAGCACCCTCCTCCCTGAGGGCAGCGCTTGAACCTGGAAGCAGCAGGAGGCGAGGATCTCTTAGGGCGCTTGCCCGCCCTAATGGAAGCCTTCCGAACACTCTGACGAGGGTGTGGCCGTGAACGACGACTGCGGCAAAGGGCCCAGTAAGCCGCCCGAGCATACCGGAGTCTCCAAAATCCTTTGAAAAGAAAGGTGACAGTGCGGACTCCATGGCGAGTAATTGATTTTTTGATCCAAACCATAATTCGACAAAGAAAAAGTGGAAGAATTGAGGATGAGTTAACAGAAATGGCAAGGAAAGCTGGAATTTATACGAAGGAAACGCAGCATTAAATGGCATCCCAACCGCCCTAGAAGGGAAAGCCACCAATCACAAACTCTTCACATTTCCCGAAAATCCACCGAGCAAAGGGGGTAATCATTGCAAAAGACCCCTCAACTCTTTGCATACCTGACACAACTGAACTTCATTCCTCGGGAAGGTGCGAAAACATTAAATGCAGCAGTGAAGGCGAAAATAAGTCAACCTCCCCCTATCTAAGCAAAAGTCGCCAGTCAGAGGGAAGCCTTGCTTCCCCCCAGCTTGCGAGGGCCAATTGATGGGGGTCGGCAGCCTGCTCCGAGCCGCCTGCTTGGCAGGCTCCCAGAAGGTTGCCTAAAGAGCCCGGAAACCTACCCGGCAAACAGTCAAAGCGAAAAGCTGAAATAGGAGACCTAATGAGGACTCCAGATGACCGCCTGACCAGCAGGGTGACGTAGCCTGCTTAGGCCTAGCCCTCACAACCCCTACCCGCCTGCCCTCTGGGGAAATCTCCGCAGGCAGGGCAGGGATCACCAGGGACCTCCTCGTCATTTTGCCTAAAGGTAAATGAGAATGGGTGGATGAGAAGAAGCCACTTGTCACCTCCTTATCCACCCATTCTCCTTCTACTTCCCTCTCTTGTGGGAAGGTATAAATACTCTCTCATTTCCCACAAGAAAGGGGTTGGATTTTCTCTCTCTAGAACTCTTACTCTTAAATCGCCACCTAGTTCCTCACGAGCTAGGTTCCTTAAGGCATTCACGGACTGACTTAGGCATCGGAGAGGGTTTCCTCGGACAACCTCCGAGGCCCTGTGCGTTCTGTGTGCAGGGAGCCAGCCCATTCCGCCGGGAAGGTCCGACTGAAGGAGTAGGAGAAAGGAGAGCCAGTCAAGATCGGTCAATTGATATCCCAAGCAACATCAAACGATACGAACCCGAATTCCACGTCGGGTTAATTGATTCCAATACCGGAACAATACTCATTGTTAGGGATATTTTTTTCTTAAACTTATCCTATGAATTATTGGGCTCATATTTTAAATAAAATTGTGTTACGATTCATTTAATTGGGCCTTAAAGTTGAAATGGAGTTGTTTTAGTTAGAAAGCCCACTTTTCATAATTATTAGAAGCATTTAGGCGGGAAAACTGAAAATACTATATTGCCCCTTGTTTTTTTTGTTTTAGTGAATAGGAGATATATATCGGGTCATCTTAATTTAATTTGAAGTGTATATATTAGATATACCATAATACAGGGTATATAAAAATATTTCATTTTTGTAAGAAAGTTACAGTTTACGATATATACATACACAATTTAGTTAAATCAATTAAAAATATTTAGATTCTGTTTATTCTTTGGAAATCTCAGTATAAAAAGTTAATATTACAATTATAAATTTGTATTCTAAATAAGTAAGTAACGGAATTATAATAATAGAGTTATTCGTTTGAGATGTTATACGTATAATTAGAATTGGGAAATGGGTCAACCGGATCGTGTTCGGCTCGGGTTAGCTTCGGGTTCGGGTCAGTAAATGGGGTTGGAGTTATTTTTTCGGGTTTGTTATTTTCAACTTTTTGAGTTAGTTTCGAGTTAGGTCGGGTCAATTTGGGTTATGAGTGGTCAAACTCGAGTCTTTAGTTCGAATCGGTTTCAGGTGAGGTTATTCGGATCGGGTAATTTTTTCCAGCTACGTATGATAATAATATACTCCAATTTTAATATTTTGCCACGTTATCAAAGATGTTCTGTGCTGGCATGTCACCAGTCATACTTTCAACTGATATATATAAACCAATTTTATTACTCTCTTCGTACAATATTCTCATTTCATTAAAATACTCGTGGAACAAAAATAGTGTCAAAGGGATCGACTCACAAAACACCGGAGTAATTGAGTCACTTGACAAAACTAAAAAGGCCAAAGCAAAAAGTAAACAAAACTTGAAAAAGTAGAGAATACAAGAACCCTAGATAAAACTCATTCATCAGCCTTCAGTGGGGGAGAGAATTAGCTTAATCGCCCCCATCTTTCAAACAAGGTTGGTCCATACGAGTAACTGTTTAATGTTTGAATTTTTAGGGTACGAGTAAATGTTTAATACTTTGAATTTTTAGGGTTTGTTATTGATTATGATCAAGTATGCTATCAATTCAAATTGATTATGATTGTATTGTTTGTGCTAATTTGTGAATTGCTGGATTGTGAAATTTTTAGTTGGAATGCCTACTTTTTTTTCCCACAATTAGGATGAATTTAGTGATGACTGTGTCTGTGATGAACTTATAATGATTATGATTATGATTATGCTTGTGATTAGTTTGGAGTGAATATGATAATGTTTGTCTTAGGATTGTTTATTATGAGCTGAAGAGCAACTTCGAATTGTCTTTTTTACTACTGTACGGAGTATTTTTTTAAGCTAACGGTTTAATTAATCACACAAAACATTACTCTGTCTACTTCTACATCATAAAGAACTAGTTTTGTGTCGTGTGAAATTCACGGGATGTCTAAGATCATTGTTCAATTTTATCTCGTTATTATAATTACAATATCTTGATGCTTTTTTGCTTAAAAAAAAAGTAGAATTAAGTATTAAATTGATATTCATTACATGTCATAAGTTGAAATACCTCACATATGTAAAAGATACAGCAAAATTACTTTCAATCGTGATGAAAATTTATTATAATATCAAAAAATATTTTAGGTTGATTCTCAATACTCTATACCAGCTCGCAAAAACTACTTAACCAATAGAAAAAAAATTGAAGTCATCTATTTGTAAATTTGTCAACATGCGATTATTATTTAGAAAAATTCATTAATACTTAATGCGCAATATTTTTTTTACAATATCTAATGCATAAAAATTAAAACTTATTGATGACGAAGAAATGTTGCTAAGAATTTAATTTTAAACCAATTCAAATTAGATGATATAAACCAAAAGATTTTTTTTTTACTTAATACTCATATGTCATAGGAGTACATCTCAATAAGCAAAGACTACTTCGTTCTATAGATCCTCAACTCTTCAATCACAACTGAGATCTAATAATATCATTTTCAAAGTCGTATTCTTCCTTAGTACTCGTACGTTAAATGAAGCAAATTATATACTACGTTCTTAGTATAACTTGGATCGCTTACGCCAAAATGTTGTTCATTCTTGCCTAAGCATCTACTTCGTAAATCGTTAAAAAAAGGAAGAAAATTATTGAAGAACATACTCTATTAAAAAGAAAAAGAAAAAAAGGAGTAACATTTACGGAGTACTTGTTAAATTTTTGTGGCTGGAACAAATATTGTATTCCCTCGGTCTCTATTATTTATTTAGATTTGAATAAAGTATTTCTGTAGAGAAAAAATATAAAAGTAAAACACGATAGAGAGAGAAAAAAATATACGGAGTATTCACTTAAAAATTCTCAATTATCTAGTTTTTTTATGATTCAAATAAATTTATACTGCTAAATTTTTGACCGATGTAGAGGAAAAGTTGAAATTAAAGTGACATTATATATACTGAGTAGTACTCGTAGTAGTTAGGGACTAAGGGGTGGTAAAATAAAGAAGTTTGGGCATGGGAAAACGAAGGGATAGAAATTGGCAATTACTCGTACAACATAAATTTTTTGCATTCAAGTCTAGTTAGGTTGAAATGATGCCACGTGTCGTTCAAATAACTACTCAATAAACTACTCATCTTGCCTTTTTATATATTTATATAGATTAGCTATACAACCTCTGACTTTTATCCCTAAATCACAAGTTGGCTAATTGAACTTGAACATTTAGTTCTTGTTTAATAATGTCATGGAAATTTACAAATTACTTGTCTTGCCAAACACAAAAATTAGATTTCAAATTTTCCCAAGCAAGGAATTTGCATTTGTGATTATCATTTCACTTTTCTAATTTGACAATGATGATTTGAAACGAAATCTTGGTTCCCAAATGCTACCCTATTGGTTTTCGGAGAATATAATAATTGTTCGTGCCGGGTTTGTGCCTTTTCTTAATAGAAAATTTGCCATATAAACCCGCCATTGTCAATGTGGGGTTTTTATCCTGTATCTCAGGACCTGTAAACCCGAACCTACGTGGACTCTGTTTTTTTAGTTAATTTCTAAACCGACCCACAAGTTAATTTATTTATTGTAGAGCATTATTTATCTATTTTTTGTCAGTTGCATCTTCAATTATTGTTTCAAACAAGCGATGTGTCCAATACGTGTCCGTGTTCATGCAACCTAGCTCTTACGCACACTCCTTGAGAGTTGAGTTCCTTGACTAGTGCCCTAAGATTCAAACATTCTAAATTGTAATAGGGTTTTATCCCACTTTCTCACCTCCCCGTGGAATCTCTCTTCCTTCCCAAATATGCCGACGAAATCTTCGGAGGGCACTGATAACACAGCTGACTTGTTTATTAAAATCGGATTGGATGAACGCACTGCACGCAATACAATTGCAAACTCTAAGGTTACCAAAAATCTACTGGCTGTTATTCATGAGGTATAATAACTTTTGTTTAATCTCTTTCTTGGAGTATATTTCATCGTATATTTTTGAATTAAATTGCTGCGCTACTGTTTTTCTTATTCGTGTTTTTTTAATTTGATTGAATTTGTAGGCTGGCGTTACTGATGGTTGCAACCGGACTACAGGGAATCTCTTATATACGGTGATCATTTTGTTTTTGTTTGGATGCAACTTCACTTGCATTTTAATTACATGCGTGTATTCGAGCTTGCTATTAGATTTAGTACTAGTTATTTGATGTAATTTCGTTTGTGTAGGAGTGTCACCAAAAACTATAGTCCTTTTATAAAATAAGTAGAAATCCGTCAATCCTAAATTTCCAAGAATAATCTGGAAGTGGGGCATGGGGTAATTTCAGAGAATGATAGAGAGTATTTTCTAGCTTATTAGGGTCTTAGCTCTTAATATTGACTTGTACTGCCCGTTTAATATGTCAGGTTGCAACTAAATTTCCAGCAAATGCACTGGTGCACCGTCCAGCGTTAGCTGAATATGTTGTGTCTTCAAAGGTAGGTCATGTTATTTTCAAATCTTTGATTTAATTATTGTCATATTTAATTAGCAAGTGATCAGCGATATTGTTTCAACGGGTACAAATGTGATGATAACTTGCTTCGTTAATGTGTTTGCATGAAAACTGATGTAATACGGAGTACTTGATTTAAAGTGCTAAAAAGAAACCAGCGATCTAAACTGGACAAACAACTTAACTTAGAATAAAATGTGAATAAGAAGTAACTTTTTTGTTCTATTGTAATTTTGATTTGGCATTTTGGAACAACTCACAATGAGAGTTTGCATAATGGTCAGAGATGCTGGAGGATGTTTGGTTCAATTAAATTTTTTGTTTTTGTTTTTGAAATAGGTATTCTGGGATAGAAGAAGATTCTCTATTTCATAAGTGTTTTTATTTTTATGTGGGTGCTGTGTTATGGACGTGTGTTTTCATGCCTGAACTTTAAATTACCCTATTAACATATTTTGGTTATATGTAGATTAAAACGCCGGCTCAGCTAGAAGCTGCTTTCGCATTCTTTTCAAGTATCGGCCCTGAGAAATATGACTCCAGTGAATTTGAAAAAGCTTGTGGAGTTGGTAATGGAATTTTCTTTAGTTTTTTGTTATGTCAAATAGTGGATTCTTTTCTTTTCCTTTTGATACTCATGTTGATATTGATTATTTATTTCCTTTTATACAGGCATTGAAGTTTCTAGTGAAGAGGTTGAGCGCATTGCAGATGAAATATTTGAAGAGAGCAAAGAGAAAATTTTAGAGCTGCGTTATAAAACAAATGGTTCGTAACATGGTATCTGTTATGTGTGTCACAAAAGTTCGTATTTTATTTTATTTTATTTGGTGGTGTACTTTAGAGCCAAAAACTAAGAACTGTTAGCTTTGTATGTCTGGAAACTACACATTAGAGTATTTGCTATTACATTTTGCTTAGATTGCATATCATTGCATCTTAGACATTGTTAACTTAGGAGTCTATAAACATAGATCCCGTTAGGCATGTAGACATCACAAAAATTTTCCTATCAAAGTTTGAAATCTGTACAGGAATTAGTTACTAAAGCATCATTTCATGTTTTGCTGCTAAAGGTTTTTCCTGGTTTTTTGAATCGTGATGCCAGAAATAAAAGTACAGAGGACTTAATTAGGATAGGCACGAGGCATGATCAATCAGAGATGTCACTACTCAACAATGTAGCAGTGAAAGAGGTTGACAAAATTAAGTAGGACATTAAAATAGGGAGATAGCTTACAATTGGATTAGTTTATGGTAGATCCAGAATGAAATAGAGAGATAGTTTAAAGGAATTAGTTACCAAACTTCATTTCATGCATTACTGGTAAAGGTTTTTCCTGTTTTTATATAATCTTGATACCAGAAATAGAAGTATACATGACCTAATTAAGATTAGCATGAGGCATGATCGATCAGAGATGTTACTATTCAACAATGTAGCAAAGAAAGGGGTGACGGAATTAAGTAGGGCATAGGTTTATAAGTGAAATTCAAGGTTGGGGGGGGGGGGGGGGGGGGGGGGAATAGTCTTAAAGAATCTGGGAAAAAAATTATGGAATTGCATAGTAATTCTGGTGCGCTTAACTAGTTGCGCCCCGTGTGCCTTTTGGATTCCATATGCCTTGAGCTGCCTTATACCATTTTGTCGACTCCTCACTGCACTTTTTTAAACTAAGCCTGTTGCCACATTACAATCAATTAATTTGTTGTAGGCTGTTTCTGTCTAGGATAGCTAAAGGGGTTTTCAGAGCTTTTTGTAGGATATTAGTGTTGGTTAGCACCTTTCATCTCATTCCAGTTTTTGTATAAACTTCAGTGTCTTTGGGAAATGGGGTTCTTTATTCTTCTTTTATAGCGGCTTCCAAAAATCAAACCAGAGAGGCGGAAGCTGGACAATTGATAACTAGTAATTAATCTTTTAAGTGACACAATGCAGAGTGGTTAGTGGGGAAATTTCCACTCCTCCAACCAAGCACAGCAATGTTGTACTGTTTTTAACTCACTGATTTTCCAAAGCATTTTTCATATCTCACTTTCATTATTGTGCGTTTTGATGTTTTGTCATTTTCTTTATTAGTTGGTGATTTGTTTAAACGTTTCCGCGAGAAACAGCCATGGGCAGATCCGAAGATTGTCAAGGTATGCTTTTCTATTTTGCCGTTAAACATTACTTTAGATTATGGTCCAAGTATTGAGACTTGACTCCACATTGTAAGCTTATTTGTGAACTCTAATTTACAATTATTCATTATTCTTTTCCTTTCCCAGCAACTGATAGAGACAAAGCTGCATGTGCTACTGGGTGAAAGGACTGCTGCTGATGATGAAAAGCCAGTCAAAAAGAAGAAGGAAAAGGCAGCTAAAGTTGAGGTCAGCTTTATTGCCACTATATGCTTAGGGCTGCATACTTTGAAACCTTTGTGTTCCTTCCTAATTTTGCTCTACTCTTCTGTAGGATAATACTGTTGCTACTCCAGCTCTGCCTTCGGAAGAGGAACTTAATCCATTCACCATCTTCCCATCACCAGAGGGAAATCTTAAGGTTGCTGAAAGATATTTTTGTAAAACAAATTGTTTACTGCAGGATATATATTGTGATGTGGGGTTTTCAGTGAAGTTTTAGTGATGTGTTACCTTTCATTTTAGTTTAAAAATTTTACGAGGGATTTTTTTTGTCAGTATGTAATTGTATACTCCGTATACATTTTATTGTTCCTCCCCTTTCTTTAATATGTGAGGAATATTATATTGAAAGGGGTGGAACAATAAAATATGAAGGGAGTATTATGTTTTGATTTTTACTGTGCGTCCAAGTAGCAAGGTTCTAGGTTTCACCTATACTTTATACTCGTATTAGGTTACTGAATATGATTGATTTCTGACAACATTTGTTATTTGGTTGAGCGTGTTTATTATGTTCTATGTTTATCATTATAGTTGAACATTGGCTTTTACATGCACAGTTAAGTCTTGAAATCAGCGAATTGTTTATATGTTCTATGTTTATCATTATAGTTGAACATTGGCTTTTACATGCACAGTTAAGTCTTGAAATCAGCGAATCCTAATTATCTAGCCCTTTCAGTACATGTTTGATGCCATCTGGAGTGCTAATGTCCATTTCAGGTTCATACTGAAATTTTCTACAGTGATCGCCCTATCTTAAGGGCTTGCAATACAAGGGAGATCCTTGAGAAGCACCTGAAGGTGACGGGGGGAAAAGTTTTCACCCGTTTCCCGCCAGAGCCTAATGGGTATCTTCATATCGGTCATGCTAAGGTATCTTCTTAATCTTAGAACCTCTGTTACACCTTTAGAATATTATGTTATTTATGACCTATTTTTACAGGCTATGTTTATTGATTTTGGATTGGCAAAAGAAAGAGGTGGACATTGCTATTTAAGGTATGGACTCCTGTTATTTTGCGATCCTTAATAAAGTCAGTGAATGGCATTCAATTAGCTAATAATGAAGACTTTTATATGAGTTAATGAGAGTTTCAGTTTTTCGTTGATATTGTTTAATCTTTGGTACTGAATGTTTGTCATGGCTTTGCTGTTAGGGGCGCTTTTTATATCGCTATACATTCTTTGTGGTGAATCAAGACAATACTGCAAAAAATTATAGATGCCCATGCATAATGCATAATACTAAGTATGCAAATGAATATATTATATGACTTCAACATAAGAATAGATGCATTACTGGAGCTTTGATGTTGATCAAATTCTATAACTGGCAAAAATCTGTTGTTCCTTGGTATCATAACTCATAGGTGACAATACCATATATGCAAGGTTATATGATCACTATATTTTCTTTATAGTGCGCTTGTGTTAGGAAGTTGTGAAAAATGTTGTTCTGTATGATCAATGTTCATCTTGGTGTGTACCGACAGTTGCTTTCTGTTGAATTCATGGTATGATTTTACTGGAAATGTTATCATACATGTGGTGACTTTTAGGTATGATGACACAAATCCCGAGGCTGAAAGGAAAGAGTACATAGATCATATTGAGGAGATAGTTGGATGGATGGGATGGGAGCCTCACAAGGTATTTATGTCTTCCACCATCAAGGTGGTATACTATGTTGCAAGTCGTCTTTTCATAGTCCTGAATCTTGATATCTATTGCAGATAACTTACACTAGTGACTATTTTCAAGATTTGTATGATCTAGCTCTTGAACTCATAAGGAGGGGTCATGCATATGTTGACCATCAGGTTCGGTTTCCTTGCTGTTGATATCCCTTCTTTCCCAGTCTGTCTGTAGATGTGTTGGCTTTATTTTTTCGAACTAAGTTCTCCTACTAAAAAAAGGTAGTGGCGGAGTATATATTATTATCTTCTTGGTGACCTTTGCTCTTGACTCCTGACTTTGATATAGACTACACCTGAAGTCTGGTAATGTCTTGATGATGGTTTTCCCCCTGAAGCTTGATGGGTTGTGACATGTGAGCTTATATTTTATTGTTGGTTGCAGACAGGTGATGAAATAAAGGAATTCAGAGAGAAACGGATGAATAGTCCTTGGAGAGACAGACCAGTAGAGGAATCCCTGAATCTTTTTGAAGAAATGAGAAGGGGAATGATCGAGGAAGGTAAAGCAACTCTCAGGATGAAGCAGGATATGCAGAGTGATAATCCCAATATGTATGACCTCATTGCTTACCGTATCAAGGCAAGTTTTGTCAAAGATATTCATGTATAGTGTCTTGTTCAGAAACTTGCATCAACATGTTAACCCCATTTCTTCTCACGTGTTGCAGTTTACACCTCATCCTAAAGCCGGAGATAAGTGGTGTATTTACCCTAGCTACGATTATGCTCACTGCATTGTAGATTCTTTGGAGAATGTCACTCACTCAGTGAGTATTCCTCATGTTCTACTTTTATTAATGTTGTTATCTATGTAGATGTTAAGTTTTAGTACTTTTTTCTGCCTTATTTTACCTCAAGTGAATGTGTGATTGGGATTTCATGTTCAAATGGTTTTTACCTCATGCAAAACTCTTATGGTCTGTATAGGGGACACCGTGTGCCGCTAGTTTGTTGTGATAGTTTTGGAGGGAAGTAGTGATCAAGTACTTCTGCATATAAATTTACAATTTTGAGCATCTGTTATGCTCTTTGTGAAAATTGAAAAATGTTGCAAATGTGAAGTCTAACCAAGTCTTAAAAAATGAAGAATAAGTACAAAAAACACATCTCTAAAAATTTTATATTTATATTTTTAATTTAACAGACAAGGCACATGATTTCGACACATGTTTCATTCCTACTTAAGTACTACCCCAATCCAATCAATTCTTTACATGGACCCACCTTTTGTGAGGAGAAAAGTGGGCCATACGTAAAGAATTGATTGGATGGGAGGGACTACAATACCTGACTACTATGGATTGATTAGTTTGTAATTTGTTCACGTAATTTTAAATGCAACAAAAGATGATGGTGTTATAGTGCAGTTATGGTCACACAGCGCTAAACACGGAACCGAATTTCCTAAAATGTTTTTAGTTTTCAGATTCTCGTGTAATTTATAGCTTCCCAACCTCTTTTTCTTTATGCAGCTTTGCACATTGGAATTCGAAACACGGCGGGCTTCTTATTACTGGTTACTGCATGCACTTGGGCTTTACATGCCTTATGTATGGGAGTACTCACGGCTGAATATTACAAATGCAGTGATGTCAAAGCGTAAAGTAAGTTTATTAATCAAGAAACGAACGATTTTGGGCATTTAGTTACCCTCACACCTTCACCTGTTCAAGTTAATGCAATGTGATATAAATGTTGTTTACAGCTTAATCGCCTAGTTACTGAGAAGTATGTTGATGGTTGGGACGACCCGCGGTTGATGACACTTTCGGGTTTATGCCGTAGGGGGTTGACTTCAACAGCTATTAATGCTTTTGTTCAAGGAATAGGGATAACTAGAAGGTGTGACTTTTTTCCAAATTCAATCAAACAGAAAGTTGGAAAATGCTTTGTCACTGAATTTGGTTTCATGTGATTATTTTTTCTCCTAACCAAGAGCTCTTTTAACTACAGTGATAGTAGTTTGATTCGTTTGGAACGACTCGAGTATCATATAAGAGAAGAACTTAATAAAACGGCTGCACGGACAATGGTTGTCCTACATCCGATAAAGGTTTGTAGTCTAATATGGAGTACTTTTTAGTCCATGTAGCAATATTATTCAGTAGTATCTTATGTCTGTCCTGTTTCAGGTTGTTATCACAAATCTAGAAGCTGGCAAAGTGATTGATCTTGATGCAAAGAAGTGGCCAGATGCTGAAAACGACACCTCAGCATATTATAAGGTTACTACTTACTAGTGATACACTTTCAATTTCACTCGAAAGAAATTGATGATATGAAAAGGATGACTTTTAAGTTGATACTATGCTTCTTTTGGGCTAATCCAAACTTTAAAGTCATTGCTTTTAGTTTGAACTCAAGTCTTATTGCAGATAAGGGGCCTTTAACATTGTTTTATGGGCATCATTGCAGGTGCCATTTTCTAACGTTGTATATATAGAAAGGTCTGATTTTCGAATGAAAGATGCAAAAGATTACTATGGTCTCGCACCGGGAAAATCTGTCTTACTGAGGTATGTAAGAATTTTAAGGTGTGCTGTCTTTTGTAAATGGACAAATCATAAAATTTGTGTGCACGATTGCAGGTATGCATATCCGATTAAATGCACAGATGTAGTCCTTGGTGCTGATAATGAGACCATTGTGGAAATTCGGGCAGAGTATGACCCTGAAAAGAAGACAAAGCCAAAGGTTGATTTTTCTTTCTCATTTAAGGGCGATAGCAATGGTTAGAGTTCCATATCGAATTTTTCATTGCCACATCAACCTAAATTGTTAGTTACGAAACTTCTTAATTCTCCTCAATGGTAAAAGTTCTTTATTTTCTACGTGGACCCCTCTTTTCCTCTCTTTTTCTTACATGAAACCGGTTTCTTACTTTAAAAACCGGTTTCATATAAGGAACTCCTTATGTTGTAGGTCAATGGTTAAGGAGTTCCATAAAGATATGAAACTCCTTATAATCTCCCCATTGCTATTGCCCTAAGGCTGTTGCAAACAGCCTCTAAAATCCAACTTCAATCTGCTGTAGTTAAGGACTATTGAATTGTTTGACATTGGCGTGGTGGTTCTCATGTGTGTACTGTTTTCGTCTCGGGGACTTAAATATAGATATACTATTACTCTCATGGCTTAGAGGAGCGGTAAGTGTCACCAGCTTAAAAAATTTTCATGATTGTTTTCGTTTGATATTTTGCTTTGATGATGTTCAAACTTGTCTGTAATACATCGTAATTTGGCTGAAAGCAATGTTCCTTGTGCTGGAAGCAAACAAGACGAGTTCACCTCTGAGCATTGCAGTCTGCAATTTGGTGTAAAAGAATATTTCAGTAACAGGAGGTGATTTAGGTTCAGTGACTCAGAAGTCAGAATTGTGGCTTTATGTTCCAATATGTGCTTGTTAGACTTTTTGAGAATATTTTTAGCCAGTTGAGATTATAGGTAACAGCTCTCGTTGAGAGCCATCTCTGACTTTGTACCTTTACTTCTTATCAAGGCCTGATTATTTGACTTCTGATTTTCAGGGTGTCCTACACTGGGTTGCAGAGCCTTCTCCAGGAGTTGATCCACTCAAAGTGGAAGTTAGATTGTTTGAGAAACTCTTCCTTTCCGAGGTTCATATATTTTCTCTATATCTTCCCCCTCTTTTAAGGGCCAATCGAAGTTAGTAACCTTTTTTCTGGTGATTTTAGAATCCCGCTGAACTTGAAGATTGGCTTGCTGATCTGAATCCAAACTCCAAAGTTGTCATACCCAATGCGTATGCGGTTCCTGAACTTCGGAATGCTGTTCTTGGTCACCGGTTCCAGTTTGAGCGCCTTGGTATGTTGATTCCCAAAATCTTTCATTTTATTTACAATTGTTTTGTGATTTTTGCTGTTTCTTATTAATCACATTAGTCATGAACTTTACAAATTGTCTACATGTCACTCGTATTGTTAAAATTGAGGTGATTGGTCCATATCTTATTGATAATTATTAGTTTAGGTCGTTGATAGATATAGATTGGTCCTGCTGATTAACATGCCATACTTCTGTCATTCTCAGACAGTGAAGCAAACTCCATTTTGTGAACCTAAATAATTTCCTTACGGGGAATTGAAGCTGATCCATCAGCACTAGGCTTTACATGGTTCCTAATTTTGGAGTTGGCTTGATCCACAAGTCAATTTGAGGAATAAAATAATCAAATGGGATAATCTCTTTGTGATGAAGGGAGTACTCCTTTTTTTGAGAGGTCGTAAGCTAATACCTAATGTCTAGGATCGAAAGAACCCCTATTCTTTAGTGTCTCCTTATAAATGAATAAAGTGAATGATTCACAACCTCACAAGAGTAGTTGAACTTTCGGTTTATTGTAAAGTAGCCGACATTTGCCGCCACTCTGGATGCAATTCTCATTATGGATCATTTGGTGCAGCTTCTTTGCGTTGTTCACAATGGGTCAATTATGTTGTACTTCCTATCCCTCTTTTTCTACCATTTGTGTGAGCCCTCAAGCAAATTTTGTCACAGGTCCTATCTTCCTTATAATGGGAAGTGACATCCATATTGCATTACACGTGGTTAGGTCAAACATAGGTTCTCATATGATTGGGTCTAACCGTCGAGCCATATAATGGGAAGTTGTATATATTTGGTGTTTCTAATTTTTTTTTAAAATTAAAATGCTTTCTGATTTTCCGAGTTTGTGACTATAAAATAACCTCTTATGTGGCTTCCATGTCAGGTTACTTTGCTGTCGACAAGGATTCTACAAGTGAGAAATTGGTGTTCAACCGGACAGTTACATTACGGGACAGTTACAAGGTTGGAAAGTAGCAAGGTTCTTAAGTCTCGATGCTTGATTAGGTTCTCGGAGGACAAGTTCATGCTTCATGGTGTTTGATATTCGATGGAATCCATTTTACATACAAATTGTCAATTATCAATACTAGCTGAAGATATGTCAATTACGACAGTGATGGGTTCTTCAGAGAATCCTTTGTGGACTTGTGGTGTACTCTTTTTGAACACAATTTTCTCATTATCATTAACTTTGTGGTTGAATTGTGTTCTACCCCATGAAATCAATTTCAAAATCTGTCATACGAAGTACTCATTAGTTAATCAATTCTACCAGTGTGAATTGTTCCCAAATTGAGTACGAAGTATTAAAAATGAGAAATTGTCCTCTATTGCTTTCTTTATGGAACTCGAGAGACGGATGATTTGTAATGATAGTTAATTACACGGCAAGTAAGCAAAACTGAGTTGAAAAATCAGTCTGGAAGTGGTATTATGTTTAATATAAACAGTTGAGTGAAATGAATTACTGTATTTTTACAAGATTCTTGTAATTAATGATGGAAGCAATTCAACGAATATTGTATACTGATAACTCGATGTGGCTTGATCCGAGCTTTATTTGTGAGACGATATTATTGGCCGCCTGGATTTGATGGAGATGGGGCACCCCATTTGAGAAAGCGAATAACAAACTCATACGACGACTTGAGTTCCTGAATTGTCCTAAGATCAACCTTGTTCCTCACCTGTGGTGGAAAGAACCACAAATATCTTTTAACCACCACAAACCCAACTGTTAATGGTCCCGTGACGCCCCATGTAACTTTCACTTACGACCCACCGCCCGCTTCAAAGCCACCTCTATCGTTACACATATTCCTTGCAACACAAAGAACCACGTCACCTCCCACGAGGGGCGGACACGTGCGGCATAGAAGAAAATCAACTCGTGCATGAGAGCGGAGACCCTAAATGCAGCCATTGTTCCAAGGGCTTGGGCCTCTTTCGACCCTAAATATTTGGAGGAAAATACCCTTGTAGGGTTGTATACTGTGTGGCGTAGGGTATGGGTTACCAGGGCCGGCCAATGAAATTTGGAGGCCATGTTTCGACTTTAATATGGAGGCCCTTAGTACATTTTTTTAAGTAATTTTTTTTTAATGCAAAAAGACGGTAGTTTCACTTGGAAAAAAATAATTATTGGAAAAAATTACAAGTATTTTTTAATCGGGAAAAAAAGTAAACCCTAATATTTTTTTTTTAAAACAGTATTTTTACCAAAAATAGTTAACGAATTGAAAGAAACATTTATTTACTCGTAAACTAATTTTTTAACATATCATATTTGCATCCAAATGTTCAGTAATTTGGATATTCAAAAGAATTTTCACAATTTGTTTTTTGAAATTTAATTGTGACAAATATTTCACGGAATATATTGTTATTGTGCTGTTTATTTTTTTTTATTTGACATAATTTAGAAATATAAACTATTTACTTGAATGATTTATTTCTATAATCGTAAATATGAACAAGACTTTATTTAAACGTAAGGTAACACGATGAGTAATATAGAAATCGAATCCACAACCTCAAGATCTCAATATCAATATTAAATAACTTAAACACTGCACCGATGTAACACTTTTGCTAATTTTGTACTATAATCAATACTATTAATATTGAGACCCTTCACCTACTTGGGCCCTGGTTCCTAGAACCGAATGGATCACCCTACGGGCCGGCGGCCCTGTGGGTTACCATGAGGTTCCACCTCCTACCTCAAAAATCTTGAAGAGAGGTGGCCAAGTATGGCTCATCTGATTTTACTCAATAAAGATAAATTTGCAATATAAACGTACGATTGTGATTATACTAGTACTAACTGTGGACATGACATAGGTCCACCCCGACGCGGCCACGCGCGGGTTTTGGGAGGCGAATGAATCTCATGGGAGATAGATCTCGAATTGAAATTTAAATCTTAGTTGGAGTCGCCACCGAACTTTGTGGGAGTTCGGGCCCATTCGAACCCACTCTATATCGTAGTGAGCCGTGCACAGAGTACGACCCATTCCGATTTCAGAATTTACGGGGTTCGTCCCTTTGCATTGCGATACCGATACCGACATTATCGGTAATCGTGTATTGAATGACTCTCGTCTGCCAACGGTTTCGGACATCCGAAAACCATGGTTCTGAGTAAGGGGTGAGGGTACGTGTTGGGAAGTTCACAAAGAACACCCAACCCCGCCCGCACTTAGTGGCCTTTACTTAGATATCGTTCGTTTTTCGTGTACGCGCGTTAGTTTGACGGTTAAATGATATGCAAACAGCGTTTTGACTAAGCATGTGAGTTATGTTTGATCTACGTCATTTAATGCATCTTTGAACTAAGTCGAAGTTGTGTTTAGCATGCGAAGTTCGTTTTAGTACAATAAAACAAACAACGAGAATAAAGAACAACAAACGAGTTAGTAATGATAATAACGGTTTGCAAATAGATTAGAATGATGTAAATGATGTGATGCATGATTTTGAAAAGGATTGGGACACGTGATGGACTTGACACGTGTTGACCGAGATCATAAAAAAAGTTTATCGAGGCTCGAAATATGTTGAAGGGCTCACGGTTTTGACGTGACAGAGGTCACTCGATCGAGTCATGGAGGGACTCGATCGAGTGCCTCTTAAAAAACCCTCATGCCTCGATTTTGAGGTGCCACTCGATCGAGCCAGGCGCGACACTCGATCGAGTGGTCCTCGAAAAAGGATTCTGCCTCTGTTTTGGGACGTCACTCTGTCGAGTGGGCTAGGCACTCGATCGAGTGACCCCTGTACGAACTACGGTTCGTGAATTTGCTTTTCATTTTGAAATCGACAATTTTGCTAATCGCGTGTAAATATAATATGATTTACACTCGATTCAGTTTTCGATGCTCATTATATTCGATGCTCGATTATAGAATCAATATCTATTTATTAGAGCGAATTTTGTAAAAGATGTTTATGAATCGTTTTAAATCGAATTAAGATGAAATAAATCCCTCTTGATGGGTAGTGTTTGTCGTCTATCCTACAGGTCAAATAAAACTAACTATTCCTAACTGGGTAGATAGGGCAAGTTGGGTCGATCCACAGGGACGGGGTGTCGGACTAAGGTATGCTACGGTCAAAGACTAGGTTCAAGGCAAGCTAATCTAGGGGACAGACTAAGGACTAAGCTAAGGTCTATGACAAGAACTAACAAGGCAAAACAAGAAACTAATGACTAACGGAAGCTAATAAAATGATAAGAAGAAAACTAGGGCTAGGTCGGGTTCATGGATGTCAAGGGCATAAGAAGGAGAAAGACGGGGTTACTAGCGTGCTTTCGTAGCCTATGTTCCGTTCGGGCTCTCGCTACTTAAACGGTCTAGGGGTCATCCTCACCACGCTCTCGCTACTAATAAGGAAACCAAACCTACAACCAAACTCACACATACAAGAGAAGAGGCAAGAAAAACAAGGATTGATCGTCTCTAGTCTCACAAGCATTTCATCAAACATGTGGAGTGCAAGGTAAATGGGAAACAACAAAAACAACATCTAATACCACCCATCTCACCCTAATCATCCCTAATCACATCCAATCTCCCTAATAACCCTAGCAAGAGTCTACTCAAACATAACTAAACTAAAACTAACACTAACAAGAAAAACCAAAACAAGAACAAGGGCATACATATGTAAAACTAACAAGGATGATGAACAAAACAATAAACAAGAGCTAAAGATTGAAACTTGAATAACATAAACCAAGATTAAGAGTAAAAGGATGAGAAGATTATACCAACTAACAAGAGAATGAAAAGATGAGAACTTGTATATAAAGAACACCCAAAACATCCACCAATGTTGTCAAGATTGGATGGATTCTTCAAGAGATCCCTTAATACAAGATTAGCTAACTAGATTAAGGACTAATTAACGACTAATCTACTCTAATCTAAGCTAATCTATGCTAAAGTAGTCTAGGGTTTTGTGGGTAATGTCTAACCTCCATAAAGATTACAAGAGGGGGGTATATATAGGGTTACAATGAATAAGGAGAAGAAAATAAGCAAAAGCGGGCTGCAGCTGGGCCATCCCGTCCGGGACGAGATGGTCCCGTCCGGGACGGAGTGGTCCCGACCGGGACGGAGTGGTCCCAACCGGGACGGAGTGGTCCCGACCGGGACGGACCCAAAACAGAACCATCGCATTTTGTGCACCTCATCCCGGACGGAATGAGGTCCTTCCCCACGGGGATGGGTCTTGTAGGCCTCCAATATGATCTTTAAGGTCCCTCCTTGCTTCTCATGGGTTTCTCATAGATTCTCGGGGCTCGGGATTGGATCCCAAGGTCTCGGGATCGAATCCAAGGCATCGAGTGATCGTTTCTTCTCTTCGTTGGCTCCAAAAGTGTATGAAACGAGTCGGAATCGTTCCAATTCTTCATGAATGGTCTTGGGGACCTAAAACGAACTAGAAGAAGCATGAGTAGCCCAGAAACCGCTCCCAAGGAGCGATTCCACAAGAGAAACGGGGACCAAACACAACAAAATAGGCACTACAAACTACACTTATCACCTCTCCGTCGTAATATCGTAACTAGTCTTTTCGGACCATGTGACTATTATTTCAGCGTCAACTGGATCGTATTATTGATTGATCCTTTAGATCCGATATTCAACTATAGAGTTGACATCGTATCTTAGGGAATAATGCTTTTGAAAATAGTACGATAATATCGATATTAGGAACGAGAAAAGAAATAAATAATAGTAAAAGAGAGTGATGAAGACGACGTGGAAGAGGAGAAAAAGAGAGAAGATGGGATTTGTAACACCCTCAACCTACATGCTAATTTCGATCTCGTAGTAGCGGCGCTTGCTTGGGAGTAACGAGGATATATGGAGAGTTAAGGTGTTGTATTTTGGGATCGGTTTGGCTCGGGTTTCCTATAGGTTTTCTAAAGGAAAATGGGGACTGTGTTGCCTAGATTTGCTAAAGCTTTTGAGCTGTGGATTGTATGTAATTTTCGTTGTTGTCGTTAATTGTGTTGTGTGGGAGTGGGATATTTATAGGAAGGAATACCCCAACTTGGGATAGAAGATACCCAACTTTTGGATAGGAAAAGCTTGCTTGGATGGGAAGAAAACACCCGGCTTGGATGGAGTAGGATTCCGACTTTGGATAGAAAAAGGAATCCGGTTCTAGCTGGAAAAGGGGCCACTCGATCGAGTGGTGCATAGCACTCGATCGAGTGCATGATCTGACCCTGGTTTTGGTGGGTTTCACGAGCCTACTCGATCGAGTGGGTCGGTCCACTCGATCGAGTGGGTCTGGGTCGGGTAGAAGTCTTTTTAGAGATAAAATTTTATCTTTAAGGGAGAGTGTTAGTTCCTCTTTGTAGATGTTTTTTGTGGAGTATTTGACTTCAAGTTGGATTTTCGAAGCTGCGTGACAGATTTTTCTGCCTCGGAAACGTCTCTGACCGGGGTTTGACCCGGTCGCTAAGACACGGTTTTGCCCTCGGTGCCGGTTTTGACCCACATTAGTCTTATTTGATTTGAAACGACCCACTGTGCCTGAATTTGAGGTCGGATTTGTGAGATTTTTACTCCGCTAAAAACTCGCGCCAAATACTATTGATTCCAAGTCCAAAATCGAGCGTATTAAGTCAAGTTTACGTCCGATCATCATCGAGTGTTTTTTTTGGAAACTGCTATAGACACCTGGCGGCCAAATATGGGTGTCTACAGAGCCCCCACTCTGACTGAGGCTTGGACAAGGCGAAAGTCAGAGTAGCTACCAGGCCAATCGAAGATTAAGACCTCGCAGACTTCCGGTCGGGTCGTTTATAGTCCATTAGACTTGCGTAAAAGGGCTCGCCAGCCATAAGATAGAAATCATACCTGAATTCTGCTACCTTTGGATAGCTTCGTGGGGAGTAAATGGACTGCGCGAAAACTTCCTTCTGAACTCTGGGTGTACCTGTATGCTGACACATAGCAATTCGTATGTAACATTTAGGCAAAATACCGACTCACGCTGGGGAAGTAAAAATTGATTTTTTTGAAAATTTTGAAATTTTAAAATAGGAATGCTCGGGATGACTCGATTCCTGTATCAGATTATGAAAAGGACTCTTGAAGCCTTGGGTTGAGCCCACACCTATATGGATAAGAAAATATGATAAGAATTCCTATTTCTAAAGCAATTAGGGATATTAACAAGATTTCCCTATTATAAATAGAGGGTTCTTGATTCAATTTTCTATATCTCGACTCAAGTTTCTTTCTTCTTTTCTCAAAATCCTTTAGACTTTCAAGAAAAAGGTTTCTGCTATGGGTATCGAGAATTTGACAGCAATGCTTCAGGCGTGGTCCCAGCCCTTTCGGGACGAAGAAAAAGTTCAGCTGACCCAGATGGGAATTACTGCTCTATTTCTGCGTCAACGACTTAGGGTAGATTCACACTTTCTGGATGCCTGCCTAACCTTTTGGGATACCACCCACCACTGCGTAAGAGTGACTCCCACCCATAGACATAGGGCTTTTGCCTTTTGCATGCTGCATCGATACATCTTTGAGGAAAAAATGGATGTTGACTCATGCTTGGGTCAAATCAGGCTAATCGGCATAGTTGATCACATGGAGACGGGTCACAGTCCAGCTTGGCTGGCAACCGGAGAGATCATCATGGGTCTTGACGCTAGAAGACTTGACCCGGACCGACAATTGACGGGAAGTACCCGTCTTTTGCAGGTATACCTTCGCCTTTTTCTCCGTTTTTTTTAATGCGAAAATTCTGACGTACAGGGGTCACTCGATCGAGTGGACCCGTCACTCGATCGAGTGACCATGATAAAAACCGGCCTGTCTGATTTCAGCCCATCCACTCGATCGAGTCAGGCGTGACACTCGATCGAGTGCCTGCCAGCGAAGCCAAGATTTGCTTACGGATTTTTTGCATTTTTTTTTTTCATTTTTTTTCTTCAGATTTGGCTATCCGAGCGCTTGTTGACCATAGAGCCCCCGGTGAATGTATCCAACTACCATAGCAGCTAGATTAGCTCAAGGAGACGGCGGATAAGCTCGAGCCATTACATAAACCGAGCTTATTGGGACGAAGAGCTATTACATTTCATATAGAGCCATTACATTTCTGGTGATCCTTTCGAAATTGACAGGGCTAGCCAAGAGAGACAAAGCTCGTTTTCTGGTGATCCTGTCCCTGGACTGGACCGTCCATATATACCCAGATCGCATTCTGAGGCAGTTCGGTTCGTCTCAGCGAATTCCTGAGACTGAAGCAATTATTAGCATTTCCCTCCAATTGACGGACGCTATGTGTGACACGTGGCTACAACGTTGGTTTACTCGTGCCATATAGACCATACCTTGCCCTTGCCAATCCGTTTGGGTTTCTGAATCATATCGAAAATGGACTTCCGAGGAGTCAGAGGAGGCCCGTAAGGCCGTAAGGCTTTGAAGACCGATGAGGCTTTCGACTTGGTTCATCGGGAGACAATGAAGGATAATAGGGGTTTCTTTGACGAAGGGCAGACTCTTGCTACCCTCGTCCGATTGGAGTCGGGTCTTAAGTCAAAAACTAAGACTCGAGCTAGAGAGACCGGTGCTAGCGGCTCACGGGGACGGCTAAGCACAGACTGACTTAGAGAAAAGACTTGGGCCGAGATTGGCGGCCCGAGATCGACTGGGCCCACGTGATCGTTTGACGGAACGGGTAAGACACTGTCTCGGGCCGACTGAAGTGATCGAGGACTCGAGTTTGAAGAAGAGTCCGGGCCAAGGAGGTTCCTGCGGTGATTCGGGAGCGCTCACCTCCGCATCGTCGCCAGTGGACAGAAAAAGAAGCCAAGGACAAGGGAAAGGGCAAGATGCCCTAAATACCGTGCCCTTAGTATTTATTATTTAAGTATTACTACTATTTATCACTAGTAGAAAAACCCCCTACCGCGTCGGTTCTAAATGGTCTTTTTGCATCGTTATTGAAGTGATGCATATCAAGGGGACGCTTTTAC
Organism: Agrostemma githago; assembly: GCA_958450325.1. NCBI lineage: Eukaryota > Viridiplantae > Streptophyta > Magnoliopsida > Caryophyllales > Caryophyllaceae > Agrostemma > Agrostemma githago. The sequence goes on from OY288242.1 coordinate 11,013,935, forward strand.
CTTGCGTTGGTTTGAAACCGACGCAAAAAGTATTCTTTTTTGCGTCGGTTCTTATCCAAAAACGACGCATAAACTTATTTAATGCGTCGCTTTGTACCCAAACAACTGACGCATTTGATAAGTTTTTTGCATCATTTTTTTAGTAGCGATGCAATTGATAATTTTGTCGACGCAAAAAATATTTATAACTGACGCATTATATGTGGTTTTGCTTCGCTGTTGTTACAAGCGACGCAATTAGTGACTATTTTGTAACGATTATATCAAATGAACTGACATAATTAGTGACCTTTTGCATCCATTTTTTGTTAGAACTGACGCATTTTTTTCTGCCATTTTTTTGTTAGAAGCATCGCAATCAGTGTCGTTTTTGTGTCGCTTGTACCACATGATGTAATATGTCATCTTCTTGTAGTGAATTATTTGCTACCTAATTTGTAATGAAATATATTACCTATAAAATCCAAAAAATTATACACGGAATATATCGAACGACGACCAAATTAAATTGATTAAAAAAAATCCATAAGAAGGTGAAAATTACATTTAACCTAAAAATAATTACTACGTCTTCGGCCGGTATAGCTAAACTCCAACTCATGTATTGCGTAAACAAGATGTGCCTCACGAACTGCAATAAACAAAGATAAAAAGCAATATATGCAAAGTCAGTCCGAATTTTTATTTATTTCTAGCGTGTAAGGAAAACGAATCACATATACTCAGTGACATAGCTAAGTGCCATAATATAATCATAATATAGGAACATTATAAAAACAAGCGAAATATAAAACGTTAATCTGATAATATGATCAACTACGATGTACCTATGAATCTTATTATAGGATGATGCATTCTTCATGATGCATTCTTTTGGAGAGACTTTCTTTGATAGTAAATCATGCTCTACATTTTTTATTCAAACCATGACCGTAAATTAAAATTATGGCAACAAAGTAGAAAACTCCATCATGATAATTTGCTACTAATTCTAGTATCTAGTGGAGTAAAATGTGCACTCGCGATATTGGATCAGAAATAAGGACATTGCCTGTGTAAATGAAGGATAAACAAATTTGACAATACCTTGCAACTTTTCCGGAGGAAGTAAATCACCTAATAACATATACTTTCACCTTTAAGGAGACACACAACTACAAAAAACAAGAATAGTAATATCAAATTCAATCAAATAAATGACTAAACTTGGACTCACCTTTAATGAGGCACACAACTACCAAAAAACAAGTAAACTAAAATCAAATAAAATCAAATTAATGACAACACATAGAATGCAAAGTTCCTTAGATGATCTTGCAACAGATGGAGAATGAGATTTTTGGCGATTCATAGGGTCATCTACGAACTATGAAATTATGCAAATATATATAATTAGAAAGAACAAGACCTTTGAAGATATAGTTTTGGTTTCAAAGCTTGATGAAAGCAAAGAACTCTGATCTTCCATCTCTTGTGTTGCAAAGATATAGTAACCACGATTTGTAGCAGTTGAGCAGGTCACTCATAGTTAAGCAGGTGTTCCAAAGGATTCTGTATCTTTAACTAAACTACAAGTTAATCTAAATTATAAGATGCTCAAATTAAATGTTTCACCTTAAATATGAACATCAATATATCATAGCAATTTCAACTAGCAATTTAAAGTAACTTAAAGCATCTATTATTCCGTACATGAACCCTAAAGCAAAAATAGCTGAATTTTGACAAAGTATATAGAGAAGATAAGAGTCTAACCTCCTTAGCAACATAGCTAGACCTGTCAAAAACTGACCCGACCCGAAAACCCGACCCGAAACCGCCCGAAAAAAACCCGAAAAAACCCGCCCGAAAATGACCGAAACCCGAAAGTGACCCGACCCGATAATAACCCGAATATATTGGGTCAAAACCCGCCCGAACCCGTTACCCGCCCGAAAATAGATAAATTAAAAAAAATATTACTATTATACAATAAAGTTTCTCAAAAACACTAAGAAATTTTTTTTCTTCCCTCAAAATTTTAAGAAATAATATTTATATATACATCTTTAAAATCATATTTTTATGAGATGATTATTATAATGAGAAAAAAAATCAATAAATCGAGTCAAAGTTCGTCCTATATATTCATACTTCCTATAGAAATAAAATATCAATGTAAATTAAAAGATATATTAAATAAAACATGTTTATTTTCACTAATATCATATATTAAATGAGATGATTAAGAAAATTAAGAATAAAATTGTATTTATGACTAAAAAAAAGTAAAGAAAATTAATGTTTTTAAAGTGCGTTAATAACCCGTATTTGACCCGAACCCGACCCGAAACCCGTATAAACCCGACCCGTATAAAACCCGTATTTTTCAAACCCGAAATACACCCGACCCGTATTTTACCCGAACCCGAAATGACCGAACCCGAAACCCGACCGCCCGACCCGTTTGACAGGTCTAAACATAGCTGATGACGTCATCTTGAGAGAGGATGCTACCAGGTTGCTTGATTACATGCTACAGGAAATTCACCAGCTTCTTTGTTCGCGACTCTGCTCCAGTGAAAAGGGCTAACGGTTCAAAAATCAAAATGGGATCCACCGTTACATAATGTTAAAATATACTTCAGTAGTTAGATCAAATGAATTATTAGTGTCTAGATATATGTGAAAGAAATTTTACCATACGAGCGCCTCTATTTTCCATATATCATATGAGAGGGACGGTGTTTTTGGCTATTACTCGTTTCGACAGTCAAAAATGTGAGCAACTTATATGATTACATATTCCAACTTTAGGGAAAAAGGTTCCGCACATTTAGATACTCTTCTGAAAAAAAAATATTCCTTCCAAAAAACATAGCACGATATCATATACAACAATAAAAAGGTTCCCAAGACAGCAGACCATGATGTCATAAATAGTATCCTTGTCAATTGTCATTCAGATCATTATATACTAATTGTTGCTACTAATGAATACCTGTTTTGATGTAACATTCATGTTTCTGGAATGACATCAAGCTTTTTGATACAGTCTAAAACGGTAGGTAGTAAGGAAGTAAAATGTGGTCCTTGAAAAAAAACAATCACAAAAGATAGCATCAGCTCTTCCACAAAGTGAGTGAGGGTGTGAATATTAGATTTTAATAAATTAGCATTACAAATTAGTGATAGATTTTAATAAAGAAAGATAACATGATCAGTAATTCAGTACTACAGCTTAATAGAGCAGGAAGAAAATACAGACCTTAACATACAACTAACCTCATTTACAAAACTTCAGTCACAACTCCTAATTTGAGGCATACTTCAATCCTTCTCTAATATCCTTGTCAATGGTATTAAGAGTCTGTCTCATAACCAATCAATCACAGTGATCCACTAGTGAAAGTTCTTATCAGTAGAAACCGGTTTATTGCATCCAAAAATCATTGTTTGTTTTTCGCAATTAAGGCCAAATAAACACCACGCTTTCAATTATTGAAGCAATGGCCATCAAACAAAGTATCAACTAATTGCAAAATAGGAATGTCATAAGAAGCAATAACAAGAATTCGTCGCAGAGGACTCAGAATCAAGCATGATGATCACAATGATAGAACTAATCCAACAATAATTTACAAGAATTTTATATAAAACGCACAAAATAATTACAATGAAGTACTTCAAAAAACCGCATCAATTTCGAACTAGAATTGAGCAAAGAAACCTTATTATTTCTGGAGAAAATGCAGTAGTGAAAGAAATAATAGCTATCCAAAAAGAATAAGCAAGTGAAAAATAGTAGAGAACATAAGGTATAGGACGTCTCATAAGGACGATTTTGAAAAAATTAAAAATTTGTGGAAATGGTGAGAGAGATCCAGAACTTGCCAAAAATGACTCATCTTCAAATCCACCACTGCTGTCCAGTACCAGCCACCAGTTTATGCAACCCACCGGCATCTCAGACGAGTGCCTGCTCGTCCTCCGCTTCACCCTCATCTGCCTGCTTTACAAATTTGTCAAGAAGCATATACAACAACCCAATATCTATAGCGGATATATTTCTATAATTTTTTATAGATACAGCTATAGAATTTAATTTAGAGATCCGACAGACTGACACGGGTATTGTTCTATTTAAAGAAGTAATGTTTGTGAAGTACAGAGTAATCAAAACACTAAATTCAATCAATTATGCAAACCAAATACTACATAACTAAAGAACAAATTTGAAGTGAACTCAAATTGAGCAGAAGTAAAATAAAATTCAGTGATTTCAACTGCATCATATAATAGTAGAACTAAAACTAACAGTTTTCCCCAAATAATACATGAATTGATTGATCAAAGTGAACTCGATGTGAAAACTGCATCCGATTTTATGACATAATGGCAGAATTACAATCTTGAAGAATTTATACTGGATAAACTAATAACAAGTAATCGAAGTAAAATTTGAATGAAGAGGAATACAAATTTTATGACAAAACAAATGCCGAACCTGAATTAAACCAAATTCGAAGAGAAGCGGAGGATGAAGGCGATCGTGTGAGCGGAGGTGGGTGGTGGAGGTTGCGTTTGTGCGTGGTTAGGTTTCGAGCGTGGCATTGCTTGGTTAGAAAAGATGATGGGTTAGGGAAGATGATATGTGAATGAAGATTAGGGACTTAGGGTTATGGTTATATGAGCAATAATACCGAGTATTGATCTGGCTTGGTATATAATCCGTACGAAGTACCATTTGTGCGTGGTTAGTTAACCTGTGTTATTTACTTATTTAAAGTATCACAAAGGGCGCCGAATTTTGAAATATTATAGAGCATGGTTCCGCATGCAAGCAGTTTATTAGGGTCGTTCACTCATTCCTTAAGACTATAATTGATTAATTGTAGTAGTGATTTATGAAATTAATATGAATCGGTTCTTTTATAACATTGACGCATTGATAGTTGGCTATGGCGTCGTTCTATTAAGTACAAGCGACGCAATAGAGACAATCCTAATATTTATAATTTTAGCGCCAGGTAAACATATAAAATGCATCGTTTTTTTATTTAAAAACGACGCGGAAGAGTTACATTAAATACGTCGGTTATGAAATTAAAACCGACGTACTTGAGCAAATACGTCGTTTTAGAAAGAAAAACGACGCAAAAACATCTCTTAAATGCGTCGCTTTGACAGAAAATCGATGCAAAACTCTTTTTTCGCGTCGTATGTATTTAGAACCGACGCAATTAAAGCGACGCGGTAGGTCTTTTTTCTACTAGTGTATATTAGTGTCGTGTGCTTTTTTTGGATTTTTTGGATTTTTTTTTTGTAATTTGCAATTTTTCGAGTTTATCGGATTTTTATTAGTAATAAATAAAGGAAGTTTATTATTTAAACCGCTCCTGTTTTTTCTTGATTGCAGTGGTTGTGCCCTTTGAGGGGCTGCCTACGTATCCACAATTAGCGGAATCAAACCAAACGTAGTTTAGACTTCTTATAAATTTGCAATCTCTAAATACACCAAGACTATTGGTTCAAGATGTTTACAACAGTAGAATAAATCATTCTAGCTTTTGACTTGCTTTTAAAAGTTTATGTAAAAAAATGATTTTAATAAACTTTGCTAACAACATTGAGAAAGGGATTAAGGGTAGTAACGCTTCAGCTGGTCCAAGTTGGTTGGGTTGACAAACTCATTCCCGTCCAGGTCCGTCAGCATTACAGCTCTGCCTAATAGAGTCTTCTTTACCAAATATGGTCCGGCCCAATTGGGTTTGAATTTCCCTCTCGGGTCTACTGGCAATAAGGCTCGAACAGACTTGAGAACTAAATCCCCTTCTTTAATGTTTCTGGGCCTCACCCTTTTGTTGAAGGCCCGCTGGATCCTTTTTTTTATATATCTATATGTTATTGAGAGCACGAGATCGTCGTTCATCCAATAGGGCTAGCGAGTCATACCGTGCTCGAACCCAATCAGTTTCAGGTACTTGACTTTCGAGCAGGATCCTGAGGGACGACACCTCCAACTCGACGGGCTGGACCACTTCCATCCCGTATGTTAGGTAATACGGCGTTGCACCGGTTGCGGTGCAGATTGATGTCCGATATCCCCATAGTGCAAAAGGTATTTTATCGGGTCAGTCTCGGTAATTATCAGCCATCTTTTTGAGTATGGTGACAATTGTTTTATTAGCCGCTTCTACCTCTCCATTTGTTTGGGGTCGGAAGGGCGAAGATGTATGCCTTTGAATCTTATACTTGGTTACCAGGGCTGCTGTTTCGGCTTGAAAATGGGTCCCGTGATAATAAATTCATGTGGGATTCCATACCGGCATATTATCTTGTTTTGGATAAACTTGGCAACATGCTTGGCGTTGAGAATACGGTAAGATTCAGCTTCGACCCATTTGGTGAAATAGTCGATAGCTACTAGAATGAAACAGTGTCCGCCAGTACCCGAGGGATTTATCTTCCCGATTATGTCGATACCCCATGTCGAAAATGGCCAAGGTGACGTCATGGTATACAACAGGGATGACGCTATATGTTGCACATTAGCGAAGATTTGACAGTTATGGCAATGCTTGACGTATATCTGGCAGTCGGTTTCCATATTATTCCAGTAGTATCCGAGCCTCATGATTTTTCGGACTAACATCTTGGCATTTATATGCGGACCGCACTCACCATCATGCACCTCAGCCATGAATTTCTCGGCCTTAGATTTATCAACACATAGGAGAAGAACCCCCTGTGCTGTCTTTTTGTACAATTGTCCATCGTTGGTGCAGACAAACTGGGTTGCTAGCGTTCGTAAGGCTTTCTTGGCTTGGTTGTCGGTCCCGGGAGGATATTCTCCGGTTGCTAGGTACGTTAGCACAACTTGATACCACGGCTCGGGATCAGGTATGTCAATGTCTTCAATGTCGTGGACGTACGCCGGCTCAGACCGTCTTTCGACACAAATCGGCATACTAGTCACGTGATCGAGAATATTTCGTAAAAATGCCAGTTTTGAGAGTGCATCTGTAAATTGATTTTCTTCCCTAGGCAAATATATGTATTCCACTTTTTTGGAATTGTTTCTCGAGATCCCTTACTCGTGCCTGGTAGGCTACGAGATTGGCGTTCCGAGTTTACCTTTTTTGAAGTGCTTGATTAACGACTACGGATGGGTCATCGTGTACCCGGAGGTGTGACTCCCAAGTCGGCGGCGGCTTGTAGCCCATGGATACATGCTTCGACTCAGCGGCATTATTGGTAACATCGAAGTCCAACTTGATGGACACGGGAGTATGTTCCCCTTAGGGCGAGATTAAAAGAATCCCAACCCTGAATCCTCGAAAATTGGATGTCCCGTCGAAGTATAAGTCCCATTTTTCGGTATCGGTATGGAAAATATCTTCATCTGGGAAGGACCAAGTGTCGGTGTGTTCTTCTTCGGTTATGGGACTGTCGGCGAGAAACTCGGCTACTACTCGGCCTTTAATGGCTTTTAACGGCACGAACTTTAGGTCGAATTCTACCAACATTAGGGTCCATCTTGACATTCTACCATTGAGGATGGGCTTTTCGAAGAGGTACTTGATTGGATCCATCTTAGATAGCACCTGCACCTCGTAGTTGAGCATATAATGTCGAAGCTTCTTAGTGACCCAGACTAGAGCTAAACACGTCTTCTCGAGCATGGTGTATTTGCATTCATACTCTAAAAACTTTTTGCTGATGTAGTAAATAGCTCATTCTTCAGAGCCAACTGTCTGAGCCAGCATAGCCCCCATGGTTGTCTCGGTCGTTGTTAGGTATAACAACAAAGGCAAACCGGGTTGAGGTGGCATCAAAACTGGTGGAGCAGACAAGATTTCCGTGATTTTATCAAAGGCTGCTTGACATTTATCGTCCCACAGTATTCGTTCTCCTATCTTCAGTTTCTTAAAAATTGGTTCACATACCATGATTAGTTTTGAAATAAATCGGCTGATGTACTGAACCTTCCCGAGAATCCTCTTATTTCTTTTTCGGTTTTAGGAGGCTGCATCTCGGTAATGGCTTTAATTTTAGCTGGATCGACTTCGATGCCATGTTGGCTAACGATATGACCCAGTAATTTACCTGACGTTACCCCGAAACTGCATTTTTGAGGGTTTAACCTCATGTTGTACTTGCGTAGTCGGGTGAAGAATTTTCTCAGGGCGGTGATGTGACCGCCCCTATTTTTAGACTTGACGATCGTATCGTCCACATAAACTTCCACTTCTTTATGCATCATGTCGTGTAATAAAGTTGTGGCGGTTCGTTGATAAGTGGCACCGGCATTGATAAGACCGAATGGCATGACGGTGTAGCAGTAAGTACCCCAAGGTGTAATGAAGGTGGTCTTACTCATATCTTATTCTGCCATTTTTATCTGGTTATACCCGACATACCCGTCCATAAATGATAAAAGGGCATGATCAGCTGTGTTATCCACCAGTATGTCGATGTGTGGTAACGGGAAATCGTCTTTCGGGCTCGCCCTGTTAAGATCCCGAAAATCTGCACAGACACGCACCTTACTGTCCTTTTTAAGAACCGACACGATGTTCGCAACCCAATCCGGATATTCGGACACCTGTATGAAGCCGGCTTTGAATTGTTTATCAACTTCTTCCTTGACCTTAAGGGACCATTCGGGCCTCATTCGGCGGAGCTTCTGTTTAACCGGCTTGAACCCATCTTTGATCTGTATGTGGTGCTCGGCTATTTCCCGGTCTGTCCCCGGCATGTCCTTGTAGGACCATGCAAAGACGTCTTTGAACTCTTGAAGGAGGCTTGTGAACTGTCGTCTCTCTTCAGGATCTAAAGATAACCCTATCTTAAGCATCTGAGGTTCTAAGGTTGTTCCCACATTAATGGACTCGGTTTCCTCGATTATCGGGTTCCGGGATTCCCTTTGCTCTAGTTACTCGATTAGATGTGGAGGTAAGGGTAGCTGTTCGTCGGGTTTCTCAATGTCTTTGCACAAAACATTTTTGAAATTGAAAGCATTTTGAAAATAAGACAAGTCGTAAGCAGAACGGTTGTTATTATTGATTGTAAATTTTGAAAATAGCTCAAAGAGAGCTGCCATCTGATCATTGGTTAGTGGCGGAATAGGTAAGGCGCTCGGAACAGACCCCGAAGCACCGGCAGTTGGAATAACTAAAGGGAGGGGGGTGATTACAGGAGTGCTCTAGCACCAGACTTACTAGACTCGACCTCAGACTCAGACTCAGACTCGGACTTGGACTCAGACTCAGACTCAGGCATGTCTCCTTCTCCGGCGATCAGCTTGAAAGTCCTTCCTTGACTTTCAGTCCATTTGACAGTCTTCCTCCAGGCTCTGCTTCGCGTCTCGGAGCCAACGTCCGAGATTAGCTTCGTCAGTGTAACACCCGCCATTTTTCCTGGCATTTTATTCTTTCCGTTATGATTTTGTCATAACTCTGTCAAATTTTGGCCTTATGTTTCTCCATTTTTCCAAGCTTTATTTTTATTTTTGAGTTTAATGATATTTATTTATATTTTAAAAAGATTTTTAATTCTTTTAAATCCATTTATTTGATTTTCCTCGTAAACTATTTATTTTCCGCGAGAAATTCGATTTCTCTACGAATTAACGTTTTTAAGCTCGGATTTAAGTTATTCCTCTTCCTAAAAATGTTTAAATACATTTATATAATATTTTCAACTAAGAAATATTTCTACTTACTAAAAACAAGCCATTTATGATTTTTATTACGAAGTTCGTAAATAATTATTTTCCAATGCGCTGTTTACTCGAATTGCTTTGAAATACCTTTAACGATTTTACGATTCTTCTTTTCATCAACTTACAAATTATTTGGGACCTTTTCCCCATATTTTGGACCGACCCATCTCCTTGTCGCACGTTTACTACGTTTTCTTCTTTACGTTTCATTTTATTACGTTAAAACGTAATTACGTAATTATTTTCTTTTCATTTATTTGATACATTATGATCAACCTTTCGTTCTCCCACTTATCACTATTTTGGCTGGTCATTTGGTATATTTCTACATAGTTTTCATCAAAATTTATCATCATTTATGCTTAGAAACCATCCATTTCTTTCCTACATTCATTTCTCTCATAAACAAAAAAAAATACTCTTTCATTTCCCTCAAAAAACGTGACATCCTCCAGCAGTCCTACGCTGATTCTTGGTCCAATTCGAGTCATAATCGTCTCATGTTTATCGTCAAATTAATCGTCGTTGCGATCCTTCCGTTAAGGTAATAATCGATGTTGTTTTCGATCGTTATTATCCTTGATTTTCTTAGTTTTTCTCATGGTATTTTTCTGCCATGATTTTCGTGTATTAAGGTTTTGTGGAAGATCCCGAGGCCGACGAGTATATTATCGATTTCGGATTTGGATTAGAGGTAACGTCGATGTTACTCGGTATTTCATGATTTTATTTGTGTAATTGCATGTATATTTTTATATTTTATTTTTGACAACATATGTATGTCATATAATCTGGAAAATTTTTAAAAGTTGAAAATTTGCAAGTTTCGGTAATTTTTATCGCTTTTACGAGATTAACGATTAAATCGTCATATTAATTTGTAAAATCGTAATATTCGGCCTAAACTTGTAATATATTATTTTATTCTGTAAAAATGAGATTTTTGATGATTTTTAATAATTTTGTATTTTTCTGATGTTTTTGATATCGATTATTGAATTATTACCGTTATCGGACAAAAACGATTAAAAACTGATTTTTAGTTCTAGTACTTAAACATTTTATTTTAATCTGATTTTTGACGTGGTGAAACTTTCTGGTAAAATAGAATTTTCTGATTTTTTTTCATAATTTTTCGGAATTTTTAAGTGGATGAATTAATTAATCACTTTAAATCATCGTTTATCGTTAAAACCGCGTTTGTCGTTTAAATTCTCGATTTCTGGTCCTTTGATTAAATCTGGAAAAAAAATATGATTTTAATGATTTCATAATAAAATGTAATTTTATGATTTTTAGTGCTTTAATAAAATGTTAGGATGATAAATTTTATTAATGGAATCGTTAATTGTGAAAACGAGTTTTAAATGACGGTTTTATTGGAATTTGGTAAATCTGAAACTTTGGAAAATATGGAAAATTAGTATATTTTGGAAAATGATGATTTTTAAGTTTAATAATAATTTTTGGACATTAAGTTTTGTAATTACTATTTTTATTAATCGTTATTGTCGCAATTAGACGATTAACGAGAAAACACTTTAAAAACCGAGTCTAAGTATTCTGGAAAATTTTCTTTTCTGGACAGAATGTCCATAAATATATTTTAGCTATTTTACGTAATTTTTGTACTATTTATTAAAGTCCTTAATTAATAAGTATTGATTTTTGGACAAATTACGATTTATCGTTAAAATGCTTCGTCTTACCTAAAAGATTTATTTTTCCAGCTATTTTGAAAATATTTAAATCTGAAACTTTAAGAGTTAAATCATTCCTTAACATAATCTAAATATATTTGTTGGTTTAATTAAATAAAGACGTTCAAATATTTAATTTGATATTTGCCGTAAAATCCTATTTATAATTTTATTGACGAAACTAATAATAATTAGGGAATTTTAGCTTTATAACTTTTGAAAACACCCTAATTAGTAGTATTAAAATGCTTACGACATTTTTAATCATTTCATAACACTTGTACGATATTTTAATAATTTCATAAACCCAATTGTTCTCGTTTTAGAAATTAATATCGTTAAGGCCGAAAGTATTAGTTTTATAAATCTATATCGTTTACTAAAATGTTGAATTAGTATAAACTAATATTTTCGCTATTTTGATATGATTCTATTTTTGTAAAGTTTCTAAAAATAGAAAGTTTTTTTCTTTTAGAATATAATGGTTACTCCTTTTCTCTCCATATTATTTATAATGTTTATATCTTTTGAATATCGATAATGGCTTTGTTTTGGAGTTATGGAATAAGGACAAATGTGAGGTTAGAGTAATATATTACGGTTTTGCCATCAACTATAAGGCTAGTGTATCAGGAATCGGTACATTGGTTGTTGAACTGGGTGACAGGTATCCCGGGAGTTTTGTACATTTTGACTTTAAGCTTAGGCCTCGCAGTAAGTCGTCGTCATAAGTTGAACTGAGTGACAGGTAATCCCAGGAGGGGTGTGCATTATCTTAAACTAGGGCCATGCATTTATAAGTCGTCGCTCTATTATGGTTGAGTAGCCTAGTTATAGACCGAAGTTTGATTTGTTTGAACTAAGTTCTCGAAGCTAGATTTTAGTATTCTCCTAGTGAAAGTCTAGCATTCATCACTACTCCTATCCATAACGCCATTTTGAATATTCTTATTATCGATATAATTTTGATTTGCAGGTTGGCAAATGTTTTACGTTTTCTCCGGAAAACTCATTTTTATTATATTGTTTCGATACGTGAAGTTTTTCACTGAAAACTTATTTTCATTATAATGTTTTACTGTTTTCCGTTTTTACTATTTTTCCTATAATAGTAATTACAGTTTTAAAATACTGTTATGCGGCTGGGAGAACGTTGACGTTGCTCCCCACTGATTGTGGCTGTTATGTTTTAACATGGCAGGTGTATGTGTTTCCCTTCGGGTGGGCTAGCGAGCAGTTATGGATCCTACTTGTTTTAATAAGATCACTGTATTATGGATTGTTAAAAACCCTTTTTATGGATTTTATTTTATTTATTTTATTTTGTAGCCATTTTTATTTTATGGTTTATGTATTGACTTACCATTTTTATTTAATCAAGACATAGCTACAGTGTGTTATAATCCCACTTCTACAGTGTTTCCGCCACAGTATTGCGTTAGAATTCCTAGGGGATTACAGTCAGGTCAAACCTACTACTGCGAAGAATAAGATTGACCAGATCTTCCTTTGGAGTTGGGGCCACGGTTTCTTCCCCGAAAATTAGCCCTAACACGGGCTCAACATCATTGACATCTTCTGACTGGACGAGGGCGAAGACATCATCCGGGATGTAGTTACAGTCCTGGGCCAAGTGGGTCCCAGGGTGCACAACATTGGGTTGGTACTAACCAACCTGGACAACCCCGAATACCGGTGTGACGAAGTAGTCGGTTAGTCGTGGGCTATAAGGGCTCAAGTAGATAACCTAAATGAGGTTGCAGACTCTTTCAATACCTGCTCGGACAATGTTGCCCGGAGTTTTAGCATAACCGAGGCCTAGATGCGAGTCTTCATTCTTAAGGATCTCGATAATCTTCCCAGCTGGAAGATTTGGTCGGGAAGTAGCTCCCTTCAGATACCCTAGATTTTGTAGCATCGCGTCGATGCTAGTTGTAAAATAGGGTCGGAAAAGGTACTCCTCTTCGATCATTCCTATAAAATCGAACCCCCAGAGGTCCGTGCGGCCTGCGGTGTTACAGTCAGCCACTGTCATAGGTGTTGCCTCCAAGGTGATGACACTATCGTTTAAAGGCAACTTGATTTTCCGGTGTAGAGTGGAGGATACCACCTTGACTGCGTGGATCCATGGCCTCCCTTGGAGCAGGTTAAAGAAAGAAGTGACATCGATTACTTGAAATTCCAGCTCCTTTTATATCGGGCCCGTTATGATGGTTAGTTTCACGGCCCCAGCTACCGATTTTGGGCTTCCATTGAAAGCCTGGATGGTTTGAGCAGTCGGAATATAGTTGGCCTCGGTAATGCCGAGGGCTTTGGCGGTCCTCAAGGGGAGACGTTGACTGCGGACCCATCGTCGATTAGGGTCATTGGAAGATACTTTTCATGACAGATTACCGTGATATAGAGGGCCATGTTGTGGGTAGCCCCGAATGGTGGTAGATCGGCTTCAGAGAAGGTGATTAGTGGGCCTTATTCCTTAGCCTTCCCTTTTAAGTGGGGCAGGACCGTGGCCACCATTTCAGCAGGAGTAGCCGAAGAGTCGATCTTGACTTGGTCGAAGGCCTTAGTAAGTGCCTCTCGATGTTCTTGTGAGCTAACTAGGAGTTGCCATATAGAGAGGTCAACTCGGGTCTTCTTTAGTTGCTTCACGAGAGCCTTTTCAGTGGTAAGCTCTTCAGGGGCAAGTTCCGCCCTGATTGGTTCAGTGACGGTTATCGTAGTAGGAGTGTCCCTAAGGTGGTTACTGGCTAAGGCCTTGGACTTAGCCTTCTGGATCTCCTCCGGGGTAATGGGGACAGCTTCCCCTTTGGTGAGGTACACATCGTCCTCGTCATCGAACCAGATCCCGTTTATTTGCGGGATAAATGGAGAAATGAGGTGCGAGCAGTCAATTACTTCTCTGGAAAAAATGGCGTGAGTGGCTAAGGGATTGTCCTTATTACTCGGCTTGTTTCCGGGTAAGGGGAGCTTACCTCTCTCGATGAGATCCTGGATCAAGTGCTTCAGTTTCCAACATTTTTTGGTGTCGTGCCCATTGCCTCGATGGTATTGGCAATAGGCCTGGACATTGTAGGCCTTGGAGCGTCGCTCGACCGGGACTTTAGGTGTCGGGCCTATCGGTTGGATCGGGCCTTCGGTGATAGCCTTTATAAAGCATATGTATAGGTGGTATCTATATAAGTGAACACTCGAGGTGTGGTATTCTTCTTGGACGGGGTATCAAGTAGATTAACCTCGTCGAAAATGCTGCGAGTAGCAGCTGCAGATGTGGGCTTGCTGGTAGATGAGCTGGCCCCTTGATAACCCTTATTAGAGGCCTTAGTAAGGCCCTCTAATCTTAAATCATCTTCAATCCTCGTCCCTATTTCAGTTAAGGTGGCGAAGTTGGGTATAACGACGTACCGGAGATGGACCCGGTAAGAGGGGAGGAGGTTCTCCACGAAGGCTTCCACTAACACTTTTTCGTTGGGCTTGTCGACCAACTTCACGCTCTCGGCCTTCCAGCGTTGAAGGTATTTCGTAAATCCTTCCTTGGGTTCCTGGGCCATAACTTCCAGGGTGCGCATCGTGGTCTGGATTTCAGGGTTGTCGGCATAGTTCCGAGCAAACTCTGTCGCCACGTCATCCCAAGTTTTGTATTTCTTGGAATCAAACCTGTAGTACCAGGCTTTCGGATGCTTCTCGAGGGAGGAAGCAAACAACTGCTTGAACATAGTGGACTTCACTCCCTTGACGACCATGGACTCTTTGAAGGCCCGGATATAGAGTACCGAGTCTTCGGTCCCATCAAACATTGGTAGGCCCGTAAGGTTGAGGTTAGCGGGCAGTTCATCATTCAGAGGCGAGTAGGCACGGGCATTCTCCATGTGGATAGTGTTGTTGGTTGACAAGTGAACTTGTTCTTCCAGCTTGCGGACCGCGCTGACCAGTTCAGCCAAGGGCCCGGTAGTCTCAACCCCACCGCTAGGAGTCCCTTGTTCCATGGCTCTTAGACGGGTAACAATGGCTATCTGGTCGGACTTGATAGCTGTCAGTTGGGCTTCAATCTTAGCCAGCGAGGCTGTCAAACTGTCCAAAGCTTCTTGCATCTTGTGTTGTTGTCTGGTTACCGGTGTCCTGTCTATAAGAATACCGTGTAATCAAAAACTGACCCAGATCCTAGAATCAAAACAGTACATCCAGAGCAAGGAAAAGACTAGACGAGAAGACGACTCGAGATTGACACCTAGACGGCTGACTCGTGGGTGGTGTAACTTCCTTAGGATTCGGCCGAGTGGGCCTAGTCCCGTTCGAAGGAAGGTCCACGTGAGATTTCCCCAAACTTTGGAATCGAATGTGTAAACGGGCTCGTCTTTGAAGGAGTATGTCCTACGTAGGTGGGCCCTGCCTTGACAAATAAGGCGGACTGGGATAGGGAGGAAACCCGTGATGTAAAATCGATGAAGTTTCGACACTAGAGACTTTGACAACTTAGGAAAAAGACCCGACACTCCTAAATGCGGTAAGTCCTAGGATAGAGAAGATTTTTTGAAAAAGTTTGAATTCCGAGAAAAATCGGAGGACGGTCCCGAATTTTGAAAATGGCAAAAGTGCTGTGAAGCCATTTTTTTTGAAGGTTTTGAAAATATTTGAACTTTGAAATGGGCAGCATACCGGCTAAAAATAGGCTATTTTGAGTCAAATCGTAAGTCCTAATTTCGGTAGCATCCCGGGTTTTGAAATTGGATATTTTGAAAAGATGCATTTTCGAAATAACGGTTTTTAAAAAGAAAGATGACATAAATCAAGTAGCATGTAGTCATGGAAGCAATATATCGATACCATGTATGCTCTTAACTAAGTCTCGGTTGGTTAAAAACGGGTCTATACCAACAACTACGACTTTCTCGTAAATTAGGACGGACTTTCTAAGCCGAATTGGTCTTAGAACATGCCGTGAAACCCATACGAGTTCGGCCATAGAAGTTTTTAGCGCACCCATTTATGAATGCACCACGGTATAGTGGGACGTCGGTCACAAGTAACCGGCCCGGGAAAGATTTGGGTTATGCATGAACCATCGAACTAAAATGCGTACATTACTAATCGAACAATTTATTTTCGAGTCTCACCCTAGGAACCCCGATGACAAGTGGTACATCAGGTATCCCCAGTGGAGTCGCCAAATTGTGGACATGACATAGGTCCACCCCGACGCGGCCACGCGCGGGTTTGGGGAGGCGAATGAATCTCATTTGAGATGGATCTCGAATTGAAATTTAAATCTTAGTTGGAGCCGCCATCGAACTTTGTGGAAGTTCGGGCCCATTCGAACCCAATCTATGTCGTAGTGGGCCGTGCACAGAGTACGGCCCATTCCAATTTAAGAATTTAGGGGTTCGTCCCTTTGCATTGCGATACCGATACCGACATTATCGGTAATCGTGTATTGAATGACTCTCGTCTGCCAACGGTTTCGGACATCCGAAAACCATGGTTCTGAGCAAGGGGTGAGGGTACGTGTTGGGAAGTTCATAAAGAACACCCAACCCTGCCCGCACTTAGCGGCCTTTACTTAGATATCGTTCGTTTTTCGTGTACGCGCGTTAGTTTGACGGTTAAATGATATGCAAACAACGTTTTGACTAAGCATGTGAGTTATGTTTGATCTACGTCATTTAATGCATCTTTGAACTAAGTGGAAGTTGTGTTTAGCATGCGAGGTTCGTTTTAGTACAATAAAACAAACAACGAGAATAAAGAACAACAAACGAGTTAGTAATGATAATAACGATTTGCAAATAGATTAGAATGATGTAAAGGATGTGATGCATGATTTTGAAAAGGATTAGGACACGTGATGGACTTGACACGTGTTGACCGAAGTCATAAAAAAAGTTTATCGAGGCTCGAAATATGTTGAAGGGCTCACGGTTTTGACGTGACAGAGGTCACTTGATCGAGTCATGGAGGGACTCGACTGAGTGCCTCTTAAAAAACCCTACTGCCTTGATTTTGAGGTGCCACTCGATCGAGTCAGGCGCGACACTCGATCGAGTGGTCCTCGATAAAAGGATCCTGCCTCTGTTTTGGATGTCACTCGGTCGAGTGGGCTAGGCACTCGATCGAGTGACTCCTGTACGAACTATGGTTCGTGAATTTGCTTTTAATTTTGAAATCGACAATTTTGCTAAATCGCGTGTAAATATAATATGATTTACATTCGATTCAGTTTTCGATCCTCATCATATTCGATCCTTGATTATAGAATCAATATCTAATATTAGAGGGAATTTCGTAAAAGATGTTTATGAATCTTTTTAAGTCGAATTAAGATGAAATAAATCCCTCTGCATCGTAATATCGTAACTAGTCTTTTCGGACCATGTGACTATTATTTCAGCGTCAACTGGATCGTATTAATGGTTGATTCTTTAGATCCGATATTCAACTATAGAGTTGACATCGTATCTTAGGAAATAATGTTTTTTTAAAATAGTACGATAATATCGATATTAGGAACGAGAAAAGAAATAAATAATAGTAAAAGAGAGTGATGAAGACGACGTGGAAAACGAGAAAAAGAGGAGAAAAAGAGAGAAGATGGAATTTGTAACACCCTCAACCTACATGCTAATTTCGATCTCGATTCGGAACTCGTAGTAGCGGCGCTTGCGTGGGAGTAACGAGGATATATGGAGAGTTAAGGTGTTGTATTTTGGGATCGGTTTGGCTCGGGTTTCCTATAGGTTTTCTAAAGGAAAATCGGGATTGTGTTGCCTAGATCTGCTAAAGCTTTTGAGCTGTGGATTGTATGTAATTTTCTTTGTTATTGTCGTTAATTGTGTTGTGTGGGAGTGGGGTATTTATAGGAAGGAATACCCCGACTTGGGATAGAAGATACCCGACTTTTGGATAGGAAAAGCTTGCTTAGATGGGAAGAAAACACCTGGCTTGGATGGAGTAGGATTCCGACTTTGGATAGAAAAGGGAATCCGGTTCTAGCTGGAAAAGAGGCCACTCGATCGAGTGGTGCATAGCACTCGATCGAGTGCACGGTCTGACCCTGATTTTGGTGGGTTTCACGAGCCTACTCGATCGAGTGGGCCGGTCCACTCGATCGAGTGGGTCTGGGTCGGGTAGAAGTCTTTTTAGAGATAAAATTTTATCTTTAAGGGAGAGTGTTAGTTCCTCTTTGTAGCTGTTTTTTGTGGAGTATTTGACTTCAGGTTGGATTTTCGAAGCTGCGTGATAGATTTTTCTGCCTCGGAAATGTCTTTGACCGGGGTTTGACCCGGTCGCTAAGACACGGTTTTGCCCTCGGTGCCGGTTTTGACCCACATTAGTCTTATTTGAATGGAAACGACCCACTGGGCCTGAATTTGAGGTCGGTTTTGTGAGATTTTATCTCCGCTAAAAACTCGCGCTAAATACGATTAATTCCGAGTCAAAAATCGAGCGTATTAAGTCATGTTTACGTCCGATCATCATCGGATGTTTTTTTGGAAACTGCTATAAACACATGGCGGCCAAATGTGGGTGTCTACACTAATGTTCCTGATTTCATAAGAACCCTGCAGTTAAGCGTGCTTGGGCGAGAGTAGTACTAGGATGGGTGACCTCCTGTTGCACCCCTTTTACTTTTTTTTTTCTTTGTTTTTTTTATCCCGGCAGATACTTACAAAACTTAAAGTCATGTATTATAATATGAAATCCTCTTAAAACCGTCATGTAGTGGAAAAGTAATCGATGTTTCGAGATTCTGATAGCGCGACGGTATACCAGAAGCATTACAACGACTGTGCTGGTCAATAGAGAGCAGAAATTGACTCAGTAAAGAAATATATGCAATTTAAACGTACGGGTGCAATCATACCAGCACTAATGCACCGAATCCGTCAGAACCCCGCAGTTAAGCGTGCTTGGGCGAGAGTAGTATTAGGATGTGTGACCTCTTGGGAACGCCTTGTGTTGCATCCCTTTTATCTTTTTTTTTTTTTTTTTTTTTTATCGCTGCAGATACTTACAGAAGTTAAAATCGTGTAATATAATCTGATATCCTCATAAAACCGTCATGTAGCGGAAAAGTAATCGATATTTCGAGATTCTGATAGCGTAAAGGTATACCGGAAGCATTACAACGACTATGTTGGTCAATAGAGAGCAGAAATTAACTCAATAAAGAAATATTTGCAATTTAAACGTACGAGTGCGATCATATCAGCACTAATGTACCGAATACGTCAGAACCCCGCAGTTAAGCGTGCTTGGGCGAGAGTAGTATTAGAATGTGTGACCTCTTGGGAAGGCCTTGTTTTACATCTCTTTTACTTTTTACTTTTTACTTTATTTTTCTTTGTTTTTTTATCGCTGCAGATACTTACAGAAGTTAGAATCGTGTAATTTAATCTGCTATCCTTTTAAAAACGTCATGTAGCGGAAAATTAATCGATATTTCAAGATTCTGATGCTGTAAAGGTATACCGGAACCATTACAACGACTACACTAGTCAATAAAGTGCAGAAATTGTCTCAATAAATAGATATTTGCAATATAAACGTATGGGTGCGATCATACCAGCACTAATAATCTGGATCTCATCAGAACCCCGCAGTTAAGCGTGCTTGGGCGAGAGTAGTACTAGGATGGGTGACTTTCTAGGCAGGCCTCGTGTTGCACCCCTTTTACTTTTTTTTCTCTGCAGATACTTACAGAAGTTAAAATCGTGTATTATAATTTGATATCCTCTTAAAACCGTCAAGTGGTGAAAAAGTTATAGATTTTTCGAGATTCTGATAGCGTGACGGTATACCGGAAGCATTACAACGACTGTGCTGGTCAATGGAGTCAATAGAGTAGAAATTGACTCAATAAAAAGATATATGCAATATAAATGTACGGGTGCGATCATACCAGCGCTAATGCACCGGATCCCATCAGAACTCCACAGTTAAGCGTGCTTGGGCGAGAGTAGTACTAGGATGGGTGACCTCCTGAGAAGGCCTCGTGTTGCACCCCTTTTACTTTTTTTTTTCTTTTTCGTTTTTTTTATTGTTGCAGATACTTTCAGAAGTTATAATCGTGTATTATAATTTGATATCATCTTAAAACTGTCATGTGGTGAAAAAGTTATAGATGTTTTGAAGATTCTGATAGCATGACGGTATACCGGAAGCATTACAACGACTGTGCCGGTCAATAGAGAGCAAAAATTGACTCAATAAAGAGATATTTGCAATATAAACATACGGATGCGATCATACCATCACTAATGCACCAGATCCAATCAGAACCCCGCAAATAAGCGTGCTTGGACGAGAGTAGTACTAGGATGGGTGACCTCCGGGGAAGGCCTCGTGTTGCACCCCTTTTATTTTTTTTTCTTTGTTTTTTTTATCACTACAGATACTTACAAAAGTTAAAAATGTGTATTATAATTTGATATCCTCTTAAAATCGTCATGTAGCAAAAAAGTTATAGACGTTTCGAGATTCTGATAGCGTGACGCTATACTGGAAGCATTACAACGACTGTGCTGGTCAGTAGAGAGCAAAATTTGACTCAATAAAGAGAAATTCGCAATATAAATGTACAGATGTGATTATACTAGTACTACTGTTACTGATTTCATCATAACCTCGCAGTTAAGCATGCTTGGGCGAGAATAGTACTAGGATGGGTGATCTCCTGAGAAGGCCTCGTGTTGCACCCCTTTTACTTTTTTTTTCTTTGTTTTTTTATCGCTGCAGATACTTACAGAACTTAAAGTCATGTATTATAATATGATATCCTCTTAAAACCGTCATGTAGCGGAAAAGTAATTGATGTTTCGAGATTCTTATAGCATGACGGTATACCGAAAGTATTACAACGACTGTACTGGTCAATAGAGAGCGGAATTTGACTCAATAAAGAGATATTTGCAACCCTTAATAGTCAGCCGGAACACAATGTGGCAGCTTTTGGTTAGTTCTCAGGAGCATCGGGCAACATTTACTAGGGCTCTCGATGAAATCAAGGTTGACTCATTGGTTACCCCCACCGAAATGGTAGCCACTATTTTGCCTCACCTCAAAGGCAAGTCCAAAGGAGAAGGCCCACTTATCACTTTCTCCGAGTCCGACCTTCCACCATTTGGGGCCACCCATAACTTGGCCTTATACATCATGGTGATCTGTCGGGAAAAATATCTCCCCATGACCCTAATTGATGACGGGTCCGCGGTAAATGTCCTTCCTTTAAGGACTGCTAAAGCCCTCGGCATCACCGAGGCTGATTACCTTCCAACCGCACAAACTATCCAGGCTTTTGACGGAAGCCCAAAATCAGTTCCTGGGGCTGTCAGGCTAACAATCATAACCGGCCCGATAGAGAAAGAGCTAGAATTCCAAGTGATTGATGTATCTTTCAATCTGCTACTCGGGAGACCATGGATTCACGCGGTCAAAGCCGTATCTTCTACCCTTCACAGGAAGGTCAAAATGCCTCTACAAGATGGGATCATCACTCTCGAGGTTACCCCCATAGTCGTGTCAAGCTGCAACACGGCAGGCCAGGCTGACCCGCGAAGTTTCAATTTCGTGGGAATGATTGAAGAGGAGTACCTCTTCAAGCCCTATTTCACCACTAGCATCGACACGATGCTACAGAATTTGGGCTATCTGCTGGGGGCTACTTCAAGGCCCTATCTTCCAGCTGGGAAGGTTATCGAGGTCCTGAACGACGAGCAATCTCGCCTCGGTCTGGGTTACACTATGACACCAGGACGCATGGACCAAACAGAGGCAGTCACGTTCGTCACTCCAGTGTTCGGAGCTGTTCAAATGGGCCTCTATCAGCCCACCATCTCATATCCCGAGACCAAATTGGCTCGGGAATGCAATTTCATCCCGGATGACATCTTTGCCCTTATTCAGGCCGAATCGAAGGAAGGTGCAAATAATACTGAGCCCGTCCTGGGGCTCCTATTTGGGGAAGATAAGGTTGTCCCAACCCCCAAACAAGAGTTAGTGAACCTGATCCTCCGCAGCAACAGGTTCGATCCAACCAAGTTGATCTCCAAAATTGGTGTTAACATCGGGAAGAGAGCTTGGAGGAAGACAACTAAGTGGACCGACAGCCAGGGTCGAGTCTACAAGCTGACTACTGGTGAAGGAGATATGCAAGACACTGAGTCTGAGTCCGAGTCTGAGTCAGAGTCAGAGTCGGAGTCTGGGCCCAAGTTTAGAGGGTCTGGTACGAGGATCGAGTCTGTAACTCCCCTTTCTTTAGTCACACCTACGGGAGTCTCGGAGTCTGTCCCGAGGGCTCTCCCTATCCCGCCACTGACCAACGATCAGATGGCAGCTCTCTTCGTGCTCTTTTCAAAATTCACTATCAATAATAACGATAACCGTTCTGCTTACGACTTGTCTTATTTTCAAAACATTTTCAAAAATTTTATTTGCAATAACATTGAGAAACCCGACGAACAGGTACCACTGCCTCCGCATCTAAAAGAGCAACTCGAACAGAGGGAGTCCCGAGATCCGGTAGTCGAAGAAACCGACTCCATCAACGTAGGAACCCCTTTAGAACCTCAGATGCTTAAGCTAGGTTTATCTTTAGATCCCGAGGAGAAACAACAATTCACGGATCTCCTCCAAGAATTCAAAGACGTCTTCGCATGGTCCTACAAGGACATGCCGGGAATAGATCGAGAGATAGCTGAACACCGAATACCCATCAAAGACGGGTATAAGCCGGTAAAACAGAAACTCCGAAGAATGAGGCCCGAATGGTCTCTCAAGGTCAAAGAAGAAGTCGACAAGCAATTCAAAGTGGGCTTTATCCAAGTGTCTGAATATCCAGACTGGGTTGCAAACATCGTACCAGTACCCAAGAAAGACGGTAAAGTACGGGTATGTGTAGACTTCCGGGACCTTAATAAGGCCAGCCCAAAAGACGATTTCCCGTTATCACACATCGACATACTGGTGGACAACACGGCCGATCATGCCCTTCTATCATTCATGGACGGGTATGCCGGATACAATCAAATCAAAATGGCAGAAGAAGATATGAGTAAGACTACCTTCATCACACCTTGGGGTACTTACTGTTACACCGTTATGCCATTTGGGCTCATCAACGCCGGGGCCACTTATCAACGGACCGCCACCACTTTATTGCATGATATGATGCATAAGGAAGTGGAGGTCTATGTGGACGATATGATTGTCAAGTCCAAAGACCGAAACGGGCACATTGCAGCCCTAAGAAAATTCTTTACCCGATTACGCAAGTACAATATGAGGCTGAACCCTCAAAATGCAGCTTCGGGGTAACATCGGGCAAGCTACTGGGCCATATCGTCAGCCAGCGCGACATTGAGATTGACCCAGCCAAAATCAAAGCCATTACCGAGATGCAACCACCCAAAACCGAAAAAGAGATAAGGGGGTTTGTCGGGAAAGTCCAATATATCAGCCGGTTTATTTCAAAGCTAACCATGGTCTGTGAGCTCATTTTAAAGAAGTTGAAGATAGGAGAACGAACACTGTGGGACGATAAATGTCAAATGGCTTTCGATAAAATCAAGGAGATTCTATCCTCTCCGCCGGTATTAATGCCGCCCCAACCGGGCTTCCCTCTGTCGTTATACCTAACAACGACCGAGACAGCCATGGAGGCTATGCTAGCCCAAACGGTCGATTCAGAAGAATGGGCTATTTACTACATCAGTAAAAAGTTCTTGGAATACGAGTGCAAGTATAAGATTCTCGAAAAGACATGCTTAGCTTTAGTTTGGGCCACTAAAAAGCTCAGACACTATATGCTCAGTCACGAAGTGCACGTATTATCCAGAATGGATCCTATCAAGTATCTATTCGAGAAGCCCATCCTCAATGGCAGGATATCCAGGTGGATTTTAATGCTGGCTGAGTTCGATCTCAAGTTCGTGCCATTAAAAGCCATCAAAGGCCGGGTAGTCGCGGTGTTCCTTGCCGATTGTCCGGTATCCGAGGAAGGACACACCAATACTTGGGCCTTCCCAGATGAAGATATATTCCATACCGACACCAAAACATGGGATTTATATTTTGATGGGGCGTCCAACTTCCGAGGATTTGGGGTCGGTATTTTGCTAATTTCGCCACAAGGGGAACATACCCCGTTATCCATCAAGCTAGATTTCGACGTGACTAACAACGCAGCCGAATATGAAGCATGCATTCACGGACTGCAAGCCGCCGCTGATTTAGGAGTAACAAATCTCCGGGTCCACGGTGACTCGTCTTTAGTCAATAATCAAGCCCTACAAAAATGGAAGACTCGGAACGCCAATCTCGTAGCTTACCAAGCACGAGTAAGGGTTCTCGAAAAACAATTCCAAAAGGTGGAATACATCTATCTACCTCGGGAAGAAAACCAGTTTGCAGATGCTCTTTCAAAATTAGCATCTTTACTGAATATCCCAGCGCATCTAACCAGCATGCCCATTTGCGTCGAAAGGCGATCCGAGCCGGCATATATCTACGCTATTCAAGATATCGAAATAACTGATCCAGAACCTTGGTACCAGGCCATTCTAAACTATTTAACATCGGGAGAATATCCCCCGGGAGCTGAAAACCGTGCCAAGAAAGCCCTGCGAAGGTGGGCCACCCAGTTCATCCGCACGGACGATGGACAATTGTATAAGAAGACGGCACAGAGGGCTTTGCTCCTATGCATCGACAAAACGCAAGCCGAAAAGGTCATGGCCGAGGTACACGATGGTGAAAATGGCCCGCATATGAATGCCCATATGCTAGCCCGAAAGATCACGAGACTCGGATATTATTGGAATAGCATGGAAACGGGCTGTCAATTATACGTCAAGCACTGCCATAATTGCCAGATTTTCGCCAATGTACAACATATGCCGTCATCCCTATTATATACAATGACATCGCCATGGCCATTTTTGACATGGGGAATTGATATAATTGGGAAGGTGAACCTTTCCGGGACAGGGGGTCACTGTTTTATTTTAGTGGCTATTGACTATTTCACCAAATGGGTCGAAGCCGAGTCATACCGGATCTTGAATGCCATGCATGTGGCTAAGTTTATCCAAAACAAGATTATATGTCGATAAGGGATTCCGCACGAGTTCATCAGTGATCACGGGACCCACTTCCAAGCTGAAACCGATACTTTGCTGGAAAAATATAAAATCCAAAGGCATACATCTTCACCTAACCGTCCTCAAACAAATGGAGCGGTAGAGGCAACTAATAAAACAATTGTCACCATACTTAAAAAGATGGCTGAGAATTACCGGGACTGGCCGGACAAGATACCTTTCGCCTTATGGGGGTATCGCACATCAATTCGCACCGCAACCGGAGCAACTCCATATTATCTGACATACAGAATGGAAGCGGTCGAGCCAGTTGAGCTAGAAGTGCCATCCCTCAGGATTTTACTCGAGAGTCAGGTACCTGAAGCAGATTGGGTCCAAGCTCGATATGACTCGCTAGTTCTCCTGGACGAACGACGATCTCGGGCCCTCAACAATAATATTCAGATATACCAAAAGAGGATACAACGGGCTTTCAACAAAAGGGTTAGGCCTAGAAATATCAAAGAAGGGGATCTAGTCCTAAAATCCGTTCGGGCTTTACTACCAGTTGACCCAAGGGGAAAATTCAAACCTAACTGGGCTGGGCCATATTTAGTAAAGAAAATCCTTTCGGGAGGATCAGTAATGCTGACAGACTTGGACGGAAAGGAGTTCGTCAACCCAACCAACTTGGACCAGTTGAAGCGTTACTACCCTTAAACCCTACCTCAATGTCATTTGCAAAATCTATAAAAATTTGTCTTTTTATAAGTTTTCAAAATTTTAAGCAAGTCAATAAGTTAGGATTACTTATCTTACCGTCGCACATCTCGAATTAATAATCTTGATGTATTTCAAAAATTGCAAAAATAATTCTGAACTACGGAATGTTTGATTCCATTAATTACTGATACGTAGGCAACCCCTCAAAAGGGTACAACCACTGCAATAACGAAAAGACGGGAACGGTATTCACTAATATGTCTTTTATTAAAAAAATCGATAAATTCGGGAATTTCAAAAATACATCACACAAAAAAACAACAAAAACAAAAATCACACCACAAAAATTATAGCAGTACTTAAATAATAACAAAATTTAGGAGACTACTCGTGCATTTTTCCTTTCCCCTTGTCTTTTGGGTCGCGTGGAGCCCGAGGCCGACGGGGCGGGGGCGAGCGTTCCCTAATCACAAGTGGAACCTCTTTAGCTCGAACCCGTTTCTTCGACAAAGGGTCTTCTGCCATTGTCACTGGTCCAAGCCGAGCCCGTACGTGCTCGGGTAGTCTGTCTCGAGGACCAAGTCGGTCCTGAACCCTTAACTTTGGGCCGAGTCTCCTTTCCAGGTCTTTCTGGGGGCTCACTTTCCCCCGTGCACCCTTAGTACTGGACCCTTCAGTCTGAGTCCTAGTCTTTCCCTTCTGGCCTGACATTAGCCGAACTAAGGTAGCTGGAGTATCACCATCAGCAAAGAAACCCCGGTTATCTTTAGCCTGTTCTCGACGCAGCAGGTCGAAAGCCTCATCAGTCTTCAGGGCAGCTCGGGCTTTAGCAGAATCCGCCTTGGTCCATCTCACATAAGAATCGGATACCCAGATTGAATGAGAAGTCTTGGGAACAGACCAAGTGGCTCGGGTATACCACCTTTGCATCCAAGTGTCACACATTACGTCCGTCAGTTAAGTAGATTCACTCACGACCGCTTCGATTTCCGGAATTCTTTGGGCCCGACCATATTGCCTAAGTATGCGATCGGGGTAAAGGTGGATTGTCTGCCTAAAAGATAGGATCACCTGATATCGTGCCCTATCTCTCGATTCCAAGTCGGTCAAAACATAAATGGGCCACCAAGGTACGGTACATCGGATCAATGCGCCTCCATGAAAAGACACCACTTCGTCCCAATACTTCTGAGTATTATCACGGAAAAGTCGATGGCCCGTCTCCTCGTCATCACTTGGTTGGGGCGATATCGGCTCACGTCAAGGGGAGGATCCACGATTGACAGCCTTTCGAATAGCCAAAGCTGAAAAATCGCGAAAAAATCAAAAAACCACGAAAAATTGCGTAAAAAAATAAAAATAAAATAAAATCGCGAAAACGGAGAAAATAAAAAAAACCGAGAAAACCGCGAAAAATCGAGAAAACCGGAAAAATTGAATAAAGTCGGAAAATTGCAAAAAATCGAAAAATCTATATACCTGTAAAAGACGGGTACTCTCAGTCAACCGGGTCGACGGATCCCTTTTACGATTATCCAAACCCTGGATAATCTCTCCTGTGATCAGCCAAGCCGGGCTATGCTCCGTTTCCATCAGGTCAACCTCGGTGAAAAGTCGGACATGGCCCATGCAAGATAATAAATCCATATGACCTTCGAAGGCATAAACATGAAGCATACAAAAAGCAAAGGCCCTACGGCTATGAACCGACCTGACCCGGACATCGTGTGGGTTCATGAATTTTTCAGCTAAATCGATTAAGGAAACGGTATCTCCTTCTAGCATACGGGATACCTCCATATGAGAAAGTTCTAAAAATTCCCGTAATTTTCTCCATGGGTCGTGAAGTGAAAACGGGACAGCAGGGCGAAGTATGGGATTCCATCCTCCTACGGCAGCAGTCTCCTCAGGAATAGGATAGATTTCGCCTCGAGGGAAGCCAAAGACATGATAAATATCGTCCCAATAGGACAAGCAAGCATCTAAGAAATGACGGTCCACTTGGATTTGACGGATTGTGAATAATTGGGTTATACCATTCTGATTCAGAATGACTTTATCTGCGTCTCTGAAAAATCGGGACCAATCCTGCAGCATTCCGATTAATCGGTCGATCCCCATAATTGGAATTTCTAAAAAAAAAGAAGAAGAATAAATTTCTCAAGACTTGTTTCTCTTTGAAAGGGAGGGAAATTGTGAGAATTGTGAAGAAATCAAAAGCAGGAAAAGGGTATTTATAGCTATAAACCCAGACTTTTCTCCTTGTTTAGGATTCCTAATCCCAGGAGATTTAGCACACAGGCCCCATCTCAGAGTCTAGCTAAGATATCCCGAGCATTCCTACTCCCTTTCAGAGTCATATAATACTCTAATTTTCAAAATTTCCTCAAATTCAAAAATTCAAAACCTTTCTCAAATTATTTTTATTCCCCAGCGCGAGTCATTTCTCCTAAAAATGTTACATGCAAAACTTTGCAACTTTGCATAATTATATACAGGAACGACTCAAGTCGGGACCATACGACTAAACTCCCCAGAGGCATTTTCTATGGGATGGACCCACATATAGGTACACCCAGGACTTACACGACAAGTTCAAAATCCTCACGGAGTTATCATCATCAGCTAAGGTACATTTCTGATCCGTGGCCGGCGGGCCCTTTACGCAGAGTCTAACGGACTTTAAACGACCCGATCGGAAGTATGCTAGGTCTTCATTTGACCTGGTAGCTACTCTGACTTTCGCCCTGCCCAAGCCTCAGTTAGAGTGGGGGCTCTGAAGATACCCACATTTGGCCATTAGGTGTCTATAGTAGTTTCCGACAAACACTCGATGATGATCGGACGCAAACATGCTTTAACGTACTCGAAATCATGGATATTTGGCTTGGGCTATTTACGGAGTACAAAAATCACAAAATCAACCTCAAAATCAGGCCCAGTGGGTCATTTCGAGTCAAATAAGACTAATCTGGGTCGAATCCGACACCAGGGGCAAAACCGTCTTTTAGCGACTGAGTCAAAACCCGGTCAAAGATACTCTCGAGACACATGGACCAGCCGTGACACCTCACGAGTTCGGCCTAAACTCGAACACTACCAAAAAATCAGCTACGGCAAGTATTAAACAATTCCGTTAAGGATAGAATTCGATCTCAAGTAGGAATTCTATCCGAACACCCGATCAAACACTCGACCGAGCATCAAATACTCGGCCGAGCAGCCTTATTTTAGCCGAGATTCGGTGGCTTCTCCACCAAGGAACGGAGTTCTCGTTCCTCTCGACTTCTTACATTTCCTATCTCGAACGGTATTTCTTAGCACTCGAGTAAGACTACCTTTCCTAGCTTCAATTGAGGACCTCTCCTATAAATAGGACCCTTTAGCATCAACATAAACACACATTCAATTCCCGAGATTCAACACAAAAAAAACCCCCGACATTCAACATTCAATCCCCGACATTCGAGACCTGACACAAACACGACCCTTACACGTTTATACAAAAACCCGAGACCACGACCGAAGAAACCGGCCACCTCACCCGTCACTTCACATGCCCAAACCAAACCACCATAACTCCCCTACGTTACCTCGACGCTCCCGTGTCCAAACCACGTTCCGACGAGCCCTATTCCGAGTAACCAAAGCATGTAGGTTGAGGGTGTAAAATCAAACCCGACTTCTTCCTTTCTCTCTTCTTCTTCTTCTTCTCGTTTTTCTCGTCATCGGTCCGTTTTTATTATGGGTCTTCGTCACATCTTCTATTTTCTATAATATCGATACTACAAACTATTTTTTATACAAAACAACGTTCTTAAAATACGATATCGATTCTCTAGTCGAATATCGTATCAAAAAAGAACTAAATCAATCTCATTGATGCTAAAAAAATCGTTATATGATTTTATAAAACAAAATACGACGATTTTTAACGCGGAGAGAATCAAACATCGTTTTTTTTTATTTTACAAAACGATTTTCAAAACTTTTTTTTTTATCTTTTCTAAAAATCATTCCGAGTATTTGATATCGATTTCATCATCGAATATTAAATACGATGAATATCGAAAATATTAAGTAGAGTACAAATTAATCTATATTTGTACGCAATTTAATAAAATTATCGATTTTTTTTAAAAAAAATGATTTCGAAACGGTCCGCCACGCGACCCGCCGGCATCCCGGGCGAGTCGCCTGACCCGCGCGGGTCGCGCCTGTCTCGGGCGAGGCGCGCGGTCGGCTGGAAAACGCGCCATAATCTCGTTTTTTTTATTATTCTTCGAACATCGCTTTTTAGACAAAACAACGTTTTTTTTAGATTTCGACATTGATTTTTTTTAACACGCATTAGTCCATCACGTGTCATAAAAATCATTTTTTAAAACCATGCATATTATCACATTCACATTCCTTATCGATTTACAAACCGTTACTAACTTGTTTGTTTGTGTTTGTAGCAATTTCTTTTCTTTTCGTTTGTTTTATTAGACTAAAACAAATCTCACATGCTAAAATATAACTTTGACGTTAATTTTGGTTGCATTAAATCGACTTAGCAACCCATTCAATTTTCACATGCTTAGGGAAAACAATGTTTGCATATCATTTCATCGTTCAACTAACGCGCGTATTCGAGAGTCAAACGATATCTTAGTAGAGACCGCTATGTGCGGGCGGGGTTGGGTGTTCTTTGTGAACTTCCCAACACGTACCCTCACCCCTTACCCAGAACCATGGTTTCCGGATATCCGAATCCATTGGTATACGAGAGTCATTCAATACACGGTATCCGATAATGTCGGTATCGGTATCAAATGCAAAGGGACGAACCCAATAAGCTCTGACATTGGAAATGGGCTGTATTTTGTACACAGCCCACTACGACATAGAGTGGATTCGAACGAGCCGGAGCTCCCACAAAGTTCGGTGGCGACTCCAACTTCGATTTAAATTTCAATTCGACCCATCTCATATGGAGATTCATTCGCCTCCCCAAACCCGCGCGTGGCCACGTCGGGGTGGACCTATGTCATGTCTACAGTTTTAATCCCAGATCTACAGTGTTTCCGCCACTGTATTGCGTTAGATTTATAGGGGATTACAGTTGGTATCAGAGCATTGTTGCTCCCAACGCTCACACCTGATTTTAGGAAAAATACTCGTAAATGATTTGAACATTAATAAAATATTAGTGAGAGAATGGTAGAAACCAAATTAAGGACTTGATTGTTAGGTTACATGTTCTTGTAACTCAATGAATATCATTGAATGTTTGTTTTATTTGCCCAAGAAGAAGATGAGTGGACAAGATGTTGATGTAATGCTGCTCCAGATTGGGACAAGACCTACTTAGCACTTCTAAGACCTGATGACTCGAGTGGACGACTTGGTGCTACAAGGAAAATGCAATGGTGACTTCTCAGCCCAGATTCAGTTTGCTCAAGCTACAGGCCAGATGATCAAGAGTATATTTCAGTTCCATGATGGTGCAGTAGACACCGATGTGATTTCATTTTGGACCCAGATGCGACTTCATTTCAGATTGGATCCAGATGGAGCGACCCAAGAAGACTGGTGTGCTCGTTTCTCTACAAGAGATTAAGAGATCCAACGAGTTCCTCTGTGAACTCTGGAGACACGAAGACTCTTATCTGGTTCAAGACCTTTAGGATCCTTGTTCTTTTCTCCTAGTATGTTCTTCTTCCTGTTCTTTCATTCTTCTTCTTCTTCTTCTTCTTCTTATACTTCTTTTCTTATCCTTTTTCTCCTTACGGATGTTGTTGTGTTGCTGTACCGCTATGACCTGATGCTGTTCGGCTCTCTGTTGTCACGTGTTGTTATTCCTAATGTCCGTGTGCTGCCACTGCTCTCCCTATCAGTTCTTCTCTTCTTCTTCTTCTTCTTCTTCTTCCAACCCTTGTCTTATAAATGGTCATTTTCAGTCTCGTGGTGAATCCTAGTTTTATTCTCCCATTTTGCCCTCCATCCTCTAGAGATTCTTTGGTTAGACTCCTGTCTTAGTGAACCCCACAAAAATATAAAGATGTTTGAGGTTTAGTGAACCCCATTACCCGTGGTTTGAGGATTTTGAGCTGTACCCTATTTTCTAAGCAAGTAAGAACTTTTTGAGGACTGATTTCAATAGTATTAATTGATTGATGGAATTAAGATTTTACCTTAAGTGTTGATCTTGGATTATAATTCACTTGATTATATAAAGTACTTAGAGAGAATAAGCTTTTGGATAGTAAGATTATATTTTATTTTGATGGATATCTAGTACATAACCTAGAACCGAACTAAGTGTAACTGGTAATATTACTTTGGGACTCCCACTTAATGCTGACTTAATGGACTAGTTGTGGACTTTTGGGATCATATATCATTGTTTAAAGGGTTAGCCTGAGTGTTGTGGTACCATTTCATCAGGTTCTCGTTAATGTCTTTAGAAATTTTGATTGACATAGATTAAACCTTGGTTCTTGTGGATGAGATCATTGAGACTGATAAGGTTGTAGCATATGAACTTTGGAGTTGAGTGAAATAAACTTGGATGGATTGTTGTTAACCTTGAAAAAGAGAAATATATTGCATAAACACAGGTTGGACTTATTGTGTCATTTTGAGGAATACTTTAATACAAATCTTTTTGATGGAATTTATTTCAAGCCTTCTGACCAACGAGAATGTGGCTTCGTTGAGTCATTAACCACATAGTTGTTTCACCGTTATGAGTATAAATTTTATGGACTTCTAAGGAACCATACTCGAATGACGTGTTGGGAAAAACGGGTGTGCCACCGGTAAGATTGAGTGTACTTAAGGTTTGATATATTATACTAACATCCGTTCCCTTGTAATGTTATCAGCATAATCGTGGAATCATTTTTGAAGACTTAGTGTCCGAGCTTTGATTAAATTGGTGGATCTTGTTTATTGTTCCTTACTCGAGAAATTTGGAATACACCTCGAGTACAACCTGGTGAACTTCAAACAGTTTTAGAGCTTTGTTGGTTAATTGGTTTGATAGTGTTGTGGCAGTTTTTAGAATTTCGGTAGCATTATTTGATTCTGAGTCAGTTGGTGGATTCTTACCCTAATGTTTGAGTGATTGTATGAGAAAGTGAAGCCTTGTATTGGGGGTTGTAGCGGTTGATAGTCTTAGTTTGGAAGTTATAGCAAGTGATAATTTTGGAGGTTGCAGACTGTGTAGGACAACCCATTTTCCTGATATTAATGGACTTAGTATTATTTTGTGGAATTAGGAACCTGAGTTTGTGGGAGTCGTACTTGGGAATCTCGAGAACCTCAAACTCCTCGTTAATCCTTGAGAGCTCTAATTGACTCTCGTTATCATTCTTCCTCCGTTTCTCTCGAATTCTACTCCTCCAATCGCTATTGGTATCCCTTCTGATCTACCTCTTTATCGAGTTTGAAATTTTTTTGTTTTGATTTATTCTTTAGCCTTTTTCACCAATTTCCCCGTGTCGTAAAATGTTTGACTAATTTAAACCTTTGAGTTATCATATTTATGTTACAATTTTAAGCTTTACAAACATCGTTTTGCTTTGATGTTTTTGTTGAAATTGATATTTAATTATTTTTAAAATATCTTAAAAACTTGTTTGAAATTAGATCGAAAGTATTTCAAATCTTTGTTTTTAAATGATCGAAATTTTACGAATATTTTCATAACATACAAATATTGTCTGACAAAATTTAACTTTTGAAAATAATTTCATAAATTCAAGCTTTCATTTTATATTTGTTGGTGGACTTTTGGAACTGTTATTAGAAGCATCTGATGACTAGTTCGAGATTTCTCAATGCTAACTCGTTAACTCGTTAAGGTCTTAAATCAAAATGTTGAAGAGTTTCTTAACCAAATTGAGTTAAGGTCGTTTTGAAAATGTTTAGGGTACCCTCTTTCGCTCGAATTCGTTTTTAAATATAATTTAACGTCGTTATTTTATCAAATAACTTTACCTTACGTTTTTAGTATTTTGAAATATTTTACACTTCGGGTGGCATAATCTCATTAATCTTGAAAATTTTTGCATTTGATTTCATATCATGTTTAAAGTTTTTAATTTTTTAAAAAAAAAACGAGGTTTTGATGTGAGTTAAGCATTCTAATTTTTTAAAATAAAATAACTTTGTTTTTGTGTTCCTCTAAGTTTTGGGGACGAAACTTTTTTTTAGTGGAGAAGGTTGTAACACCCCTAATTTTTTATAAATTAAATTCGTATTTGTATTTTTATTTTGTTTGCGATTTAACTTGTAATCCTTAATTTTAAATCTTATTGGATTTACGTTATCTTAAATTCCTAAATCTTTATTTTAGCGCGAATTTCTATTTCCAACTCGAAACTCATTAAAACGTTTTATTATTTCTTCGAGAAATTATTTTATTAAACTTTCATTGAAAAATTATCATTTTGCTTTCGATAAATCAATTTAATTCATTTTCGTTGAAAACTATTTATTCGTCGAGAAACTCAATTTCCTTACAAACAATTATTTAAACTCGAGATTGACCCATTTGATTTTTCGAGTCAACTAATTATTTTTATCAACTTCGACCCTGACCCAAATATTTAATGTTTCGACAAAATAATATTTTAGCTCATCTCGAAGTTTGGGTCTAATTCTTTTCTTATGCGATTTTAACCCAATTTATTTGTAAGCCAATTATTTATTTTTACTAATGATTTCGATCACACCATAAATTATTTCTCGACCCAAATCGAGTCCGTTACCTCGTCACTAACTAGATGAGTCACTAAATATTTTATTAATTTAAGCACATGTTTGTATTTATCCTAATTGTACTCAACTGCTTTCCTCTCTACTTCTCTAGTGCTTGTTGTTGTTACGTTATTTACTCCATTCTTTTTATAATCCTCAAACTCTTCAATTTCTCTTTCTTCATTGTACGTAAAACTCATCCTCCTCCAATTCCGTTTAATTACGTTATTGCTGCTCAGCCTGTTACGTATCTCTTCTCCTTCATTCATTCTATTCCGAGGGTAATTTAATTACTCTTATCCTCGTCTCGTTTCCCTCTTTCTAATCCCTTCTTATGTGGTTCTAATACCATATGTTTTAATTTTTCGTAGGCTATCGTGCTAGATCCGATGAAGACGGTTATTTTATTAACTCGGATCTCGATGAAGGTAACACATGATGGCGTGACTCGGTATTGCATGATATATATGTTGTAGTTGCTTGTAGTATCGTTTTAAAATCGAATCTTTATACGAATAAGCATGTTTTAATTATATTACGATAATATGCTTAAATCTCTTTCATGTTTCTATCGCTTTTAATCTTCTCAATTTATTTCACATCTATTATAAGGCCGAGACTAAAACATACAAATAATAATTTATCACTTAATTTTCGTGATTTTTAATACGAAATACCAAATTGGAAGTTTTAGTGTTTTTAACATAATTACAGCATGTTTCAGAATCGATTAGCGTTTTTGTACGATTTATTACTCATGTTTACAGATCTTATTTTCAAAAGGTTTGAAAAGAGACTACGGTTTATTTTAAGTCTATTATACGTCTGTTAAATTTCGTAAATTAATTCCAAGTAGTTTCGTCACAACAAATCGTTTATGAAACTGTGACGGATTAGTTTGCGAATCTGTCAGTTGTTGTAAAACCTAATTTAAAAACTATGATAAACTTTGAATTTAATTTTGCTAATTTACTTACATTAACTTTAAAGAGTCGAGTTAATGTTTCTAATTGGATTTGTTTTAAAATAATTTTTTAAACGTATTTTATTAAATAAATACAATCGGGTGTCGGATTCTGTCAGTTTACAAAAATACGAATAAAATAAACAAAAATAAAATGACAAGAAAATAACAAACTTGTTAGTAACGGTATAACGATAATAACAATTTGCGAATAATGTAGTATGATGCATGGTTTTGAAAAGAATAGTAGGTCACGTGATGGATTAACACGTGTTGACCGAGGTCAAGGAAAAAAATATATCGAGATCTAAAAAAAATGTTTTGCCTAAAAAAAATGATGTTCGAAGAATAATAATAAAAAAGAGCGAAATTGTTTTCTTCGGAAAATTGATGATTTTATTAAATCGCGTACAAATATTGCGTAATTTGCACTCGACTTAATATTTTCGATATTCGTCGTATTCAATATTCGATTATGAAATCGATATTAAATACTTGGAATAATTTATACTCGATGTTAATTGTGATGCTCGTCATATTCCATATTCGATTATGGAATCGATATGGAATACTAGAGTGAAAAAAATAAAGAATATTGATTTGAATCGTTTAAAATAACCAAGACGATATAGATATTCCTCCGCGTTTGTAGTGTCATGATTCGAACGAATTAAATAACATCTACGTTAGCATCAACGAAAAATTGAATTGGCTAAATTGTTTGATTAGATTATTAGACTCGACATCCAATTATGGAATTGGCATCGGATCTTACGTATCGACACTTTGCTTGAATGCAAACTTGATTCCCTCGGCCTTTCCGACATCAAAATAAATCCCTAAGGATTAGGATGTTAGATCCGCGTCAACGGGTTTCGACCCTTATTAAATATAATGCTTGTTTTTGAAAATTAATGTAAATATATGACTCGAGCAATGATGAAACAAAATAAAAAAAAATTGTTTAAGTTAACTTATCTCAATAATCAAATAATCGGGGTATTGGAACAAGCGACCGTCAACGCTGTGTGGAGTACACTTGTATATTCGTGTTTCCTTATTCCGATACCCTTCTTATTCGACACAAATCGATAAGTATTTTAGTGTTTTGTATTAGTTATTATCGATATTATAATGCAAGGAACGAAATAAAACAAAAAAAAAGCGCGAAAAAGACGAAGATGACGAGAGGAAGGAGAGAAAGGGGTTTTGACACCCTCAACCTACATGTTCTTGTCTCGGAACGGACTCGTAACCGTGGATTTACACAAGAGTCTTCGAGGTTTTATGGAGGTTAAGTTATGGTGGCTCGGGATTGATTCCTAAAACTAGGTTTAGGGTTTTTGCTAGTGTAGGATTGCTAGGGTTTGATTAGGGTTGCATGTGTAAGATTAGGGTTCTTGAGGTTGTGGAAAAAAAAGTTGTTCCATTAGGGTTGCATGGGGTTGCTTATATAGGCAAGGCTATACATCCCCTAGCTAGGGTTAGGTGACCGGGTAGCCCCCGGGCTTGGTTGAGCAGCACGGTCCGTCCGGTCGGGCCAATTCGATCGAGTGGGTCAGTTGTAGTGTAAGGGTCTGTCTTTTTGGATTGTACATTGGATGTTTTGTGGGTTTTGATTTTTGAGTTGGACTTTTTGTATTTGAGTGGCTGCTTTGATGTGTCTCGGAAACGACTTTGACCGGAGTTGACCCAATCGCTAAGAAGTCGGTTTTATTTCCGGTGTCGGTTTCGGTCCAAATTAGTCTTGTTTGACTCGAAATGATCCGCTGGGCCTGGATTCGAGGTTGATTTTGTGAGATTTGTACTCCACAAGTGCGTTAGCCAGCAACTAATGGATTTGAACCTGTATCCGAGCGCGTAGAAGCACGTTAGCGTCCGATCATCATCGGGTGTTTTTTGGAAACTGCCATAGACACCTGGCATTCAAAATGCGGGTGTCTACAGAGCCCCCACTCTGACTGAGGCTTGGACAAGGTGAAAGTCAGAGTAGCTATCAAGTCAATTAAAACCTGGTAGACTTCCGATCGGGTCGTTTATAGTCCATTAGACTTGCGTAAAGGGCTCGCCAGCCACAAGACAGAAATCATACCTGCGCTTGATGACAGTACCTCCGTGGGGAATTTGGACTTGTCGCGTAAGTCCTGGGTGCGCCTGTGTGTAGGCCCATCCCGTTCTATTCCGGGAAAATGTTGATGGGGAGATTTAATGGCTTGCATGTCCTTGCTTGAATCGTACCTGTATGAGTTACATAAAATGCATACAACACGTAGGTACTAAAATGACTCGTGTTGGGGAAAATGATTTTTGAATTTTTTGAAATTTTTGAAATTGAAATCCTGAAAGCATTCACGGGCTAGGTTTTCAAAATGGAAAAGGGGTAGAAAAGAAATTTGCGGTTTAAATAGACCGAAATCTGACCTTGTCAAAAAGGATCTTTTTTTTAAATGGCTGAATTTTGCAAATTTCAAAGTGGAATTTGAAGAGAGAAGCCTACCGACAGACTCGACTCAGGACGTGACCGGACGAGTTGACAGACACGACTGGACTCTCGAGGGGTTGGACCGTGACTCGGTAGGGGTGTGGGCTGCCTAACAAGACTCTTAAGTTGCGCTATCCCGTAGCCTAGGCGAGTGGCAACACGGTCGTACATCGAAATGGGATAGATATGCTATAGGGGACTGGCAGTAGTCTGTAATGAGACTGTTTTAGTCTGGTGCCCCTCTGAATTTCTGATTTTTGGGTACATTTCCAAAGTAGGTATTGCCTCGAGTCCTGACAGATTCTTGTCTTCGACTGAGCCGAGTACTAGGACACACTACAAAAAGAAGGCTAGATTTTTTGTTGGGTTTATCTGGATTTTGTGAGTGGATGGGGAACTTCTGCCTAGGAGAAGCCCCCAAGACAACAAAGCTAGCTGTTGAGAACATGACGGTGTCGTGACCGGAATGTGTGTCAATGTGAGTGGTTGTGCCTCTGTTGAAAGGCTGCCTACGTATTCACGTGTAGTGAAATCAAACCATGCCGTAGTTCAGTGTCGAAGATGTATTATGGTGCCTATTCTAATAGGACTTTGTGTGTAACTAGCCATAATGACGGTGTAGGCTAGGTGCATTCCCAGTGATGTCTTGATCAAAGGGCTTGAATGGTTAGGGTATTAATCCTGTGACTGTGAGCGCTCTCCGGGGTAGCCCCCAGAGGTGGTGTGAACTATTTGGGCATGTTCTATGCCGACTGCAAGTTGAGTTCCCGTGTTCGGGGTTGGTAACTGGTTTGGATGAGAAGAGTTGGGATGAGATTTTAATGAGTTTTGTTCTCGGGATTTTTAACGAGTTCTGCTCCCGGGGAATTTTAACGAGTTTTGTTCTCGGGATTTTTAACGAGTTCTGCTCTCGGGGAATTTTAACGAGTTTTGTTCTCGGGATTTGATGTTTTTGAAAATGTGGTGCTAGGAAGTAAGTGGCTTTGATGATTCGTAATCTAGAGCTCGATTTTGTGGAGCTGAGGCTTCGAGGGTAAGGTATTGTAATGTGGTAGGAACGGGGGAAGTCGAGTAAAAATGGCTCGAACTCCGATTGGGCTGGTTTGATAATGCGGGATCTGGTTTCCATGTCTGGCCCTAATGGTTAGGGGTATCCTATGGAGCTTGAATCCTCAAAATTCCGGGCTGTCTCTGGCCTAGGTCTTGAGGAGGTCTTGAGGGTTGTAATGTGGGAAGGCTGAGTGTGGTGTTAGCTGACCAGCTTGATTGTTACTCCCCTATCGGATGGTATTGATAATTTTGAATTTGACCGTACCACGGTCAAAGGATTTTCACTTGAGTTGACCGTTGACATGGGTATTTGATTTTTTTGATTGACCTCTTAGCCGCGGTCATGGGTTTTGATAATTTTGACCGTACCCTGGTCGTGGGGCTTTCACTTGAATTGACCGTTGACCATGGTCATGGGTATTCTGAATTTTTTTGATGATGGCCTGCTTTTTTTTTTGGCCTTTTGCTTTTTTCTCATGGACTTTCGAATTTTTTTTGTCCAGTCTTTTTTTTATTTGTCCCGCTCAGCGTGTATTATTTTTTTTGCAGGTCTAAGACGTTGGGGAATTCAGCTTGTATAATCTATATTCTGTACTAAGTGAATCAAGACTATGTAATTGTGGACATGACATAGGTCCACCCCGACGCGGCCACGCGCGGGTTTGGGTTGACGAATGAATCTCCATATGAAACGGATCGAATTGAAATTTAGGTCGAAGTGGAGTCGCCACCGAATTATGTGGTTATTCGGAACCATTCGAGCCCACTCTATGTCGTAGTGGTCCGTATACAAAATACGGCCCATTTCCGATGTCAGAGTTTATTGGGCTCGTCCCTTTGCATTTGATACCAATACCGACATTATCGGATATTGTGTATTGAATGACTCTCGTGCGCCAACGGTTTCGGACATCCGGAAACCGAGGTTCTGAGTAAGAGGTGAGGGTACGTGTTGGGAAGCCCACAAAGGACACCCAACCCCGCCCGCACTAGCGGCCTCTACTAAGATCTCGAATGACTTTTGAATACGCGCGTTAGTTAAACGGGAAAATGATATGCAAAGATTATTTTCCCTAAACATGTGAATGAAATTGAAAAGAGAGTTTCTATGTCAATTTAATGCAACTAATTCTAACGTCGAAGTTAAATTTAGCATGTGAGTTCATTTTAGTACAATAAAATAAACAAAAATAAAATGACAAGAAAATAACAAACTTGTTAGTAACGGTATAACGATAATAATAGTTTGCAAATAATGTAGTATGATGCATGGTTTTGAAAAGAATAGTAGGTCACGTGATGGATTAACACGTGTTGACCGAGGTCAAGGAAAAAAATATATCGAGATCTAAAAAAATGTTTTGTCTAAAAAAATGATGTTCGAAGAATAATAATAAAAAAGAGCGAAATTGTTTTCTTCGGAAAATTGATGATTTTATAAAATCGCGTACAAATATTGCGTAATTTGCACTCGACTTAATATTTTCGATATTCGTCGTATTCAATATTCGATTATGAAATCGATATTAAATACTTGGAATAATTTATACTCGATGTTAATTGTGATGCTCGTCATATTCCATATTCGATTATGGAATCGATATGGAATACTAGAGTGAAAAAAATAAAGAATATTGATTTGAATAGTTTAAAATAACCAAGACGATATAGATTTTCCTCCGCGTTTGTAGTGTCATGATTCGAACGAATTAAATAACATCTACGTTAGCATCAACGAAAAATTGAATTGGCTAAATTGTTTGATTAGATTATTAGACTCGACATCCAATTATGGAATTGGCATCGGATCTTACGTATCGACACTTTGCTTGAATGAAAACTTGATTCCCTCGGCCTTTCCGACATCGAAATAAATCCCTAAGGATTTGGATGTCAGATCCGCGTCAACGGGTTTCGACCCTTATTAAATATAATGCTTGTTTTTGAAAATTAATGTAAATATATGACTCGAGCAATGATGAAACAAAAAAAAAAAATTGTTTAAGTTAACTTATCTCAATAATCAAATAATCGGGGTATTGGAACAAGCGACCGTCAACGCTGTGTGGAGTACACTTGTATATTCGTGTTTCCTTATTCCGATACCCTTCTTATTCGACACAAATCGATAAGTATTTTAGTGTTTTGTATTAGTTATTATCGATATTATAATGCAAGGAACGAAATAAAACAAAAAAAAAGCGCGAAAAAGACGAAGATGACGAGAGGAAGGAGAGAAAGGGGTTTTGACACCCTCAACCTACATGTTCTTGTCTCGGAACGGACTCGTAACCGTGGCTTTACACAAGAGTCTTCGAGATTTTATGGAGGTTAAGTTATGGTGGCTCGGGATTGATTCCTAAAACTAGGTTTAGGGTTTTTGCTAGTGTAGGATTGCTAGGGTTTGATTAGGGTTGCATGTGTAGGATTAGGGTTCTTGAGGTTGTGGAAAAAAAAGTTGTTCCATTAGGGTTGCATGGGGTTGCTTATATAGGCAAGGCTATACATCCCCTAGCTAGGGTTAGGTGACCGGGTAGCCCCCGGGCTTGGTTGAGCAGCACGGTCCGTCC
The DNA here is from genome assembly GCA_958450325.1 of Agrostemma githago. Taxonomy (NCBI): domain Eukaryota; kingdom Viridiplantae; phylum Streptophyta; class Magnoliopsida; order Caryophyllales; family Caryophyllaceae; genus Agrostemma; species Agrostemma githago. The sequence goes on from OY288242.1 coordinate 11,055,950, forward strand.
GGTCGGGCCCATTCGATCGAGTGGGTCAGTTGTAGTGTAAGGGTCTGTCTTTTTGGATTGTACATTGGATGTTTTATGGGTTTTGATTTTTGAGTTGGTCTTTTTGTATTTGAGTGGCTGCTTTGATGTGTCTCGGAAACGACTTTGACCGGAGTTGACCCAATCGCTAAGAAGTCGGTTTTATTTCCGGTGTCGGTTTCGGTCCAAATTAGTCTTGTTTGACTCGGAATGATCCGCTGGGTCTGGATTCGAGGTTGATTTTGTGAGATTTGTACTCCGCAAGTGCGTTAGCCAACAACTAATGGATTTGAGCCCGTATCCGAGCGTGTAGAAGCACGTTAGCGTTCGATCATCATCGGGTGTTTTTTGGAAACTGCCATAGACACCTGACAGTCAAAATGCGGGTGTCTACAGTAATTAATAGTCGTTTGTTGTAAGGATCTGTAGCAATCCAGATTTGTTTACACTCTGATAAAATTTTAATTAAATGACTTAGATAACTTTCCGCATTATCTATTAATTTAAGTCATCGAAAATCCGGGTTGTTACAGTTGGTATCAGAGCGACCTTGTGACCGTAAGTGAGGATTGAGCTTCATTTACCTAACGAGGAGCGCGCCTGGGTAGACTTACTAAAATACTAATACAATACTAGATCACTAAAAAGAGAGATTCACTTAGAAACTATTAGGATCCTATTAGATAATTTATCGGGGTAGAATTGTCATTAAGGGGAAATACGATATCTACATGTATAATTGTTGATATGCTATCTGCTTAATTGTTTGTAAATTGACTGCCTAACCTTTAGCCTATTGGCTAGTTTAAATTTATTTTTGATCCATACGATGACTAAGAAGGAAGACATTGACATTTAGAGCCATCAACTGCTCGAGACGTGGACATCAGTATTGCGGAACACAAGTGAAGGCTTATCCAAATCAACTATAGGAGCCAAGTCAAACTGAATCACGTTGAAGAATCAAGTCAAGTTAAGTTGTCAAGATGGAGCACACACAAATATCAAGTACGTGCTGACGCGTAGAGTGTAGTATACCTTGAGTCCTAGCCATGTGTCGACTTATATCTACTCGAGACTCTAGTGACCTACATACCTACCTACCTCGTATATCGGAGATCACGTGTTTACTTAACCTGTATCATTTCGAGAACGAACCCTTTTGTCTATATTAATTTCTCAAATAAATACCTTCGACCATATCTTCAAATTTTGTTCATCCTATTATTACTTTCTTCATTTTTAATACCAGTTAACCTGAATTTCACCTTCAGCTTTAACCATAAATCTTTAAATTATGACCCATTTACTTAAACCAAGCTATTTCATATCCACTTTTTGTGATTGGATATCATTCTCGTTAATTCACCAAGGTAAGACATTTATTAATCATCATGATAATCCTTTGTTCCTATTCTATTGATTTCCTAAAGTTATGGTGACATTTGTTAGCCTGACTTCATATTATAACAGGACCCAATTCAACCTCATGACCAATTGGTTTTGACTTCTGTTTACTTTCAATCAACCTATCACAATTTTATCCAAATATCTGAGAAATTTGAACCTCATACAGTTGATTTTCACTTTCACATATACTCTCCAAAACCCAGCTTGATTTTAAAATTTCTTTTTGACAAATACCAACTTCATCTCCTCTATCTTATCATCGAAAGAGAAGATCTAAGATAGAGTGTTATGTCATTCTATTAATAAAATTGTCATAATCATTCACATCCTTTCTAATTCTTATGATTTTCACTTTGTTTCCTGAATTCTTGTTTTAACCAACTTTACCTTCATACTTAGTCTTGATTTTTTTTGCCATGTATCTCCGGTCGAGTAAACATTAACCTGTCTTACTTACATAGACTATGATAGAAATTTTGGTTAGAACCACTGACACTATGGTATAGTACTAACACGAGAACGTAGATGACGCACCAAATATGCACGAAGCAAAGAAACAACTCTACAAAATCATACAGAAGAACAAACCGCAACAAGATGAACCTGTTCGAGTTATTTGCAAAGGATGTCACCAAGAAACTTCAATACAAAAGCATGATCATGGACTATACCAGGGAGATGACCACCGAGATCGTTATGCTAAGAACGTTACTAACCTAGTATTTGTTTTGCTTACCTAAAATTTTTCCCGACAATAGAACACTTACATAATTGGGGACTTTGAGTCATATTTTTGGATATGTCTTATGTGTTAACCTTGCAGAGCAGTAACCTATTGCGAGACTAAGACCATAGTATTCTTAGCCAAGTCTTAATCACCATGTTATTTGAATTTAGACTAACCCGTTGTTTGAAGAATAAAGCAACGGAGAAACAATTTTGAAAATTTGAGGAATTTAGTAAGCCAATATGAGAATTCAGGATTAACCGTGTCATAACCGACAAAAATTACTTGAGGATCAACCTTAGGAGATCAACCTTGTTGACGAGAAATGATAATGTCATCATAAGAACTTCAGACTTTTGTGTAATATATGTATTTGAACATATAAGAGAAGTATCCGACTAGACCCAATGGTATCATAAGCTTATGAATGCCCCTACAGATTATATGGGAATTAGGAGAATCTTCTTTTGGATTTTTACGCTACGAGAAACTTGTATTACCCATAAAACAACACCTTTCAATTTTAAGAAATATAAACATCATGATGTTTTGGAGATAAGATAAACCATAAATCAAATCTCGAGAATGACCCGAGATTGAATAATGCCACTATATGGGAATTTAAAATCTATAGTGGATCAATAATACCTACCATATTAATTTGAGGATGTACCACCTTTGTAAAACCTTTGACGTGAGGTCAGATATACGAACAAGTCACTTGCGAGCCGAGTCATTTTTGCGAGAATAACCCTAACACTTCATTTTATTCATATAGTGTCTTAAACCTTGTTAAATGCCTAAGTTATGCCGGAAATTTCAAGGACGAAATTGTTTTAAGGGGGGTAGATTGTAACACCCCGTATTTTTCAAATAGTATTAAAATTTTAAACATTTATTTAAACCAAGTTTAACGTTTGAAAAATTATTTTTTTTAAATAAAATATTTTATTTTCGTTAAATTAAAAATTATTCCGTTATAAAAACATGAAAATTTATTTATCGAATTATTAAAGATTTTATATTTCGTTAAATAAAGTTTAAAACTCGAAAATATATTTTTAATATTGACCTATCGTTTTAACATTTTCTCGTCTCGTAAAAAGTTAATAATTTATCGAATTATTAAAAAAATGATTTCTTATAACTATTGTCTCATAAAACTATTTACCGTCTATTTTATTTACCGTCTCACAAATTTCTTTTTAAAAATATATTTTACGGTTTCCATTTTTTTATTCTGTAATCTTATATTTCAACTTTTTAAGAAAGAAATAAAAACGTTTGTACGAGAAACGGATCGAAACTCGATCTTCTATGGACGTCCCATGCATATATTTTTTTCTTTTTACCCTACACTATTCCTCATGCATGCATCCTATCCTACTAATTCCTATATTCCTACACCTTCCTAACCTACATTTTCTACTATCCTACACATATACTCCCTACATACACTAACACATACACTTGCACACTCATTCTACCTAATCCTACATAACTACTTCTCTATATATATATACACACACATTACGTACATACTACATACCACTAGTTCATTACTAACTTACTCCTTATACTACTCCCTCATTCTCTCATTATATATATATATATATATATATATATATATATATATATATACACACTATACTATACTACGTACGTAATATTACTTACATACCACTCTTACGTACTACTCCTACTTACTATACTATATACTCCATACTACGTACTCCCTCCGTCCCAATGAATTGTTTGCCTATTCCATATTGGGGCGTCTCAATGAATTGTCTGCCTTTCTATTTTAAGAATGTTTTTTATATGCAATTTGATCATTCTCATGAGTTTTGCTCTACATGTCACTCCCTTATTGATTCCCTTAACCTTGGTGCCAAAAGAAAAGGCAAACAATTCATTGGAACGGAGGGAGTATTATATTTACTCCCTCGTTCTTATCTATAATTGGAGCATCGGAAATGAGGAACTATCCAGTATTTGACGGAATCACTTTTCTAGTACTGTATTTGGGTCAAATCATTTTGACTGAAGATTTCTTTAAAGGGGGATAAGACGACTTTCCTAACGTAGACGATATTATTGACCCCGTCGACCTTAATTCTTAATAACGTTAATAAATATTCCGTAATAGCCTATTAAGGTAACCAAACTTTTATTTATTGAGTCAAATTCCGCTCTCTATTGACCAGTACAAATAATAGATTCGGCTGACTATTAAGGGTTGTTTTTATTTGCTCCTGAGGACTAAACAATAGAGATATTGTCATACCGAACACGATAAACTCAATAGTCAGCTATACTAGGTATCCCTAGTAAATTCCGCTCTCTATTGAGTTTATCGTGTTACCCGAATCCAACCCTTATTTCATTCTTTTGTTTTGTCAACTCGATTTTCTTTTCGTGAAGCCTACTTAGAAGACTAAACGGTTCTACAACTTGGAGCTTAAAGACGACATTTCTACTTATTTGAAGCTTGGGTTGACCAAGGAGGACGAGCACGAATTCGCTTCAGATATTGACTTAAGGTAACTTTAGGACGTTACTCGATTTTATATCGTATATTTGAGTAGTAGTATGTAGTAAATATTGTAACTTCGATTTTCTAATATTAGCTATTTATTATTTGCTATTTTTTTTAATTGTGCCTTATCAATATTTTACGACTTTTGATATCGTTTTATAAATCCTTAGTAATTTTATTATTTGTGATCGTTTATAATATTTTGTTGGTTATCGTGACACTAGTAACTAAATAGCAACGATTTCATATTTTCCTCGTATTTCGTTAATTAATAATTTTAACTCAGAATTCGTATTTTATTATTATAATAGAAATTTGTATACTTGTTTAATAAATTAATTTTCGTTTTACGATTTATACTAATAAATGAGAAAATTGTCGATTTGTTTTAAATATATTTTTAGTCGAGACTATTTTCACTAATAATTTCTTATTTGTTTACAATTGACTATTTTTAGTAAATCCGTATTATCTATTAACAAAATGTATTTGTTAAAACTAATTTTAAAGTTTTATAAAATCTCGTTTAATTTATAAAACTCGTTGACTCAATTAATTTTGATATTTTTTTTCTTAAAACACCTCTTTTCTAAAATTTATAGTTTTCACTCGATTTCCTAATTATTTATCAAATACTATATATTGACTTATTATATTTTATTTATATTTTGAGTAACAAATTTAGAAATATATTAAAGTTACGATAACGACGATAATAATAAAATGCTAATTTCGTTAGAAATGCTATTTTAATACATTTCACTTATTTTAATAATTTACGAATTTTCTATAACTATATTTCTATTTTAAGAAAGTTTCTAAAATTAGTAAGTTTCTATTTTTTTAATAAATTTTCCCCTTTTAATATTCAATGTTTATTCCTTTTATCCTCATAATGATTATATCTTTTGTTTATATCGATAATGACTTGTTTTGGAGTTATGGAATAAGGCCAAGTGTGAGATTAGAGTAATATATTCTGGGGTTTACGTTTTTGCCATCAACTATAAGGCTGGTGTGTCTTTCTGGGGCACACTGGTTGTTAAACCGAGCATATATGGTGTTCGGGAGTGTGTGTACATTTTGACCTTAAACTCGTGCCTCACAGTGTAAGACGCCGTCGGGTTGAACTGAGTATTTATGGTGCTCGGGAGGGGTGTGCATATTATATTAAACTCGGGCCACGCATTTATAAGTCGCCGTCCTATTATGGTTGAGTAGCCTAGTTAGAGACCGAAGTTTGATTTGTTTGAACTAAGTTCTCGAAGCTAGTTTTAGTATTCTCCTAGTGAAAGTCCAGCCGTCTACACAAATTCTATCCATAACGCCATTTTGAATATTTTTATTATTATCGATATATTTTGGTTTGCAGGTTGGCAAATATTTGAAGTTTTCCTATGAAAACTTGTTCTGATTTTATTGTTCCAATACTTTAAGTTTTCTCCGAAAGTTTATTTTTATTATATCGTTTCAATGTTTTCTCTTTTAAATATTTTGATATAATAATACTATTATTTTTTTCATATGATATAATATGGCTGGGAGAACGTCCGAGTTACTCCCCACTGACGTGGCTGTTATGTTTATAACATGACAGGTATTTGCTGCTAGGTTTTGGGTGTGAGCTAGCGAGTAGCGTGGATCCTACTCTTTCTTCATTCATGTTTATTTATGGATATTTGTAACCCTGTTGGAGAATATTTATGTTTAGCCCTTTTGTAAAAAGTGGACTCTGTATTGACTGACCGTTATTTTATTAAAATGTAAAACATCAGTGTGTTTTAATCCCAAATCTACAGTGCTTCCGCCACTGTATTGCGTTAGAATTTCTAGGGGATTACAGTTGACGTTGTACAGAAGTATGAAAACAATTCCTTTTGGATGTTTTGAAATGCGTCAATTTGAGCCGGGAATTGGATCGGATATTACGTCAATTAAGATATTTTGACTCGAGATGGACGAGATGTAAAATGATAACGTAAAGCATTAACGTGTTTTGACCGAGTATATTAGGAGATAAGTTTTAGTATGAAATTAGAATTTAAAATTCGGGCAACTTTTGAAAAAAAGTTAGACCACTTTTTGCATACTCATATTATCGTCTTGTTAGGCTACATACGCGACTTGACGATGATTGCCAATAGGCTACAACACGCCTAGGTGGGGTAGCTTATCCCCTAAAAAAATAAATAAAACGCCTAAGTCCCGAGCATCCGACGGGTGAACTCACGTTCTCGCGGCTCTTTCTTGTGTAATTCGGCTTTTGGGGCAGGTTTTAGCTGCCTCGGGAGGTCGTTCCCGATGTTCGGGGTGTCATGTGGTAGCCATGGTTATGATAAGGGATCGTTTCTTCTACCTTTGGGCTTGATTGACATGCCGCCCTCCTGGGTACAGGCGCTTGGGTTAAGGCTCCGGGGTTCTGGGCCGCTTGGGCTCGAGTGGCCGGAAACTCGAGCGCGTGGGCCGGTGCGGTTCGGGCCCGGGTTATGGAAAGTTTTTGTTGTTTCCTAATTCTTGTGGGATTAAGGCTATATATACGGGTTGTGGGTGCTCATTTTAGACATACTAGGATATCCATAGGGTATAGCACACTTATATTTAGGGTCATGTCGAGTTTTGGGAACGTCCTTTCCGAGTGGGCTAGTTCTTTTAAGAAGTGTGACCCCGAGATTTGTTCAAATGATGGTTTGTAAGTGGTTTTCGCGCTAAGTCGAGTTAAGGTGTAGGATGACTTTTTATTGGCATGCTCTAGGTTTTGGGACTCGAAAGACCATGTTTTTGCTTTTTCCGAGGGTAAAATTTGTCCCTTGCCCGAAGAGATAGATGCTATAGGTGGATGGAGCTTGGTTTGACCTTGTGTTCCTTATGGGGATGATGCTTATGTGGAGCAGTTTTACCATTTTTTTGGATTTTTCTTCATTGGAGGAGGCTAAAGGCTATTTTGGTAGGGATGACATTAACTTAGAGTTCCTCTCTAGGACGTTTTCACAGGTTGGCTCTCATCATGTTTCTGTCTTAGCATGTAGGCGTGCTTTTCACATTGTTATTGCTTGCTATTGTCTTTTTGAGGATGCGAGGACGCATGAAGGCTGGGGTAACCCTCGAGTTTTGGATGTGGTGATGGGGATGGAACATGGGCGATCACCCTCTTCGCTTATTTTGGGTGAGCTTGTTCTATGTCTTAATGCTCGTGCTCGACTTTACGATACATCTTTCCGAGGTTCCAGGATCATTTTACAGGTATTGTTTTTCGCGCCATGTTTTTTGTAGCTTGGTTTTCTTTGTTTTGTGGTTGTTTCAGCTTGGAGGTGTGATGTTTTGTCGTGTTTTGTACAGGTTTGGTTGCAATAACAGTTGGGTTTGGTCGACCCTCCCCGATGCATCAAAGCATATAACTATAAGGGTTTCACGGGTCGGAAGACGGCACAGGTGTGGGGCAAGGGCCTCAAGGAAAAGGATTGGTTTTCTTATTTGGCCAAGGGTGAGGTGATCATCAGGTAGTCCATCCCGTGGTGGAATATTAGTGGGCGTGTCGGGTTTCCATTTTCGTCTTCGGCCTGGGCTTTATTAACACTATCCATGAGGGATCAGGTTTATATTTACCCGGGTATGTTGTCAAGTCAGATGGGTGTTAGACCTTCCATTCCAAAGGATGCTAAATTTATCACTAGTTTCGACGCGTGGACAGAGGATTCGCTCAGGGACTTTAGAGTGTCTTGGGAGCAGAGGTTCTTGCATCCTGTTGTTAAGGAAAGTGTTCGACCGACCAACATTGCCTCCGTCCGGCAGAGGGTAAATGAACACCCGTCAGGACAGATCAACTCAAAAGTTAGGAAAACAGCACCACTAAGAGTTGAGGAGGTGACTCGAGAGACTAAGTACCTGACCAAAGACAGTGTTACCGATCCTGGTTCGGTTAGTTCATCTAAGCGGGCCAAGACTAACGAGACCCATATTAAAATCGTGGAAGAGGACGGAAAGTTTGACTGGCTGGGCTCGTCTTTGGCTAGGGCGGTAGAAGCTTGCCTTCAGAAAATTGAGGATGAGAAGCGCAAGTGGGCACATCCGAACGGCAAGGGTAAAGAAAAGTTGGACCAGTAGAGCCTAGCCGTTTGTACTATGTATTATTAGTTGATATTATGTGGCTTATTAGTACTAGTTTTTGTGGAGTTTTGACACGTTGTTGACTTCCGGGATATCCGGATTTCGGATGTTCGATGTAAATGCCTCGACAAAGGCTCGGTTTAACCGAATTTTGTTATTAATGAGAAGCACGTTTTTTTTTTGTTTTTTTTTTGTGGTGGCTCGCAATTCGATTCATCATTTTACCCGGAGTGCCCTTTCGGGTTTTCACTCCGTCCTCGGCTCACCCTTTTTTTTTGTCTTTTTTTTGTTTTGTTTTGTTTTTTTTTGACGGCTTGCAACTCGATTCTTCATTTTGCCCGGGGCGCCCTTTCGGGTTTTCACCCCGTCCTCGGCTCGTCATTTTTTTTGGACGACGGCTCGCAACTCGTTTCTTCATTTTGCCCGGGGCGCCCTTTCGGGTTTTCACCCCGTCCTTGGCTCGTCATTTGTGCTTCGTCATTTTAAAATCACTCGTTGATCGGGACGTGGAAGGAGTCCCAGTTTGTACGTGAATCGATTAATCGATTTTTGTTTGTTCGGTTGTTTAGTTGTACCCGGGGACGGGTTGCCTACGTATCCGCTTTTAGACGGAATCAAACAATGTTCGTAGTTCTTTAGAAAAGTGTGAGTGATTTTGCTTTAGACTCGCTTATGCCATTTATCGATGCAAATTTGATCTCATTTTTTTGTCGTTGTTTTTTTTGCTTCCCCCTAAGCCGGAGGTCGGGACGTGGTTTTCAGGGTGTTTACGGGTAGTATCGTTTGAGTTGATCCATGTTGGTCGGGATTGAGAACTCTTGACCATCTAGGTCGGTGAGGATCACGACTCCCCCTGAGAGTATTTTCTTAACGATGTAGGGGCCCGCCCAGTTTGGTTTGAATTTCCCTCTAGGGTCAACGGGAAGGGGTGCTCTAATGGACTTAATTACCAAATCTCCCTCGTGTATGTTTTGGGATTTCACTCGTTTGTTAAAGGCTCGCTGGATTCGTTGTTGGTAAGCTTGTACGTTGGATAGGGCATGTATTCTTCGTTCGTCTAGGAGTACTAGCTCGTCATACCGTTTTTGGTTCCATTCTTCCTCAGGGATACCTGTAATACCTGTCTTTTAAGTCTATCAGGGCTCGATTAATGAGTCGCAGTCTATGTAGTTAAGTGGGCCAAACAGAGCGTTCATTCTTATATACGAGTAGTTGTTAAACCCGTTTCTTTTCCCCATCACGTATATTGGTTATGCGCCTCCCACAATTCCTTTTCATTCATATTATATACAGCATATACACAACCCTAAACTACTTTCACTCACAGAACGCTCAAGAAGAGAGAAATAGGAAGAGAGAAGAGGATTCGATCCCAAATCGTATCATAGCAATCCATTTATATGACTGAGTCATGTAAGTTCCTTAATTTTATTTTAGCGTTGTTTAAGAGTATAATTAGGGTTTAGTCGTGCTTATCATTCCCAATATGAATTAGGAAGAAGATTAGATTAAAGACATTAATTAGGAAATAGTTACTGAAATTCTCAGATTCTTAGTACTGTCTTGTGTTCATAAATAGATGTGTTTATGTTTCGAATTGAGAGAAAGTTAAAGAACAAACTCTACTTAATTTCAAGTCTAGTTTATGCATGTCAAGTTTCGTAATCATATTCAAAGCTGTTTCTTCTAGAGAATTTATTTATGAACCGTCGTTTATAAATCACTGATTCAGTAATGCTATATAGTAATGGGTGTAAAAACGAATTTATATATCATAATTGAGTTTGGATTTCAGCCAACATTAAATTTATTGAGTCTAGTTGATAATAGAAGTTGCAATGGAGTTAAAATGATTAGTCTAGTATTAGTATTTCATCAATAGGTTTTATGCAACGAATTCTGTCAGTCTGTAGAGATCAGGTTTTAAGTCAATGTTAATATGGTATTTAGATGAAGGTCATAAAAGATAAATGGTAGACAAGACAATCACGGTTCTAAATCAATTGGTCTCGTGTTAATTGAAGTAGTATTTATTTAATTGTGAATTTTATAAGAAGACAGTACAATGCTGTAAAATCGGAAGTTAAGATTAAGTCTTTAATGTTAGTAACGGCTTAGAGCGTGATCAATCTAAGTAGTACTTATATGTTAATATCAATTGATTGTAGGTGATGGATGTTTTAGAGGAGGTCTTTTAACCCGCTTGATTGTAGTTGTGACCTGCTATCTAGGTAAAGTTATCCTTACTCAGTTTACGTTGGATGTATGCATGATGTATGATACTCCCTCCGTTCCAATGGATTGTTTGCCTTTACTTTTGGCACCAAGGGCAAGAGATCCAATTAGAAGGTGACATGTGGAGCCAAGAGTCAAATTACACATAAAAAGCATTCCTAAAATAGAAAGGCAAACAATTCATTGAGACGCCCCAATATGTAATAGGCAAATAATTCATTGGAATGGAGGGAGTATGTAATAATAAAATGGTGATATTGAGATTGAGGCTGTGTGCCCGTTGAAATTCGGCAGCGTGCCTATTGAGATTGCGGCTATGTGCCTATTGAAATTGCGGCTGTGTGCCTATTGAGAGAAGCTAGCTAGGACTAGCTAGGCCCGGTTGATCTCGGGACCTTCCCTGATGTTTCCTCCTAGGAGAGCCTAGGAGGGGTGTGCACACTCGGACTGACGAGGCGTGACTGCGGTCGCGATAGTGATAATAGGGATGACGATACTGATACTGATGTTTGTGATGTTGGTTGTACTAATGTTATTTAATGTTATCGTAAACTGATCTGGTGTGTATGTCTGACGTGTCTGTGATGATCCGATTGATAATTTCGATCAATTGGGGAGCAGTCTATAATGCAGGTTATGTATATTCTGTTGTGTTCGGTTGCTGGAATACATGTACGGGGTTGGGGTGAGCGCGACTTATGAGTCTGGACGGGTGAACGCGTAGGCATTCCTGTTATATAGATCATATTTATAGTTTCCGCTGTGTATCTAGAGCTGTAATGTTAATGAGTTGTAATGTTTTAAATCACATGGTCGATTTGGCATTCCATGTTGTATTGTAATGAGCTACTTCCTCAGGAAACCCAAATGGTAGCATCTTTATTTACTTGGGAATGTCTGGTAAGGCTCCTACGTAAATGAGGGTGTTACAAAGTGATATCAGAGCGAACGATCTTGGAGCCTAAAATTAATGAACCTAGGAAAATAAAAAGAACCCCGATGATGGACCATCAGGAGCCCCTCTAAAATTTGGTTGAGGAGACGTCCTTATACCAACCCTGGCCCTCCTGGTCTTGACCCGGTAACAGCGTGTGAGAAATGAGATGGGGTACAATAGGTGGGATACGTTGTGATGCTATGAATGTGGTGATGATTTCTTGTGATAATTAGCTGCGCTGTTTGATACATATGTTCTAGTGAACTGCATGAGATGATGTGTGATAGTCCATAGTTAGAGTATTATAATGGTATAGTATTTAGTATACGATGTCATATGAGTTATAAGTTAAAGTACATAAGTTCACGGTAGGAGTCGATCATCGTTGGGTGGGAGACAGGTCATAGCCAATGTTAGTAATAAAGATAAGTGCAATGTCAAGTTGTTTGTACGTGGTAGTGTCGTACGCGATAGAGGATTACGATTAGTTGACTTTATAATACCTAGTGTTAGTCTTGACGATGTAGTAAGGTAGTAGCACCTTCATGTAACGTGAACGAGGTGTCGATAGGGGTAAACTGGGTACTATCTCATCTATATAGTGTACTAGTACGTTTTCACGTTATTTGAAGGGCTCGATGACTAATGTGGTTTGAGTATCGTCAAATGTTAAGAGAGTCGACAACTTACATGGTTTAAGTGTGTCGTAATGTGAATATTATTCAAAAGTACCTGAATACTTGCATTCCGTTTCGAGTATTATATGTTTCCTTGCCAATGTAATGTACAAACTGCCTTCATGTTAACTAGGATCGACATCTAGAAGTTTAATGGTGTCGAGAAGTGTTAATTGAACTTTCTTGCATGTGAATCAAGTACGAGTTAATGAGGCTAATAGTCGAACAATGTAAGAATACCTGTGGTCCATTTCGAGTTAATTTGATTGACTTGCTTTATACTGATTTGAGTGGCGTCCTTATTTTTTTTAATCATCCTTCTCTCGTACTAGCGTAAATGAACTTGTCTATTAATCGGTTCTTGAAAATGCATCTGGTATCTGAAATTATGTCGATCTGTTTATATTATAAAGAGCAACAACGTATATATAAATGTGTCGTTTCTATTTCACCCTGATTAATACAATGTGTGATTGACAAGATTAAGTGTGAAATCAAAGTTTATTACTTGAAATTGAGTACGTGTTATTAAAATGATATATCTTGTATTCATTAAGGTGAATTTCTGTCAAAGATACTTGGATATTTGTGTTTCATTCTGCGCTTCCCTGTCAATGTGCGTATTCCGAGTCGTACCTTGTTGTCGATTTCTATTCTTGATGATTTAAATGCGTATTTATAAAAACCCGTGTTAAGTTACTAACATACACATTTACAACACTTCATCTAACTTGATAATGTCTTTACTGAGTTCTGTTTTGATGGCCTAAACAACATGCTTGTTAATTAACTGTGTCGATATAATGTCAGAACAACTTACCACACCTTCGTTAACCTAAACAATGTGATACTGAATCGTTTTACCTATTTACAGTGTCTATTTCACAAAATTTTGAAAAGATACTCATATTTATTTTAAGTCTAGTTGTTCATCGTAAAATTTCGTGATTTAATTTCAAGTCCTTCAGTCGATCGAATAAACTAATTGTGAACAGAAGTTAAAGTTTATCCGCAAATTTGTCAATAGTCAAGCTTTTAATTTTAAACCTTACTTAGAGATTTGAATCATCATTTGGAACTTTTATTGATGTCACTTTGAATAGTCTGTATAATGTGGAACTTAGTTTTGCTCAATAAGGTGTTTCGAAACTCGTTTTATAAATCGAGACTTTTGCAAGGCCAAAATCTATCAGCAAATGAAAATGACTCTGCAAATAACTGTTACGTTTTGAATTGAGAAAATGTGTTAACTGTGAAGTTGTATACGAAGGGCTTGCGAATCTAGACACACTGATTTTACACTGTTTTGAGTTACGATGATTTAATTTTGATTTTTTTATCATGAATGCGATGTTCCGAGAACGTGTCTAAATCCACTAAATGGTCATTATTTCGCCTTGTTCAAGTGAATGCGCTAAAGTGATACTACCTACCTTATTTTATGATGTAATGAAGTCCACCTTATATACTAATGATGAACTACAGGTAAATTTGAGTCATAACAGGTCGTGTTCATTTGCCCCAACGTGGATCTTGTGGATTAAACATGTTATCGGATAAATGCCATGGTCATAAGTTCCTTATGTGAGTTAGAATAACGTCGGGATGCGTATCTGTCAGGTGGGAGTCGTTTCAATGAGTCAAGCAAGGTCGATTTGCTAAATTACAGACCGAGTACACTACCTGTATCTGAGTAAACAAAACGCCAGATTTCATATTTTGGTCGCAATAAATGTAAAGAATTTCGACATGCTTGGTAAACTAATCATATGTTGTTCATAATTGTCCACATACATCCGTGATGAGTGTCTGTCTTTAATTAACAAGTACATGTGGAGTGATTGTTGGTTTTAAGTCACATGCTAGTGTCTAAATTAACACTTATACAAACCCAAGATTGGATGAACTATTTAATTAGTTGTTAGTCCTGGGGAATAAATATTGCATGTGACTTGTCTAAGGGTCTTAGGCTATTAACATGATCATCTAAAAGTGTTCAGTTATGTTATTGTTGTACCATGATAGTTATATTATTACTTGCTTAAATATTTTTTCTGCATGTATGTATACATGTGAATCTGAACTTGTTAACGATACAACTGTGTCAACATGTTATCATAATATAGATTGGGAGTACGTGTCTTAATGATAAAACCGAGTCGTGAGATATAATGAAGAGATCAGATGTCATGAGATTGTGATATCATCGTTTAAATTACTTGTAAGAATGTCCTAATAATTGTGCTTAACAAGTCTAACGGTATCTATAATAAGAGTAATAATACCAACAGGGTGAAAAGAGATTCACGATATTAAGATCCATTAAAGAAAGATAATAGGTACAATGACCGATACGAGGGTCTGGAGTAATGAATAATAAGGGTCCAAGGCATATACGTGAGTTTGTTGTGTCATCACATATGATTCGTTGTCAAAAGGTCGGGTTATAGTACATTGTAGCAACGTGTCAAGCCTGAGTCCATGCAGTTGATTAGAATATCACAGGCTATCATGTTCTGAGCGTGGGTAAACCGTCCTTGTGTGAACTAATTGTCTTACCTTCGGAATAGTTAAGGCGTCTAGATATATGCAGAGTGTCTTAGAGTGAGAAATCACACAACTATATAAAGTTACAGGTATATCAGATGTGACATGCCAGCATGTGAAAAGAGTCATGACAAGTATAATGAGTAAAAATGTAATGGTACTAATAAGCGGTCTGTTTTTATGAGACTATGTGCGTGAAATATGACATGAGAACCGGTATGAAATTAGTCTGTTGATACTTATGTTGAACCACGAGAAAAATCTAAGTGATGATGACTGCACTTATTATTAGTAAAAAGAGAATTTATGTTGTGAAATGTTGAGGAATACGGAGTAAGACCTACCACTCGCGACAAGTTGATGGGTGAGTAAGTTTGGAAATATAGATGAAACACGAGGAACTGTTGTATTAGGCATGATGCCAAAGGAGTTGGAGGTCGTAAGATGACCAAGTGATAGTTTGTATATGAGAAAATATGTTGAAAATAGTTATGATGGATCCCATGAGTCGATTCCCGATATTACCAACTTCCTCACCCCTAGTCAGGGTTACAAGTATATTCGTTTGAAAATTTTACTGTGATGTCCTTTGATGATTGAATATCGTCTTATATAAAAGAGTAGAGGAAACAGTGATTTCGTTAGTGTCAAGATAGTGTTGTCATATATAAGACGTGTTGGGTAGCGTGAGTAGGAGATCAGTGAACTTCGAGGCGAAGTTCCTTATAAGGAGGGTAGGATGTCATTCCCCGTTGTTTCCTATATTAAGTGTGCTTAATTATCATGTCAGTCGTCGCGTAATAACTTGGAATGATTGTTGTTAATCACCCGTGCATGAATAGTTATTCAGTAGTACGTAATGCAAGTATAAAAGTTAGTAATATGATGAGTCATGTGATGTATTCGATTAAGTGTGAATGGTGTGAGATGTCGTTAGTCGGGGCCTATCGTTATTGGTTGGATCTTGAACTTCGAGACGAAGTTCTTATAAGGAGGGTGGATTGTAATATTCGTCTCTGTTATATAACAAGTACACCTGTAATATCCCGTCTCGCTTATCCGCGCTACGCTACACATGTTAGTTTGGTGATTGGTCGATCAGTCAGCCGTTGATTAGTTGGTCGGTCAGGTTGGTAAAGTTAGTCGTTCCGTAGCGGGAGGTGAACTTCAAGACGAAGTTCTTTTAAGGAGGGTAGATTGTAATACTCGTCTTTTAAGTCTATCAAGTCTCGATTAATGAGTCGCAGTCTATGTAGTTAAGTGGGCCAAACAAAGAGTCCATTCTTATATACGAGTAGTTGTTAATTAAACCCGTTTCTTTTCCCCATCACGTATATTGGTTATGCGCCCCCCACAATTCCTTTTCATTCATATTATATACAGCATATACACAACCCTAAACTACTTTCACTCACAAAGCACGCTCAAGAAGAGAGAAATAGGAAGAGAGAAGAGGATTCGATCCCAAATCGTATCATAGCAATCCATTTATATGATTGAGTCATGTAAGTTCCTTAATTTTATTTTAGCGTTGTTTAAGAGTATAATTAGGGTTTAGTCGTGCTTATCATTCCCATTATGAATTAGGAGGAAGATTAGATTAAAGACATTAATTAGGAAATATTTACTGAAATTCTCAGATTCGTAGTAATGTCTTGTGTTCATTAATAGATGTGTTTATGTTTCGAATTGAGAGAAAGTTAAAGAACAAACCCTATTTAATTTCACGTCTACTTAATTCCTGTCAAATTTCGTAATCAGTTTCAAAGTCGTTTCTTCTAGAGAATTTATTTGTGAACCGTCGTTTATAAATCACTGATTCAGTAATGCTATAAAGTAATGGGTGTAAAAACGAATTTATATATCATAATTGAGTTTGGATTTCAGCCAACATTAAATGTATTGAGTCTAGTTGATAATAGAAGTTGGAATGGAGTTAAAATGATTAGTCTATTATTAGTAATTCATCAATAGGTTTTATGCAACGAATTCTGTCAGTCTGTAGAGATCAGGTTTTAAGTCAATGTTAATATGGTATTTAGATGAAGGTCATAAAAGATAAATGGTAGACAAGACAATCACGGTTCTAAACCAATTGGTCTCGTGTTAATTGAAGTAGTATTTATTTAATTATGAATTTTATAAGAAGACAGTACAATGCTGTAAAATCGGAAGTTAAGATTTAGTCTTTAATGTTAGTAACGGCTTAGAGCGTGATCAATTTAAGTAGTACTTATATGTTAATATCAATTGATTGTAGGTGATGGATGTTTTAGAGGAGGTCTTTTAACCCGCTTGATTGTGGTTGTGACCTGCTATCTAGGTAAGGTTATCCTTACTCAGTTTACGTTGGATGTATGCATGATGTATGATATGTAATAATAAAATGGTGATATTGAGATTGAGGCTGTGTGCCCGTTCAAATTCGGCTCCGTGCCTATTGAGATTGCGGCTTTGTGCCTCTTGAAATTGCGGTTGTGTGCCTATTGAGAGAAGGTAGCTAGGACTAGCTAGGCCCGGTTGACCTCGGGACCTTCCCTGATGTTTCCTTCTAGGAGAGCCTAGGAGGGGTGTGCACACTCGAACTGACGGGGCGTGACTGCTGTCGCGATAGTGATAATAGGGATGATGATGATGATGATACCGATACTGATGTTTGTGATGCTGATTGTACTAATGTTATTTAATGGTATCGTAAACTGATCTGGTGTGTATGTCTGACGTGTCTGTGATGATCCGATTGATAATTTCGATCAATTGGGGAGCAGTCTATAATGCAGGTTATGTATATTCTGTTGTGTTTGGATGCTGGAATACATGTACGGGGTTGGGGTGAGGGCGACTTATGAGTCTGGACGTAGCACGGGTGAACGCGTAGGCATTCCTGTTAGATAGATCATATTTATAGTTTCCGCTATGTATCTAGAGTTGTAATAGTTAATGAGTTGTAATCTTTTAAATCACATGGTCGATTTGGCATTCCATCTTCTATTGTAATGAGCTACTTCCTCGGGAAACCGAGATGGTAGCATCTTTATTTACTTGGGAATGTCTTGTAAGGCTCCTACGTAAATGAGGGTGTTACAATACCACTCTCGGCTAATATTATCAGTGATGGTATTTCTAACTCTATCGGTTGGACGACTTTGGAGCCGTAGGTTAGGTAATATGGTGTGGCTCCAGTGGGTGTTCGATATGATGTTCGGTACCCCCATAAGGCGAAGGGTATTTTGCTTGGCCAATCCCGTTATTTGTCTATCATTTTCTTAAGGATCGTGGTGATGGTTTTGTTGGCTGCCTCTACGGCCCCGTTGGTTTGTGGTCTATAGGGTGAGGATTTGTGTCTTTGGATTTTGTATTTGTCTAGGAGATTTTGGGTGTCGGCCCTGAAGTGAGCCCCCTGGTTACTAATGATTTCGTGAGGTATTCCGTAGAGGCAGATGATGTTTTTTTGTAGGAATTTGACTACTTGTTTTGAGGTTAGCACGGTGTAAGAGGCAGCCTCTACCCATTTGGTGAAATAATCGACGACCACTAATATAAAGCAGTGTCCGCCGGTCCCGGATGGGTGTACTTTTCCTATGATGTCTATCCCCCAAGTGGAGAAAGGTCAGGGTGTGGCTATAGTATGTAGAGGATAAGGAGGTGGGTGTTGGATGTTGGCAAATATTTGGCAATTGTGGCAGTGGCGAACGTGACGTCGACAGTTGACCTCTAAGGCAATCCAGTAATAGCCGAGTCTCATTATTTTGTGGGCTAGTAGGTGTGCTTTCATGTGGGGTCCGCACTCTCCGTCGTGTACCTCTTCCATGACTCTCTCGGATTGGTTTTTGTTTATGCATCTAAGGAGGACTCCTTGTGGGATTCGTTTGTATAGTAGCCCTTGACTTAGGACGTAATGTGTGGCTTGTATTCGTAGGGCTCTTTTGTTCTTGGCGTTGGTGTTGGGCAGATATGACCCGTGGGTTTTAAAGTCTAGGATTGCTTTGTACCACGGTTCTTCGGGGGTATTGTCGGTTTCGAGGTTATGGATGTAGGCTGGTTGTTCGCTTCTCTTTATGCAGATAGGCATGGAGAAGAGGTGATCGGGCATGTTTATTAGTGAGGCTAGTTTGGATAACGCATCAGCGAATTGGTTTTCTTCGCGGGGTATGTGTATAAAGTCGATTTCGGTGAATTCTCGAGACATTGTTTCTACTTTGGTTTGGTATGGGGTTAGGCTTTCGCTTTAAACTTTCCATGTACCCGTGGCTTGGTTGACCACTAGGGATGAATCTCCATGTACTCTAAGGTTTTTGATTCCTAGGGATATGGCTGCTTTTAGACGTGTTAGGTAGGCCGTGTATTTGGTTGCGTTGTCGGTAAGTCTGGTTGGGTGGTGGTTTGTTCGTTTGCAAACTTATTGTTGTTTGGTCAGTGGCTGGTTGAACCTAAGGTCGTTATTCCCGATCTCCTTCTTAGGGTGAAGTTGAGTGGGCTGTTTGTGGCAGCCCTTGCGTTTTAGTTGATTGCTATCGATAATTGGCATAATGTCGAGTTTTTAAGCATTAAAGTAAAATTTTGAAACAGAGTTGAGCGATTATCGAGGCATGTTTATAAAAATAAAGAGTTGTTTTATTGATGATAGTAGTAGATGGGCTAGATGCCCGTGAATTTGTTTGGGCGAGGTGGAGGACATGTCCTTTCGCACCTCCCTGGACTTGATAAGGGAAAATACGTGACCTCTATTGTTACTATTTAGTCTAGGCCCTAAGATGAACTAGACTCTGACTCGGGAGCGGACTTGCTGGCTTCGGTAAGCATCTTGATGTCCTCGTACTCAGGGTACGTCCCGAATTTTTCTTCCTGGATGAGGTGGCGAACTTGCTGCCTAAATTCACGACATTCGCTAATGTCATGTCCTCGACCTTGGTGGTACCAGCACCATTTGTTACCATTCCAATGTGATGACCTCTTGTCGATAGGTGGGTCTGGTGTCGAGCTCAAGGGGTAGAGTACCCCTTCAGATATCAGCATGGTTAGGGCATGATCATGGGATAAACCGAGGTGCTCTAGTCGCCGGAGACCCCTCTCCTCGGAGTTGTCCGTTAAGAAACGAGTAGGTCTTTTTGTTAGTAGTGTGGTTCTTACTACCCCTGCTTTTATCAACCCCTCGACTTTGTCTTATAATAATGTACAAGACTCCGTATCATGGCCGTTGCCCCTGTGGTAATGGCAGTATTTTCCTTTGGACCAGTGGCGGGACCTATGTTTAAGAGGGGGGTCGGCCATTGGCCCTATGGGTCGTAGGAGGTGAAGAGACGTTAATCTTTGGAGTGCAGCTGCATAGCTAACCCCGATTTGGGTGAACTTCCTTTTGGGTTCGATAGTCTCGGGTGAGCCAATGCCCTCCCCCTTGATCGATTCGTTGCACGTGGAAACGGGAGGTTTGGGAGGTTCTTCGAGTCTTTCCTCGATATGGGTGATCCTAGTCTCAATACTCAAGAGTATGGGGTGTATTTGTGAAACTAGGCGGGCTAGGTTCTCGATAGTTGTCGCGAGGTCGAGGAGTGTGGGCTCCGGATGGGTGTCCGGTTCATCCTCGATGTTCAGGACCTCTTCCCCTAGGGGAATAAGGTGAGAGCAGTCGATAGTATCATCGAAGATGGCCTGGATACTAAAGGGGTTCGTTGTATTATTAGGTTTCTCAGGTGGGGGAAGAGGGATTGTCCCGTTTTCTATCATATCTTGTCTAGTATGTTTGAGCCAAAAACAGGATTCTGTGTCGTGGCCCTTGCCACGATGGTATTGGTAATACTTATTTTCATCCCACGACTCTATCCTCTTGTCCGCGGGTGGGTCCGTAGTAGGACCTATCAGCTCGAGTTTCCCTTGCTCGGTCAATCTTTTTAAAGCTTCGGTGTATGTGATGCCTAGTTTGGAAAATATCCTAGGGGTAAAGTTTGTTCTTCCCCGGGTCGTTGGTTCGACTAGGTGTACTTCTTCGGTTTTGCTATTCCCGTAAGACCGGGTCCCCGCAGAGGTGGTTGTCCCTTGATAGCCTCCCCATAATTTTGGAGAATACCCCCTTTTTCATATCGTTCTCTAAGCGTATTCGTAAGGTAGATAGCTCCTTAAAGGTGTGGATATTTTGGTACCTAAGATGGGAGGCGTAAGCTGGTCTAAGGTTATTGACGAATTTTTCCACCAAGGTGGTTTCGTCCGGGCGATTTATTAGCTGGGTACTGACCTTCCTCCATCTAGTCAGAAATTCTGAGAAGCCTTCCTTCTCATTCTGGGAGAGGACCTCGAGGCTCCTAATGGTGACTTGTGTTTCGGCGTTATCTGCATATTGTTTTGCGAACTCTATGGAGATATCGTCCCAGGTGGACACCTTCTTAGGGTCAAGTGAATAGAACCAAGATCGTGGTGTGTCTCCTAGAGATGAGGGTAATATCCTAGTAAAGAGGCTAGGCTTGACCCCTTTAATGGCCATGTAGTCCTTAAAGGCTCGGATGTGGTTTAGGGGGTCCTCAGTTCCTTTGAACTTGGGTATGTCGGCTAGGGAGAAGTTCTCGGGTAATTGGTCGTTCACCATTTCGAATTTCCTATGATTTTAGAGGTGGACGTTGTTTCCTTGGTTCAGGCGCATTTGGTTCTCGAGGAAGTCTATGCGGTTCATAGCGGATTGGAGGGTGTCGTCCTGAGGCGGGGTAATGGGATCGCTTGAGATGAGGCCAGCGGGCGCCCCACCTAGTGGAGTGGAATTTAAGAGGGCCTCGTTGAGGATTCGGGTGTGGTGTTCATCTGAGGCTTTGTCTTCTAGGTGACCTAGGCGAGAGTCTATGCTGTTTACGGATGTGTTCACTGTGATGACAGTGGCTTGTAAGTCCCAGATTAGGTCGGTTAGGGCCCCTATGGTGTTGTCTGCGGATTGCCCGGCGTTGTCCCCACTGTGGTTGCTTGCGTCTACGCTTGAATCCCCCGTCATGACTGTGAAATGGTAATGAGGACAGATTTTCTGGACGATTTACGGACTCGAGGAATGCTCGTGACTGAGCTACGCGGAAATGAGGCTCTTGACTCGCGTGTGCATATGGTCATGTGGTTTAGGGACTCGGGTGCTTTAGACTCTTGGTGTATTCGGCGAAACGCCTATTGAGCTTTCTGTCTCTGCAACGAGACGATTTGACACAAACCTCGGTGGTGAGGTTCAAGAGGACTTCTCGCAGTGAGACGACCCGAAATGTAAAGACCTCGAGTAGAGGTGATCCTAGTGACTAACATAGACAGTTAAACACACTGTTGTACGACGTAAGAGGTTGATTGCGATCCAGGCTCAGGATCAAAGAATTTGGATATATGTTTTTTTTCAAAAACGACCAGTTTTGCAAGATTTTGAAAATGATGGTTTGTAGAAATAGTGTAACGATGGCGTGACGACATCGCTTGTGACGTGTAGGTGTGTTGCCACATGTGTGCGTCGGAAATCCGGCGATGACTACTATACTAGCCGAATGGGTACTAGCGCACCCTACGCCCTTTCAACTCACGCGAGTGCACTTAGAGGAAAAGTGCACTCCGCAAGGCAAGTCGGGTCTTGCGACAAAACTGCGGATGCAACCGGACACAAGACACATAAACAAACAAGCATACAAACAAACACACAAAAGGTTGCACCCAAAAGAAAAGAAATACCGCTTCCCTCAAAAAAGCGGTGAAAGAAGCACCGGTCTAGGACTCAAGGCAAGTGACAACGTTCCCAAGCTAGCAATACAAACCAAAATGGACTAAACCCTAATAGTATGACGACAAAGCAACAAAAACGTTGGTAACTTACCTAGGTTCCTCCTAACCTTCTAAGAACGTACTACGGGACGATCGGCGGAGTGGGAGGTGATGATCCACGGTGTTAGTCGACACTGTAGGTAAGTGAGACCCCGCCCCCTTTAGCATGAGCCAAGAGGGTCGTCCCGTGTCCAAAACCGCCTAACTAGTCCAAGTAAAAAGGTGAAAAACATGCAAAATGAGGGAAGACCGACTAATGCCGCTATCATCCTTCCTCGGGACTCGGTCCTTTGGTAGGCTCTTCACGGCAAAAGTCGGAAAAAGGCTTATTTTTGGGTGTGGGGATTTTTTTTTTTGAGACGGTTTTCTTTTGGAATTTTCTTCTTCTTTTGCATTTTTGCTTTGTTTTGCCATGCCATTTCTTTTTCTTCTTTTCTATTTTCTTTTTGGCTTTTGTGCCTTTTCTTTTTCTTCTTCCTTTTCTTTCTTTCATTTTCTTTCATTTTCTTTTCTTTGCCCTTTTGGCTTGATTTGGCCTTTTTTGGCAATTCTTGACAATTGAGAAAGAGAGACTTCAACATTTTGCAATTTATTGTGTGGATATGTGTAGAAGGTAGGGAAATGGGAGAGTCGGGGAGCGTCCTTCCCTTCAAACCCACAAAAAGTGGAGAACTTGGACTAATTAAACAATCCCAAACACGGTCACCTAGGGGACGGGACTCGGTAACCAAGGCCTTTTCACACCGTGGGTGGTCATAATGGTCAAAAGTGCAAATCCCGTAGTAAATCCCTAGTAAGCTAGGTGGACTCAAGGTAAAGGACCAACGAAATCATTGATTTACGGTCATTCTACTAGAATAAAGTCCAAGACTCGATTTATACTACTAGGAAGGGAAAGTAAACACTCGCACACTAGCCTCTAAACCGGGTTTTCGAAAACCTTTTTACACACAAGACACAAATACATAACACAAAACGAAGACACGACGAAAACGAAAGAAAAAGAGACAAAAAGACACAAAACAAAAACAAAACAAAACAAACACATAAACAACACAAACGCCACCTCAAGCTTCCAAACAAGCCATCAAATCGACCACAAGCATTACAAAGCTCCTCCCGAGCACACAACATCACAATCTCCTCCAAGCTCCACAAGAGATAAAGAAGAAAAAGGGATAAAGATGTTACCGGAAGTCTTGAAAGCTCTCCAAAGCTATTGGTGATTCAAGTAACCTATAAGGAAAAAGGGAGGCAAAACACGCACAACACAACAAATACACGATACAACGACACAAAAAGAAAACATACAAAATAAAATCTTTTTGATTTTTATGAAATTTTTTCAAATTTTTAGGGTTTTTAAAGATTTTTCGAAAAACTACGAAAATAAAACTAACTACGATAGAATATCGCTCCCCCACACTTAAGCCGAGCCATGTCCTCATGCTCGACCGTAGTGCATGGGAGCACAAAAGAAAAGAAACTACGAAAATTAAGCTAAAAAATCAAAAAGAAAAGTGGAGAAAATGGTAGAATGTGTCCGGCCGGGGTGTAGTCAAGTCACCATGGGCCGAGACTAGAAAAAGATATGGATGGGGGAAGAAAATAAAAAGAAGGAAATAAAAGGAAATGGGAGGGGAGGACTAGGTGTAATCACGTCACCTAGCCCGGATTCCGCCTAAATCCGACTAAATCCGACAAAAAAGGGTGAAAAACTTGTAAATTTTGGATTTTGAAAATGACTTTCGATGTAGTCACATCATCGAGAGTCGGGAGCAACCACTACCAAGGCCTCGAAGGCCACCATGACAAAGGATATAAGGGAAAGGGAATAAACAAATGAAGACAAGCTAAAAAAATGGAAAAGAGAGGATAGTTGCCGTACCGTACGGTTGGCAACTCACTCGCTCCATCATCTCATAAGTGAGTATAGGCACGTAGCTTGTCCTTGTCGTCGTTATCCCTCTCCAATTGCGATTTGGTTCCATGGTTGAGGCACAAACGTAAAATGAGGTGGGGTTTGATGTGAAAGTCGGTTTAAAGCGACGAGAAAGTGAGGTGAAATGTTCATGTAAGGTGTAAGTGTCATATAGTGAGGGTAAGGACATGTAGGGAGGTTGGGAGGGGGTATACAATGGTTGGGTGGACTTAAAAGACGAAGAAAAGGCCAAAGGAGGACAGGGGGCCCTTCCCGGTCGGGATGGAAAAATCCCGATCGGGTTTGCCCACCATCCCGAACGGGAAAGAAAAATCCCGATCGGGAAGGGCTCACAGTAGCCAGTCCAACTTGCACCTCCAACCCGAACGGGAAGGAAAAAAATCCCGATCGGGAAGACCTTTTCTAGGCCGGGAAGAGTCTCCTAACCCTCTATAGCTCCCAAAAGCTTGCTCCAAGCTTCAAAAACTGACTTCCCTTCACACAATACAAACTCAAACAATGACCACTCTTCCCTAGGAGGCATTTTCACTTCACACCTATCACAATAAACTCAAATAACACATCAAATTTCCTCCCTCACAACGCTCATCAATCATCCAAATAATCAAGAATTTCACAAAAGCAAACAAACTATAAGGGAAAGAGATATATACAAAGGGACGGTTCTTGTGGAACTCCGTCAAACCAAGGTGGTACTTTCTTCAATCTTTTTCAACAACCAAAATTAGTTCCATCTCCATCAAGGGCACGAAGGAACAAGTCAAAGGCCCTAGCAAAGTCTTCAATCAAGCTCGAGATATAACCGACCACATACCAAGGCTCTTCATGGCCTTGCCTTGACGTTCCCGGGGCATCCCGATCTTCCAAGTTCAACGACTTGAACTTGTACTTTTGGTCTTTGGGGACATACCCAAATGTCCACCGGTCTTCATGTGGCCCCAGGGGAGGCTCATCCTTCTCCTTGCTTTTCAACTTGTCATCAAGCCCATGAAATGGGCACTCATCTCCCTCCAAATCGGAGTCATCATCTTGAAGTTCACAAGAGTTCTTGTTCAAGCTTTTTCCCGACTCAACCCCTAGATCAATGTTTTTCTTGGCTTGGATCATATTGCATGACTCATCATTAGTAGGCGAAGTGTTACCTTGGAGGTCAAACACTAGCTTCTCTTCGCCCAATTCGAATGTGATCCTACCATTCTTCACATCGATCATAGCATCGGCGGTGTGTAGAAATGGGCGACCAAGGATAATGGGAGTGTTGGCATCTTCCGGCATATCTAGCACGATGAAATCGACCGGAATGAAGAACTTTCCGATTCTCACCCGGCACATCCTCTAGCATCCCCAATGGTCGGTTGAGTGAATTATCGGCCATTTGGAGCGTGATAGAAGTACTTTTAAGCTCCTTCATCCCAAGTCGGCAAAAAATAGAATAAGGAATGATGCTCACACTCGCACCCAAATCACATAATGCTTTTTCGATCATGTAGTGGCCTATGGTGCAAGGGATTGAAAATCTACCCGGATCCTTCAACTTTGGAAGTGTAGAACCTTGAATGAGCTCGCTCACCACTCTTGTGACGCGATGGTCTCTTCCTTGTCGATGGATCTCTTCCTAGCCAAGATTTCTCTCATAAATTTTCCATATGCCGGGATTTGGGTAAGTAGCTCGGTGAATGGGACACTCACATCCAACTTCTTCACAATGTTAAGGAACTTGTCGTATTGAGTGTCCACCTTAGTCTTCATTTGCCTTGATGGGAAAGGCAACTTGATTTGGTATTTATTTTGCTCAATCGGGGTGGGCTCTTCAAATGACACTTTCCTTTTTCCCTTGTCTTTTGCTTGAAGTGGGAGAAGCTTGTCTTGTTGGGGTTTCTCAACCTCCCATAAGACTTGCTCCTCTATTGGATTATCAAGGCTTGAGCTTACTTGCATTGGAGGTGCCATTTTCTTTGTTCGGTTCTTGCATTGGCTCTTGCTCACTAGGGAATGGAGGGGAGTCATAAGATGTACCTCTCCTTGTGGTGATGGCATTGACATGCTCAAAAGTCGGAGTTATGCCCTGAGGAGGTAATTGCCCTCTTTGTCTTGAAGAACTTCCTGATGCAAGTTGTGCTACTTGATTCTCAATCATCTTCATGTGAGTTTTCATTTCCTTGTTATCCATTAAAATTTGAGCAATGGCTCCTTGTTGTGACATTTGTGTATCCAATTGCCTCTTTTGCATTTCTTGAGTATTCCTTTGGATATCCACCATTTGCTTTTGTATGTCGAAATCCCGTGGTGGGGATGATGGATTATGCGGAGTATTGGTGAGGGCTAATGGAGTACCATAGTCATGAATAGGAGATCGGCTCCTAGGCTTGCTTTGTTGTTGATTGCCTTGAGTTGCTTGTTGTTGTTGATGGTTCCCTTGGAACCCATGAGAATTGTCTTGATTAAGGCCTTGATTGTTGCCATGGTTGTGGTTTTGATAGCCTTGGTTGAAGTTCTCTTGTTGGAACCCTTGATTGTTGTTGAATGAACCTTGGTTACTTTGCTTGAAGTTGTTGAAAGGCCTTGAGTTGCCTTGGTAACCTTGGTTGTTGTCCCTTAAGGGAGGTGGAACATAAGGACGATGTTGTTGTTGGTGTTGAAAGGCTTGTTGTTGAGGGACTTGATTGGAAGCTTGGTATTGATTAGAGTAGAAAGCACCTTGCATGAATGCTTGAAAAGCATTCACTTGTTCAATAATTCCTCTACAATTCATAGGATCATGACCAACGATTCCACAAGTATCACACATCCCATAATAAGGCAAAGGAGGTGCAAATCCCAAAGCATTCACTTCTTGAATTGAGTGTTGATGAGAGGAACCAATGCTTTGAACTTGAGTGAGGTAGCCTTGGAGCTTCTTGTCGATGGTCTCCATATGTGTCTTCAATTGGGCTCCAAGGTCAATGCTTAATTGAGTAATAGCATCAACCTCATGCCTACCTCCTCGATTTGCCTTCCTAGGCCTTGAATATTGCGAATTATGCACCGTCATCTCTTCGATTCTCGCCCATGTTTGGTCATCATCGACCTCGGTAAACCTACCATTGGAGCCCATGTTAAGTATAGTTCTTGAGTCCTCATAAAGACCGTTCCAAAATTGTTGGACCAAGAACCATTGTGAAAGTCCATGATGGGGGCACGATCTAACCAAAGATTTAAACCGCTCCCAAGCTTCATATAAGCTCTCTTCATCCCGTTGTTGGAAACCGGTGATGGAGGCCCTAAGAAAATTAGTCTTCTCCGGAGGGTAGAAAGTTTGGTAGAATGCCAATGCAAGCTTTTTCCAAGTGTCGATGCCCATGGTTGCCCTATCGAGACTCTTAATCCATTGCTTCGCTTTTCCAATAAGAGAAAACGGGAAAAGTACCCAACGAATTTGATCTTGAGTAACCCTGGGTTGAGATATAGCGTCACAATAATCGGAGAAGGTCTCCATATGTTGGTGCGGGTCTTCGGTGGGCAAACCACTAAATTGATTCCTTTCCACAAGTTGTATAAAGTGAGTCTTGGCCGTAAAATTTCCGGCATAAGCGGCCGGTAGAGCATTAGGTCCCGGCAAGACATCTTCCGTAAATGTAGAGTGGGAGGAAAACTTCGGCATTATTGGATGTAAGGGAGAAGATGGTGTAGACGGAGTTGAAGTAGATGTAGAAGGGGAGCTAGGACTAGAATCTCCAAAGGGATTGGTGAAATTCCCTTCGGCCGTCTCTCGATATGCTTCCTCAATATCGCTTCCTTGAGCTTGCTCTTGATGGGTATTGCTTGCGCTTGGTTGAGAGATTCTAACCCAGTTAATCGTTCATTGGCGAAAGGCTCGAAAAAGCCTCTCCGGCTCTGGATTAAAGAGAAAGAACTCGTCTCCCCGCCTAGGCATACACTACACACTAGAACAAACGTAAGAACACCTAGTGCTTTATGGGCACTAGGCAACGACAACAAACAAGCACAACTAGAGACAAAGAGAAAAGAAAGCTAAGAAAGCAAGAAAAACTAGAGAGTATTCACAAGAGATGGTAGAAGGGCACAAAGAAGGGTAACTAAGTCTAGCTATAAGCAAACTAAGTCTAAACAATGCACTGTCCCCGGCAACGGCGCCAAATTGATGGTGGGATTTGTCGTGGATCCTGCCACCAAATAATAACCAACTAGTACCTAACGGTAGTTAGGGTAAGTTGGGTCGTGTCCACGGAGACGGTGTTGCAAGGGTTAGACTAGGTTGGCCTAAAACGAGACCAAGTCACAACAAACACAAAGAACTACTAATTGGTGAATTATGATGAGAGGAGAAGAAGAAAGTAGACTAACAATGAACTAGACTTTAACAATGCTAACAATGCTAATAATCAAACTAACTAGCAAACTAAAGAAATGATGCTAACTACTAAGATGAATCAAATATGAAGAAGAAGTGGGTTAGGTCGGGTTCATAAGTGTAGTAGGATGACTTGGGTGGTCAAGGGTGTAGGTGTCTCCTAATTGCTAGAATCGGTCCGGGCTCTCGCAACTTAAACCGATGTCAAGGTGAGCCCGGGCTCTCGCTACTTAGACTCTAGTCTAGGTAAGTCCGGGCTCTCGCAACTTAGACTATACTCGACACTATCCTCAACAAAACCACATACAAGACAAACAATGCATAGAAGAAGACTAGCATGAGAAGCATGGCCACTACAACTCAAACAAGCAATTCAACAAACACATGGTGTGCCAAGTATGTGACTAAAAATAAAGATTCACCCTTTACCCCTAATCAAACCCTAATCACCCATAATCTACCCTTAATCCCCCTACTAACCCATAAGGAATCTACTCACTCATAATCATACTAATTACAACAATGAAAAGAGAAAACAACATCACAATCCAAACATCCATTATCAAGAACAATATGAACAATAACAATAAATACTAAGTAAAGGTTCAAACTTGAATTAATACCAATAAACAAAAGAAAGGAAGATTATACCAACACAAGAGGAAGAAAAAGATGCAATCTTGTATAAATAAGAAACCCAAAATAATCCCAAGGTTGTCATGCTTGGAAAGATCTTCAAGTGTCTCCTTAATACAAGAACTAATTACAACTCTAATTAACTAAGATTAACTAAAGATTAAAGGAAGATTAAACTAAAATGAGAGGAGAATTCAATCTAGGGTTTATATGATGTAGAGGGGCTTAAGATAGTCTAGGTTAATGTAAGATACATAAACAATACAAGAGGGAAGTATTTATAGGGTTCCAAGTGGAAAGGAATTGAAAGAAACTAGGCGGAGCTGTAACTGGGTCATTCCCGATCGGGAATATGAAATCCCGATCGGGAAACTTCCACTTTCTCGATCGGGAATATGCCAACCCGGTCGGGAATGCTTCACAGTGGCTACGTCCTTTGTGCTCCTCATCCCGATCGGGTTTGAGGCCTTCCCGATCGGGATGGGTCTTGTAGGCCTCCCTTAAGAGCTTTTTGGTCCCCCCTTGCCTCTCATGGGTTTCTCGTCGATTCTCGGGACTCGGGATCGGGTCTCGGAGGCTCGGGATTGGGTCCCAGGGTCTCGGGGTCGATTCCAAGGCATCGAGTCATCGTTCCTTTATCTCTTTGGCTCCAAAAAGTGTATGCATTGAGTCGGAATCGCTCCAACTCTTCGTGATTGGTCCCGGGAACCTGAAACGAGCTAGAGGAAGCATAAGTAGCCCATAAATCGCTCCTAGGGAGCGATTCCACTAGGAAAATGGCACCAAAACACAGTAAAATAAGCACTACAAACTACACTTATCAACGGAATATAAATGTTTTTTCTTTTGAAATGAGTACAGTTCTTTAGAGGAACCGGTTTTGGAAATGCTTACGTGATGCTTTTATCGAAACTACTATTAATTAGCTAGTTCGATACTTGTGGTGTATGTGACGCTCGTGGTAGAGCGTGAAGTCTAACGACAATGTTTTTAAAAAGTGTGACTAAATCCTTAGTGAGGGACATAGGCGGTGAATACTGTTTTTAGGAAAAAAAGAGCTTTTAAAACTAGTGACCCACGTTCGTCGGTTGCGTTAACTAGTATTTAACGGTGGGAGGGTGCATTGTAAAAATGTTTTGAAGGTGTGACCGTTTTGGGTTCCTTGACTTCATTAATTGAAGCTTCGGTTATGCTAACGGTATGTGTGTAAAAGACTTTTCTTTTTGAAATAAAATGTAACTGTTTGGTGTACCTTGATCCCATTGATCAGAAGTTTTGGTGGTATTAACGGTATTTGTTGTTGACGGGTTTTACTTTAGCCACGTGATGGCGTTGAAAATATTATTATTTTTTTCTTGAAAATGGTGAGTGTAAAATTTGCCATGATAACGGCATCTAAAAATGTTTTTCCCTTTCAAGAAATCGCGATTTCACCAGAATATCGGCGTTTATAAGGTCGTTTTGAAAAGGGGAGGTATATTTTTTCGAAAATGGAATTGGGTGCAGTTGAATATGTTGGCGTGGTTGAATCCAGATTTTTAGTGTTTTATTTGGGTTGGATTGTTCAAACACGCTACACATAACTAGGAATGCATACACTCATGCAGGATGCAGACACGGGTAGGTTATGGTAGGCTACCGCCCACGAATTGTCTTCACTTAGGCATTGACAATTATCTGGGGAGACGAGTGTCATACCATTCGTTCGGAACTACCCGCTTATTATTCCTGCGGGGTACGCGTTAGGCAGCCGGAGCGTCAATCGAGGATCTCTCCACGTGTTCTTAAAGATCTTACCGTGAAGAGGTCGATTGGTCCTGATATCGGTTAGGGTGGGCTTTTTAGGGCCAAAACCTGTAGTGACCACAACTAGGAACTAAGAAATGAGCTTCACCAACCTCGTTCAAGTTACACCACCACTGGAAACTTGTTTCCAAATCCCCAGCGGAGTCGCTAAACTGTGGATGTCCGTCCGCACCGCCCGGCGCCCCGCGCGCGTTTGCGCGGGCCCGACCTGGTTTTCAACGTGTGGCGGCGGCCACCCACGCGACCCCCTCCCTGTCGGGGGCTGGTCCGATCTCGCGTATGGGGCGATGTGTCGGACCTCGATTCGGATGACGATCCAGACTTGTACTAGACGGGTGGGGACACCCGTGTTTCCGTTTGGGATTCGATCGAGTCGTGGTTGTAAATGTTTAAAGGCCGATTTGTTTGGTAAGGGGACCTTTTTAGTGAACTGAAGTTGTTGCCGATTTGTGGAGTCGCCACCGAGTCAATTATGGGGACTCGGAAACCGTTCAAGTCAACTTTGATCCCCTGCCGGCTCAAAGTTGAGTGGCACGGGACCTAAAGATAGAGACTTGTACCCTTAAGCACTCCATGCCTGGAATGACTCTCATTGCCAATGGTTTCGGACATCCGGAAACCGTCGATTCTGAGTAAGGGGTGAGAGTACGTATTGGGAAGCCAACATCCGATAGATGTCAACACCCAATCCTGCCCGCACTATAGCGGCCTCTACTAATCAATCGGTGGGCTGATATCCTAGTTCTTTTGTTGTGGTGGATGTACTATAACATCCGTTGTTTTAACCCTATGCCTTTTGCTACGTCGGTTGTTTAAGGACAAGTAAGTATTATCGTCAAAGTAGTTGTGTTTACATTCTTTGCATGCGATTTCACGTAACAAGCAGGCCATGAAAAGATGCATGTAGGAGAGTAGAGAGTGCTAGTATTATTCATATTAACAAATTAGTTTTAACGCGATAATACGAATATTAGTCGTTCTCGTGGTATACCTTACCTGGTATTCTGCTTAAGATGCGTTGGCTCGGTATTAATAGGGATGCGTTGGCTCGGTATTAATAGGGATGCGTCGAACAATGTGTGGCGAGCACCGGGACTAATACGGAACCCGACCATCGCTTTGTTCAGTTTTAGTTACTTTACGTTTTGAATTCCGTGTTAGGTGATTTAGCATGCGATTATAGGGTCGTAAAAGCAATAAATCATACGAAAAACTGTAAATGTGAATGTAAGTAAATCACATCGTGAGGAGTTGCACCCTCGGAGTATACACCAAACGGGACTCGATGCATGGATAGTTTGAGAATGGATCTCGGAATTACTCGGGTCTATTTAGTGTATTTTAGTGTTCGCGGTTGAAGTTGGGACGTTTACGTGTTTTAGTAGATGCTCGTGGACCTAGTGTCCACATCTAGAGTTATCGTAGTGCATAATGATAAAGGTGCGAGAATGTAAAGTTATGTTTAGATGACAACCTAGTGGCGACTCGGTTTCAACAGGCGGATCCTCCTTGCTTGACCAGTGACTCTGGCAGAACTTCGTTACCGTTTACCCTTCCCGCGTCTACTCCGACAGAGATCGTTGCTAAGGACTATTTCTGCGGCTAATCCGGCAGAGATTCGCTACTTGATTTGAGCTAGTCGATCACAGGCACCTCGGTATCGAGTGGGGTGATCGAAGGTGAGGAGTAGCGTCGATGTCACTTTTGTCCGAACTACGATCGAGTGGATCTTTTGCCTCGGGTGTCGGAGTCCGAGCCCTTAGCGAGAGAGTTAGAGGGGGAAGAGAAGATGATGAATTGTGTCGAATGAATGAGGCGGAGGGGGGTATTTATAGGTGTTTCGGCCCTCGTCGTCCATATGGACGCCTGAGCTGGGGCGCACCAAGATTCAGGCGCCTGGGCTGAGGCGCGGGGATACTAAGGCGCGTGAGGTGGGGCGGTCGGGATTTTGAAGATACGGTTTTGATACTTTCCAAAACCGAGAGGGAGGAGGATAATTTGTTACTTGGGGATTAAGGCTCCCGCGGCTTGACCTAGCGCCGTGAACGTTAGTGGGCCTCGGGTGTCCATCCCGAGGTTCGCTTGGCGCGGTGCTGACTCGGTTTGAGTTTCGGGGCCGACTCGGGGCCCCGGTGTCAGAATTGACTCTAATTAGTGTCTATCCAACCGTAACGACACTACTAAGGCTGCCATCATGTTAGTTTTAATTTTTCCGAGTAATTATTTGATCCGTTCTATAGAAAAACTATCTAAAACATCGCGAACTCGCGTCACGTTGCAGTCCTATCGTCATCGGGTATTTGCTGGGCACTTCTGCAGCCACCATGTCCAAGTCTGGGTGTCTACAGAAGCCCCCACTTTGACTGAGGCTTGGACAAGACGAAAGTTACAATATAGCCGCCCAGGTCAATCGAAGATTACGACCTGGTGGCTGTCCGGTCGGGTCGTTTTAAGTCCAGTGGACTACTTGTTGAGGCTCGCCAGCCATAGCTTAGAAATCATACCTGACGTCTTCGCTTGCGGTTGCTTGCTTGGGCCCGGGCCGTTGCTTGATTCTTCGTGCGCGCGCGCTTTGTCTTCTTCGACTTATCTTAAAGGTTTTGTTCAATTTTAAGTGTTTTCGCGTGTTAGTGACGCGTTAAGCGTAAGCGTAAAGAACGCTCATTTGTGTTGGCTTGTTTTTAAACAAATGCTCTTGGGATGCCAGTGATCCCTTGATAAAATGTTTGAGGGTGTTAGTCTCCACTCAAGCGGTTGTCTTTGGGGATGCTCTGACCCCTAGGATGAAGTAAACTATAATAGATTACTCGAGGGCGTCAATCTCCACTCGAGCGATTGTCTTTGGGGATGCTCTGACCCCCAGGACAAGATTGTTGTTGTTGTGTCTTCGAGGATGCTCTAACCCTTAGGACGAAATTGTTGTTGCTGTGTCTTCGGGGATGCTCTGACCCCTAGGACAAAATTGTTGTGTCTTCGGGGATGGTCTGACCCTTAGGACAAAATTGTTGTATCTTCGGGGATGCTCTGACCCCTAGGACAAAATTGTTATGTCTTCGGGGATGCTCTGACCCCTAGGACAAAATTGTTGTGTCTTCGGGGATGCTTTGACCCCTAGGACAAGATTGTTATCGCTGTGCCTCCGGGATACTAACGTCCCTCGGGCAAAAATGTTGTTGCTGTGCCTTTGGGATACTAACGTCCCTCGGACGAAATTGCTGTGCTCGCCTTACTAGGTTCGACGCATCTTTATTAATACCGAACCGACGCATCTTAAGCAGAATACCAGGTAAGGTATATAACGAGAACTACTAATATCCGTATTATCGCGTTAAAACTGATTTGCTAATACGTATAATATTAGTACTCTCTACTCTTCTATGTGCATCTTTTCATGGCCTGTTTGTCACGTGAAATCGCATGAAAAGAATGTAAACACAACTACTTTGACGACAAAACTTACTTGACCTTAAACAATCGACGTAGCAAAAGGTATAGGGTGAAAACAACGGATGTTACAGTATTTCCGCCACAACAAAAGAACTAAGTTATCAGCTCACCGATTGATTAGTAGAGGTCACTATAGTGCGGGCGGGATTGGGTGTTGACATCTATCGGATGTTGGCTTCCCAATACTTACCCTCACCCCTTACTCAGAATCGACGGTTTCCGGATGTCCGAAACCTTTGGCAATGAGAGTCATTCCAGGCATGGCTTGTTGTAAGTTCCCGGTACCCTTAGAGTAGAAGGGCCTTGTTGTAAGCTCCCGGTCTTTGTTGACGTGATTGCACCATTGACCACTTGGAAAATCCAAATTAATTTTTCTCTCATTTAATTTTTCTGATTCGTGCGGAATCGGGGCGAGGTGACTTGATTACACCTTCGCCCCTTTACGCCTTCTCGGTTTTTCTCCTTTTCCTTTCTTTTTCATTTTTCTTTCGACTTTCTTATTTTATTTTCTTTTATCTTCTCATTATTTTTCATTTTCCTCCTTGGCTAGGGTCTAGGTGACGTGATTACACCTAGTCCCGCCACCTCTTTCCCATTTCACTTTCTTTTCTTTTATTTTAGTTGCTTTTCTTTTATTTCGCATAATTTTGAAATATACAAAAACATTCGAAAAAGTATAAAAATACAAAAAGATTTTTTTTCTCTTTTTCTTCTTTTTCGATCTTCTCCCTTAATCGGGCATTGAAGACAATGCACAGTTTTAGTGTGGGGGAGACAATGCACAGTTTTAGTGTGGGGGAGGGATCTACATCCTTTTTTTCCTTTCCTTTTCATTTTTCCTTTAAAAACAAAAAAAACGAAAAAGATTTTATTTTTCTTTTCACTTTAGTTTCATTTTTCTTTTCCTTTAGTGTCATTCGTATTGCTTTGCTCTCTTCTTTCTCTCAGGTACACCGCCAACCATTTAGCATGCGGTCGTATCTATATCTTCTACCTTTGTTTTTCCCTTCTCTTACTCACATAGGAGTATGGGCTTGTATGCTATTTGGAGGTCCACTTGGTGAACATTTTGGAATTGGTGGCTGTGGTTGTGTTGACTATTGATGGAGATCGGAGTGCTTGGCTTTACTTGTTTGTTTTGCTCTTTTTTTGTCCTTTTTCAATTTTTGTATAGCATGTCTAGGAAAGGGTTTTCGAAAATCCGGTTTTGAGTTAGTGTCGAGTGTTTACTACTTCCACGTTAAGAACCCATTTTGATTTTTAGACATTGTTCTAGTAGAATGACCTAGAACCAACGATTGCAATGAATTTTTACCATGAGTCCGTCTTTTCTACTAGGAGTCTACATCGGGATTTGCATTTGACCACTTTGATCACCCATGGAGTGATAAGACCTTGGTTACCGTTTCCCGTTCTCTTAGGTGACCTTACTTGAGAAGCCATTTTTTAGTCCAAATTTCCATCTTTTTGTAGGTTTGGAGGGGGTGCACAACCGACTTGTCTATTTCTCTACCATTCCTACATTTCCACAAAATAAGTTCGCAAAAAGTTTTGCTTGTCTATGAATCTCAAATATTCACTTTTTGTTTGGGTTAATTGGATTTCTCGAGTTTGGGACGACCCTCTAGGCTAAGCTTTGGAGATAGGATAACACTTACCTCTAGTGCTTACTAACTCCATAGTTCACACTTATCCACTCCATTTATTGTCCCGTTGTAGGCATTTTAGTGGACTAGAAGGACCTTGGTAAATTTTCAATGTTTTTATTGTTTGATTGCCATCCTATTAGAATTTTGTCCATGTCAACTTAAGTAACTAGCTTCGTGGTGTTCTCACTTGTCTCTAGTTTGGAACTGGTGCTTTCTCCGCCATTTCGATGAGGGATTCGGCGATTTATTTTCTTTTTTGGGTGCAACAATCTTTTCGTATGTGTTTCTTTCATTTCATTTTGTGTTTGTGTGTGTAGTTAGTTCCATCCGCAATTTTGAGGAAGACCCGACTTGCCTTGCATGGAGATACTCTATCTCGTGGGTATCTCGATATGAGTTGAAGGGACAGAGCGGGTCCGTTAATTGCCCCGTATCGACTTAACATAATCTAGCCTATTAGTAGTATTGGTTAGTTTCTTTTTGGGTCTTTGCTCGAGGACGAGCAAGGGTTTAGTGTGAGGGAATTGATGTGTGTCAAATTTGGACCGTTTTTCCTTCCATTTAGACTCGTTTTCCTCCGCTTTTGTGAGATTAGAATGTGATTATCGCCCTATTTTAGTCTTTCTCGCATTAGCGTCTCTCATGTGCATTTCACGTGTATTTGGTAGTTTTTATATCTATTTTGATAGGATTCATCACCGAGAGCAAGTCCAAGCTTCTATGAGCACAAGAGAGTGTTATACTGTCCAAAAGTAATGCACGAAACTTAAAAGTTCGAGCAATCAAACGACGAAGAGCGAGGCCAGAAAATAGGTCAAGAAAACCACCGGGTGAAGTTTCACCCGATGAGATACCACCGGGCGAAGTTTCACTCGACGACATTTCGACCTCTCCGAAGATCTTAAGGAAACTTTCACCACCAGATGAAATGATCGGGCGAAACTTTCACCCATCGGGTGAAGTTTCGCCCGACGGTAAAGAGGTCCCCAAATGCAATATCTGGAAGAAAGTTCAATGGGTAAAGTTTCACCCGACAGTAATGGCTCGTGAATGGCAAATGTCCGTAGGGCAAAGTTTCACCATATGAAGGTTCATTGGGCAAAAATCTCACTCAAGGATCAGAATTTAAATTTGGGCTTTGGTCTAGTGACCCATTAAGGCTTTGTATAAATAGTTAACCATAGATTTCTTTTCTTCACCCTTCTTTTATCATCGTTTTTAAGAGGCCTCATTAGATAGATCCCCATTTTTCTTAGTAGTGGTTTCCATTAGAAAACTGCATTAGATCTAGAAAACTTTCTTAGCTTAGATTAATAGACTCTTTATTTTGCAATCAAGCTACTTCATTAGTCTAGAATTCAATTTTGTTGAAGATTAAAGGAGTTTTGCAAGGATTTGGTGACAAGATTATTGTATTATTTCTTGAAGCTTCATTATTTGTGTTCATCCTTATCTTCTTCCTTTGAGTTTTCCTCCATAGTTGGTATCTTTACTTCTCCTCTTCTTTTAATTAGTTTTCCCTTTAATTTCTCACCACTTTATTGTTTTCTATTGTTTAATTTATGTTTATGTCATTTAAATTTCCATTGTTGCATGCATTAGATTCAAATTCCTTGTCATTTCTAGTATGAATTGTTTAGTTTATTTCCTCTCTCTTTTGTTTATAATAAAACTCCCATGAACAGTGAGTAGATTTTGGTTAGGAGGACTAGGGGATGAGGAATTTGGATAACATGAATTAATTATTCTTGTGATTGTAGTACACTTGGATTGGTTTGTCAAATTTGGAATTGTTGTATATGTGTTGGCCTTACTTGATTAATTTGGTTGACTCTTATTCACCCGAATCAATATGGGGAAACTCAGGGTTTGAGTAATTCCGGTTAGAGATTTAGCCTTTTCATCACGAAAGTGGGCTTTAGCGAGGTTGGATAGAGAAACCGAAAGGTGACTCGTTCCTTATCGATTGTGTATTGTTGCTTGATTCCTCGTTTATGTGTCTCATTTCCAACTCCTCCTAACACCTTTCCTTATTTGATTTCTCTTAGTTACTCTAGTCTCGTTCTCTTTAGTTTAGTTTGTGACCACCTCAAACCCCCCTTAGACCCCAAGCACTTTTAGACTTAGACTCGACCGATTACGTTCACCATCTCTGTGGATCGATCCCGACCTATCACTACTGCATTAATTTGTTCTGTGATTAGTCGATCAGAGTTATAAATATTATTTGCATGAGGGTTCGCGACGACCAACATCAAAAATCTACACACAAAAAAACAACCCAATAATGCGTTCCTAACACATTCCAAACATCATGCCGTATCGGCCATATAATAACGCCAACTTTACACTTCCAAAATTGCCAAGCAAGGTAACTAAATGTCGTGAATAAACTAAATTCAGAATCATGTTACAAATTGTTTTGAATCAACATTCGAAAGTACAAGGTTTCTTAAACTACAACTATCGACAATATCTACTCAACGAACAGGGAAACTAGCTGAAGCACTACTACCACCCCCATTGAAGGGGTCTCTAGGGTCTGGGGGTCTAGGCATTGGGCCGGCGTTGCATTTTTGTTGTTGCATGCTCCTTAAGCGGGCGAGTTCTTCTAGTATTTGCCTATTCACCTCGGCCTGTTGCCTCATTTGTTCAGACTGTTGCTTCACTTGTTCAGCAAGAGCAGCCCCTTCCGCCTTTCCTTCTTAAATTTCTGACCTCATCTCAGTCATGACGGACGGTACGTACTTGGTTGAGGTCAAATTCCCCCCTCAAGCATTTGGTGGGATGAAGTATAGAGTGTGAGCGTTCCCCGTACCATACACCTCTCCCTTACGGTACCCTTCCACAACGTCGAACCATATCTGGTTCCGATCTCTACCTTCAACTTTGTTGGTGGATGTGGCTTCCTGATATGTGTCTTAAACAAAATTGATTTGATGATTAGATGAGATTTCGTCGACAAGTTCACAATATAAAGAACAATATGAAGAAGCCTAATGTTAGAAACTCATCCAAAGTTCTATGTCCCTCACCGAAATGAAATGCCTTCGACCATCGCAGTCTACCTTGCTCCTCGTTTGAACAAACTAATCCGCAGCATCGGGGAGTTTTCCTGTTTGGTTCTGAATCTGTTAACAGTACATGTAGAGTTCTTGTTAATAATTTTAATGAAAACATAAAACATAAACATGTCGGTTTGAAATACTTACGTCCATAGCCCGCTGGTAGTTGGACTACGACCCACCGTAGTGCATGGGCTTCACTGTAGCCTCAAGGTCTCCCCGCCTCTTGTTTTTCTTCGCTTGGACGGATCTCTTGAGAAACTTAGGGTTGGACCGCGCTTTGTTGAACTGCTCAAGTGCGGCACCTAAAATTCATATAAAGAGATCATTAAGCGAAAATATAACTTTCTATTCAAGTATGGACACTAACTGAGCAATCAAACCTTTAAGTACTTTCCGCCCTGTTCTCACTCGCCTTCTTGAACATGTTGTCCTTGAACCGTGGTTTGGCGACCACCATGTACCTGTCCTGTTCAGCCACCTCGAGGCTCGGGTCCCACCAGAATATAAGCTGCAAGAATGTTTGTTGTTAGTAGATTATTAATCTATAAACAGTAATAGGTAACCACTAAACCAAAAAAATGGCACACCTTAAAGTTGTTGAACCACTTTTCCTACTGCCACGCAGGCACCTTAGTCCAGCTGGTGTAATAACTTGTCAGGTCACTCATGAAACTATCTGATACACCATTCACAACCAGTCGATGCCCAAAACCTACACCATTTACGAAAATGTATATCACATTAAAAAAATATTTGAAAAACTTAACATTTAAAAACCAATAATGAAGTTGTATGGTGTGACCATGACAGGTCAGCAGGAGTACGACTTACCGAACTAACCGAAAGGGGAAAACGCATCGGTATACAACCCATGTCTCACATTGCGGGATTCTTTAGCAAAATTAGGGTAAATTCTATGAAAGCGCTCCACTTCTCCCCGTCACTAGGATGACACATCTTCCCCTCTACACGAGTTTCTTATTTATGTCACCTCATTTGTTCGGCAATGGTTTTGGTTGCATATAATTTTTGAAATCTAGGGGCGATGGGAAAGTAAGTCGACTAAGTGGTATAGGTTTTTTCTCCCTCTCGGCACTCTTTTGCTTTTTACCCCTCAAAACAATATTCCCATCAACACTTTGTATCTATCCTTACCACATTTCATACATTCCTCAAGTAGGGCATCGTCCTTCCAAAATAAAGAGCACGCATCCATCAGGACAATCATCAATCTTTTGATGCGGAAGTTGAAGACCTTTTACTATATTTTTGGTAGTGTAGAATATTTTGGTCATAATGTTGTCTTTTGGGATGACCTTCTCAAGGAAAGCAACGATACTGTCTATACACCCAAATGGTAGGTTATACTCATATTTAAGGGTCACTATCATAGACGCGACTTCTAACAATGTCATATCACACCCTCCATATAACGGCTTCTCCGAAGCGTCTAACATATAAAAAAATGCTTTTGCTCATGGGATTGGCTCTTGTGGAGTTGCTTGGTCATCATCATTAGTATACATGCTCTTGTCATTAAACACATTGCACTCAACTACATGAACTATCATTCCCTTCAACCCCCCTCATTTTGTTCAACCTCAGATTCCTCAACAGCAGATGTCTCATCATGACAAATCCACCGACAATAATTTGGATAGAACCCATTTGAGATAATATGTTCCTTAATCACAATAATCTCCAAGAATTTGAGGTTCTTACATTTCACACAAGGACATCTAAGTCAACCATCCGATGCGTATTCGGGTTGTTGTTTAGCAAACTCCAAAAAACTATCAACACTCTTTAAAAATTGTGTTGTGGGACATCTCTTATCAAATCTTTTCTCATACATCCATTTTCGTTCAAATCTCTTCATTTTTATCTAAAAAAATTTAGAAACCAAATACACATTATTTCCTCTAATTTAATTTACTAATATACACTACTCGCATATTTAGTGAAAATTGTCAATTCACCTAAACATAGTACTATTTGTACCTAATCCGCCTAATTATATCACTAAATCGGCCTAATTATATTTTCACTTTCAATTTCCTAACACATAAAAAAACCCAATTCATTCGACTATTCAACCATAAACCCTAACTTTATACTAACAATCTACCTATTTCAAATTGGGGGAACCTATGACCAATTAACATGGTAACTTAAGAATATGCTAAATCAATAACTTATTTATTAAAATCAATCAATACAAAAATTAAGAAATAATTTAAACTAAATATAGATTTAAAACATACCTTAATTAGGAAAAGGGGAGAAAAAAATAAGGAGATGAAAAGGAGGGTATCGGTGTAGAGGGAAGAGGGGAGAAGAATAGAGAGTGAAAACGAAATGAAGGATGACGAGGGGGAAGGGGGGCTCGGTATAACTTAAAAAAAATTCATAAGCTTAGCGACCGACAGCGGTCGCGCGAGTTTTTTGTCGGTCGCTAGCACTTTGTATAGCGACTGATATCAGTCGTTGTATCAGTCGCGCGTGTTTTTTTAGCGACTGATATCAGTCGCTAAGCAACGTTCATTTTTTTAACCTACTCGCACTCGGTCTCCTAATTAGCGACTATTATCAGTCGCGCGTCTTTTTTTTTAGCAACTGATATCAGTCGCTAAGCTGTGTTTATTTTATTCCAGACCTCCTCCCACTCGGTCTCTTCGCCTAGCGACCAATATCGGTCGCGCGTGTTTGTTTCAATCGCTACTGGAGCGACCGACACTTTTAGTAGCGCGTGTGAGGTCGCCCTTGCAGTATTTTTTTGAAGTGAGATGTCTATGCTCAGACTAATATACAAATCCAAACAACTCAACTGTTGTAAGTCAGTTGTCAATTGCAAAGAAAAGTTGTTTATTTGATATTTTGTAGTAGTGAGCCCGACTGGAATATGGAGAGACTGTCGGTGATGAGAGGCGACAACATACGGAGCGACAGAGGGTGGAAGGGAGGAGTGGGCGGAGGGCGAAGTGGAGGGGGAGAGGATGAAGATTAATGGCGATGTAGCAGATGACCGGCGATGAGGACTGCAGAGAAAGGAACGATGGAGGGTGTAATCCTCTAGAAATTCTAACGCAATACAGTGGCGAAAACACTGTAGAGTAGAGATTAAAACACACTGACAAACTATACCTTATTAAAAGAAATGGTAAGTCAATGCAGAGCTAAAAAGAAAATTCTCCAAACGGGTTTATACAAATCCATAAATTACATGAATGAAGAAAGAGTTGGATACATGCTACTCGCTAGCTCACACCCAAAACTCAGCAGTAAATACTTGTCATGTTATAAACATAACAGCCACATCAGTGGGGAGTAACAAAGTGAAAAATTGTGTTTCTCACTTTCTTCAGCTAGCCAATCGAAGTAATCTACTGCCTCTTTGTAGGACTTGCTTTCGAAATCGTTACACGTAGAATATACATAGGCCTTAGTAGACTCCATCATACCCTTCAAAACGGTAATAACAAGTGTTTCATTAGTAAAATATTTTATTTTCACAGAGTGAAGCCAACTGCAAAACTGTTGTATATAAGCTCCAAAAGTCTCATCGGACTCCTGCGGAAAATCTATAACAATTCTCAAGGAAACAGTGAGATCGGTCCCAAGGAACATATATTACCTAAGGCGAGAGATAAGCTAATTAAATAACAAATAAAATTGTGTCGCCTCCCCGTTAACGGCGCCAAAATTGATACGGATAAGCTGCGTCACCGTAATCAAAATAATCCTAGATTACTACTAAAGGTAGCTAGCGGTAAGTAGGGTCAATTCCACAGGGAGGCAGGGTAAAAATTATATACTAGTCAATTAATCTATCGAGTCACGAATATAACCGGGTGGAGGTGAATGACGGTCTAATTAATCTAAAGAAATTAATTAAGAAGATATAAATACAAAATTAATCAAATAATGAAAAACATCAGAGTCATCGAATCACCATGATTAAAACAGGTAAACATGTGATTTCCAAATAATCAATTAAGACGAGTTAAAGAATATCGACACGGTCCTCTCGAATCACTAGTCATCCTATAAGTCACCTAAGGGTTCTCCCTATACGTATTAGGGAATTCTATCGATTACAACGAGTCTAATCCATTCCAGGCTTTCGGTCAGGATTTACAAGATACAAGAAATCAATTACGGCCTATAATTAATTACTCGTTGTTATAGTGTTTCAAGAGCGATTTAACTCATGAAGGAAAATCGTCTAAAACATATTTATAGTGACGATAATGATACTAACGGAATAAAAGAAATAAAATAACATGATGAATGAAAATAAAAAGAAAAGAAACATAATGATGAGATACAGGAAACATGAAAGATGAAGAAAAAGAGAAAAAGAATAAAATTAATCGTAAGTGGAAAGAAGGTTAGGGAAGTAAAGGAAGTTACCGAAATTGGAACTACTAGAGTGAAGATGGAAGAATTAAGAATAATAATAACTCGAGTCTTAAGATATGAACAATGCTGAAAAAATTAATTAAAAAAACCTAAAAAGGGAAAAAAATTAAAACTAAAAGTTTACAGTAATCTAATCTAAACTAAAAGATGTGAATAAAAGATAAATGAAAAGACAGATCTTACTGAATGAAATTAAGTTCCTATTTATAGTACTCTAACCC
Source organism: Agrostemma githago (assembly GCA_958450325.1). NCBI lineage: Eukaryota > Viridiplantae > Streptophyta > Magnoliopsida > Caryophyllales > Caryophyllaceae > Agrostemma > Agrostemma githago. Next base: position 11,100,453 of record OY288242.1, read on the forward strand.
TAGATTAACTACCCCTTTATTTCCCTAATCCCCACTAACTAATACAATGTATGTAAAGAGTTAGTGTGGTGGATGATGCTTGATGTGGAAGGAGGAAAACGTGGGAAAGAGTCGGAAAGTTGCTTAGGTCGACTTGTTGTCTCACGTGTCTCAACCTAGTGAGTCGACTTGGAAGTTGACTGAGATGAGCTTATTTGACTTATGGATATGAAGGAAGGGTCAACTGGGAGTGAGGGTTGACTAGGGGAGTCGACTGGAGAAAGGTCTGGTCGACTGGGGTTGCTGGTCGATCGACTGGAACTCCTCATCTTTGCGCTCTCAACTTCAAACGCTTGTCATTTCTTTGTTACTTATCAGAATTGGATGTGTTACCTACCGTTAGAAAGTTAAGAGAGAGAGCTTTTCATTGCAACTTGAATAACTTCCGTCAAAGTTTTAGAACTAAAGATATTGGCATTTGAATTTGACAATGTCGAGATCGATCTTCAAATGATGTTGGTTCCTGTATACTTGGCCGATTGACTCTCGTCTCAAGTCTTTCCTCTAACTTTTTCCCTTTGTCTATCGGTCTAACTTGTGGATTGGTTTAAAGCTTGACTTATGTTTGACTTTAACTTTTTCAAATTCTTTTGGCTTCTCGGTCTAAAATATCTGCAAAATATGAAATACACACCCGAGTAGCACAAATGGTCAAAAATTGACACAAACCGACTCCTATAAAAGTGAAACGACACAAAAATACGTGAAAAAGGAGGTGAAAAACCGTATAAGTAAGGAACCCATCAGTATTTGAGGATAGTTTTGATCGCGCGTGATTTTTGTGCTTAAACATTTTTTTTTGAATGCTTCGGGTTTTCGGCTTTCAGTTGCCCAATGAAAGATGGTTTTTGACCCTCGAGGCAGTTTTGACTTAGAATTGCTTTGTTTTATTGGAAATTGTTCACTGAGTTTATTGATTACGAGGTTCGTTTTGTGATATTTGTACTCCGTAATGTGTCGTTTAAGTCGGATATCATTGATTGCGAGCCCTGTGTCGAACTTTTAGAAGCATGTTATCGTCCTATCATCATCGAGCGTTTGGCAGGAAACGTCTGTAGACACGAGCATGCAAAATGCGGGTGTCTACATCGGCGACTTTGGGAAGTCCGTCCATGATGAAGTGTCAGGCTGGTTTGCTAGCGATGAAAACAGGGTTGTGGGTTCTTTCTCGTCACTCCCAGCGCGACGGTGAATCTTGTGTTCGATCATGCTACAAGTAGTCTCGAAGCTGGGCAACGTCTGATTGATGTAGGCGGCTACAGTGTCGTCCTCTTTTGGGAGGTCTCAGAAAAATTGTAGGACCAAGCACTGGTCGTTGACGGTGGAACCGACGTCTTTGAGTTGCCCGGAAAGTTCTCTGAGTCTTTGACAATAGGCGCCAAAAGATGAGAATTTTTCGAGTTCCAAATTGTTAGATTCTTTCTCGCGACTGACCGCACGAGCACCTTTATTATTAAGAAAAAATTTCTTGACTCGATCCCATGCTTTTTGAGCGGCAGAGTCACTTTCAAGGACACGAGGAAGGAGATCCCAGAACATTGTTCCATAAATCCATTCAAGCACGTATGCATCAATTTCATACCATGCAAGGTACTTCGGGTCTGTTTCTGCCGGAGGTACCGTTCCATAATCAATGTGATGGAGCACCTTGTATACGTGGCCTTGTTTCCGTTGAGGATGCGAATTTTATTTTGGATATTTGACACGTTATATATCAGATGCAATGAAGATTTTGATGACGGTGTTTGGTGGAGAACTTCACTGTCGCTGTCAGGCACGGTGGCAAGAGGCTAGATAGCCTACATGGGGAAGGGTGCCGAGGCACGACTTTGCCGAGGAAGAAACACAAGGCGGTGTTAGAATTACGAAAGAAGAGTAGCATGAATTACTAATGATGTACAAGAGTCTTATTCATAGGATTACATGAATAATGCAATTTGCCTAATATACCATACTAGAAGATTTTAAGAGATATACATTACTAAAATAATTGATATTACAACCAATAATATGAGTAAATAATATTCTAAAATATTCTAGAGATATTTAATAATATCTCTAATAGGCAGATTTTTTTAAGGGTAAATTTCGAACCCGCTTTGATACAAGGTCGAATGGTATAAACCAGTGATCTTTATTCATAAAGAGACTCGGTATAAATATCGGTGTTAGAGTTTAGATACATGAAAGGATAAGGAAGTTAGATGGACGTACACTAACTACTACGGAGTACAAGCTAATGAATGCTAAGCATAATGAATACTAGATTAAAGCTCGTGCGCTGCACGGGTTAGTTGGCATAATTACATTGATAATGTACATTCCTTAAATAAGAAACTTAATCAAACTATGTCATTACAATAAATAAGATGATCACATGATATTAGTAATAAGTGCTTATTTTAAAACTCAAAAGAACACATGATTGCTCTTATTTATAATATAAAATTTCATAACCTTATTATAAATTTTCGATGAGAAAATAATTTTACGTTTGTAGTCTTATTAAGAGAGTTTTTAAGACTCAAAAGTTTTTTTTATTGATATCTAAGAACGAATGAATTTTTTATTGATATCTAAGAATGAAAGATTAGTCTTATTTATAATATAAGATTCTATCGCCTCATCATAATTTTTTGATGTAGGATGATTTACTCAAGGTTTATAGTCTTAAGATCTTCTCTTAACACCAAAAAACGCACGATTACTCTTATTTATAATATAGAAGCATCGCCTTATTTTAATATTTTTGATGTGGGATAATTTTAGGTTTATAGTCTTTTTAAAAGCTTTTTAAGACTCAAAAGATTGTTGGTTGATATTTAAAACCGAAAAATGACTCATTTATGATATAGAATTTCATCCCCTCATCATAATTTTTCGATGTGGTATAATTTACTTAATTAAAGTTTATAGTTTTAAGAGCTATTTTTAAGACTTAAAAGAGTTTGTTTTTATGTCTAAGTTAAAAGGACAAACGATTACTTTTTATTTATATAATCGAATTTGATCATCTTATTATATATTTTGGATGAATGACTAATGTTATTTATATAAATAAAAATTCACCTTATTATAATTTTTCGATGTGGGATAATTTTACTTAAATTTATTTAAGTTTAGATATAGTCTAATTAAGAACTTTTATTTATAGACGAATGATTACACTTATTTATAATATATAGAATTTCATCAACCCATCTTAATTTTTCAATGTGGGATAAATATACTTTAACTATATTGTCTTAGTCTTAGGAACTTCTTTTTATTCTCAAAAGATTGTTGGTTAATATCTAAGAACGAAAGATTACATAGAATTCTATCACTTCATTATAATTTTTCGATATGTGATAATCTAATTTAACTTTATTTGTAGTCTTATTAAGAACTTTTTTTAAGACTAAATTTTTTTTTGTTGATATCTAAGGACGAATGATTAGTCTTATTTATAATATAGATTTACATCACCTCATCATAATTTGGATGAATGGTTACTTTTATTTATATAATAGAATTCCATCGTATTATCATACTCTCTTCGGTCACTATTTTTTTCCTCATTTCATTAAAATAACCCTCACAAATATTAAGGTAATGGAGAAAAAAAATAATGAACGAAGAGAGTATGATAATATGATGGAATTCTATTATATAAATAAAAGTTTATAGCCTTAAGATTGTTTTAAGACTCAAGAGTGTTTTTAAGACTCAAAAGAGAAGGGGTATAATTTTTCGATATGGGATAATTACTTAAGTTTATAGTCTTAAGAGTTTTTTAAGACTCAAAAGATTTTGATTGATATCTAAGAATAAATAATTAGTCTTATTATAATATAACTAAATTTGTAGTCTTATTCATAATATAGAATCATCACCGTAACTTATTTTAATTGTTTCGATGTGGGATAATTTTAAGTTTGCAGTTTTATTAAAACCTTTTTTAAACTCAAAAGTTTTTTAAAAACAAATAAAAAAGACTATAAATTCATGACCTCATCATAATTTTAAAAAAATGATATAGAATTCCATCATAGTTTTTTAAAAAAACAAAAGTTTTTTTGTTGGTTGACATTTGAAAACAATGATTACTTTTATTTAGCAGAAATTCATAACGTCATCATAATTTTTCAATGTGGGAGAATTGCGTAAGTTGGCTGATGTCTAAGGAATTATTTTTATTAGTTTTATTTATAATATAGAATTTCATCACCTTATTATAATTTTTTTATTTAAGTGTATAGTCTTAACAACTTTTTTAAGACTGTTGATAATTTTACTTAAGTTTATAGTCTTAATATATACTTTAAGACTCAAAAGATTTTTGGTTAATATCTAAGAGCACATGATTACTACGGAGTACTCCATTATTTATAACATAGAAATCTATCGTCTTATTATAATTTGTCGATGTGGGATAATTTTACTAAAATGCGTATCCTTATTTATAATATAGAATCATCACCGTATCTTATTTTAATTGTTTCGATGTGGGATAATTTTAAGTTCATAGTCTTATTAAGACCTTTTTCAAAAGAGAGGGAGTATAATTTTTCGATGTGAGGTAATTTACTTAAGTTTATAAACTTAAAGAGTTTTTGACGACTCAAAAGATTTTGATTGATATCTAAGAACAAATAATTAGCTTAGTCTTATTTATAATATAGAAATTCATCGTTTTATTATAATTTGTCGATGTGAGATAATTTAACTATAATTTGTTTTCTTATTTATAATATAGAATCATCACCGTACCTTATTTTAATTGTTTTGATGCGGGATAATTTTAAGTTTTTAGTCTTATTAAGACCTTTTTTTAACTCAAAATATTATTGGTTGATATTTAAAAACAATGATTACTCTTATTTAGTAGAAATTCATAATCTCCTCATAATTTTTCGATGTGAGCGAATTAGTTAAGTTGGTTGATGTTTAAGGAAGAATTATTATCTCTTATTTATAATATAGAATTTCTTCACCTTATTATAATTTTTTACTTAAGTGTATAGTCTTAAGAACGTTTTTAAGACTCAAAAGATTTTTGTTTGATGAAACTTTATAATTTTTTGAATGTGGGATAGTTTTATAAGCTTATAGTCTTTATATATTTTTAAGACTCAAAGGATTTTTGGTTAATATCTAAGAACACATAATTACTCTTATTTATAATATAAATTTTCATCACCTTATATAATTTTTCGATGTGAGATTATTTTTACTTAAGTTTGTAGTCTTATTAAAAGACTTTTAAAGGCTTAAAAGTTTTTTTGGTTGATATTTAAGAACAAATGATTAGTCTTATTAATAATATAGAATTCGCGATTAGCCGCCACTGAAACCTAGGAAAACTTTTTCGATCATGGCTAGGAAGAAGAAAATTCCACAAAAACAACAAAAAAAATCAAAAAAATTCTAACAAAAATATGCAAGCTTCAAATTCGAATAAGCAGACTGGCTATGAGAGTTCGTCGCACCAAAGTATACCAGAGTATGATTTGGAGTTGGGAAACCTACATGACGATGAACATAGTGACTCTGATAATGCACAAGAATGGGCAGATGTCGTCCGTCATGGGAGGAATGGAAAGGAATCTCCGCCGCGTCTACAGCTATGTGTTGAGGACGTGGAAGCAGAGTTGGCGTACTGGGATACAGCGGTATATGGGTATATTTTGGGAGCACATCCATCATGGATGGTTGTTCATGGTTTTTTGGAGAGACTATGGAAGAACAGTGGACTGGATAAGATATCTTTTATGAAGAATGGGATATTCTTGGTCAAGTTTAAAACTAAAGAGGAACAAAGTAAGGCGCTTACTCAATGGGTTTTATTTGATAAGAAGCCTGTTATTTTGAAACCATGGGAGGACAATATTGATCTGACGAAGAAAGAGAGCATTGAAGTACCAATTTGGGTTAAGTTTCAAGATCTCAATGTGAAATTCTGGGGGGAGGAGAGTTTAGCCAAGATTGCGGGGTTAATAGGGACGTATGTGCAAAGTGATGCTAATACGACTCTTAAGACCTTTTTGAGCTATGCAAGGGTAATGGTATCAGTGAGAATCGGTCAGGAATTTCCGAAGAGTATTTCCTTCTTAGATGAGAAGGGACTGGAACACGATGTGGTCGTTGAATATGAATGGCTACCCATTAAATTTGATAAGTGTGGAGGGTTAGGGCATGAAGAAAAGGAGTGTCGGAAGGGACAACCAAAGCGGCAATGGAAGAAGAAAACTGTGGAGGAGGAAACTGTTGGACCACAAAATGCAGAACTAGAGATACCAGTGGTCACAGTACAAACACCACAAGTGTTCCCGCCTTTAGCGAATAGTGTTAATCCTACACCAGCACGGATTATATCGAGAATGACTAGGCATGATCATCAGCAGTCTCAATCAGGTGGAGCAGGAGTGAGTTTTGCGGATATATTTGCTGCCTCAATGCACAAACTGAGTATTGGGGGTAATGTGAGCAAGTCTATCATAGAAAATGGTTAGTTTTGGATTCTGGAATGTTCGAGGTATGAATAGTGATAATAAACAGCGAGATATTAAATGGTTCTTGCATAGGAATAATGTTGGTCTATTTGGCTTATTAGAAACCAGAGTTAAAACTACTAATTGGGTGAAAATTAGGAATAACTTGTGTGCAGATTGGTCCATCTGTACGAATAATGCTCATCATGATGGGGGTAGAATTTGGCTCATTTGGGACCCTAATATCTACGTTGTGGATATTAAAGATGTGACAGCACAAACAATTTTAGCTAAGGTCAATGATTCATCTAGAAGGAAAACCTATTGGATAACTATGGTGTATGGCTTTAACAAGCAAGCAGATAGAAAACCGCTTTGGAGTATCCTTAAAGGGTATGCAAGGAAGTGTAACGGTCCTTGGATTATAGGTGGGGATTTTAATAATGTGCTAAATGTAGGGGAAAGAATAGGAGCTAGTATAAGTTGGGTGGATATCAAGGATTTTACTGATTGTGTGAATGATTGTCAAGTACAGGATTTGAAAAGCAATGGTTCATTCTATACTTGGAACAATAAACGTGGGGATGTTACGAGGGTATTTAGTCGAATTGATAGAGTGTTAGTAAATTCTGAGTTCATCCTGGAATTCCCTAACATTGAGGCACACTTTCTTCCTGAAGGTGATTATGATCACTGTCCTTGCTTATTGAATGAGGGAGGTAGTGATGAGAAAAGGAAACGACCATTTCGCTATTTTAATATGTGGTCGCAGTCTCAGGAGTTTCTACCATTGGTTCAAGGTAATTGGCAAATTGAGGTGTATGGTACAACAATGTATAGGCTTGTGAGGAAGCTGAAATTGCTCAAGAAGCATTTGAAAGAATTCAATAGGGACGTGTTTCATAAAATTGATAGTGCGGTTGATATTGCAAAAGAGGCTTTGGATGAGGTCCAAATTAGGTTGAATAATGATCCCAGGAATGGGCAATTGTATGCCATGGAGAAGGCTTTGATGGCTGATTATCAGATGCTTAAACGAGCGTATATTGAATTTCTGCAACAGAAAGCGAAAACTGAGTGGATGCAAGAAGGAGATGAGAACACCAAATACTTTTATAGCATTATTAATGGGAGACAGGCTGGTAAAAAAGTCTTCAGTATTGCGGACTTGGAAGGGAAGATTTATACAGACCCTGTACAGGTGAACCATGCCTTTGAAGGGTACTATAAACAGCTTCTTAGCTCTAGTAAGAAGGTCAAAAGTGTGCATATTGAGACAGTTAGGAAGGGGTGCACTGTAAATGCTGAACAACGGCGTCAGCTACTGCCACCAGTTACAGCTACAGAAATTAAAGCCACTCTATTTGACATCTCAAACCACAAAAGTCCTGGTCCGGATGGGTATGGGTCTAAATTCTTCAAGGATGCTTGGAGTATTGTGGGGAAGGATGTGATAGAAGCAGTACAAGACTTCTTTGAGAATGGCAGATTGCTCAAACAAGTTAATCACACCACTATTACCCTGCTGCCTAAAGTAGAAATGCCTGTGAACGTGAGTCAATTTAGACCTATTGCGTGTTGTAACACGATTTATAAGTGCATATCTAAGATACTTGCACAAAGAATTGGTGATATTTTGCCAGCAATTATTAGTCACAATCGTACGGGGTTTATTAAGGGGAAAGATATAGTGGAAAATATTATGATATGTCAAGATCTAATTAAGCTTTATAATAGAAAGTCCTGTTCTCCTCGAATGATGATGAAAATAGATTTACAAAAGGCATACGATTCGGTGGAGTGGGATTTTATTGAAGGAATGTTAGTGGCGCTAGAGTTTCCAGCTAAAACAGTTGGGCTTATAATGGAATGTGTCCGCACTACATCTTTCTCTATTGCCATGAATGGGACGCAGTTTGGGTATTTCAAAGGAGGGCGAGGATTGAGACAAGGAGATCCGATGTCACCTCTTCTCTTTGTGATAGGCATGGAGTATTTAACTCGGATCTTGAATGTGGTCCAGGAGGAGGAAAAGTTTAGATATCACCCAAAGTGTAAGAGTTTGAAACTTACTCACCTATGCTTTGCTGATGACTTAATCATGTTTAGCAAGGGGGATATAACTTTGGTAATGCTGCTGTTGAGAGGATTTGCCACATTTACAAATGCGTCTGGACTTCGTATGAATGCACTCAAGTCTAATATATACATGAATGGTCTGAATCATGAGATGAGGAGAGTGTGTTTGCAGATGACAGGTATGAGAGCTGGCACTTTACCATTTAGATATCTTGGGGTGCCTATATCACCCAAAAGATTGTCAATTCTGGATTGTGCTGTCTTAAGCGAGCGTATTGTGGAACGTATCAGGAATTTGGGAACAAAACACTTGTCTTATGCAGGCAGATTGGCTTTAATACAGGCTGTACTTAGCAAATTGCATACTTATTGGGCGCGCATCTTCATATTACCTGCTGGGGTGTTGAGAAAAATTGAGTCTATTTGTAGCACTTTCTTGTGGAGTGGGAATGCTATGAATAATAGCCCTGCATTGGTCTCGTGGCAGGAGGTTTGTACAGCGAAAGACAGAGGAGGATTGGGGTTGCTTAGCATTAAACAGTGGAATAGAGCAAGTATTGGTAAGTATTGTTGGTGGATTTATAGTAATGCGGAGACACTGTGGGTAAAATGGATTCATACAACCACTTTAAAGGGTAAAGATTGGAAGGAGTTTAAGCCTAATGCTAATGCTAGTTGGACGTGGAGGAAGATTTGTCGGGTTAAAGAAGAGATGAAAGGAGCTTATGTAGAGAATTGGTGGAGGAATATAGGTGATATTTACACTGTGCAGGAGGGTTATGAATGGTATTTGCAGGATAGGGGGAAGATTCCTGAGTATCAGTTGATTTGGAATGCAGTTAGTTTGCCTAAGCATCGTTTTATTTGCTGGTTGGCTACAAAAGGAAGATTATTAACTAGGGATAGGATGCATAAATGGACATATACAGGAGAAACTTTGTGTGGAATATGTGGGGAGTGGCCTGAAACTCACAGCCACCTGATGTTTGCGTGTGAATACAGTAAAAGGTGTGTGATGCTGGTGAAGAAGTGGACAACAGTCGATATTCCAATAGCAGATTATAGGAGTTGGTGGATTCAGTTGGATCAGCGAAGGAAGATATATAAAACCTTAAGTGGGGCTCTAATTAGTACTCTCATATATCATATATGGTGGACACGGAATAAGAGCATCCATGAAGGAATTTTAGTGTCGCCCGAAAGCTTAGTAACCAAGATGAGAAGGAGTCTACGAGAAAGATTGGAGTTGTGTTTGGTTAAAAATAGTATTAAGGATGAACATGGATTGATTAGTAAATTGATCACCTGATGTTGGAATTATTACTATATGTAAGTAAGGCCGAGAAGCCAAAGTTGTAATGTTTTGGTGTGGTAATATAATTCTTACATTTCAACCAAAAAAAAATAATAATAATAATATAGAATTCATCAACTTATCATAAATTTTCGATGTGAGATAATTAATTTAAGTTTATAGTCTTCCATCACCTCATCATAATTTTTCGATGTGAGATAATTTACTTAAAATTATAGTCTTAAAAACTCTTTTTAAAACTAAAAAAAATACATTGATTATAATATAGAATTTCATCACTCCATCATAATTTTTCAATGTGAAATGATTTTAAGTTTGTAGTCTTATATATTAAAAGCTTTTTGAAGAGTTAAAAGTTTTTTTGTCGACATTTAAAATTGAATGATTACTATTATTTATAATATAGAATTACATCACTCCATCATAATTTTTCGATGTGGGATAATTTAAATGTTTTTCTTGGTCGATATTTATTTAAAACCGAATTATTACTCTTCTTTATAATATAAAATTTCATCACCTCATCATAATTTTTCGATATAGGATAATTACTTAAAGTTTATAGTTTTAGGAACTCTTTTTGAGATTCAAAAGACTTTTGCTAGATATCAAAGAACGAATTATTTCCTTTTATTTATAATATATTATTTCATCATCATATTATAATTTGTCGATGTGGAATAATTTTAAAACTGTTATACGTAATAAATTCATCACATCAGGCCCGTTGAACAGGCTGTTCAGTCTGTTCTAAGAACAGGGGCCCATGAAGATTGGGGCCCAAATCTGACTAGTTAAAAAAAAATTAGCGTTATCTGTTTCTACTTTTCTATGGCCAGATTCAGAGAGTAATAGCCTGTGACTCCTCTTCTTCTTATTCGAGTTTTTAATGCATCTTTTTGAAATAATCAAATTTGTAAGTTTCAAGAAATTACTTTGATCGTAAAGGTTAGAATTCATCTTTAATTCATTTACGTTTTGTAATTTTCATCCATTTATCATAATGATTATTTTGGCCACTCTTAATTTACTGTAAAAATTCAAACTTTTTGGCCTTTAATTAAAAATCATACCAAGTTTTGATAAAAACTCCCAAAAAAAATCCCTCTGTATAGATACTTTTCTACTTTTCCGACCTCAAAATCGATCAAAGTAAGTTTTTTTGGTTTTATTTTGGGCTTAATTAGTGAATGATAACAAATTTGGAATTAGTAATTTGATTTCAAAGATTTCAGTTTTGCTCAGTTGAAAATTAATTATCCACTCCGTATTTGTCATGTATTTTTTATTTTTGCAGTTACTTCATAGATTTAGATTTGATAAAGGTTCTACATTTCTTCTTCTTTGCGTAAGGCTCCGTTGTGACGGGTCAAATAATATTATATCAGTTAGTTGGAAAAGGCAAACCTAGAAAATAGCAGTTTGTCTTTATCTATCCAAGTGAACACATATTCTTTTTCATGTGAGATTTTGTACTCTGTACCTTATTGTGTGATTGTATATAATTTTTTTTTTTAATGTGGGGCCTCGTCTCGAAATTTAGAACAGGGCCACTTGATTTCATTTGACGGGCCTGCATCACATAATGTGAAACAAATAATATGAAATTCATACTCTAATGAAAGCATTTTTTACCACGAATATAATTATTTCATTTTTATAATTTATTTTAGGATAATGTTTTTAAAAAATGAACTCTAAAGGTTTTTAACTAAGAATGGTAAAACATTCAATTAATATGATAAATTAAACATATATTATAATAATTAAAAGATTCTCTAGTTGATTTTTTTTATTATTTATGATACTTTCCTAATTTGAGATTTGATGAAACGGACCAATGAGATCTCTCGAAAAAAGCCTAGTATATATATATATATATATTGATTGATTGATTGACTAGATTAAAGCCCGTACGCTGCACGGGTTAGTTGACTTAATTACATTGTAAAAAAAGTTATATAGAAATAAAATATCCCATATGAAATTTTTTTTAAAAAAAAAAAGGTAAATTGATATTATAAACCTTAAATAACATCATTTTTCAAATTTTATACTTTGAATAACTTTCTATCAAATTAATACTCCGTATTTAATAGATTATTAAGACAAATTAATATTTAATAACACAAATTTAAACTTTCTTCTAACAAATTTCAATAATGAGTTCAATTTATAATCGTAGGATCACCTTTTCAATTTATAATCAATACTAGATTAGATCTCGTGCATACGCACGGTTTTTGAGTTTATAATATTGTATAGTTTGTTCTCACAGTTTTTTGGCCACTATAGATGTGTTGACACTACCAACAGCCATTGGTTGTACGCATCAGTTGTTCTTAATATTTTTAAGAATCGATTAAATATTAGTATCAATCGTTACGACTTTTTTAAAAAATAGTAATGTGTATAGCTAGGTGCGTGCGGCGATAGTTAGTAAAAATTTTCGAAGTAGGTTGTATATGTTTAACGTCGGAAATCAACTGAAGTTGTAAGTAGTAACTGGTAAGTAAATATACGGGCAACAATCACCGATTATTCAAGCAGTAATAGTAAGTAGACAACACATATAACTATGTACTTTGAAATGAGGTAAATTTCTCCTTCTTGAATCAGAGATTTAAAAACTTTTATCAATCTGTCTTTGATTGACGCTTGAATCTTCTTCATCTGTGAAGAAGAGAGAAAGTAATGGATTAATAGTTTTTTCCATTAGAACCATAAATCTAAATTGTTGGAGGTAAATTACGTTTTCATCCATAAGAATCATTTCAACCCGACTTATTTCATCCCGATTATTCCACACTGGCACGGAGTAGAGTCTTATAACCCTAACACGTAAATACGTAATCTCCACGTTTCTTTGTCATTGCTGACATCGTCTATGAAGTTTAAAGCACGGGATAGATTTGGCGCCATTAGAAAAAGATGGAATTATTTTAATATTATATTATATAAAGTATATTGGAAGATGGTATGTGTTGGAATGTTTAGAAGTTGATACATACTTATATAGGCTGCAATTACTTAGGAAATTATTCGTTACCACAGGCAATTGACCGTCAAGAAAGAAGCTGCCAATATTATATGCTATATCATGGAAAGAATCTGGCAATATTATGGAAAGAAAGAACATAGCAATATTATAGTTGACCGTATTATTGATCCTTCCTTTAAATAAAAGAAAAAATCAATCAAGGTGCATAATTTCGTGCATAATTTCATGTTTGATTCCCGAAATATCTCCATGCTGCCCAAGTCACTAATAAACTAATAATAGGATCGACGATATATATCCTATTATATTTTTGTGCATGCATAATTTCCGTGTTTACACTAATACGACAATATATCCTATTATATTACGATACCATATTATTACGATATTTAACTATGACAATAATAATAAGAAGCACATTAATAGGGAATGCCATATTATCACAATATTATGTACGTTTTGTCATTACGATATCCTAGTACGATAATATATTTGAATTTATATATCGATACGATACCTATAATAACCGTATTGTTATAATAGTATAGTCTATATAAGCATTGTAATATATTATGCGTATAATATCTATATATTTATAAAACAATGCAATATTTTTATGAAGTTACCAAACTGATCATAGGCCATCGGTGAATGGTATTACCGTGCACAACAATATAATAGGGATCAAACATAGGTGAATGTAATACCGCACATTTTGTGTATTATGTACATATTTATATGTAATGTTCACGATATATATCCTATTATATTTTCGACATATATCATATTATTAAAATATTTACGTAATATTTCGACATAACACCTATAATAATCGTATTGTTATTCTATTACGACAACATATATCCTATTATATTACGATACCATATTATTACGATATTTTAACTATGACATTAATAATAAGAAGCACATTAATATGGAATACCATATTATCACAATATTATGTACGTATTATGCGTACTCAAAAAACTCAGTATAGTATAACAGTATAGTCCCTCCTCATTATAATAGTGTAGTCTATATGGAGCCTAATTATGACAAAAGCCCAGGAAGTGTAGTAGGAGAAGTGCGTTGGGCGGGAAAGCTTTGAAGGAGATGCTGCCAAGTGTCCAATTTTTGGAGGTTCCCTATCCTTTTAGTAGTAAGGGGATGGTCACCCCTTCATGATAATCATTCAATGGAGGTACAATTATACTACGGAGTACTTCCTCCTTCCTTCTATCGAATTCGATCACCTTATTATAATTTTGGACAAATAATTTCTCTTATTTATATAGTAGAATTTCATCACTTTATTATAATTTTTCGATGTGGGATAATATTACGTAAGTTCTTGAGTGTTTTGTTAAGATTCAAAAGATTTTTTTATTAATATCTAAGAACGAATGATTAATCTTATTTTATTTATAATACGAAATATAGAATTTTATCCCCTCATCATAAGAAATCGATTGATTAGTCATATTTATAATATAAAATTTCATGATTAGTCATATTTATAATATAAAATTTTATCAACTCATCATAATTTTTCGATGTGGATAATTTTATTTGAGTTTACCGTTTTAAGACTCAAAAAAGTTCTAGTTGATGCTTAAGGATGAATGATTACTCTTATTTATAATATAAAATTTCTTATTTATAATTTTTCGATGTGGGATAATTTATTGTCTTAATAGCTCTTTTTAAGAGCAAAAGAACACATGATTACCCTTATTTATAAATATAGAATCATCATCTTATTTTAAATTTTAATATAGAATCATCATCTTATTTTAATTTTTTCGATGTGAGATAATTTTATGTTTGTAGCCTTATTAAGAGTCATTTTAAGACTCAAAAATTTTTTTGGTCGATCTTTAAAAACAATGATGATTTTTGGTGGATAACCAATGATTACTCATATTTATACTATAGAATTTCATCGCCTTATTAATAAATTGTCGATGTGGGATAATTTTACTATTATTTGTATTGAAGGTGATTACTCTTATTTATATACTCCGTAATAGAAATTCATCACCTTATTATAACTTATCAATGTGGGATAATTATTGGTTGATATCACCTTACTTGGAAGTTTTTTTTAAGAGTAAAAAATTATTTGTTGATGTCTATGGACGAATTATTAATAGTCTTATTTATAATGTATAGAATTTCATCACCTTATTATAATTTTTTTACTTAATGTATAGTGTTATGAGCTTTTTTAACACTCAAAAGATTTTTGGTTGATGAAACTTTATAATTTTTCTAATGTGAGATAATTTTACTTATTATAGTTTTAAGTTATCTTTAAGACTCAAAAGATTTTTGGTTAATATATAAGTACATGATTACTCTTATTTTTATAATATAAAGTTTCATCACATTATTATAAGTTTTCGATTTGAGATTTATTTTAAGTTTGTAGTCTTATTAAGAGACTTTTTAAGAATTAAAAGTTTTTTTTATTGATATTTAAGAACAAATGATTACTCTTTAATTTATTCATTATATAAAATTCATCAACTTGTTATAATTTTTCAATGTGGATAATTTATTTAAGTTTTAGTCTCCTACCACCTCGTCATAATTTTTTCGATGTGGGTGTAGACACCAAAATTTTATATTATTTTGGTATCTATTTAGGAATAATATCTTTAGTATTTAAAGATAATTATCAATAAATATTGTGATAATATCTTAGATGCTTTAGAATATTCTTAACTTGCTCCCTAAGCTATCTAACTATAAGTATAGATCTTCATCTAGGGTTTAGAGGAAGTCAGATGGAATAAGTCTCAAACGACCCCATCATTCTACTACCAAACTGTAGGTAAATGGAATAAGTCATCAAAAAGACTCCATCTTCCCCTACGGATCTAAGTCGATAAGATCTCCGTAGAACTATCAAAACCCAGCCTTTGAAATTGGAATCAAGAGATCCACGAAAGTTGTAACACTCAATCTTTCGATTATCAATTAAAACTCGTATTCCATATTATTTTGTATCTGTTATTGTATTATCTGTTATTATAAAAATATTTTGTATTCCATAAAATTTTATACCTGCGATAATTAAAATAACAGATACAAAATAATATGGAATACGAGTTTTAATTGATAATCGAAAGATTGCGTGTTACAATTTTCGTGGATCTCTTGATTCCAATCTAGGGTTTTTTGTGTGGTTTGGTATTTGGTGCAGTTCGTAGGTCTTATCGACTTATTTACGAACTGGATACCGTGCGAGGGTCTTATCGACTTAATCTCGCATTGGGATAGTTTTCCCTATAATTTGGTAGTAGGGAGGAGATGCGACTTTTTTTGTGTGGCTTCGACCTCTTCTCAAACCCTAAACACAGATTCCAATTTATAGTTGAAATCTGTCTTACAGAATAAGAAAAGTATATAAGCATATTCTTTGGTATCTGTAGACATTTATTTTATATCAAAACATCTTCAGATATCAACAAATATGGAACAAAATATCGAACACCAAAATATAAAATAATTTGTAAAACATAAAATTTCGAACTGCGATAATTGAATAACAGGAACAAAAATAATACGGATACAATAAATTTATTATTGAAAGATTGTGGGTATTACAATTTTCGTGGATCTCTTGATTCCGATTTCGAATGTTGGGTTTTGATAGTACTACAGACGTCTTATCGACTTGAATTCCGTAGGGGGAAGATGCGGTCTTTCTTGTGACTTATTCCATTTACCAACACTTTGGTAGTAGGATGATGGTTTCGTTTTGAGACTTATTCCATCTGACCTCCCCTAAAGCCTAGATGGAGATCTATATTTATAGTTAGATAGCTTCGGGAGCAAGCTAAGAATATTCTAAAGCATCTAAGATATTACCACAATATTTATTGATAATTATCTCTAAATACTAAATATATTATTCCTAAATAGATACCGAAATAATATAAAATTTTGGTGTCTACAAATGCCCCCTCGAGACTTGTTGTGGAGACTTCGAAGTCGGTTGCAACTTTGTCTCGAAACTTTGTAGAAAGACGTGAGGTCAATTTTGTTTGCCCCATGACTTCTACAGATCTGGATCCTTCGAGATTAGAGATGAAGAGCGAAAATCTTCACGTCGGGTTCACCAATTTGTAAAACAAAAATTTTTATACAATTTTCGTGGATCTCTTGATTCCGATTTCGAAGGTTGGGTTTTGATAGTACTACGGACGTCTTATCGACTTGAATTCCGTAGGGGGAAGATGGGGTCTTTTTTGTGACTTATTTCATTTACCTACAATTTGGTAGTAGGATGATGGTGTCGTTTTGAGACCTATTCCATCTGACCTCCTCTAAACCCTAGATGGAGATCTATACTTACAGTTAGATAGTGTAGGCACTAAAAATTTATTAAAGGGCCAAATAAATAAAATTAATTAATTATTTTGAGTTAATACAAAATTTTAACTCAATTTAATTATTTTGCCCCGAGTAAAAGAAATATAGGCCGATCCGAATTACAAAATGAACTATTTGGATCATTAAACCCGAAAAGAAGACAAATTGGGTCAATGTCACTCATAAGCCCATAAACGGGCCTGTGACTACAAAGTCCACCAAGGAGAACCAAAACTCTATAAATAGAGCTCTTCTCATTCATTTGAAGAAGATTGGAGAATTCTGAAGCAAAGGATCCAGAGAGAGAAAAAGACAAAAGTCGCTACAAGCCTCTCCATCAAATCCGTCGCAAGCAGTCAACAAGCACGATAAATCGCGCCGCCTGCTCAGAAGATCCAACAATAAATTCAAACATTCAAGGGAGATTCAAAGTCATCGCGACCCTCTTAATACATCAAGTTACAGCGCGCGCAAGGCACCACAAGTCAGCCACGCACGCGTCCCTCACGTGTACCGCGTACACGTGTTCCTTAAACGGTGTATTAGAATCAGAGGATACATTAGAGATTGTACACGAACTTTTGATAAATAATAAAATTTATTTGTTTCCTTGTTTTGTATTTCAGTTACCTGCGATACAAAATTTGTGGTTACAAATTTTGGTGAACCCGACGTGAAATAAATAATTAATAAAATTTATTTGTTTCCTTGTTTTGTATTTCAGTTAGCTGCGATACAAAATTTGTGGTTACAAATTTTGGTGAACCCTACGTGAAAATCTCTACCTCTCATCTCTACCGCTGAAGCAACCAAGGCAACTTTTCGAGAAGATGTCTACCAATCAAAACAACAGTTTCAACACCCCCAGGAAGACCTACGCTGACACTCTCCAACAATCTGCTGGCATGGTCACCAGGGCAAAGGCGAAAAAGGCTACCCTCGACGCCGCTACTGCCAGCCTACGCGCTGCCCACGTCCTTACTAGGCCGCGTAAGATCTCTGCTGCCTCAATTGCTGTTGCCGCCGAAGCCATAATTGCGGCCTCTTCTCCTTCCCGCAAGGATGAAATCTCCAAGAGCAACACTGCCTCTCCGCGCAAGCCTAAGATGTCGCCAAGGAAGAAGGAAGTCGCCACTCCTATCAGCGCTTCGGTGATGATGGCCAGTGGTTCCAGCATTGAAGATCAAGTCTTGAATCTGACCAAGCTTGTTGAAAAAATGCAAGAGGAGAATGAAGAGAAGAACAAAAAGATCGAGGATCTTCAAAAAGAAGTGAGCGAGCTCCGCGAGAAGAAAAACTCCAATGAGCACAGTGAAACCGACAAGGACACTGTTCACGAAAGCGACATCGAAAAGGATGATGAAGATGACGAGGAAAAGGTTGGTGAGAAGCCTCCAAACGAGAAAAAGGATGGTGAGAAACCTCCAAAGAACAAGACCGGTATTTACACCCCGGAGCAGTTGTGGAGTCTGATAGCAGACGCGATCAAAATCCAACTCGGTGAAGATTCCCCCACTGCTGGACGATATATCAAGCCTTACACCAAAAGAATTGATGGCCTGCGTATGCCTTCCGGATATCAAGCCCCCAAGTTGCAACAGTTCGATGGGAAGGGGAACCCGAAGCAGCACATCGCGCACTTTGTGGAGACATGCAACAACACTGGAACCAATGGTGATCGCCTAGTCAAACAGTTCGTGCACTCTCTCAAGGGAACCGCTTTTGACTGGTACACGGATTTGGAAGCCGAATCAATCGACAGCTAGGTCCGTATGGAAGACGAATTCCTGAACAGGTTTTACAGCACCAGGGGCATCGTTAGCATGAGCGAGCTGACAAACACTTCCCAGTGGGACAATGAGCCCGTGATTGACTACATCAACAGTTGGCGTGCCCTCAGTCTCAAATGTAAGGAACGTTTGAGTGAATCTTCTGCGGTCGAAATGTGCACCAATGAGATGAGTTGGGATCTTCTTTATATCTTGAATGGGATCAAACCCAAGAGCTTCCAAGAGTTAGCAACGCATGCTCACAACATGGAGGTCACAATCAACGGCCACAAGCAAAATAAGGCAACACGTTCCCAGAGACAAGAACATAAAGAGGTCAGTAAAGGCATCAACACGACGTCTAAAGAGTCCATGGTCATCAACGTCAGCAATATACCTACGAAGACATCAAGAAATCCTAGATCAAACAACAATAAGAATGGATCTACTTTAAAAGAGCTGCTAGGCAAAAGGTATCCGTTCGATGACTCTGACCTGTCAAATATGTTGGATGATCTACTCAAAAAGAACGTGATACAACGACCAGATTCAAAACGACCTGAAGAGGCTAACATGACGAATGATCAAAATTATTGTCGCTATCATAGGTTGATTAGTCATCCCCTTGAGAAATGCGTAACTCTTAAAGAAAAAATCATGCAGCTTGTTAAAGAAGGAAAAATCATCCTAGATCATGAAGAAACGGTAGCAACCAATCAAACCACTGCGACCTGGGAGACATCGATGCACAAGAAATCAAGGGGGTAAAAGAAGCTTAAATCACAGCATGTCCATCATCAAAGAAAACAAGGAAGGAGAAACAGAATGTATCCTCCAAAAGAAAGAAATCTCTTTCATGTAAAGACTGTCAACCACGTCAGTGTCAACGCGATCTCCGTCCTGGGAAGCAAAGAGAATGGAAATATAAGTAATGCACGTCCATTGAAACTCTCAGTCTTTGATAGGATACACCCACCCATGAAGAGATCGCATTCTTCTGTGTTCTATCAGTTGGGAAGAGCCTCGACTAGAGAAAGACATCAACTTGCTCTGAAGAATCGTTTGTCCATCTTCAATCGGTTAGGCACATGTGAAGGGGGCAATAATTTTGTCGTCAATCCATCAACTTCAAGTGGAGAAACATCAATGCTCAAGCGCTTAGATCCGCTTAAAAGTGGAGTCTTTAGTCGCCTAGGGGTATCCACCTGGACAAGCAATGTGCCTCCCTCAGATGAAGATGTCAAACAAGTGAAAGGTAGAAATAATATACAAAGTCTCGTCCCTTCTAACATGAAGCGTGTGGAGATAGTAGACATCACTCAAGTGCAACCCCTGAAAGCAAAAAGGCGGGTTGTAGTTCTCACAAATCAACAAAAATCTTCAAAATCTCATAAAAGTGAAATGGTTGAAAACATCTCGTCTCCATCAAGCGCAAATGTGAGGATGAACGAGGGCGAAATATCTTCTACCTTTTGAAAACCAAGCACCCTCCTAAGCAAGAGGCTAAACTGCAAACTCTCCTAAGCAAGAGGGTAAACTGCAAGTTCTTCTAAGCAAGAGGTTAAACTGCAAGAAAGACTCCTAAGCAAGAGGAAAAAATGCAACGGAAAACTCCTAAGCAAGAGGTTAAACTGCAAGTAATGCTCCTAAGCAAGACGTTAAACTGCAAGGGAAACTCCTAAGCAAGAGGATAAACGGCAAGGAAAACTCTTAAGCAAGAGGATAAACTGCACACAAACAAAAAAACCAAATCAAACAAAAAAACCCACAAAAATTTATTCCATGAACTACGTCGACTTGATCTTGTAAAATATCATCTGTGTTTTGCAAGTACGTAGGCAACTCGAGTGAACATGTAGTTTGAGTGCAGCCACACCACCAAACAAATCACACATTCCTTTATCGAACTACGTTGGCTTGATCTTGTGAAGCATTATCCATGTTTTGCAAGTACGTAGGCAGCTCGAGTGAACAGCTAGCTTGAGCACAGTCACCCCCTCCAAAATAACAAATAGTTTCTCCTGGCCCGCAAGAGCGTAAACTGTGAACGGCTAGAGAAAAAAAATCATCATCAAACGAAGCTTCAAAATAAAAAAATAAATTAAAAGTAAATAAATAAATTGTCGTTGAAGGAAGATCACAAAAATCATCACCGATAGACGCTTCATAAAATTCTTCATCAAGCAGAGCTTCTCTACTAGAAAGGCTTGATGGTCCAAACAGGTGCCCTCATAACAACTCAAGTAGGACGAAGTGATGCAACTTGGAGTATCTTCAAAGCAGTCCACACCAGTCATCGAGAAAGACTTCCTTCGTAGGAGCGTCGTAATGACCCGAACGGGTTCACCTCAGCTCCGAGTGATCCCTCCGTGGCTCTTCAGCTCCGAGTGATCCCTCAGTGGCTCCTCAGCTCCGAGTAATCCCTCAGTGGCTCCTCAGCTCCAAGTGATCCCTCAGTGGCTCCTCATCTCCGCGTGCTCCCTCCGTGGCTTCCTCCATGCGAGCGTCGTGATGACCCTAACGGGTTCACCTTGTAACAACTCGGGTGCCTCCTCCACGTGAGCGTCGTGATGACCCTAAAGGGTTCACCTCGTAAAAACTCGGGTGCCTCCTCCACGTGAGCGTCGTGATGACCCTAAAGGGTTCATCTCGTAACAACTCGGGTGCCTCCTCCACGTGAGCGTCGTGATGACCCTAAATGGTTCACCTCGTAACAACTCGGGTGCCTCCTCCACGTGAGCGTCGTGATGACCCGAACGGGTTCACCTCATAACAACTCCGAGTACTCCCTCTGCGGCTCCTCATCTCCGTGAGCTCCCTCCATGGCTCCTTATGAGGAAGTCGCGATGACCTAAACGGGTTCATCTCATGACAACGCGGCTGAAGATGGTAATAAATCACCGGGCTGAAATGCTTCAAGAAAAAAAAGAGCTTCACAAAAAAATCTTCAAGCGAAGCTTCACACAAAATATCTTCAATCGAAGGAACTACAAAGACCAACTACGGAGTACAATTGTATCGATAGAAGTAATTTAAAAAAAATATAGTGGCATAAGAGGATAAGGACACGTTGCATCAAGAACACATGCTCCAATTGTAATCCTTAGCATTAGAAGAGATGCTATGAATTAAGTTTCGTACCGACTTTCCTTTCTATTAACCCCAGCTTTCAACATTGGCAAGAAGAAAATAGAAGGAAAATATATGTCATGCTTGTTTCTCGTGCTGATTCAAACAACTTAAGCAACACAATAATAGAGAAAAAAAAGCAATATCCGAAAAGGAGGAAAAAGATATACGGGCATCAACGGATTTGAAAAAAGAAAACAAGCACAACTCCTATAACTGCCAAATCCATTCAGCAAAGGAATAAAGTTAGCCAGGTAGCAAGGTCTGGGGACAGAATTCATTCGCAAAAGCACGGTCAAGACAAGATTGCCTCAAAGCAGATTTGTTCAAACACAAGAATTTCAATAACAAGGTTCGATATCCACTGATCATATGTCGTGAAAATTCAATGTTTTTCAGTACACAAGCTAAAATAGAAAGTTAAAAAAAAAAAGAAAAAAAAATCACGACATGCGTCAGAGGATCGAAAAGAAAAAAAAACGACGAAGAAGAAGATGACTTTGTACCTTGTTTCTCCGGTTGGTTGCTATAAGGTCCGATCCATTGCTAGTGTGAAATACGAAGGAATACAATCGTACTCAAGGAGGTTTCCCGAGTTTCCTTCGAAGGATAGTTGAGACAAGCCTAGTTTATTTATATAGGTTTTGCCACAAGTAAACCTAATTTCATGCAAATTTGTAGCCGGGTGAATAACGAATTTAAGGAAGCTCGTAATTCTTTCCTTAATTTAATATCTCTGGTATCATAAAGTCGGATTCTACCTATCTATGCATCCGTATGGAAAATACGGGGTACTTGCTAGATTTGAAATTAGCTTTTGGTTATATATTAATGCCTCAAAGACGTTATACTTCCAAAGAGAAAATTCGGGTCAATCAGTCATCCACCAAGTTAGCGAATGACAGGGTGACGTAAAATTTGGTCGGTCCCTAAGTCAGGAAAATTCACAAGACCCCAGGTCGTCCGTCAAGTCAGATAATGACAGGGTGACGATAAAAAAATGGAGCTGCGTATACGACAAGTTTGGTGCTCGTCGACTTCCAAGTCAAAGTCAAACAAAATGTTCGAGACCCTGCCACTCCAAAACACCCAAACGGTGTATGTGACAAGGTCCCGAGTCGGTCTTATTCCCCCCTACGGATCTAAGTCGATAAGACCTCCGTAGAACTATCAAAAAACCCTACCTTCGAGATTGGAATCAAGAGATCCACGGAAGTTGTAACGCTCAATCTTTCGATTATCAAATAAAACTCTTGTTCTCATATTATTTTGCATCTGTTATTATATTATCGCAGGTGTGAAATTTTTTGGTGTCTACAGTGGGATAATTATTTAAGTTTATAGTCTCAGGAGCTATTTTTAAGACTAAAAAAATACATATTAATTACTCTTATTTAAAAGTTCTTCTTGGTCGATATTTATAACCAAATGATTACTCTTGTGTATAATATAAAATTTCATCACCTGATCATAATTTTTCGATGTAAGATAATTTACTTATAGTCTTAAGAGCTCCTTTTTAAATTCAAAAGATTTTTGATAGATATCTAAGAACAAATGATTATTCTTATTTATCTTTTATATATTAAAGCCAAAGAAAATGGAGGCATCATATTCACCCACGTCAACATCCCATGCGGCGGTGACTTGGCGCAGACGTGGAAGATCCTACATGGCAAAAAAATGTTTTCATTTAATAAAAAGTAACCGTACTATAACAGTTAATTACTTTGTGGAAGTTATTAACCAACCACTCCCACGATGTTTCCATTCCATAACACCAAAAATCTCACTTTTCAGTTATCCTAACACCAAAAATTCATTCTACATCAAACACCCCACTAGATCTTTCTGTATCATTCATCTATATCAAATCGATTATTTCATTTCATCTCCATATATCATCAAACCCAGCTATATCATTAAAAAAACCACCATTATTAGTGACAACTAGAACGCTACTCACTGTTATTATACCGTGCAAGTAAATTGAAGGAATCAGGGAAATAGAAGAAAGGGTAAACAAAGAGATGGTTGATTATATGAGTATATATTTAATGTGATCATATTCCATACCATCAAATCGAAATCAGGTCATCCAATGTAATTCTGATCATTTATGTTCCAAGAATTTATTTGATGATCTATATTTCGAGCGTCAATTTGCAAAATGTAAGTTCCCATTTTGTCGTTAATTATTCATTTGATTGTTCTTAAATTTTTGTTTGCTGAGTGTTAGTTTCGGAAGTATATGTTCAATATTTGATTTATTGTGCAATTCTAATGATTTATTATAATGATTTATGTTCTGAGATTTTTAGGGTTAGTTTAATGGTGTAATTTTTTCATATTGTTGTGAATTTGTGCTTTAGGATTGTGTTGTTCCATTGACTAACGAGGAGTAGTTGATTGTGAAACTGATGCCAATTTTGAGCGGGCCGGGGATGATATGAATCAAATAAGCTTTTAATTGGGTCTTCAGGTTCGGATGACGGGTTGGGTTAATCAGCGGAGTCATTTTGGGTCGGGTCAGTTTTGTAAAATCTACTCCAGGCACCTAGAATCAACCCCTGAATATGAAATCTCTCAGTTTCCGTTCTGAAAACCAAATCAAATCTGAGGAATTAGGAGAATCGAAACCAAGGTTAGATCAAACGGTTAACTAATACGGAGTACTTATGGTCACAAAGGACTCGAAAAAATAAATTTACGCTTTTATTCGCCTTAATCGTACCCCGGGTGAAGATTTATGGTGTCTTTTATAAACCCGCTATAAATCTACCTGGATTTGGAATTTTAAAAAAAACAGATTTGATGAAAAATCAGTGAGTTGATTAATTAGGTGAGCTGGAAATTGAAATGATGAATGAAAGACTCAGCCTTTTCCCACTGATTCATTTTGGCGTAGCAGTTGAACATGGAATTATAGAAGCGTATACCAGGGTGACACCCGAAAATGTGATGCATTATTCGGTTGAAGACATCTAAAGCTTGATCAGCCATGGAATTTCAAGTATAGGCCTTGAGAGCCGTCAATGCAACATCCTCAAAGCAGCTACATTTCTGGGTTTGGATCAAATTAAGGATACGAGGGAGGTGGTCGACGAGATTGAGGTGGAAGAGACGGCGGAGAATGTGGTGAGTGTGGATGAAGGAGGTGTAATTGCATGATGACAAGTTAAGTTTTGCATTTCATATATATGTTTCTTCATATCTGCAGTAGGTGATTGTGGTTATTGGAGAAATAATTGTCATTTAACGATTTGGTGGCCATATTTTTATTATGATTATGATTATGTAGGATGTTGTTTGAAATTATTGGTGTTGAGTGGTGCGCAAGATGGCTCCGATTGGGGCTCCATCCTCCGGAACGTCAAGATGATATGTATGATTTCATTGTGTTCACCATTGTTGATTGATTGATATCTCATTATTTCTGACGTGTAATCTCATGTCAATGTCATCTAAATATACCACTTATATTGAAGCATTCTATTTTAATTAATTAGAAACGAGAATAAATTTCACAACGTAACGTTTGTTTGTTGGGCTGAATTTAGCATTGCATTTTTGTTTAATCAGATGTAACCAGTGCAGGATCATTCAATTTGTTTTCCAGGGATGCATTTGCAGGATTCCATTCATAGATTGTTGTTAATTTGAGTGAAAAGCAGATGATATCAATTAGTACAAAATACGACATTGACATTGGCCACGTTCGAGGTCTTGTTGATGATGCCACAAGGATGCTTGAGGTAATAATTAATATCAAATTCAATGCTTATTATTTTCGTTTAACTTTGTGGGCCAATAAAATCGACTATTATGTAGTATGTATCACCAAATTGACAGATACAATTTGACGGGTCATTGGTCAAGTATAATGGGGATTCATCAATGGAAAGCCTATTTCTCTTCAATACAAATTTGCTCAAAAAAATCCTTTGAAGACGTCAAAGTCAGAAAGCATGAGCAAGGATCTAATGAGACGAGGGTTTAGAATAGTTGGTGCAATTATTTCTGTTTTTCTTATATGGGTATTATTTCATTTTTTTTAGTTAATTGATTTTGATTCAAAAGGTTTCATCTTTCTTAAACCCTAGAATTTTAATTTCTTGAATTACATTGAAATAGTACATTAATTTGTGCATTTTATGAGTTTCCCATGTTTCATTTTGGGTAATTGCTGATTTTAGTTAATGTTTTTTTATTAATTAATGATTTCGTAGTTTTTGGATGTGCAGCTGATTATGGCAATTATGGAATGTCAGAATTTGGGTACAATCCTGTTATTAAAGTCAGAATTAAAATGCAGTGGAAGGTATTCTTAAGAGGATTTTCATTCTCGGATTCTCGAGTTTGCTAATATTCATCCCAAAGTATACATCGATATTCCAATTCAAGATGATACAAAGAAGGTATTGTCTTTTATTTTCTTCAAGTAGTATAATCGCAAGTAATATAAGATTTGAATTAATCCTCATGATTTTGATTGATTTTTTTATTGTTTTTACTTAGGTATTTGATTAATCCGGCAGTTTATGTATTCGATCAATTTCGGACTGTATTGCTCATTTCTTAGTTTCTAATGCAGTGTTTTTGATATTCTAATTAGGAGTGATTTCAGTAGTTGAGTTTCTTGGGTCAGTCAGTTTTCGCCAGCAGGAGGCGTGTATTTGTCAAATTCTAGACATGGTTAGTTTATTTGATGTTATAGACGCATTCAATTTCTGAGGCAATGATTCAAAGATAATAATGTTTCCGGAATTTATTTTCCTTGAAACAGGATGTTCATGGATAATTGCAGGAAACTCAGGATCATGAAAGACTCATAAGTAATAAGCCATTGGCCTCGGTATGCCACATACTTTAGCTTGAATAATACTCACAGCTCGATAGAGTGAACGCTTGATGTTTCCCTCTTTTATTTTATTTTTTCTATCTAGCTCCAAATTTGAAATGCGCTTGAGAAATTCAAAAATCGATCATCCCTAAGAATGAAGGCAGGAAGGCATCTGGTGGAACACAAGAAACCTTCAAGAGGTTTTGAAATTTTAGGGAGTGTTGTCAGTTTTTTTATATTCTAATAAGTCGCTTCTTTTTTTCGTAATGTCCTTTGGTGGTAAAACATTGCTCTTTTTATTGAATCTTTACATGTGACTTTACTCAAGTTCACAGGGCATAAGGTGTATTGTCACCCGATCATTACATGATCGGTCCAACTGTTTAATCCACGAAGATTTCACCGAAGATTGATGAGTTTCATCGAATATCCACGAATAATATAAAAGTTGTTCATAAATTCATCGAAGATTGATGAGTTTCATAAAAATTTAAAGCGGCGATAGATTGAAACCGGTCTATTGTCCCTTTTATATATGATATTATGGCATGATTCATATCTAAATATATCAAACGCTTACTGCGCGCGTCATAAATACAATAATTTAGGGTTCAAGTAAAATAAAAATAAAGGTAACAAAATAGAGTTCCTACCATATTTTTTTGGTGCACAAGAGGGACGAAGCTCCAAAAATGACAAGTTGACTAGCTAATGACCAAACGAGGAATTGCTACTCCTAATATAGCTTCTCCAAGGATTGAACGAATATCATTAGGAGCAGTAGATGAAGACATTCAAAATGACTTGACACCTTGACCAATTGACCGCTAGAGTTTTGCAAAATCTCGAACAAACATCCATGACCCCTTTTGTCAACAATTAGTTTTTATTCAATGACAACTTTCATGTATCGTTTTGTTGTTTTTTATTTGTCTGTAAGCTTGAAAGTTCACTTTTAATGATGTTTTAAAATCCAATATTGCATCTCAATTATTATTTTACATGCAGTAATAAGCTAATTATTGAATAATTTACAAGTAAGTTCAATTCAATGAATATGATATATAGGTAGGACAGAATAATTTTATAACCACTATAACATTTGTTCTACCGTTGACATTATTATTAGATATGATTAAATTTATAGATATGAAGAATTGCAAAATTATTCGTTAGTCGTCTTTTTGGATAAAATGAGCTCAAATAAGTACGGAATACTATATTGTGTACATGAAATAATACTATATCTCGATCATAAAGTTAGATTAATTGAACATGATGTAAGTGTTCTTATTGTATCGTCTTGAATATTACTCTGTACTATATATGTTTAAATTTCACACTCTTTCTAATACGGAGTATTTATTAAATTATTTCTAATTTAAATATATAACACAATTTTTATTAATACATCCGCGCAATTTGCGCGGGATCAAAACTAGTAATATAGAATTTCATAACCATATTATAGATTGTCGATGTGGGATACTTTTACAACTGTTATATGTACTAAATTCATCACATAATGTGAAACAAATAATATGAAATCTATACTCGAATAATGATTTAAAATATGAAACAAATAATAATGATTTAAACAAAAAAAATTAAAATTATCCCACATCACATAAACAAATAATGTTAAAAAAGATTTAGTCTTAAAAATCTTAGTTCTTAATATATATATTGATTCATCAACTTATTATAATTTTTCGACGTTGAATAATTTATTTAAGTTTATAGTCAACCATCAGCTCTTTTTAAGACTAAAAAATATACATCTTTACTCTTGTTTATAATATAGAATTTCATCATCTCACTATAATTTTTCAATGTGGGATGATTTTAAATTTGTAATCCTATATATTAAAAGTTTTTTTTAAGACTCAAGAGTTTTTTGGTTAATATTTAAAACCGAATATTACTAATATTTATAATATAATTTTTTTTAATTTTTTAATATAGGATAACTAATTGAGGTTTATAGTCTTAAGAACTCTTTTTTATTCAAAAAACATTTGGTAGATATAGAATGACTGATTACTCTTATTTATAATATAGAATTTCATTACCATTTTATAATTTGTCGATGTGGGATAATTTTACAGCAGTTATACGTAATAAATTCATCACATAATGTGAAACAAATAATACGAAATTTATACTCTAATGAAAGCATTTTTTACCACGAATCTAATTATTTCATTTTTATAATTTATTTTACGATAATGTTTTTAAAAAATGAAGTCCAGAGGTTTTTACATTAGAATTGTAAAACATTACATTAATATAATAAATTAAATATATATTATAATATTAAAAGATTCTCTAATTGATTTTTCTTATTATTTATGATACTTTCCTAATTTGAGGTTTGATGAAACGCACCAATGAGATCGTTCGAAAAAAGCCTAATATATATATATATATATATATATATATATATATATATAGAGAGAGAGAGAGAGAGAGAGTTAAGATCGGGTGAGAACCTATCACTCAATGAGAACTGTGAGAACCTTTTAGAACCATTAGATCTTATTCAGATCTAATGGCTGACATTATTCTTAAAAATATTCTCCTTATCCTTTAACATTCTTTCTTCCGACTTGACGAGGAATTTGGACCATAAGATCAGGAGAGTGAAGCTGGATGAAGGGAAATGCTAGGTCTGAAATCGGTCTTCAGAATCTTTGTACACATCTATTGGGGTCTCTGCCTGCATGCCCAAAACAAATACTCCGTATCATTAACTCAAAGGACTTGATGAAGGTTAACACAAGTATAATTGTATACACACTTAAAAAATCATGCTTGAGTTGTATTTTTACTAGGTAAAGTCAATAATTAGAGCAATTAATAAGCAGCGGATATCCATTCATTCAATTGAAAAAGGGTACACCATAATTAAAAGAGGGTACGATAAAATTAAAAAAAGATATGATACAAGATACACTAAAATTGAAAAAGGGTACACTAAAATTGAAAATTGAAAAAGAGTACGCTAAAATTGATAAATGGTACACTAAAATTGAAAAAGGGTACACTAAAATTGAAAATTGAAAAAGGGTACGCTAAAATTGAAAACGGATACAATAAATTTAAGAAAGGGTACGCTAAAATTGATAAGAGATACACCATAATTAAAGGAGGGTACGACAATGGTATGCTAAAATTAAAAAAATGGTACTCTAAAATTGAAAAAGAAATTAAATCGAGTAGGGCTTGAAGAAAAAGTGTTGTATTTCATATAAAATCCGTACAAAAGGAAATTAAAGGACAATATTTAGATGAACTCGTAAGTCAATGGAGAAATTTGTGAAGAAAAAAACGATAAAAAAATGATAGCGAGGATTATTGCAATTATATTTGCCGGCGATAATACTATTACTATTGTAATGAAATAATGAATTTAATCGAATAAGTTAACTAATAAAATAATTAAAAAAATTAAAGGTTACTTAGGTTACTGGGATTCAATATCCAATTGTGATGAATTGATGAATTGAAGAAAAGTCGATTGAAAATTTGATAGATTGAAAATCGGATTCAATGGTCGATTGAAGAATTATGGATTAAAGGATTACGGGTCGAAAAATTTTGTAGAAGGATAAGGAGTTACGACCTTACGGGTTGAAGGCTCAAGCAATTGTGATGAATTGATGAGATTGAAGAATTTTGAAGGATCCAACGAATGAGATTGAACACTATGATCCAATGGCTCAAGCAATTGTGATAAATCTATATATATATATATATATATATATATATATATATATATATATATATATATATAGAGGTAGGTTCAAATAAGGTCAACTATTTTTTTAAGTCTATATTAAAGTTACAGATGACATACGTTAAAGTTGCATTTTTCAAAATTGATATGTAACTATAACATTCAGCACTTTTATCACTTCAAGTGATAAAGTGCAACTTTATCACTCATCTCGTGTAACTTTAAGCACTTTTTGTGTAACTTTAACACTGGAACTTAGGAACTTAAAAAAGTTGTTGACCTTATTTGAACCTACCTCTATATATATATATAAGTTAACTAATAAAATAATTATACTTAATCCACGTTTAAACCCTATACCCAAACTGAAACAAAAATCCCTATATCAAAACTGAAACAAAACGCTCAAACCCTCTCGCATCTCACGAAAAACCGTCCCAAAATCACATCTGACCAATATCTACTTACAATTTTGCATCCAAATAAGGTATTTCAATCTTTAGTTTGATCAATTTTTTTGTATTTCAATTTATTTGTACTGTTTGATCGATTTCAATCGTATTGCTTAATTTCAATTTTAGAATTTTTGTACTGTATCAATTTCAATCGTTTTTCTGGAAGAATCTATTGCATTTCAATCTACTGCGTTTTTTCAATTTTTTTTCAATTTCATGTTTTTACAATTTCGTATAAACATGTTTATGCGTTTATCAATCGTACTGCGTCTGCGTTTGTTTCAATTTTTTTCAATCGTACTGTGCATTTATCAATCTATTGCCTTTTTTCAAAAAAAAAAATATCAATCGTACTGCGTTTTGTCAATATTTTCAATCTAAAGTTTGAACTCTAAAAATTCAGGATTTTGGGTGAAAGATTGAGCACAATAATTGAACTTCATAACAACGCAAAAGTCAGAATTTTTTGTAATTTTGATTTCGTGACAACAGGAAAGTCCATCAATTTCGTGACTGGTGTTTAAATAAGATCAATTTCTAGATTTTTAATTACATGATTAAACATTGAAATTATGAATATTGCAATATTTGAATATGAACAATGAAATACTTGAATATGAACAATGAAATACTTGAATATGCACATTGAAATTACTACATATTATTTCATAGCATGAATTTCTGGTTTTGTACATTATTATTAGTATGAAATACCCAATTATTTTATTATGTTATTCTAATTATTCTATACTATTATTGCGGTTTTTCTATATTATTCTTGAAGTTATTTCGTTATATTAGTTACTATGTTTTATAACCAGAGTTATTTTATAGTGTTTTTATAATTATTCTATAGCACATATGTTATTATTGTACTTCAATTTTTTTATTTTTTTTCTACTGTAACTAATACCCTCTTTGTTTTTGCCTTTCAGTGAAGTATTTTTCGTTGGGTGCACCCTCAATGACATGCGAGATGTTTCATCCCAATACAATAACACGAGTCATTCATTACAATAACTGAGTATACATTGGACTAATAACTACGTAAAATGAGATAATATTATTTTAAAACTAGATTATATTTTAGTGTTGGCCCAATATAATAATCTGAGATATTCATTACAATAACTGAGTTTCTACTTTAGAATAACTACGTAAAATCGAATAACATTATTATAAAGTTAATTATATTTGAATTCCATCTCAATACAATACCACGAGTTATAATAACTTAGTTTCTGCATTGGAATAACACAAGTTATTCAATACAATAAATATCTTTCTACATTGAAATCATTACGTATCTACATTGAAATAACCTGATAATATTATTCTCAGTAAACAATTGATTTAACTATAAAATAACTATTCTTCTTCATTAAAATAATCTTGTTTGTACATTGAAATAACTATAAAAATCTGAGAAAAAAATGCTTTGAGATTTAGAAAGTTTTAATCTCAACCCTTGATCATGTGAGATCTAATGGCCACAATTAAGAGGTAAATTGTACCAAATATGACAAATGTACCAGATCCTGTCTCTCTCTCTCTCTCTCTCTCTCTCTCTCTCTATATATATATATATATATATATATATTGATATTGATATTGATATTGACTCTATACAAGTACAATACATGAATGTGTACAATGAATACAACTTAACTAATAGTTAGAGCATGTCTTAGACACCATTTACGAAAATCAAAAGTTAATTTTGTTGCGGAAATCTTCAGTAGATACTCCAAGTACCGGAGTCACTTTCTGTAAAATGAAAACATAATATTCAAGCACAAATTATAGTATACAACGGTCTCACAAACGGGTTTGTGTGAAACGGGTCTATTTGATGTCATATTCGGATGATCCATATGATTAATTACCATAATTATCCATGCTGATATCATTACCCTAAATAAATGGATCATGAATGATTAATTGAATATTTAATTGTCATAATTATCCCTTATTTTTAGTATTTCCTAACAAAATCTCATTATTCCTATTCCATTTTATCCCTGATTTAATTGAATACTTCCCTGATTTCCTAACAAAATCCCATTATACTCTCTAATCAATATTATTTTCTCATATTTCTGATTAAAAAATCTCACAATTTTATTAACAAATAATTGTTTCTTGCCCTCATTCTATAACGAATTCAGTAATAGTTCTTCAGCTTTTTCATATTGATTATTGTCGGTTTAAAATATAAAAACGATTTTGTAGCATGGATGTTCATACGTCCGTCATTTGCATCGATGATGACGATGTTTCGGCGTTTCACGGTGAGTTTACTGATGTTGAGTTTACTGATACTATGGAGGAGCCTACTTTCAATGAAGAGAAAACCAGTGAAGGTAGTTTTGTAATTTGATATCTGTTGTAACTCGTTACCATTTAAGTGTGAGAAGTGTACCATTTTCTAGTCCAAGTTACCATTATTACTAAATATCATTTTCATATTGATTTGTGTTAGGTGGTGATTTACGTGGATCTTTAGTTGGCCAAAGAAATCTTCGCTGGAATGAGTTGTATGATATGTATAGTCAACATGCTAAGGAAATAGGATTTAGTATTCGGTTGGGGACGACGCGCAGAGTTGCCGGTCCCGGTAGTGCCGAGTACGAACGATATTTTGTGTGCTCATGTCAAGGTACTAGTAAAAGTCCTCAACCACCTCCACTCGTAATCGAGGATGATAATGGCACAAGTGGTCAAACTAAAACGGTAAATGTAACGAGGACAAATTGCAAGGCTCAGGTGAGGACCAAACTTATTACTATCGGTAATGACCGTCTTCCGCTGGTCCCTCCGCAGTGGGAGGTGATTCACCACATCCTTGAACATAACCAGCCATTGACTCCCCCTTAGTGGCACCATCTTCATCGTTCCGAAAGAAGAATTTCAGAAGCAGAAGGTGAGATTATCGAGATCATGACTGATGCTCGTATGCCAACTGCTGTACAGTATAGATGTGGATATGACATAGGTCCACCCCGACGCGGCCACGCGCGGGTTTGGGAAGGCGAATGAATCTTCATATGAGAATGGATCGAATTGAAATTTAAATCGAAGTGGAGTCGTCACCGAACTTTGTGGGAGTTCGGGCTCGTTCGAACCCACTCTATGTCATAGTGGGCCGTGTACAAAATACGGCCCATTTCCGATGTCAGAGTTTATTGGGCTCGTCCCTTTGCATTGCGATACCGATACGGTCACTACCGGTTATCGTGTATGGAATGACTCTCGTGCGCCAACGGTTTCGGGCATCCGGAAACCAAGGTTCTGAGTAAGGGGTGAGGGTACGTGTTGGAAAGCCCACAAAGGACACCCAACCCCGCCCGCACATTAGCGGCCTCTACTAAGATATCGAATGACTTTCTAATACACGCGTTAGTTGAACGGGAAAATGATATGCAAACATTATTTTTCCTAAACATGCATGAAATTGAAAGGGTTTCTATGTCGATTTAATGCAACTAATTCTAACGTCGAAGTTAAATTTAGCATGCGAAGGTTCATTTTAGTACGATAAAACAAACAATAAATCAACAAGAGAAGCAATAACAAACTTGTTAGTAACCGTATAACGATAATAACGGTTTGCGAATGATATAGAATGATAAAGATATGATGATGCATGGTTTTGAAAAAGCGATGTTTCACGTGATAGATTAGACACGTGGTGACCTAAGTCATAAAAAAAAGGTTTTATCGAGACTAGAAAAGGGATGTGAGACTCACGGTCGTGATAAGGCCACTCGATCGAGTCATTGAGGGACTCGACCGAGTGGTCCTCGGGAAAGGCTCCTGTCTCGTGTTTTAGACCCTACTCGATCGAGTTATTGACGAACTTGACCGAATACGCTGCTACTCGACCGAGTCATTGGGAGACTCGACCGAGTGGAGGTCGAAAAAGCATTTTGTCTCGTTTTTGGGGTGCCACTCGACCGAGTGGGCTAGGCACTCGATCGAGTGCCCCCTGTACGAACCAGGGTTCGTTTTGCAACTCGTTATTGGTTTCGAAATTGCTTTTGATTTTGATGATTCGATGAGTTTGTTGAACCGGGCATAAATATTATGGAATTTATGCTCGATTCATATGGATCATGCTCGTCATATTCGACGTTCGATTATTAATTCGATATCGAATATTAAAGCGGAACTAAAAAGATTGCTATAAGTCGTTTAAGTTAACTAAAACGATATAAATTTTCCTCCGCGTTTATAGTGTCGCATTCTTATCGAATTATTGACATCTATATTAACATCAACGAAAAAATCGGATTAGTTAGATCATTTGACTAACCGCCGAGATTCGACATCCAACTATTGAGTTGGTATCGAATCTAACGGATTTACACGTTACTTGAATTGAAAGACTTGATTCCCTCGGCTTCTCCGACATCGTAATGAATCCCTAGGGATTATGTGATGTCAAATCCGCGTCAACGGGTTTCGACCCTTAAAAAAAATGCTTGTTTTGAAAGTAGTTTGTAATTGATGAATATGCGATTGAATAATGATGCAAACAAAATAAAAATTATTGTTTAAGTTGACTTGTTTCAATAAGCAAATGCTAGGGGTGTCAGGATAAGCGACCGGCAACGCTGAGTGAAATACTCTTGTATATTCGGGTTTCCTTATTCCGACATCCTTCGCACTCGACACAAATCCACAAGTATTTTAATGCTTTTAATACTAGTGATATTAACGATGTTACAATGCGATAACGGAAATAAAAAAAAAAGTAAAGAACGACAACTACGATGAACGACGCGAGAGAGAAAGAAAAGAGAGAAAAGACGGGATTTGGCACCCTCAACCTACATGTTCTTGTTCTCGGACGGGACTCGTTAGATGTGGCTTGCACGGGAGTATCGAGATGTAGGCTAAGCTGTGGTGGTTAGGGTTCGAATTCCTAAGCGCTAGGGTTAGGGTTTGGATGTATGTAGATTAGTATAGAATAGGGTTGAATTAGGGTTGCAAAAAGTTGTCAAAAGGTGTGTGCATGGGGATGCTTATATAGGCTAGGCTATGCACCCCTGGCTAGGATTACTCGACCGAGTAGCCCCTTGACTCGTTCGAGTGGCCCAAAGGTCATCAGCTGGGCTTGAACGAGGGCCCACTCGATCGAGTGGATCACCTGGAGCGCGCGGGTCTAGTATTTTGGACCTTGAGTTTGGTATTTGATGGGCTTGGTGTTTGGGCTAGACTTTTTGATGATTTATGTGGCTGTTTTTATGTGTTTCGGAAACGGCTTTGACCGAGGTTGATCCAATCGTAAAAAGTCGGTTTTATTTCCGGTGTCGGTTTTGACCCAAATTAGTCTTGTTTGACTGGAAACGACCCACTGGGCCTTAATTTGAGGTCATTTTTGTGAGATTTTTACTCCGTAAATGCCTAAGCCAACAACTAATGATTTTGAGCCCACATCCGAGCGCGTAGAAACACGTTAGCGTCCGATCATCATCGGGTGTTTTTTGGAAACTGCTATAAACACCTGACAGTCAAAATGCGGGTGTCTACAGAGCCCCCACTCTGACTGAGGCTTGGACAAGGCGAAAGCCAGAGTAGCTACCAGGCCAATCGAGGATTGAAACCTGGCAGACTTCTGATCGGGTCGTTTATAGTCCATTAGACTCGCGTGAAGGGCACGCCAGCCATAAGCTAGAAATCATACTTGAGCTGATGACGATAACTCCGTGGGGAATTGGACTTGTTGTATAAGTCCTGGGTGCGCCTATATGTAGGCCCATCTCGTGTTATTCCGGGGAAAATGCCTCCTCGGGCTTTCCGCTGGGGAGATACAGTGGGTTGCAAGTCCATGCTTGAGTCATACCTGTATAAGTTACATAAAATTTTCATGTAACACGTAGGTAGAAAATATGACTCGCGCTGAGGAATGATTTTTGAATTTTTGAATTTTTGGAATTTTGAAATTTGGAATTTTTGAAATTTTTGACTCCAAAGAAGTTTAGGAAAGTTCGGGATGACTAATTCCCGGGTTAAGATTAGGGAATCTCGAGACGAGGCCTGTATGTTGACTTCCTATTAGAATTAGGAAACTTCATGGAAAAGTGATATGGAAAGAGGGTTGTATGGTTGATGCTATATATAAGCCTCTCTTGTCTTTGGTTTTCTTCACCAACTCCTCATAATTCATCCCTTCTCAAAAAGAAAGTCTCTTTATTCCCTTCAAGAATTTTGACCATGGGAATCGATCGATTAACCGTGATGTTGTAAGAATGGTCCCGACACTTTAGGGATACAGATAGGGTGGCTCTTAATCAGACGGGTATTACACAGTTGTACCCATTCCGTCAGATGGAGGTCGATCGTTATTTCCTTGATGCCTGCTTGTCTTACTCGGATGACATATATCATGTCTTTGCCTTTCCTCGGGGAGAAGTTTGTCCCTTGCCTGAGGAGACTGCTGCCATGGGAGGATGGAACCCGATACTTCGTCCTGCCGTCCCGTATTCAGTTTATGACCCGAGGAGGAAGTTTCGAGAATTTTTAGGTCTTTCCCACAACGAAGTATCCCGCATGATGGAGGATGGTAATATTTCTCTGATCGACTTGGCGGAGAAATTCATGAATCCTCTCGATGTTCGGTCAGACCGATTCACAGCCGCAGGGCTTTTTTCTTCCGTATGCTCCATGTTTATGCTTTTGAAGGTCACATGGATTTATTGTCTTGCATGGGTAATGCCCGCCTCTTGACCATGGTTGATCTGATGGAGACGGAGCATAGTCCGGCTTGGCTTATCACGGGCGAAATTACCCAAAGCATAGACAACCGCAAGAGGGATTCGTCAGCCCGCTTGACCGGGATTACCCGTTTGTTGCAAGTATGTCGGATTTTTCCTGATTTTTGATATATTTTTTTCGCGGTTTTTTCTGCTGCAGTGGGCACTCGATCGAGTCACCCTGGCACTCGATCGAGTGCCCTCGTAAAAAGCCCCCTATTCGTGTTCAGAGGTACCACTCGATCCAGTGTCCCCAGGCACTCGACCGAGTGCCCTTAGGCGGATGCCTATTTCGTCTCGGGAACTCATATTTTTGCCTTCTTTTTCAGATTTGGCTATACGAGAAGCTATCAGTGATAGATCCTCCTCTTGACGCGAGCAATTACCGTCATAATCAGGTGATGACGAGGAGACGGGCCATTGATTTTTCTCGCCAGATTACCCAGAAGTATTGGGACGAGGTGTTATCATTCCATGGTGGTCCATTGATTTGATGGGTAGTGCTGTGGTGGCCCATCTATGTTTGGACTGGCTTGGACCCGATGGACAGACCTCGTTATCAAGTAATTTTGTCTTTCAGGCTGACGATCCATCTTTATTCCGACCGTATACTAAGGCAGTATGGTTGGACCCAGAGAATCCCGGAGATTGAAGCAGTTGTGAGTGACCCTACCCAACTGACTGATGTGATGTGCGATACCTGGATGCAGAGATGGTATACCCGACATACTTGGCCTATTCCCACATCTCGTCACTCCATCTGGGTTTCAGACTCTTATGTGAAGTGGACTAAAGAAGGCGATGCCAAAGTCCGAGCTGCTCTGAAGGTCGATGAAGCTTTTGATCTGCTGCGAAGGGAACAAGTTAAAGACAATAGGGGCTTCTTCGACGAAGGTGACACTCCAGCTACTCTGGTCCGTCTAATGTCAGGTCAGAGAAAGAAGACTAAGACTCAAGCTGAAGGGTCTGGTCCCAAGACTAGCAGTGCAGGACCGACTTGGCTCACGAGATAGACTACCCGAGCACGTGCGGGCCCGACTTCGACCAAAGACGATAGCAGAAGACCCGCTGTCAAAGAAACGGGTTCGAGCTAAGGAGGTTCTCCTCGTGATTCGGGAACGCTCGCCCCCGCCTCGGCGACCTCGGGCTCCACGCGACCCAAAAGGCAAAGGAAAGGGCAAAATGCTCGAATATTAGTCTCCTTTGTTTTATTATTTGAGTATTATTATTATTTTTTGGTGTGATTTGTTTTTGTGTGCCGTTTTTGGCCTTTTTTTTGTATTTCCCGAGTTTATCGGTTTTTTTAATAAAAGACATATTAGTGAATACCGTTCCCTTCTTTTCGTTTATTGCAGTGGTTGTACCCTTTTGAGGGGTTGCCTACGTATCCACAATTAGCAGAATCAAACCAAACGTAGTTCAAAAATATGATTTTTGCAATTTTCGAAATACATCAAGACTATTAGTTCGAGATGTGCGACAGTAGAATAATTAATTCTAACTTTTTGACTTGTCAATGATTTTTGAAAATTTATAAAAGGCAAATTTTTATAAATTTTTTGCAAATAACATTGAGATAGGGTTTAAGGGTAGTAGCGCTTCAAAAGGTCCAAGTTGGTCGGGTTGACGAATTCATTCCCGTCCAAGTCTGTCAGCATCACCGCTCCTTCTGATAGGACCTTTTTCACTAAATATGGCCCAGCACAATTGGGTTTGAATTTTTCTCTTGGGTCAACCGGTAGTAAGGCACAAACCGATTTTAGGACCAGATCCCCTTCTTTGATGTTTCTGAGCCTAACTCTTTTGTTGAAAGCCCGTTGGATCCTCTTTTCATATATTTGGATATTGTTGAGGGCCCGGGATCGCCGTTCGTCTAAAAGGACTAGCGAATCCTATCGGGCTTGGACCCAATCCGCTTCCGGTACTTGGCTTTCGAGTAAAATCCTGAGGGATGACACTTCTAGCTTGACCGGCTGGACCGCCTCCATTCCATATGTCAGATAATATGGAGTTGCTCCAGTTGCGGAGCGAATTGACGTTCGATACCCCCAGAGAGCAAAAGGTATTTTGTCGGGCCAATCCCGGTAATTCTCAGCCATCTTTTTAAGTATGGTGACAATTGTCTTATTAGCCGCTTCTACTGCTCCGTTTGTTTGGGGACGGTAGGGAGAAGATGTATGCCTTTGAATTTTGTATTTTGTTAGCAACGTAGCGGTTTCAGCTTGAAAGTGGGTCCCATGATCACTGATAAACTCGTGTGGGATCCCGTATCAGCATATGATCTTGTTCTGGATAAATTTGGCCACGTGCTTGGCGTTCAAGACACGGTATGACTCGGCTTCGACCCATTTGGTGAAATAGTCGATGACCACCAGAATGAAGCAATGACCTCCCGTCCCGGAAGGGTGCACCTTTCCAATTATGTCAATACCCCATGTCGAAAATGGCCATGGTGATGTCATGGTATATAATAGGGAAGATGGCATATGTTGTACATTAGCGAAGATCTGACGGTTATGGCAGTGTCTGACATATAGCTGACAGTCTGTTTCCATGGTGTTCCAATAATACCCGAGCCTCATGATTTTTCGGGATAGCGTATGGGCGTTCATATGCGGGCCATTTTCACCATCCTGTACCTCGGCCATAACCTTTTCGGCCTGTATTTTGTCGATACACAGGAGGAGAGCCCCCTGTGCCGTCCTTTTGCATAACTGCCCGTCGTCTGTGCGAACAAATTGGGTTGCCGATCTTCGCAAGGCCTTCTTGGCCCGGTTTTCAGTTTCCGGGGGATGCTCTCCCGTTGTCAGATAGGTTAGAATGGTTTGATACCAAGGTTCGGTCTCGGTTATCTCGATATCCTGGATGGCGTGGATGTAAGCCGGCTCGGATCGCCTTTCGACACAGATCAGCATGCTAGTTAGATGCTCAGGGATATTCAGTAAAGATGTTAATTTGGAAAGCGCATCTGCGAATTGGTTTTCTTCCCGAGACAGGTAGATATATTCCACCTTCTGGAATTGTTTCTCTAGAACCCTTACTCGTGCTTGGTAAGCCACGAGATTGGCGTTCCGAGTTTTCCATTTTTGGAGCGCTTGATTGATGACCAATGATGAATCACCGTGGACCCGGAGGTTCGTTACTCCTAGATCAGCGGCGGCTTGCAACCCGTGAATGCATGCTTCATATTCGGCTGCGTTGTTGGTCACGTCAAAGTCCAATTTGATGGATAAGGGGGTGTGCTCCCCTTGTGGTGAGATTAACAGAATTCCGACCCCAAATCCTCGGAAGTTGGATGCCCCGTCAAAATACAAATCCCATGTTTTGGTATCGGTATGGAATATGTCTTCATCAGGAAAGGCCCAAGTATCGGTGTGTCCCTCTTCAGATATCGGACTGTCGGCAAGGAATTCTGCCACTACCCGGCCTTTGATGGCTTTTAATGGCACAAATTTGAGGTCAAACTCTGCGAGCATCAAAGTCCATCTGGACATCCTGCCATTGAGGATGGGCTTCTCGAACAGGTACTTGATAGGATCCATTTTGGATAAAACCTGTACTTCGTGGCTAAGCATGTAGTGTCGGAGCTTTTTAGTGGCCCAGACCAGAGCTAGGCACGTTTTCTCGAGTATTGTGTACTTGCATTCATATTCTAGGAACTTTTTACTGATGTAGTAAATAGCCCGTTCTTCTGATTTGACTGTCTGGGCCAGCATAGCCCCCATGGTTGTCTCGGTCGTTGTAAGGTATAACGACAAAGGCAGACCAGGTTGAGGTGGCATTAATACCGGCGGTGCAGACAGGATCTCCTTGATTTTATCGAAAGCCGCTTGACATTTATCGTCCCATAGTACCCGTTCTCCGATCTTCAGTTTTTTGAAAATGGGCTCACATACCATGGTTAGTTTTGAAATGAATCGGCTGATATATTGGACTTTCCCGAGAAACCCCCTTATTTCCTTTTCGGATTTGGGTGGCTGCATCTCGGTAATGGCCATGATTTTAGCTGGGTCGACCTCGATGCCGCGTTGGCTAACGATATGGCCCAGTAATTTGCCTGATGTTACCCCGAAACTGCATTTTTGAGGGTTTAGCCTCATATTGTACTTGCGTAGTCGGGTAAAGAATTTTCTTAGGGCTGCAATGTGCCCACTTCGATCTTTGGACTTGACGATCATGTCGTCCACATAGACCTCCACTTCCTTATGCATCATATCGTGTAGTAAAGTAGTGGCGGTCCGTTGATAAGTAGCCCCGGCGTTGATAAGCCCAAATGGCATAACAATGTAACAGTAAGTACCCCAAGGTGTAATGAAGGTGGTCTTACTCATATCCTCCTCTGCCATTTTGATTTGATTGTATCCGGCATACCCGTCCATGAATGATAGAAGGGCATGATTGGCCGTTTTATCCACCAGTATGTCGATGTGTGGTAACGGAAAATAGTCTTTTGGGCTGGCCTTATTGAGGTCTCGGAAGTCTACACATACCTGTACCTTGCCGTCCTTCTTGGGTACCGGCACAATGGTTGCGACCCAGTCTGGATATTCAGACACTTGTATAAAGCCCGCTTTGAATTGCTTGTCGACTTCTTCTTTGACTTTGAGGGACCAATCGGGCCTCATTCTTCTGAGTTTTTGTTTTACCGGTTTACACCCATCTTTGATGGGTATTCGGTGTTCAGCTATTTCCCGATCTATTCCCGGCATGTTCTTGTAGGACCATGCGAAGACGTCCTTGAATTCCTGGAGGAGGTCTGTGAATTGTTTTCTCTTCTCGGGATCTAAGGATAGGCCCAACTTAAGCATCTGGGGCTCTAAAGTGGTTCCCACATTGATGGACTTGGTTTCTTCGATTACCGGATCTCGGGACTCCCTTTGTTCGAGCTGCTCGATCAGATGCGGGGGTAGAGGTACCTGTTCGTCGGGTTTCTAAATGTCATTGCATATAAAATTTTTGAAATCGAGAGAATTTTGGAAATAAGACAAGTCGTAAGCAGAACGGTTTTCGTTATTATTATTAATGGTAAATTTTGAGAAAAGCTCGAATAGAGCGGCCATCTGCTCGTTGGTCAGTGGCGGGATAGGGAGAGGTCTTGGGACAGGCCCCGAGACCTCAGTGGAAGTGGCTAAGGGAAGAGGGGTTACAGACTCGACATTAGCACCAGACTCGACATTAGCACCAGACCCTCTAGACTTGGACTCGGACTCTGACTCTGACTCAGACTCGGACTCGGTATCCGGCATGTCTCCCTCGCCGGTGGTTAACTTGTAGGTCCGTCCTTGGCTGTCAGTCCACTTGATGGTTTTCCTCCAGACCCTTTTCCCGGTGTCTGCACCCACTTTGGAGATGAGCTTTGTTGGGTCGAACCGGTTCCTGCGAAGGATGAGGTTGACCAAATCACCCTTTGGAGCAGGGACGGCTTTGTCTTCTCCAAATAGAAGCCCCAGCACGGGCTCGAAGTTGTTTTCCCCTTCCTTGGACTCGGCTTGAACAAGGGTGAATATATCATCGGGGATAAAATTGCATTCCCGAGCCGTTTTGGTCTCGGGATATGTGATGGTGGGTTGGTAGAGGCCCACTTGAGTAGCTCCAAAAACTAGAGTAACGAAGTAGTCAGTTAACTTCGGGCTATAAGGGCCTAAGTAACTGCCCTTGAGGATGTTGGTGGCCTTGTGGATACCGGCCCGGACCACGTTTTCCGGGGTTATAGCGTACCCCAATCCGAATTGAAATTCGCCATCATTCAGGACCTCGATAATCTTCCCAGCTGGAAGATATGGCCTTGAGGTAGCCCCCGGTAAATAGCCCAAGTTTTGTAGCATCGTGTTGATGCTAGTGGTGAAGTAAGGCCTGAAGAGATATTCCTCCTCGATCATACCCACGAAATCAAATCCTCGTGGGTTG
Organism: Agrostemma githago; assembly: GCA_958450325.1. NCBI lineage: Eukaryota > Viridiplantae > Streptophyta > Magnoliopsida > Caryophyllales > Caryophyllaceae > Agrostemma > Agrostemma githago. The sequence goes on from OY288242.1 coordinate 11,144,340, forward strand.
GCCCGGCCCGTAGCATTGCAGCTTGCCACGGTGATGGGGGTGGCCTCTAGTGTGACGACACCGTCCTGAAGTGGCATCTTGACCTTCCTATGTAGGGTAGAGGACACGGTCTTGACACCGTCCGGGGTTTTGGGCTTCCGTCAAAAGCCTGGATAGTTTGCGCCGTTGGGAGATAGTCGGCATCTGTGATGCCGAGGGCCCTAGCGGTCCTTAGGGGTAGGACATTCACGGGAGATCTGTCGTCGATTAGGGTCATCGGGAGGTACTTTCCTCGACAAATGACCGTGATGTATAGGGCCAGATTATGATTGGGCCCGAACGGTGGCAGATCAGATTCAGAGAAGGTTATGAGCGGGCCTTCTTCTTTGGATTTGCCCTTGAGATAGGGCATAATAGTGGCTACCATTTCAGCGGGGTAACCTGTGAATCGACCTTGATCTCATCGAGAGCCTTAGTCAGTGCTTCTCGATGCGCTTGTGAGCTAACCAGAAGCTGCCATATGGTTAGATCAGCTCAAACCCTCTTCAATTGTTGGACCAAAGCCGTGTCACTGCTTGGTTCTTCGAGGGTGGATTCCGTCCTGGCAGGTTCTGTGACGGTTGTTGGAGTAGAGCGCCCGGCTGTAGCGAGGTGGTTAGTGGCTAAGGCTTTAGACTTAGCTTTTCGAACCTCTTCACTGGTGATGGGGACAGCTTCCCCTTTGGCTAGGTAAACGTCGTCCTCGTCATCGAACCATATCCCGTTGATTTGTGGGATAAAAGGGGAAATGAGGTGAGAACAGTCGATTACCTCTCCCGTGAATATAGCATGGGTACTGAACGAGTTTTCTTTGTTTCTCGGCTTGTCCTCGGGCAACGGTATTTTCCCGCTTTCAACCAGTTCTTGGATCAGATGCTTCAGCTTCCAGCTTTTTTCTGGGTCATGAACCATTACCTCGGTGATACTGGCAATAGGCTTGGACATTGTAGCTCTTGGGCCTTCTCTCCACTGGAAGTTTGGGAGTCGGGCCTATTGGTTGGATAAGGCCTTTTGAAGATAGCCTTTGTAAGGCGTAGGTATAGGTAGTCCCTATATCCGTGAATACCCGAGTTGATGTATTCTTTTTGGATGAGGTGTCAAGCAGATTTACCTCATCGAAGATGCTGCGAGTTGCAGCTACAGATGTGGGCTTGCTCACAGATGAACTGGCCCTTTGATATCCCTTGGTAGAGGCCTTAGTCAGGCTCTCTAACCTTAAGTCGTCCTCGATCCTTGTGCCCATTTCAGTAAGGGCGGCAAAATTGGGGATGATTGCATACTGGAGATGGACCTGGTAGGATGGGAGGAGGTTCTTGACAAATGCCTACACTAGCACTTTTTCACTGGGCTTATCAACCAGCTTCACACTTTTGGCCCGCCATCTTTGCAGATATTTGGTGAACCCTTCTTCGGGCTCTTGGGCCATCACTTCCAGAGTACGCATTGTAGTCTGGATCTCGGTATTATCAGCGTAATTTCGAGCAAATTCAGTCGCCACATCGTCCTAAGTTTTATATTTCTTGGAATCGAGCCTGTAGTACCAGGCCTTGGGATGCTTTTCGAGGGAGGAAGGGAATAAGTGCTTAAACATGGTGGACTTCACCCCTTTGACTGCCATAAAATCCTTGAAAGCCCGGATGTGGTGGACCGGGTCTTCAGTACCCTCAAACATTGGAATTCCCGTGAGGTTGAGGTTAGCAGGTAGCTTGTCATTTAAAGGCGAATAGGAACGAGCATTTTCAGTGTGGATCGAGTTGTTCGTTGACAGGTGAACCTATTCTTCGAGCCTGCAAACAACGCTGATTAGTTCAGCTATGGGCCCAGTGGGCTCAGATCCTTCAACAGGGGCTACCTTCTCTACAGCACTCACACGGGTGGCCAAGGTTTCTTGGTCAATCTGGATGGTAGTCAGTTGAGTCTCGATCTTGGCCAGTGAGGCGGTCAGTTGATCCAAAGTCGACTGCATTTTCTGTTGTCTGGTTTCGGGTGGCCTGTCTATAAGAACACCGCGTAATCAGAAACTAGCCCGAATCCCGGAATAGAAAGTACATCCCGAACAAGACTGAAAGGGGAAATGATTCGGAAAAGACACCTAGACGGGTGACTTGTGAAAAGTGGGATTCTTTAGGATTCGGCGGGTGGGCCGAGTCCTGTTCGAAAGAAGGTCCACGTGAGACATCCCCAGACTTTAAGACTCGATTGTGTAAACGGACCCTCCTTTGTAGGAGTATGTCCTACGCAGGTGGGCCTTGCCTTAGTCTGATAAGGCGGACTGGGATAGGGAAGAAAATTGTGATGGAAGATCGACAAAGTTTCGACGCTAAAGACTTCGACGACTTATGACATGACCCGACACTGCTAAATACGGGAAGTCCTAAGAAGAGGAAGGTTATGAAAATGGGTTGTTTTGGAAAATCTGAGAAAACTCGAGAAAGGGCCGATTTTTCGAAAACTCGGAAAGTGTATCGGGCCACAAATTTGAAAGTTCGAAAATGTTTTCGAGTTTTGAAATGGGCAGAATACCGGCTAGAAATAGGCTATTTTTTGTAAAATCATAAGTCCTAAATTCGGTATATGTCCCGGGATTTGAAATTGGATATCTTGAAAAAGATGTATTTTTTGAAAAATTGACGGTTTTTGAAAATGACACGGAAACCAAGTAGCATGTAGTCATGCAAGCATTATAACGACGCCATGCATGTATGCTTTATACTAAGTCTCGGTCGGTCTAAAAAAGGGTCTATACCAGTGCACATATTCTAGACGTTGATCGGGACGGACTTTCTAAGTCGAGTTGAGCTTAACATGCCGCGAAACCCACTCGAATCGACTATGGACATCTTTCGTATCCATATTGGAGTAAATCACGGTATAGTGGGACGTCGGTCGCGAGTACCGGCACGGGAAAATATGGGGTTATGCATGAACTGTAAAACTAAAACGCGTAATGTACTAGTCAAACGTTTTCTATTCGAGTCTCACCCTGAGGATGCCGATGGTAAGTCACGCATCAGTTAATCCCCAGCGGAGTCGCCAAATTGTGGACATGACATAGGTCCACCCCGACGCGGCCACCCGCGGGTTTGGGGAGGCGAATGAATCTCCATATGAGAATGGATCGAATTGAAATTTAAATCGAAGTGGAGTCGCCACCGAACTTTGTGGGAGTTCGGGCCCGTTCGAACCCACTCTATGTCGTAGTGGGCCGTGTACAAAATACGGCCCATTTCCTATGTCAGAGTTTATTGGGCTCGTCCCTTTGCATTGCGATACCGATACCGTCACTACCGGTTATCGTGTATGGAATGACTCTCGTGCGCCAACGGTTTCGGGCATCCGGAAACCGAAGTTCCGAGTAAGGGGTGAGGGTACGTGTTGTGAAGCCCACAAAGGACACCCAACCCCGCCCGCACATTAGCGGCCTCTACTAGGATATCGAATGACTTTCTAATACACGCGTTAGTTGAATGGGAAAATGATATGCAAACATTATTTTTCCTAAACATGCATTAAATTGAAAGGGATTCTATGTCGATTTAATGCAACTAATTCTAACGTCGAAGTTAAATTTAGCATGCGAAGGTTCATTTTAGTACGATAAAACAAACAATAAATCAACAAGAGAAGCAATAACAAACTTGTTAGTAACGGTATAACGATAATAACGGTTTGCGAATGATATAGAATGATAAAGATATGATGATGCATGGTTTTAAAAAAGCGATGTTTCACGTGATAGATTAGACACGTGGTGACCTAAGTCATAAAAAAAAGGTTTTATCGAGACTAGAAAAGGGATGTGAGACTCACAGTATTGTCGTGATAAGGCCACTCAATCGAGTCATTGAGGGACTCGACCGAGTGGTCCTTGGGAAAGGCTCATGTCTCGTGTTTTAGACCCTACTCGATCGAGTTATTGACGAACTCGACCGAATACGCTGCCACTCGACCGAGTCATTGTGAGACTCGACCGAGTGGAAGTCGAAAAAGCATTCTGTCTCGTTTTTGGGGTTCCACTCGACCGACTGGGCTAGGCAATCGATCGAGTGCCCCCTGTACGAACCAGGGTTCGTTTTGCAACTCGTTATTGGTTTTGAAATTGCTTTTGATTTTGATGATTCGATGAGTTTGTTGAACCGGGCATAAATATTATGCAATTTATGCTCGATTCATATGAATCATGCTCGTCATATTCGACGTTCGATTATTAAATCGATATCGAATATTAAAGCGGAACTAAAAAGATTGCTATAAGTTGTTTAAGTTAACTAAAACGATATAAATTTTTCTCCGCGTTTATAGTGTCGCATTCTTATCGAATTATTGACATCTATATTAACATCAACGAAAAAATCGTATTAGTTAGATCATTTGACTAACCGCCGAGATTCGACATTCAACTATTGAGTTGGTATCGAATCTAACGGATTTACACGTTACTTGAATTGAAAGACTTGATTCCCTCGGCTTCTCCGACATCGTAATGAATCTCTAGGGATTATGTGATGTCAAATCCGCGTCAACGGGTTTCGACCCTTAAAAAAAATGCTTGTTTTGAAAGTAGTTTGTAATTGATGAAATATGCGATTGAATAATGATGCGAACAAAATAAAAATTATTGTTTAAGTTGACTTGTTTCAATAATCAAATGCTAGGGGTGTCAGGATAAGCGACCGACAACGCTGAGTGAAATACTCTTGTATATTCGGGTTTCCTTATTCCGACATCCTTCGCACTCGACACAAATCCACAAGTATTTTAATGCTTTTAATACTAGTGATATTAACGATATTACAAAGCGATAACGAAATAAAAAAAAAGTAAAGAATGACAACTACGATGAACGACGTGAGAGAGAAAGAAAAGAGAGAAAAGATGGGATTTGGCACCCTCAACCTACATGTTCTTGTTCTCGGACGGGACTCGTTAGATGTGGCTTGCACGGGAGTATCGAGATGTAGGCTAAGTTGTGGTGGTTAGGGTTCGAATTCCTAAGCGCTAGGGTTAGGGTTTGGATGTATGTAGATTAGTATAGAATAGGGTTGAATTAGGGTTGCAAAAAGTTGTCAAAAGGTGTATGCATGGTGTAGACACCCACATTTTGACCGCCAGGTGTCTATAATAGTTCCCGCCAAACACCCGATGATGATTGGACGTAAACGTGCTTTGATAAACTCGGATATGGGCTTGTAATTATGGACATTTGGTTTAGACTTATTACGGAGTACAAATCTTACAAAACCAACCTCAAATCCAGGCCCAGTGGGTCGTTTCGAGTCAAATAACACTAATTTGGGTCGAAACCGACACCAGGGGTAAAACCGTCTTTTAGCGACCGAGTCAAAACCCGGTCAAAGATTTTCCCGAGACATATGAGTCAGCCGTGACACTCACACGGTTGATTCCAACCCAAATTCCTACAAAAATTCAGATTCATTAAAACATTAAACAATTCCGTTAAAGGTAGAATTCGACCTCAAGTAGGAATTCTATCCGAAAACCGATTCAGACGTTGACCGAGTACCAAATACCCGCCCAAACACTCCTCAAATCAGCCGAAATTCCTTTCTTCTTGGCCAAGAAAGCGGAATTCTCATGCTCCTCAAACTCCCACGTTTCCTATCCTAAGCGGTATTCAAACTCTTCTAAACCAAGGTCAGAAACTCCCTATAAATAGGACCTCCCGTCCAACACAATTGACAACGATCATACATCAAAAATACCGAGACACAACAACACAACAGCAGCAAAAACACGTCCGAAACCCCCTCCACACACGGTTCATACACAAACCCGATAGTTAGCAAATCCCGACACTTTTTCCGAAGCCTTGCAACCTCGACGAAGCCGGCTAAACCCGACGTCCCAAATCACCCAAAGCGGTACACCTTAACTCATCCTCATCATCTCGACGCTCTCAAGTCTAAGCCACTTCCCGACGAGCCTTATCCCGAGAAAACAAAGCATGTAGGTTGAGGGTGTAAATCAAACCCGTCTCTCCTTCTTCTCTTCCCTTCTCTTCGTTTTTTTTTTATTATTATGGGTCTTTCGTCGGTCTTTTTATTTTCTAATATCAATATTACTTAAAAAACTATTTTTTATCGAATATTCATAAAATATGATATCGATTCTATATAATCGAATATTGTATCAAAAAGAATTATATTAAGATTTCGACGATTTCGTTACATCTTTTCGTTCAAAATCCTTTTTTTAAACTTTTCGTTCAAAATCTTTTTTTAACTTCTCGTTCAAAACAAACTTTTTCAAAACCTTTCTAAAATCCGTTCCGACTATTCGATATCGATTTCATAATCGAATACGACGAATATCGAAAATATAAACCGAGTATAAATTAATCCATATTTATACGTGATTTATAAAAATAACGATTTTCGACAAAAAAATAATAAAAGAGGACAGACCCGCACGCGAGTCGCGCTCGGTCCAGGCGACTCGCGCACGAGTCTGTGAACCGGTCCCTTTTTTAGTTTTTCGTTCGTTTTTTTATTATTTATTCTACGGTACAATTTCTAAATTTATATCTTTTCCAAAACTATTCCAAATATTTGATATTGATTTCATAGTCAACTATCGAATATGACGAATATCGGGAGTATTAAGTTGAGTACGAATTATGCGATATTCGTACGCAATTTAATCAAAAAAATTCCGAAAACCGGCGTCGAAATCAGGCCGCCACGCGACCCGCCTGAGTCCCGGGCGAGTCGCGCGGCCGACTGCCCACGTGCGCCTTTCTCGTTTTTTTATCTTTTTTCGAGCTTCGTTTTTTATACAAAACAACGTTTTAGTAATATTTTTCAGATTTCGATTAATATTTATTTTCTCGATCTCGTATATTTATTTGTTATATTATTTCAATCGTTACTAACTCGTTTTCTCGTGTTTGTAGCAATCTATTTTTCCTATTTCTTTTTTATCGTTTTATTAGACTAAAATGAACTCACATGCTAAGATAACTTTGACGTTATTAGTTTAACATGCATTAAACGACTTAGCAACCCATTTATTTATTTTTCCTCACATGTCTTAGGAAAATAATCTCTGCATATCATTCAATCGTCGAACTAACGCGTGTACATAAAACCGATCGATATCTTAGTAAAGGCCGCTAAGTGCGGGCGGGGTTGGGTGTTCTCAATGAGCTTCCCAACATGTACCCTCACCCCTTACTCAGAACCATGGTTTCCGGATGTCCGAATCCATTGGCAACGAGAGTCATTCAATATACGATTAACCGCTCAAGTCGGCATCGGTATCGAACTGCAAAGGGACGAACCCGATAAACTCTGACATCGGAAATGGGCCAGGTTTTAAATATGGCCCACTACGACATAGAGTGGGTTCGAATGGTTCCGAAAAACCATAAAATTCGGTGGCGACTCCTACTTCGATTTAAAATTCTATTCGATCCATCTCATATGGAAATTCTATCGCCTCCCCAAAACCCGCGCTTCGCCGCGTCGAGGTGGACCTATGTCTTGTCCACACATGGGGATGCTTATATAGGCTAGGCTATGCACCCCCAGCTAGGGTTACTCGACCGAGTAGCCCCTTGACTCGGTCGAGTGGCCCAAACGTCAGCAGCCGAGCTTGAACGAGGGCCCACTCAATCGAGTGGGTTGAGCACTCGATCGAGTGGATCAGCTGGAGCGCGCGGGTCCAGTATTTTGGACCTTGAGTTTGGTATTTGATGGGCTTGGTATTTGGGCTAGACTTTTTGATGATTTATGTGGCTGTTTTTATGTGTTTCAGAAACGGCTTTGATCGGGGTTGACCCAATCGTAAAAAGTCGGTTTTATTTCCGGTGTCGGTTTTGACCCAAATTAGTCTTGTTTGACTGGAAACGACCCAATGGGCCTGAATTTGAGGTCAATTTTGTGAGAGTTTTACTCCGTAAATGCCTAAGCCAGCAACTAATGATTTTGAGCCCACTTCCGAGCGCGTAGAAACACGTTAGCGTCCGATCATCATCGGGTGTTTTTTGGAAACTGCTATAGACACCTGGCAGTCAAAATGCGGGTGTCTACAATAGATATATGGCTGCATGCTCCGACGGTGAGGATCTTGTGGGTCATAGTAAGAGGGATCATTACAATTTCGTCAACAAGCTTAAAATGCGTGCAATTGAAGGAGGCGATGCAGCATCTCTAATAAACTTGTTATCTCAGAGACAAGCAGACGACGCGGCGTTCTTTTACCGTGTTCTATTCGATGAAGACCACAGGTTATCGCATGTGTTTTTGCGAGACTCGATGATGAAAGAAGATTATTTACTATATCACGATGTCATGGTTTTTTATACGACTTACCGTACTAATAAATATAACTTAATATGCGGTGCATTTGTTGGTATTAATAATCATTGGTCGAATGTGATTTTCGGTTGTGCGTTTATCGCCAATGAAAAAACCAAATCATTTGAATGGTTGTTTGAAGCTTTTAAGGACTCTATGGGTGGACAGGTTTTGCCTACTTCAATATTTACTTATCAGGACCAGGCCATGGACAATGCAATTGAGAAGGTATTGTCTGTATTATTTTCCTCATAACCACGTGTAAATATGTGATAACTATAGGATATAAAATGATTAAATTTAACCATTTTGCTAGTTGTTGATACTAAGAAAAACATGATAACACAATGGCAACAGCTTATCACAATATATGCAAAGATGGTCACTATCACTTATAACCACTGTATGAAATAAAATGGTAATTGTCGTGGTGACAGTATGAGATAAAATGGTAACTATATGAAATAAAATTGTTACATGAAACATAATGTAGTATTCATTGCTACCTGACGATAGTGGGAGAACATGATAACACAATAATAATAGTCGATAACAATCTACGCAAAGATGATCACTAGGTTACCTGAAGTGCACAACTTTCTTTTTTCTGTGACGTTTACAATTTATGTTTACGACTGTACCCATATATGGTCACTATATAGAATAAAATGATTACCCAAAACAAAAAGGAGCCAACTAATTGTACGCTATTTAAAATTCTTACTCCAGGCACTCCCTTCTTCAAAGCATAGATTGTGTCAGTGGCACATTCAACAAAACGCAATGTCTCATTTCGGTTCGCTCAAGCATGATCGGACATTCCAAAATGTCTTTAACAAATGTCTAAGGGGGTGTTACAACAAAGACGAGTTCGAGGCAACATGGAGGAAAATGATTTCAGATTATGGCCTCGAGGACGACGAATGGTTTGATCGGCTCTATGGATTGAGGAATAAATGGTCCACAGCATTTAGCAAAGATTTTTTCTCAGCTGGGATTTTATCGTCTCAAAGGAGTGAGAGTACCAACCATGCTATGGGATTTCAAACTTCAAAAACTACCACAGTCACTGAGTTCTATGGTATATATGAAGACACGGTCAAACGTTGGAGAAGTGATGAAGAGCAGAATGAATTCCAATGTCTTAGGGCGACACCCGAATCAATATATCCTATGGTTGGATTATTAAAACATGCCTCGCGTATTTACACCCTTAAATTATTCTGTGATTTCGAGCAAGAATTCGGTGAAGCTATTGGTACGAAGGCTATAGAAAAGTCTGTGGATGGTAGCGTTAAGGTCTATGATGTGCACCCTGAGAGTAGAGCTGAAGCTGTGCATGAAGTAATGTTCGACCAAGATATGTTACTAATTGATTGCTCATGCCGTAACTTCCAAGAATTTGGGTGACTGTGTTTTCACGCAATCCGTATATTACATTTACACTCTATAGCAGAAATTCCAGAGAGGTACATCACACGAAGGTGGACTAGGTTTACTAAAACGGAAGTTTGAAATAGGGTTTTCCCACAGGACAAACGTGGAGCAAATCAGCAGGACGTTGTTAGTTGGCGTCGAAACACTCTCACCACCTTCCATAACATGATGCTCAAATGTCAAAATGTTCCACAGGCACGAGAACTTCTAGATAAGATTATACGTAGAGACGTTACGGAGGTTGAAGATTTTTTCAAGGACCATGGTTGCGGCGATGAAAATCCAGCAAATGTCATTACGATCACCAACGTCCTTGATCCAGTTCGTTCTAAAACGAAGGGAAGAAGTGAAAGGAAAAAACGTCAACCATCTAAAAGAAAGAAGAAGAATGTAGAACAGCAGACAACAACGCCTTACACTCCATTGCCTCGCTTATTTTGAATCATTCATGATATTTGTTTGTTGCTCACTAGGTTGTTTTTTCTTATCCATCTGTAGTTACATGTGACCAGTTTAGGCTAAATAAAAACCATTTTTATGTTAAATTGTGGAGTAATTTCTTCCTCTGTTACATAATATCCAGTTATAATTGAATGTGCTGACTAGTAAACCACACCTGGTCACTCTTTACTCTAAAATGGCTACTGCTTTGCTTCGGTTACGTGAAATAGTTTCACAGCAACGACACCAGAAACAGAAATTTAATACAATATTAACGGCTGCTAATACAATGTTAATGGTTACTTAATAAGGAATGTTATTACTTTAGGTTATTTAGTGGTCACGTTAACTTAAATAGTGACCACTTTCCGACAAGAAAATGTGGTCACTACATATATGAAAGCGGAGGCTAAGTAACTTCAAATGATCATTTTTTCAACATAAAGAATTAAATTCAGCAACTATGACAGCACTGTTCACAATGTTGTCATTTACAACGACTATGCTTGAAATTAAATTCACTCATGGGTAATAATACAATATAAATGGTTACTCTCAACATTAACTTGTCCACTAGGTTAGTGTCTACTGTTTTTGCTGAACATCACCAAAAGCAACAAAAAAAACATGTTGGTAACTTAAGGAATGTTATCACTTTATGTTATTTAGTGACCACGTTAACTTAAATAGTAACCACTTTCCGACACAAAAATGTGGTAACTACTTATATGAAAGCGGAAACTAACTTCAAATGATCACTTTTTCACCATAAAGAATTAAGAAAACTATTTACCTATTAGTGGCCACCATATACAGATTTTAGCAATCCAAAATGGTAATAAATTAACATTATATTGTTTTAATTCATTACACAAAGGCCCCAATCAAGAGAATGATGTCGACTATGTCCCATACGTTCCTCAACAAAATAAGCAAAGTCTACCAATATAAACCAATGAGAAAATTCAATTCAAAACGTCTAATTACTTATATTTCATCGAGCTCTTCTTCCCCTTCGTGCAACTTCTTTCTCGCCCTTGTTGCCTTCATCGACAATGTCCATTCTGTCTCCCCCGACAGAGTTCTTCATGGCATTTGCAACCAACCTTCTTGAATATTTCCTTGTGCATGGTTGGACTCCAACTCTAGGTTGCAGTTTATCATTTTTCAATTGCTCTCTACCCTTTCTAGCATTGTTCGGCTCCTCGACTACAGCATTGTCCGGCTCCTCCACTACAGAATTGTCCGGCTCCTCGAGTACAGCATTGTCCGGCTCCTCGAGTACAGCATTGTCCGGCTCCTCGACTACAGCATTGTCCGGCTCCTCGACTACAGTATTCTCTGGCTCCTCGACTACAACATTCTCCGGCTCCTCCACTATAGCATTGGTAGCATTTCTCTGCTCCTCCAGTATAGCATCTATACCCAATATCAAACAAAGGCATGTCAATGGTCACTCCGTATGTCAGGTCAATCTTCTGCGCAAGCCTCTCATACTCGGCCAAAAAATCAGGCCTCTTTAATGCCTGAGTCCATGAGAATTGGCTTCCTTGGGTTAAATCTTCTAACAGTTGTATTGGTTCATTCACACCCGCAGTCTCCATTCTCTTCAACTCGTTCAAAAGGGCTTCACTCCATCGAGATACCATCTCCATATTTCGCTTCGTCATAAGCCAAGCAACCTTGTATGGCTGTATAAATAATCTTATTAAAACAATCATGGTGTATTCAAACTTTATATAAAAATGGTTACCAATATAATACAAACGGTGGTCATCTACAGTTAGGTGATCACTAATAACACCAATGCAACATCAGTTTCAAAAATAAACATACGAAGAAGATCACTAACAAAGAATAAATGATAACCAGTAACATTATTATGGTCACTAATAACAACTGGCGAACACCAGTCACAACATTCAATCTTTATGTAAATATGGTTACTAATATAATATAATTGGTCACCATTCAAGATTAGATGCTTACTACTAACAAAAATAATGCAACATCAGTTAAAAAAAACATACGAACATGATCACTAACAAAGAATAAATGATAACCACTGACATTATTATGGTCACTAATAACAACTGACGAACACCAGTCACACCATTCAATCTTTATGTAAATATAGTTACTAATATATTATAATTGGTCACCATTCAAGATTAGATGCTTACTACTAACAAGAATAATGCAACACCAGTTTCAAATATGAACATACGAACATGATCACTAACAAAGAACAAATGATCACCAGTAACATTAATATGATTGATCACAAATAACAAGTACAGAATACTTTTTCATAGAAATCAATATCTATTAACATGGCTACTAAAACAGAGAATGTGATCACTGGTATGCAAAACTTCGTGAAAGATTAAAAAACATACATTGTCGTGCTCGCGGCGGATGTCTCCATCTGTTGGCAAGTCATCAGGTACTCGAATATGTCTAGGATCAGTACATTCATCAAGTGTACAACTAGGCTTCGGCAATGATCTCGGCATTGATCTTGACGTTGACCTCGGCAATGACCGAGATACAGGATATGAGGTTGTATCCCAAACCCTCATACCATACTTGTTATTTTTTAACCATCCGGCGTACTCCTCATTAATTCTTTCTTCATATCATCATAAGACCAGTGTTTAATCAAAGGAAGTTCCGTCGACATTATCTTACCCCTCCACTGTAATCGATGAAAATAAACAATTTGTAGAAACATAAGACACCCTCTAGCATATTTAGTTTCTCTCTTCTTCCATGCCTTAACGCCAAGATCAAGTTGATCTAAAACATATGAACACCAATCCATATTCTTGATCTCACGATCATCCTCTACTGCCCTCACAAGATTTAAATCAACTCTACAATGGGGGGTAGGTGCTAAGAAATAACTCATGACATATAATACAAAATATTGTTGTGAAACTCCTATCCACCATCGACCAATTTCAACATCTCACTCGCTAAGCAGTCCACTGGTATCTCCTTACTACCCACACTCGAAAGTTTTGTTCTCCACTGCTCAATCAATTCCACATCTGGATTATTCTTCATCTTATTTGAACACAAGGGCACATTTTTACCTTCATTACAAGGGAGCATGAAGACATCGTGAACGTCCAATGATGTCAGGACACATCTCATTTGTGAGCTCACACATAACACACGCGACTCTGGTTGATATGCACCCATCAACTAGTCAGCCATTATGTAATAGAAACCATGAGCTTTTAGCTCCAATAATCCACCAAAACCAATCTCCTCAATACTAGCCTTTTGTGATGTGGTTAGCTTATCAAGCAACATAAATAAGCCATAGGGAGGGCCATACCCTTCCACTGCCACTACAAGAAAAACTGTTCCGGGCGTCCACCTGGTTGGCGTCCTTGGCATATGGACGCCGACATGGCGTCGGAAAAATCATACGGGCATCCACAGTCAGACGCCAAAATTGGCGTCCGATTGCATTTGGGAAGGACGAAATTCAGGCCGACGGGCGTCCACAGGCGGACGCCATTTGGGGTAAATGGCGTCCACTGGCGGACGTCATTTGGGGTAAAACGGGCGTCCACCAATGGCGTCCGACAGTGGACGCCCGCCCAGCTCATATTGGCGACATATGCTCGTGCACCCCCCTCTCCCCCATCACTCTCTAAAAAAATTACTCTCTAACTCTCTTCCTCTCCTCGCCGCGCCATTCCTCCATTCCTCTCCTCAATTTTTTCCTAATTTTTGGTATGTTTCTTACTTACTTAGTTGTTATTCATTATATTTAGTTCTTGTTTTCTATTGTTATCGTTATTTATTGTTAGTTTGCTAGTAAATATTGTTTAGGTCTAAATTTAGATTAGGTTGATTAGTTTAGGCCAAATTCGATTAGGTTGATTAGTTTAGCCCAAATTCGATTAGGTTGATTAGTTTTGCCCATCACAATTTTGTTTAGGGTTTGATCAATTTGGTTGAATTGAGCTACAATGACCTCTAGGGCATTCCGTGAGTTTTTGTGTCACTTTGGACGGACCAAAAGGTGTCGTAATAATGCCGGATTTTCCCGAAACCACTTCTATCTTGATCGGGGTTGTAATTAGGTGTTAGCGGTGCTTTCAGAGTTTTGATATCTGTATCCAAAAATTTGACCTTATTTGACCTGTTTTAGCTGGTTTTGTCGGACCTAGGCCATGAATTTTTGTCTTTCGTTTGGTTATTTTGGGATTAAATTGATAAATGAGTTAGGGTTTTCGTAAATTGCGATGAAATTGTGATTACATTTGTGATTAAAATCGGTGACTGATTTTTGTAAGGTCAATTCTAGAGTAATAAGACATTTGGGTTTACTTCGACGTATTAGGGATTAAATTGAGGAAACTTAGTTAGAGAAATTAAGTTTAAGTTAAATGGTGATTAAATTTTCGTTTAGTATGTTACAAATGAAGTTAGGAAAATTAAACTTTAATTTGTTATATATATTTTTTAAACATAGAAAATGAAGAGAATTGAACGGAAATGGATGTATGAGGGAAGACTTGATAAGAAGAGATGTCCCACCGTCGAATTTCTGAGGGGTGTTGAATCATTTGTCGAGGTGACTAAAAAGTCAGTAGATTATGCATCGAGGGGGGAGGTTAGGTGTCCGTGTACTAAATGCAAGAACATAAAATTTCTTGAGATCCTTGTAGTTAAGGAACATGTCATCTATAGTGCTTTTTTACCCAAATACTATAATTGGATTCGTCATGGTGAGCCATCTCAGTGTGAGGAACCCGAAAACCATCAAAATGAGGGGGGATTGAGAGGTATGATTGTTGACGTTGTGGAGTGCAACTTATTTAATAACGAGAACACATATAGGAATGACGACTCACCTAACCCAGGAGACTCACCCAACCCACAAGACTACCCTAACCCACAAGAGCCTAACCCACGAGCAAAGGCGTTTTTTGACATGTTGGATGCTTCGGAGAAACCGTTGTACGGAGGGTGTGATGTGACTTTGTTAGAAGTCGCGTCTATGGTAGTTAGCCTTAAATGTGAGTTCAACCTACCCTTTGCTTGTGTCGATGGTATTGCTGCCTTGCTCGAGAGAGTTATTCCAAAGGACAATATAATGACCCGATCATTCTACACAACCAAAAAGGTTGTGAAGGGACTTCAACTCCTGCATCAAAAGATTGATGCTTGTCCAGATGGATGCATGCTATTTTGGAAGGATGATGCGATGCTTGATGAATGTAGAAGATGTGGTAAAGGTAGGTATAAGATGGTTGAGGGGGATATTGTTTTGAGAGGTAGAAAAGGGAAAAGTGGTGTCAGGGGTAAGAAACCAATCCCAATAAGTCAGCTTACGTACTTCCCTATTGCACCTAGGCTTCAGAAATTGTATGCCACAAAAACCATAGCGGAGCAAATGAGGTGGCACAAGGAGGACATTAGGGTACTAAGGAAGATGTGTCATCCGAATGATGGTGAGGAGTGGAAGCGTTTCGATAGACTACATCCCCACTTTGCGTTAGAACCCCGAAATGTAAGGCTTGGGTTGTGCACTGATGGATTTGCACCGTTCGGCCAATTTGGTAAATCGTACTCTTGCTGGCTAGTGATGATCACACCTTACAACCTACCTCCTTGGTTGTGTTTGAAGCAGCCTTTCATCTTCCTATCTCTTATTGTGCCCGGACCCAAAAACCCGAAAAATCATTTGGATGTTTACTTGCAACCTGTTATTGAGGAAATAAAACAACTGTGGGAGGTAGGGGTGGAAACTTATGATGTCTCTCTTAGACAAAACTTTCAGTTGAAAGCAGCTTTGTTGTGGACTATAAATGACTTTCCCGCATACGGTATGCTCTCGGGGTGGTCTACTGCGGGTCAGAAAGCCTGTCCGTGTTGTATGGATGAGAGCAAAGCTTTTTATCTTCCAAATTCTAGTAAAATAAGTTGGTTTGACTGTCATCGACAGTTCCTACCAGAAGGTCACCCATATAGAAAGAATAAGAAGACATTCAAGAAGGGTGAGGCCAGGTTGTGCTTGATGACGCACCTGATCGACTCCCCGGAGATGAAGTCTGGGAGTTGATTTCCGATTACCCGTCCACTATCGACGGAAAAGAGCAGGAGTTCAAAGACCTCAAGAAGTTGAAAAATGGTTGGTTTAAACGTAGCATATTTTTTTACCTACCATATTGGAGGACTTTGTTAATTCGTCACAATTTAGATGTGATGCACATAGAGAAAAACTTCTTTGAGCAGTTGATTCACACGGTGATGGATGTGGAGGGGAAGAGTTGTGACACTATAGGCTCCCGGCGAGATGTAAAGAATTTTTGTGACCGTCCTCAACTGCACATCAAACGGGATGGGTCGAAACCGAGAGCCTTGTTCACACTTGACAAGGCTCAAAGAAAGGCGTTGTTGGAGTGGGTAGAGAAGTTGAAGTTCTCTGATGGGTACGCCTCCGATTTCAAACGCTGTGTTGATCTTAAGAACCTGAAGCTGCAAGGGTTAAAGAGTCATGACTGTCACGTCTTCATGGAGAGGTTGCTTCCGGTATCACTAAAGAACCTTTTGCCACCGACGGTGTGGAATTCTATAACTGAGATATCTCAGTTCTTCCGAGATTTGTGTTCTTCTACAGTATCAATTGAGGACATGACTCGGCTGGAGGATTAAATTCCACAGATACTTTGCAAACTTGAGATGATCTTCCCACCGTCGTTCTTTAATTCCATGGAGCATCTACCTGTCCACTTGCCCTACGAGGCTAAGGTTGGAGAACCTGTCCAGTATAGATGGATGTACCCATTTGAAAGGTGCATAAATTTTTGTAACTTCATTTATACATTTAATTTAAACATAGCTAATTTTTATTAATTGAAATACATAACTTGTTTATTTAGGTTCCTCAATCATTTGAAGAAGAAAATTGGTAACAAGGCTAGGGTAGAGGGATCTATTTGTAATGCATATTTGACAGAAGAGATTGCAAACTTCTGCTCCCTCTACTTCGAGAAAGATGTTCAAACAAAAACAAAGAACTTGAACCTAGAACATTCGGTGTCCATTGATCCTACTATACCCGAGTTTTTTCAAAAGAAGGACGATAAAGGAACTTCATCCGCTGAGGGTTCTAGGACACTAGATGAGAAAGAGTATAGCCGAGCGCACCTTTACCTACTCTCTAATTGTGAGATCTTAGAGCCTTATGAGAGGCAATTTGTAACTGAATATGTCGCTGCGAACCCTGACGTGAACCCTGATGACGTTTGGAGTAAGCACGACGAACATTTTCCGAAGTGGCTCAAGGATCACGTAGTTGCCTTAGACATACATGATGACTTGGTTAGAAGTTTGGCATTTGGTCCAGTGCGAGCGGTTAAAACCTGGAAACGATACTCGGTGGATGGGTTCAATTTCCACGCATTCAACTACGGGAAGAACAAGGCTAGATGCAACTTTGGTGTGAGTGTGTCATCTCTTGATGGTGATGAGTACTATGGTATTTTGGAGTATATTTTTGAGTTGTGTTATGCCGGCAAAGAACGAGCGTATAGAGCTGTGGTTTTCAAATGTGAGTGGAAAGACAGCTCCGTGAACGGGACCCGAGTGCATGAACGTTACAAGATTGTGGAAGTTAATCACACAAAGAAATATCCTATGTACGATCCGTTCATACTCACCCATCAGGCGAAGCAAGTCTATTTTGCTCCTTCTCCTTACACAAAAAATGACAGAAATCAAAGTCAATGGTGGGCAGTCTTTACAATTAAACCACAGGGACAAATAGACAGTTCTCTGTTCCAGGAAGAAGCTGTGTCAACTGGTACACGCTTATCTTCTATTGAAGAGGCCATATTCTCCGAAGAAGATCAGGATGAAGGGGCAGAGGAAGATTTTGAGGACAATGTTGATGATGGACAAGGAGATTACATGGTTATGGATGTTCCGGAGATCCTTGAGGAGGATGACGGACACGAAGAAGGCAATTGGGAGGACGATCAAGTGGAGGGCGAGGAGACGGAGGAGGAGGATCAGACTAAGGAGGATGAGGCTTAAGACAATAATGACAGTGAAGATGACTAAGCGAGTTGCGGTAGTAAGTTATATTGATGATTACATGATTAGGTCACTGTGCTACTTATTTGGTACATTACTTAAATCAAGTTAGAATGTAGTCGCTAGTTGTTGTTAACATTGTTTAATTTGTTGCAAGGTGAAGATAATGGCAGGCAGTAGATCGACCAGGAAACGTGGTGGGGGTAGTAGGTCTGCTCAGACGTCGACCACACAGCAGGAGGAGGAAGAAGTGATTCCCAAAACGATACCGGAGCAGACCGATGAGCATGAGGAGGAGGAGCAGCCGCAGGGGCAGGTGGAAAAGCTGGAGAAGGACGATGCCGGTCGGGTGATTCTCAAACCTACATGCACATGGTAATATAATCTAACTTGTTGATTATTCGTTTATAACATGTTTATTTTTGAACTACATCTTGTATGATTTTGTACATATATGTGCTTCTGGACTCGGTGCAGGGTTCTGCATAAAGATGTCGTCAGAGGCTGTACTACCAGCTACATGGTCGACAAAGGACAGGGGTATGCCTGTTGGTCTCAGGTGCCGGAGGAGGTACGACAGTGGTGGTTCAACCAATTCCGGGTATGTGGATTGTTTTGCTACCGAGTTTTTAATTTATAATGAGGACTTTGTAAATAATTTTGCTACTAATTATTAATCCTCGTTGATTGTGTAGATGAAGTTCAGTTGGGCAGCCGAGTTAGAGGGAAGTGTCTGGAGCCGGTACAATGAGGCGTGCACACGACGTTTCACTTGTGTGATGAATAAACGACGCACGCGGGGGACTCCACTAAAGGACCTTAAAGGTGTTGTTTTTATTTTGGTAATCAATTTTAACAAACAATCTAACTTCAATATTTCACTGTATTAAATAATATATTGGGTCGTCATATTTTAGGTGAAGCATTGGAGAGATGGGTCGCGTACCACGACAAGGAGGACTTTAAGGTCAGGTCTCAAAGGGCCCAGAAGAACAAACTGGCCAACTATGAGCATGAGGGCCACGCAAACCCGACACATCATCGGGGTTCTCAGTCTTCTTTCAGTCGTGCCAAGAGGGTATGATTTCTACTAATTAATATCGTACTCTTACTTGAATAATCGGAAACTATTTTCGCATAATTTATATTCACCTAATAACATTCGTACTCATTTAATAGATGCAAGCTAAGCTCGGGAGGCTGCCAACCGCGGCGGAGATATTCTTCGACATGCATGGGCAAACCGATGACAAAGGGACTAGCTTTAAGACGAAAAAGGATCAGGCGCTCTGGGTGAGTACTAACTATTTCAAATAAATCGACTTTAGTTGGTAGATAACTATCTTCGATGGTTTCATTTAATAATAACTTCAATTGAAATCGTTGTTCTGTACGACGCAGGACGCCTACCAAGAAGAGCTAGCGAGACTCGAGGCTGATCCTGATGTTGAGGAAGTCGACCCGAATGAGACTTGGTTCAAGGTCGCCAAGGGTTACAAGAAAGGTAGTGTGTACGGTGTAGGAAATGCACACGGTATGTACTTCACACCTCCCACACCGCGTCTCAGCACCTGCACACAAATGGAGTACACGTCTGCCGGATCGCAGCAACCCGACCCGGAGAAGGATGCCACGAAGAAACAACTGAAGGAATAGGCCGAGAACATAAGGAAGATGCAGGAACAGATGGCCATGTTTCAGGCCATGTTCAGAAATTGCAACCAAGGTCGTCCCCCATCCCCTCCAGACGACGGAGACCCATTTGGTGATGGTGGTGGTAACTCTGGTGCTGCAGCTAGCTTCACAGTTTGCTGATTGTTTTTTGTTGTTGTTGTTGTAACTTAATTTGCAGATTATGTATCTTCTAACTAGTTTAGATTTGTGTATCTTCAAACCGTATGTTAAATTTTTTTTATATAAGTTTTTTCAGCAGAAATGAGTCGAGAGATGAAGTGATTTGGTTGACTGAGAGTGAATGAGGTTGAGGTATTGTGGATAGTCCACATTTGTGGTTGGTTGAGTGTTGTGGATGTGGTTTATATTGCAGGTTTTGGCTTGAAATTGAACACATGTTTACGGGCATGCAACAGCGTAAATAACGTCCGATAACGGACGCCATAACAGACGCCAGAGGAAGCTAAAATGACGTCCGACAGTGGTTGCCAGGGGTCCCAAGATGGCGTCCACAGTCCGACACCAACTTCAGGGCCCTGGGGTCCGACTGTGGACGCCATCTTGGGACCCCTGGCAACCACTGTCGGACGCCATCCATGGCGTTCACTGTCGGTCGCCATTTCCCTTGGCATCCAATAGTGGACGCCCATTTAAAAAATGGGCGACTGGTCGTGGCTTCCGCTTTCTGACGTCTGTTTGCGGACGCCCGTTTGCTTATAACGTCCACTGTCGGTGGCCACTAGGTGGACGCCTGGGGCACCTTTTCTTGTAGTGTGCTTTCTTAGCTCTAACAAACAAAATAACGAGTCAAAAATGGTACTGGTTAAAAACAACTAAAATCTGGTCACTACGTAACATAAAATGTCAACTAATCAACAAGATAAATAGGTTACTAACAAGATAAATAGGTTACTAATATAAATAGGTTACTAACTACATTTTCAAGATAACTAACTACTAACAAAGAAAAATAGGTTACTAATTAGTAACACAACTAAGATTGTTACTATTCAATATAAAGTGGTAACTGGGCAGGTAAAACAAGGAAATGATTAACAATACATTAAAGAAGGTACTATATGAATAAAGATGGTCACTACACATCAATTATTATTTGATATTAAAAGATTGTACAAATGGTATTTTAATGGTCACTTAAAGAGTCAAACACATTACTTGCTAATGATGACTAACTATACAAAGATGGTCACTAATCAGATATTGATGGCCACTTAAAGAGTCAAACACATTACTTGCTACTGATGATTAACTATACAAAGATGGTCACTAATCACATACTGATGGTCACTAATCAAGAATCAAAAACACAGTTACTTCGTTCCATTACCTAAAGTGGTCACTAGTACTGTGAGAAACATGCCTACAAACTCACCCAAATTGGTAACAAATGGTGACATGCAAACTACGCGTTTACGGAACATACCGGCTCGTCTTCCCTTGTACTTCGGTTAAAACACCTTCACCATCGTCAACCATTTCTACGTCTTCATCCACAGGCGGTATAGTATCCAGTAAAACATAAATTAAACAATTATCACTTTAGTACAATTCTCAGTTTATATTTATCAAATTTCAGAAGTATAGATATTACCGGCCATATCTTCTGCGGTGTGGTGATCTTCTCTTCGCACAATCGACTTCTTACCCATCTCCTTCCAATTAAAAAATCTCATGATTATGTACAAACATCATCAATTATAATTAAAATCGAATAATTAGTCAATGAAGAGGTAGAAAATTTCATGCATATCTTTTACTGAGAATGATGAGAAGAGGAGATGAAGAAAGTGACAGTGGTGAAAATGGGTGAAATTGGGAATTAGGGTTAAAAAGGGGGTGAACTTTTGAATTACTTTTACTGAGAGCTTAGGAAGGAAAGAGAATATCAAGTATTCTCAATGTAATTTTTTTGCCTAGATTATTGCGCGTAATTTAAGGAACTAAATATGGAATATATTATATTAATTATATCCTTTACTTAATTAGGTAGATATTTGTTTAGTTATTTGGGTTAAAAAACTCATTTGTGCAACGGTCTCACCTAATAATTACTGATATAATAATTACTGATATTCAAGCTGGGTTGGCTGTTGGTGAACGGTGAATCTGGGAAATAAATGTCGGCTTATATTTCTTACACCAAATGAAAATAATGTCTCTAGATAGGTTGTCAGATAGAGCTTAGTCAACTTTATCGTTGCCCCCTCTTAATTTGGCAGGACATGCAACATAATTGGAAATGACCTTTTCTCATTTATGTTATGCTTTAGAATTCTATTCTATAATAAATTGGATAATATTAGCTACATATAGTATATATGAGGACACATCAATCCTACTTGGCTACACATCATAAAAACTTTAATTTATACTTTCCGAGTCTAATTAATGTTTAATTAATATTTTTCTAGTATT
This sequence comes from Agrostemma githago, assembly GCA_958450325.1. Taxonomy (NCBI): domain Eukaryota; kingdom Viridiplantae; phylum Streptophyta; class Magnoliopsida; order Caryophyllales; family Caryophyllaceae; genus Agrostemma; species Agrostemma githago. The sequence goes on from OY288242.1 coordinate 11,166,728, forward strand.
TTTGGGGCAAAAATAAGGAGCTAGTATTGTGTGGCTAAAAAAATAAGAAGGAAGAAGAGAAACAAATGTAAGGGTGAATATGAACCACATATTGTTGACTTAAAAAGGAAAGGGTGAACAAAAGATGACTCACACAAAAGAGAAAGATGGAGCATTAATCAACTCAGAATATGATAGGCCATACAAGATAAGATAGCTTTCAATAAAAAATAATAATGGAATTTTGTTCCAAGAAATTGTCCAATCTCATCTTAATTCTTAATATTATTAGTCGTATTAATTTGAAGCTCTCAGTAGTGTGTGCTACTCCCTCCGTTCCAATGAATTATTTGCATTTGCTTTTGGCACCAAGGGGAAGAGAACCAATAGTAAAGTGACATGTGAAGCCAAGGGTCAAATTACATATAAAAAGCATTCCTAAAATAGAAAGGCAAACAATTCATTGAGACGCCCCAATATGGAATAGGCCAACAATTCATTGGAACGGAGGGAGTATTATATAAATAATACAGTATGATTTGTATAAGAACATTTCAAATAGAGTAGTAGTTTTGCATTAGAAGATAAAACAGTGGCCTGGTACAATAATAATTTTCATAAGAGAAAAAAAAAACTTAATTTATTTGTGCTAATATAATCAAATGGGAAGTAAATTGTCAACTAGTTCATCTAGGCCAATTGATGATGCAGCGGGAATAGGCAGTGTTCTTCATGATGAAGAGGGCCAAAGAATTGTGGGATGTTTGCATTCTCGACGAGGCGGTAAAAAGGTGAACCAGGATGCTGCTGTTATCAATCAGGTATTTATTTGTAGGCCAGAACTATTGTCAGACTTGAAGGAATGTAAAATTAAGTTTTCTTTTCCGTCACTGTATATATACTTGCTGGATTGTATTTATATGTGGTAGCCGTAGCATAATAATCTGGACTTACTGTATTGAGTGGCTAACAATTTATTGTGAATTCGGCATTTGAAGGGGTATGGAGCAGAAGATGGAGTCGTATTCAGTGGAGTATTTGATGGACATGGAAAGAATGGTCACTTAGTGAGCAGGCTTGTGAAAGAGCGTCTGCCCTTGCTACTACTCCAACAAAAGAAAACCATTGCTGTGATGAATGAGACAGCTACTTCCGAAAGTAGTCAAAGTAGCTGCGACTTCGATAATTGGGAGATGGCTTTCGTTAAAGCTTTCACAGAAATGGATGAAGAGATTAGACGTGAGAAACGATTAGATGCATCTTTTAGTGGCACCACTGCTGTTGCCTTGCTTAAACAGGGTGAACATCTTGTCATAGCCAACCTTGGAGATTCAAGGGCTATTCTCGGAACTAAACATGGAAATGAGGTTGCAGCTATTCAATTGACCACTGATTTAAAGCCTGGAACGCCAGGTACCTACATAATATTAATTATAATCAGCAAAATAGCAAATTCACATTTTCTGAAACTAACTAACGCTGTCTGTTCAAAAGCTTGACGAATGAGATAGTCCTAAACTCTTAAATCAACTTGATTTTGACTTAAATTTAACCAATATCCCGCATCCACCCCAAGTCATTTACCATCTCGTAAATTGATTTTTTTTTTTGCGTGGGGGTGTTTCTGTAGCTGAAGCAGCGAGGATAAGACGGTCGAATGGTAGAGTATTTGCATTAAGGGAAGAACCAGAACTTGCACGAGCATGGTTGCCTCGTGTGTGTAGTCCTGGAATGGCCATGTCTCGTGCTTTTGGGGACTTGGTTATGAAAAATCATGGAATTATTTCCATTCCTGTCGTCACTCACCATCGTGTAACTTCTGATGATCAGTTCATCATTCTTGCTACTGATGGGGTAAGCCACAAATTATTTTCTTACTCTACATGTCGATTTACAGTAGTATAATTATGAGCAGCACGTGCACTACTTTACTAGTGAGCGAAAGATGTGTGTGCATGTATGGTATGATTTTAGTTGATTTGGAATGAAACTAGAGATGGAGGATGGGAAGGCTAATAATGTTTAATAATTGAAAACCTAGATATGGGATGTTCTAACAAACGAAGAAGTAGTGTCGATAGTTGGGGCAGCGGAGAGTGAAGAGAAGGCAGCAAAAGAAGTGGTTGATGCCGCAGTCTGTTCATGGAAGATCAATGTACCTAATGACAAGCCTGATGACTGTACGGCTGTTTGCATCTTTTTAAAAAACGACAAGGATCACTAGCAAGCTACGTACGGTCACCGTGTTAATGTGTACGTTATACATGGAGATCGATTGGAGAGTCTAAGAGTTGCAGCCTCGCCATATTGCTCTTCGTGGACGATAATGAAAGGATGATGAATTGAAGGTGTTTTGAATGCTATCCTATGCTACGGTGTCTCAGATAAATTCAATCTCTGCGTTTGACGACTACTAAGCTAGCTGGTCTCTCCGCTCCAACAAATTCTGTAAATACCAATTTTGCAGGATGTGGCTTCCTTGTGTTTCTTTGAATTTGTACTTCATTGTTATACCACCTAGACTGAAGGTGCCAAAATGACTTTGTATCATAAACTTCAATTTTAGAATGTTTTCATAAATCGTACAGTTACTGAATTAGTGAGTCTCAGTTTTTAATACTCCGTGACTAGGAGTGAGGGGGCGTTTGGTTGAGAGGTTACAAGAAAGAGAAAGGGAATCCTCTTTCCACCTTTGCATTCCTTCTTAAACCCCGTAATCCTCTAATTTCAATCCCCACCCCTAGGTTGATTGTGTTTCCCTCACCCACCCAACTCATCACCCACCACCCTAAAACCACCATCGTTCCGGCACCAACACCAATGTCACCACATCCACTGATCTCGTCACCACTGCCATCCGACACCGTCACCACCTCGTCATTTCAATTGCCTGTAATTTCTAATCAAACAACAAGGAAAATCTAAGGGCATCCTTTGATTTGTTTTCCTTTACCCTTATTTCCCATGTTTATTCTCTTTCCCTTTCCCGTGTTCTAACCAAACGCCCCCTAAGTGGTTTTGGTGATCTGTCTTGTTCCGACTATTTTTATTTATTTTTTATGAAATTACTTTTTCCTAACGAGTATTTAGTTAATATTAACGAATTTTCATAAGATTTTCACATTCTACCCTTCTATAGATCTTTCTTTTTTACACAAAGATTCAACCGTTTTCCTCCATCGATTTACATAAATAGCGATTCCGAATTCGATTATGAATTTTAGTTCAATTACTGATGACGTAATATCTGTCACTTATTATTATTTTGTATATAGACATATAGTATTAAGTATTTTATTGTTAATATTATTGAATTTAAAAGACTTGAATTTTTTATTATTAATACAAACATACAACAATTAATTGAATTTAAAATTTTCAACTATATATTACACCATTTAATTTTTGGAAAAATCACTAAATCAATCAATCAATATATATAATTAAAGGAATTTTTTTTTATTTTACAATCAATATTAGCTATATTATTATTTTTATTTTCGGGTTTTGAGTAAATATGAGGTTTGAAGTAGACTTCTTAACTCTAACCTAAAGACGGATTTTGAGTGAAAGTAAAAGTATTTTTATAAACAACACAAGTTACTAATTAGTAATTACATTACGATAAATTTTGATTGAAAGTAAATACTAATAAAATTTTTATTAGTAATAGTATATATACTACGGAGTAATAAATTTTGATTGAAAGTAGAATTCATACCCCTAACCTTATAAGACAGATTATTTTTATTGTACATAATTTTTTAAATAGCTTTAAACATGTCGGGTAAAAATACTGAATACGAGTCGGTTTAATTATGGGTCGTGTTATATGGGTCCGAAATGGATTATTGCTTGGTCAGAATACGGATAGTTTCGAATGTCGATTTTTTACCTCTTTTTATTTATTTTAATAGTACATCGTATCATTTTTATACTCCTTAATTATATTTCAATTATTTAAACTAATATTCATCGCGCGAACTTTATATATCAATAAATTTTTAAAATTCTTTTATATTTAAAAGATAAAAGATTAAATTAAATATTAATTTATATTTTTAATTAAAATTTCGGGTCATAGATCAAGATTTATAGATCCTGATTCTTGACTTAAAAACGAATTGGGCATGTCGGGTCAGGTTTTTTCTTATAATAATGTTGAGTACTATTTAACACGGGAGAACACAACTTTTGTCGCCTATGTGCAACTGTACAGGAGAATAAGTTACTAAAAATGTTAAGATGATTTAAGTTAAGATTAGACATAAAATTATATTCAAATAAAAGGATAATATATACGGAGTAATAATTTATTTCTCCCTCCATTTTTTTTGTTAACCCCATTTGGGTTTGGTACAAATTTTAAGAAAATGTGAAAAAGTAAGAGAAAATTGGTGATATATTGCGTGTGATGAAAGAAAAATACTAATTAATACGAGTAAATTTTAATATGAAGAAATATGGCTAACTAAAAAAAATCTCTAAAGGAAAATGAGGCTAAATAAAAAAAATAGAGGGAGTATATATCGAATGGGTGGTACTTTTTCATACTTCCTTGTTACTCATTTGTACTTAATAATTACACTAATTCCCCTCTCATTTCCCCTCCCCTCACACTAGCATTAGAGAGGTTTTGAGTGAAATCCAAATAAATCACAAAACTCCCAAATTTTATCTCCCTCCACCACCTCATTACGTTCGCAAAAACTCCAGCCCACCACTCCGGCCACCAATTTTTTATTTTTTTTCCCCCATTTTTTTTCCGGTTTTTCAAAAGTCATTTTTTTGGACAAATGATTAGTACTTGTATTTTTTTTCGTAATTTCGGAAAAAATATTTATTTTAATTTTTATTCCATAATTTATTGATAATAAATATGCTCATGTATTACACTCAAATAATAGTAAAAATTAACAAGGAAATTAAATTCTACAATAATAATAATGATAATAATAATTAAAATACGAGAATTACAAAAGTACAAATCCAAATTAATTCGATAATTAAAATAAAAATATAATTACAAATTACTCAAAAACAGCCAAAATAAAAAAAACAAAAAAAATCCTAAAAAACTGAAACCAAATTCCTAAACAAATTAAACCTAATTTTCAATTACAGTAAAAAACATTAAACCTAATTCAATCAAGGTAAATCATAAGTAATTTGCAAGTAAAATAAAAACATCGATTAGCGAACTATAATCTATAGCATTGATCCCTTTTGCATTACGATACCGATGCCGATGTTATCGGGTATCGTGCGTGTATCGAATGACTCTCGTGCGTCAACGGTTTCGGGCATCCGAAAACCGAGGTTCTGAGTAAAGGGTGAGGGTATGTGTTGGGAAACCCACAAAGAACACTCAACCCCGCCCGCAGATGACGGCCTCTACTATGATATCATTCGGTTTTTGAATATGCGCGCTAGTGGTTCGGTGAAATGTTATGCAAACAACATTTTACGATGAATAAATATTGAATTGGTTGCTACGTCATTTTAACGCATCTTGGTTCACGTCGAAGTGATTTAGCATGCGAGGTTCGTTTAAATGCGATAAATGCAAACAATGAAAATGAAAACTCGTAAATAGATACAAAATAAACGGGCAAAAATACAACCCGGAAATAGAATACAACAAGCACAAAGATTGGAACAATCGAATTAGTAACGGTAATATGAATAGATTAGAATGATAATGCTATGCATGATTTTGAAGGAATAACCACATGATGGACTTGACACGTGACGACTAAAAGTCGTAAAAAGATTTTGACGAGGCTTGTTATATGTAGGAGGCTCACGTAGGAAGATGATGAAGGCTACTCGACCGAGTCAAGGAGAGGACTCAATCGAGTACCCTTCACCAGAAGCCACTGCCCAGTTTTTCGGGTATCACTCGATCGAGTGAGCCATGACACTCGATCGAGTGCCCCTGTACGAACTGCTATTCGTTTCGAGAAGGTGACAATCTCGAATTTTATTTTGGTTTAAAATCGATAGCTTGCCGAGTTACGTAAAATTATTATACAATCTATATTCAACTCGGTTTTCGAAACTCGCAACACGCATTTTATGATTACGAGACCGGTATCGGGAATTGAAAAACAAGAAATCGTTGTTTTTTTAAAATTTGATTTAGGACAAAAATCGATTCTCTCCGCGTCACGACATCGTTACTAATACTTACGGATTACATGATGTTCGATTTTCGCGTCAAGGGGTTTCGTGCTAAAATCGAAAATGGCATCGGGCATGTTTAAGTACGTGTTACCACGATCGCGTTACGCCCTTAAGTGTTTAGGGCGGCGTTCCTCGAAAGGGTGTCACCACAGTTACAACTAGTAAAGAGATTAAACGGACTTGAAGCGAAAACCGTAATTAAACATGTTCGATCCAAAAGCGATTTAGATATTATATAATTATACGCGGTATTAGTGTTATAACGATACGTAAACAAACAAAAATTAAATGTTAGTTGTTAGAACGTGATAAATAAAATGCTAGATTACGATAAATAAAGCATTAGTACTAGTATGATTAATATAAATAGTATACGTGTATACACACACACACACACACATGTGTGTGTGTGTGTGTGTAATGAGAACGAGAGGGAAGAAGAAGAGAAGTCAAGATTTGATTCACCCTCAACCTACATGCTTTAGTCTCGGAATATGGCTCTTCTAGTAGCGGCAAAGGCGCGGGAGCGTTGAGATATGTAGGCAAGTTATGGTGTGTATGATTGGGGAGAGGATTTGACGAGTTTTGCTCTCGGTCTTTGACGAGTTTTGATCTTGGGATATGCTTGTATGTGTATGAGTGAGATGAGTTGTAGAAGATGATGCAAAAGGTGGCTGAAATGTGTATTGTTTAAGGGTTGCAAAGTGTGCAAAAGGTGTGAAGTGAAGGAGAGGAGGGGTGTATTTATAGAGTACACCCCGGTTTAGGGTTACTCGATTGAGTGGCCCTGGGTGTACTCGATCGAGTGTCGGGTTTGGGGCGGTCCGGTTCGTAATTGTAGGTGCACTTGATCGAGTGGACCCAAGTCACTCGATCGAGTGGGTCGGTACGGGTAGAGGGAAATTAAGAAAGTCAATATTGCATTTTTGACTTGATTTTGTTAACTTAGTTAGTTTTCATTTGCTTTTGAATTTGAATTTAGACAAATGCATGGCTGGTTGCGTTTCGGGATTCGAGTTTGACCGGGTTTTGACTCGGTTGCTAAAAGATGATTTTATTTCCGGTGACGGTTTTGGCTCAAATTAGTCTTATTTTATTGGAAACGGCCCACTGGGCCTGAATTTGAGGTCGGTTTTGTGAGATTTGTACTCCGCTAAAAGCCCACGCCAGATACTGTCGATTCTGATCCCATATTCGAGCGCATTAAAGCATGTTTACGTCCGATCATCATCGGGTGCTTTATCGGAAACTACTATATATACTAGCAGGCAAAATGCGGGTGTCTACAGAGCCCCCACTTTGACTGAGGCTTGGACAAGGTGAAAGTCAGAGTAACCACCAGGCCAATCGAGGATTACGACCTGGCAGCCTTCCGGTCGGGTCGTTTATAGTCCGTTAGACTTGCTTGAAAGGGCTCGCCTGCCATAAGATAGAAATCGTACCTGAGTTCTATTATCCGGTATAGCTCCGTGGGGGACTTGCTTCTGAAGCCCTGGGTGTGCCAGTTTGCAGACAAATCCCATCTCGGAGTTGCGCGGGGACTTGCTTCTGAAGCCCTGGGTGTACTTGTTTGTAGATACATACATCCCATCTTGGATGCGCGGGGACTTGCTTCTGAAGCCTTGGGTGTACCTGTTTGCAGACACATCCCATCTTGGATGTAATATTCCAGGAGAAACACCGCCTCGGGTTTCCTTCTAGGGAGTAAAGGAGCTGCGCAGGGACTTGCTTCTGAAGCCCTGGGTGTACCTGTCTGCAGACACATCCCATCTCGGAGTTGCGCGGAGACTTGCTTCTAAAGCCCTGGGTGTACCTTTTTGCAGATACATTCCATCTTGGATGCGCGGGGACTTGCTTCTGAAGTTCTGGGTGTACCTGTATGCGGACACATCCCATATTGGATGTAATATTCCAGGAGAAACACAGTCTTTGACGTTCCGTTGGGAAGCACAAGATGTTACCTGAAATGTTAGATACATAGGCAGAAATAACAGATATAGCAGATAGCAAGACAACACATAAGAAATGCAGTTAGCATCTATAGACTGGCTTGCGCTGGGAAAAATGATTTTTGCTTCATTTTGAAAACGAAGTTCTGAAAAGCAACTCACGTGCTAGGAGATAGGTTTTCAAAATTGAAAGGGTTAGAAATTTGCAGTTTTAATAGACCGAAATTTGACCCTGTCGAAAAGGATTTTCTCAAATGGCTAAGTTTTGCAAATTTCAAAGTAAGGATTTGAAAAGCGAGGCATACCGACAAATTCAACTCTGGACGCGACAAGACGAGTTAACAAACACGACTTGGACTCTCAAAAGGGGTTGGATCGCAACTTGGTAGGGGGGTGGGTCACCTAAGACGTTAAGACTCTTAAATTGCGCTACTCCGTACCCTAGGCGAGTGGCAACACGGTCAAACATCAAAATGGGAAGGATGTGCTATAAAGGGGATTGTAGTAGTCTGTAATGAGACTGTTTCTGTAGGACTCAGTAGTAGCAGTGCTGTAGAGTAGTGCTCTTTCAAATTTTTTGGTTTTGGGGTACATTCCCAAAGTGGGTGTTTCTTCGAGTCCCCGACAGATTCTCGTCTTCGACTGAGCCAAGTACTAGGAAACACTATAGAAAGGAGGCTAGTTTTTTAAAGTCATTTGGATTTTGTGAGTGGAAGGAGAACTTCTGTCTAATAGAGCCCCCCTAGGACGACAAAGCAAACTGTTGAGAACATGACAGTGTCATGATAGAAATGATGGTGTTTTTGAATTTGCGTCAATGTGGGTGGTTGTGTCCTCGTTGAAAGGACTGCCTACGTATTCACGTGTAGTGAAATCAAACCAATCCGTAGTTCAGGGGATTGGAGGATATGTTATGGTGCCTAGTTTATTAGGGCTTTGTGTGTAACTAACCATAGCGATGGTGTAGGCTAGGTGCATTCCAAGTGATGTCTTGATCAAAGGGCTGAAACAGTTAGGATGTTGATCATGTGACTGTGAGCGTTCTCCGGGATAGTCCCCAGAGGTGGTGTGAACTATTTGGGCATGTTCTATGTCGACCGCAGGTTGAGTTCCCGTGTTTGGGGCTGGTAACTGGTTTGAATGTTTTTGGAAATGTGATGTCAGGCAATAAGTGGCTTTGATGATTTGAAATCTGGAGCTCGATTTTTGTGGAGCTAAGGTTTTGAGGGTAAGGTACCGTAATGTGGTAGGAAAAGGGGAAGTCGAGTAAAAATGACTCGAACTTCGATTGAGGTAGGTTGATAATGCGGGATCGGATTTCAATGTCTGGCCCTAATGGTTAGGGTGTATCCTATAGACCTTGAATCCTCAAAATTTCGAGTTGTATCTTAGCCTAGGTCTCGTGAAGGTCTTGAGGATTGTAATGTGGGAAGGCTATATGTGGCGTTAGCTGACCAGCCTAATTGTCACCCTTTATTAGATGGTATTGGTATTGACAATTTTTAAGTTGATCGTACCCCGGTCATGGGACTTTCACTTGAGTTGACCGCTAACTGCGGTTAAGGGTTTTTTTGAAATTTTTTTGGTTGACCTCTTAGCCCCGGTCATGGGATTCTTCATTTGAGTTGACCGTGCCCTGGTCAAGGGATTGACCGTACTCTGGTCGAGGGAGTGACCGTATCTGGTCAAGGGGTGTTGAGAGTTCTTTTTGATCATGGCCAGATCTTTTGTTTTGGCCTTTTGCTTTTTCCTTGGACTTTTGATTTTTTTTTTTTCAGTTTTTTTTTTCACGACTATCCTCCCTTGTGGTGTTGTGGGTGGATTTGGGGTTGGGCCTATCAATTGGGTTAGGCCTTTGGAGCTAAACCTTTATAAGGTGTAAGCATAGTTGGTGTTTATGTGAGTGCAACTCGCGGTGGAGTACTCTATAGTAAGCATGGTGGTTTGGATCTCGGGATTGTCAGCATGATTCCGAGCAAGCTAGGTGGACATATCGTCCCAAGTTGGCTATTTTTGACATCACGTTTATAGAGTCACGATGTTTATTTTTTCTTCTGGTCAGACTAATGCCTAAGGTAGGGATTGGTCAGTCTTATTGAAAGGGTGTTTATTGTGGGAAATGGGCTTGCCTCCCCTCTTGAACCCAAACTAGGAGACTACCTAGATTTGTCATAGGATTCGATACCGCTCATGCTAAGGATAATTATGTGACTTTCTATGTCAGACATGGAACATGTAAAGGAAAACATGGGTCTCGGTTCCTGCAGTTATCATAGATGTGCCTATAATAGTCACGTGCATGTGCTCACAGTGTATGATGGTGTCCATCATGTTCTTGGAAACACATAAGGGAAGCATATATAAGAGATAGAAAAGCTAATTTTATTGGATTGTAGAAAGAGGGCAGAATACAACTGACTCTGACCCAGACTTTGAAAGTGCAAGAAATAGAACATCCTAGACTTGGACTCAGACTTAAATCAAATCTAGACTCATGGCTGTCTGGTTTGTGATCCCGGTGATTCGTCAATAGCCTTCGGCTTCTAAGGACTCAAATTGATGTCTAGTATAGCCTTCAGTGGAAGCTTCACCCGGATCTTCATTACGTCGAAGATCGTCTTCAATCTTAGTGCCCATTTCAGTAAGCACCGCAAAGTTTGAAATGCCGGCATACCTAAGATGGACACGGTAGGAGGGTAGGAGGTTGTTGATGAACGCCTCCAATAGTGTCTTCTCGCTGGGCTTGTCCACCAGCTTAACACTCTCAGCCCGCCAATGTTAAAGGTATTTGGTGAAACCCTTTGTTGGATCTTGGGCCATGACATCTAGAGTCCGCATGGTAGTCTGAAGTTCAGTATTATCAGAATAGTTTTTAGCGAACACGGTAACCACATCTTCCCAAGTAGGGAATATTTTTGTGTTAAGCCTATAGAACTATGCTTTTGGGTATTTCCCGAGGGATGTATCGAACAGATTGATGAACATGTCAGCTTTGATCCCCTTGGTTGCCATGAATTGTTTGAAAGCTCGTAGGTGTAATAATGGATCCTCCGTCCCTTCGAATATGGGTAACCCCTCTAAGTTGAGATCTGTTGGTAGTTTCTCACCGACGGGTGTATAGTATCAGGAGATTTCAATGCGGATGTTGTTTCCTTGGAGGGTATGGAACTGTTCCTCAAGCATACGCACCGTGCTGATCAGTTTGGCAAATGGCCCAGTATTCACCGACCCAGAATTGAGGTCTTGCCGTTCAATGACAGTTAAACGAGCATTCGTGGCCTCTAGGTCTGCTCTTATGAACCCTAGTTGGGTTTCAACCATGGTCTGCCTACTAACCATTGTCTCCAACAAATCCTTCATTTCATTAATGGTGTTTTCCATGTCTCTATTCCCGGGTTGTGGGTGCCATACTCTGCGAGAATACCCACGTAATCAGAAATGTTGCTTCGGGACCCAAATACATCAAGGCATAGGAAATAGCACGGGAGGAAAGACAATTTCGGTTTGACTCGGGTTAGACTCTCCTAAGACAAATATGTAGGGTGCGATTCTCGAAGTGACTGTGATTAATTGCTCCGTTGGAGAATAGCCCCCAGGTGAGACTAAAGACTCTTATAGGACTTGGATGGTGTGATATCTAAGTGACTCAAAAGCGAGGTACGTGATACAACGCGTGTTGGACATGACCCTTAGAGCAACCGTGATTGATCGCTCTGCTGAAGGGTAGCCCCCCGAGTGGGATATAAGGTTTTGTTAAGACTCGAGTGTCAAACGAGTGACCCTTGGACGTAAGGATCGCGAACCTGTTGTTATAGCGCTATGCCATGTAAAAGGTTGACACGGCCTCAAGGGAAGGCATACTGGGTAAGGGAAGAAGCTTTCGATGTGAGATCGGCAGAGCTTCGACGCTAGAGACCCTCGACTTGACTCGAATAAGGAAGACCCTGGGATTAGGGTAGACCCTTAAGTTAAAAGGATTCTTGAATTAGGATGACTCGACTAACGGATTGAAAGGCGGGTGAAATTCTCTTAGAAAAGGTCGTGGGGACCGTCCTGTTGGTGGAAAAAATTGCGTGGGGCTTGATGTGTCGTGTTTATATAGGTCTATTCTCTCGATTCCGTTGTCTTTTCTGGTCGGAACACGCTCTTTAGTACCGTTTCTTCTAACATTTTTCTTTGAGTGAGTGTTTTTGTAGATTCTACAAGATTTCAGGTCTTTATGTGCATTTACACTCATATCTGGTTAGAGGAACGATCCCGAGACAAAACTCGTGCTTTAGAACGTCTAGGCGAAGAAGAAATGAGAAGTGTCGATTCATTGGGCTATGGAAAGCGGCCCAATACTTGTTTCATTAGTATTGTGCGCGCCAGCCTGCCCTGACAGGCCGCCTGCTGGCCGGCCGGCATGACATAAAGGCATTTTAAGCTTGATTTTATAGTGTGCTTCGGCCCCTGCATGTGGCAGGCGGCTTGCTAGCCGGCCGGTGTGCACACTCAATTTATTTCTGCCTATTTTGTATAACTAAGGAGTTGTATTATATTTCTATCACTTCTACTTTTCATACTTAGAATTTCACATTAGAAAACTCGTGACTCTTAGCATTCTAGCACTCGGTTTCAACTTGTACTCGATTTCGGTAAATTGGTTTATGCAAATTTTCAGTTTTATATTTTAATCTTCATCGTGAATTGCTTAGTTCGTTGTAATCTTCACTATTTACATTTCGTCGTTCCGTTCAGTTCGCTAGATTCTTGTTCGTTTATCGTTGGATTTATTTGCTTAAGTTTTTATCATGAATTATATGTATGGAATTTGTTATTTCGTGATTATCATGCGTAGCTAATTCTCTCGCTAGGGTTGAGGGGGATCGACGGATTATTATACGATTCCATTGTCTTTTCCGGTCGGAACGCGCTCTTTAGAGCCGTTTCTTCTAACATTTTGCTTTGAGTGAGTGTTTTTGTAGATTCTACACGATTTCAGGTCTTTATGTGCATTTACACTCATATCTGGTTAGAAGAACGATCCCGAGACAAAACCCGTGCTTTAGGACGTCTAGGCGAAGAAAAATGAGAAGTGTCGATTCATTGGGCTATGGAAAGCGGCCCAATACTTGTTTCATTAGTATTGTGCGCGCCAGCCTGCCCTAACAGGCCGCCTGCTGGCCGGCCGGCATGACACAAAGGCATTTTAAGCTTGATTTTATAGTGTGCTTCGGCCCCTGCATGTGGCAGGCGGCCTGCCAGCCGGCCGGCGTGCTCACTCAATTTATTTCCGCCTATTTTGTATAACTAAGGAGTTGTATTATTTTTCTATCACTTCTACTTTTCATACTTAGAATTTCACATTAGAAAACTCGTGACTCTTAGCATTCCAGCACTCGATTTCAACTCGTACTCGATTTCGGTAAATTGGTTTATGCAAATTTTAAGTTTTATATTTTAATCTTCATCGTGAATTGCTTAGTTCGTCGTAATCTTCTCTATTTACATTTCGTCGTTCCATTCAGTTCGCTAGATTCTTGTTCGTTTATCGTTGGATTTATTTGCTTAAGTTTTTATCATGAATTATATATATGCAATTTGTTAATTCGTGATTATCATGCGTATCTAATTCTCTCGCTAGGGTCGAGGGGGATCGATGGATTATTATACGATTATGCTTCTTCGATACTAAATTTATAATTATGCTAGTACCATTTTCGCGTGTTTTATTTGTCGATTAATTTGTTAAAGGCCACAACATTTTAATCTGTTTGGAAAATTCTAGTTCTTGTGCGAAAGCCGAATTAGGATTAGATCACGCGCGATTTGGTAGGGAGTCTAATAAGTTGCGAGAGCCCGTTAGATCCTTCCTAGGTTGACACGATTCAAGAGAACGTGTTATAGCCGACTAGCATGTTTATGTGTTTATTATTATTGTCGCATAATTGTCGAGCATCTATTGTGAACCCGTAACCTTAGTTTTCATCTCATTGTTATATTCAATTATTTATTATCGTATTTTAGTAGTCTTTTATATATTTTCAATCAATCAACCGTTTAGAGCATTTTAGAATCGCCATAGCAAATAGACGAAAATTGACTGTTTCCCTGTGGATTCGATACCTTGCTTGCCGCTATCTTCTTGTTAGTAGCATTAGGTTTATCTTGATTGGGTGAGACGACTTAACCCATATCAAATTTGGCGTCGTTGCCGGGGAGACGGTTTTTCTTGTTTTTGTAGCTTGTTTCTTTTTTGCTCTCTTTCGTCTCAAGGAATTAGAACTCCTTGAGATTGATCTCACTCCCTATTGTAGTTTTGCTTATGCCCTGGTCTTTTCGGTCATCAGAGCTTACTCCGTTCGATCCTGAACCCGAGAAAACCTTTCGTAGGCGACGACAGTTTTGGAGAGAGATTTCCGTAGCTCTTGATCTCGAGACTTTGGAAGCTATTCATACCAAATTTGTAGCTGAGAATCAGTGCTTTGAAGAGGAAAATCAGTCTCAGTCCGAGATCATTTTACCACCACCTCCGGTTATCAAAATGCCGAAACTTTCTAGTCATTCGGAGCCCGAGCAAACTGCTCTTCCTAAGTTGGTCAAACGACCAACTGCCACTCAAGGTACATTTGAGATTCGACCCGCCTTCATTACTTTGGTGGAGAAGAATCAATTTGGTGGTGACCCTAAGGAGGATCTTCACAAGCATATGAGGATTTTTACTAATTATTGCTCCACGATTTCGCTTCCGGCCGGGGTAACCCAAGAAGAAGTCATGGAGATGCTCTTCATGTTCTCACTAAGGGATTCCGCTAGGGAGTGGATAACGGACCTTGATAAAGCCACCGAGGGGATCACTGATTGGAATTCTCTTGCCCTTGCCTTCTACAAGCACTATTACCCTCCACAAAAGACGAACATGCTCCGGAGTCAAATCACCAATTTTCGTCAAACTCTGAACGAAAATATTCATCAAGCGTGGGAGCGGTTCAAGAAGCTTGTGAAGGAATGCCCGCACCATGGTTTTGAGGCTTGGTTTCTTTGTAACCAATTTTATAACGGGTTGTATGATGATTGCAGGAGTACACTTGATTCGGCATGTAATGGGCGTTTCCAATGTAACGTGGATGACGATAAGGATTGGCAAACAATAGAAGAAATGACATCTCACCACTCCCGATGGGGTAATCCTCGAGGTAATACTCGGTCTAATTCCAGTGAAAGTGGGTCCTCTAATGCCGTGGCTATTCAATTTGCCGCTTTGACTAAGAGGTTTGATGCATTTGAAGTGTCGAGTTCTCAAGGGGGAGGAGGCATGCATCAAGTACATGCCATGCAAGACTATGCATGTGTTTGTGGTGCCGCGGACCACCAAGCTCAGGATTGTATAGGCTCCATAGAACAAGTGAATGCTTTTCATTCCATGCGCCCGCGTTATCCATATATGAATCAACCGGGTTATGATGCATCTCTTTTGTCTTACAGGAGTACTAATGTCTTGAACCCGCCTATTACACCAGCTTATGTACCTCCACACAAGCAGCATCTCCAGAATCAGCAGAATTTCCAGAATCAAGGGAATTTTCAGAACCAGCAAAATTTTCAGAACCAGCAGAATTTCGGTAATCAAAGGAATTTTCAAAATCAGGGAAATTTTCAGCAGTGACCTCACTCAGGTCAACATCAACAAAATTTTGGCAATACTAATCAGAACTTCGGGAATTCTCATCAGAATTTCGGTACTAGTCATCAGAATTTTGGTACTAGTCAGCAGAATTTTAGCCAATCCTCCGCACAAGCTCAAGGTAATTCTTCTTCTTCTTCGAGTTCTAATGAAATGACTGAGCGTCGTGATATGTTGCAGATGATGGCCAAGACCCAGGAATATGTGATGGCTCAAATGCAAAAGAATGATCAAGCTAATGATAATGCCATCAAGAATTTGGAGAACCAAGTGGGACACCTTGCCGCGTCACAAGCAACGCGTCAACAAGGTAAACTCCCTTCTCAAGGTGATCAACAGCATGATACGGCTAACGCGATCACTCTTCGTAGTGGCACACACTATGAGGGTCCGTCGATGCCTAAGGATGATACACCAACCGAGAAGGAGGAGGTTCTAGTGGAAGATGTCAATGAGGATGTTATTGTGGAAACTCCAAGTGAAGATCAAGTTCCACCACCCATTACTCCCGTTCCCACTCCGAGTAGTCCAACAATTCAAGTACCATTCCCGGGTCGATTGAAGAATCGAAAGGAGACTACCCAATTTGGCAAGTTCATGGAGGTTGTGATGAATTTGCAGGTTACGGTCCCATTTACCGAGCTCATTAGCAGGCCCCGTCTTACACTAAATTTATGAAGGACATCTTGACTCGGAAGAGAAGCATTGGTGAGGTAGAAACAGTCGCTCTTACTGCAGAGTGTAGTGCATTTTTACAGAATAAAGCCCCACCAAAGCTAAAGGACCCCGGTAGTTTCTCGATTCCTTGCACTATTGGCACCTTATCAATTGATAAGGCTTTATGTGATTTAGGTGCTAGTGTAAGTGTCATGCCTTACTCCGTTTGTGAAAAACTTAATATGGGTCCTCTTAAGTGTACTAGTGTCACTTTGCAGCTGGCGGATCGTTCCATAAAACGCCCTTTGGGAGTTTTAGAAGACGTGCCCATTAGAGTTGGAAATTTTTTTATCCCGGTTTATTTATCGTTCTTGACATGGCCGAGGACACCCAAATTCCCATAATTTTAGGTAGGCCATTTTTGCACACCGCCGGCGGTGATTGATGTCAAGAACGGTAAATTGACTTTGGAAGTGGGTGGAGACACCATTGTTTTCTGCTTGGATAGAACACTTAAGAACCCGATGGTAACGGATTCTTGTTGCATGATAGATGTTATTGATGTTGTAGTTCATGATTCTATGGAGGCGTCCCTTATACGGGACCCCTTAGAGGCTTTGATATGTTTGGAAGCGTGTGCAGGTGATGCTTCCGTTGACTCTGCTGTCGTTGATGCTTTGGAAGCTGCTTTGGAAGGAAGGATGCTAACGGAGGAGCAAGGTGTCGATGTAACCAACATCGTACACACCTCATTTGCAATAGACATAACCGTTTCGGAGCGTAAGCCACTTCCGTCTCACCTAAAATATGCCTTTTTAAATGATACCGAGAGCTTTCCCGTGATTGTAAGTGCCGATTTAACTGAGCAACAACTTTCTCATTTGTTAGTTGTTTTAAAGAAAAATAAGAAAGCTTTGGGGTATAGTCTCGATGACTTGAAGGGAATCAGTCCCGATTTCTGTATGCATAGATTCAATCTTGAGGAAGGTCATCGTCCTTGTGTCCAGGGTCAACGTAAGTTGAACCCGAATATGCAAGAGGTTGTTAAAAAGGAAGTTATGAAATTGTTGGATGCGGGAATTATTTATGCGGTTCCCGATTCAAAATGGGTGAGTCCGGTACAAGTTGTACCTAAGAAGGGAGGGACTATTGTGGTCCCGAATGAGAAGAATGAGTTAATCCCTACACGAATTGTGACGGGATGGAGAATGTGCATAGATTATAGGAAGTTGAACACCGCTACCCTTAAAGACCATTTCCCATTACCCTTTATCGACCAAATGCTTGAGAGACTAGCTTCTCACAAGTATTTTTGCTATTTAGATGAATATTCGGGATTTTTCCAAATCCCGATACACCTGGTTGACCAAGAGAAGACTACGTTTACTTGTCCCTATGGCACTTTCGCATATCGCAGGATGTCATTCGGGCTATGTAACGCGCCCGCCACCTTTCAAAGATGCATGATGAGCGTCTTTTCCGACTACATCGAGTCCATTATGGAAGTGTTTATGGACGACTTTAGTGTGTATGGTATGAGTTTTTCAGCTTGTTTAGCTAACTTGGATACCATTTTAAACCGATATGTCGAGGTCAGTTTGGTCATGAATTGGGAAAAGTGTCATTTTATGGTCACTGAGGGTGTTGTTTTGGGTCATGTGGTCTCCGAAAAGGGCATTCAAGTGGATAAAGCAAAGGTGCAAGTGATTGAGCAATTGCCCTTGCCGGTTAATGTGAAGGGAGTGAGAAGTTTCCTTGGTCATGCGAGATTTTATCGCTGTTTAATCAAGGACTTTTCCAAAATTGCTAAGCCACTTACACAATTGCTCCTAAAGGATGCTCCTTTCGACTTTACTGATGAGTGTGTTGAAGCTTTTAACAGGATTAAGCAGGCCCTCATTTCTGCTCCGATTATTCAGTCACCGGATTGGAATTTGCCATTCGAGATAATGTGTGACGCGAGTGATTATGCTGTGGGAGCGGTTTTGGGCCAAATGAAGGACAAGGTCTTGCATGCTATATACTATGCTAGCAAAACACTTGAAAATGCTCAAGTTAACTATGCAACCACCGAGAAGGAATTGCTAGCTATAGTATATGCTTTGAAAAAATTCAGAACCTACTTGGTTGGATCGGAAGTCATTGTTTTCACCGATCATGCGGCTCTTAAGTACCTCCTTGCCAAGAAAGAAGCGAAGCTCCGACTATTTCGATGGATCTTACTACTCCAAGAGTTTGATTTATCGATCCGGGATAAAAAGGGAGCGGAAAATGCCGTTGCGGATCATTTATCGAGGCTTAGAGTTGAGGAGGAAGGAGTTGTCATCCCCATAGATGACTCTTTTCCCGATGATTCTCTCATGGCCTTAACTACCGGTGAAAGCGAAGGACCTTGGTATGCGGACTACGCTAATTATTTAGTTGGCAAGGTATTACCTTCTGATCTTTCTTATCAGCAAAAGAAAAGATTTCTACATGATGTTCGACAATTTTTCTGGGATGACCCTTATTTATTTAAGGAGTGTGCCGATAGTAATTTCCGTCGATGTGTCCCTCAATGGGAAGTTCGAGGTGTTCTAGAGAGTTGTCATTCATCACCATATGGTGGCCATCATGGACCGAGCCGAACCACGGTTAAGGTCCTCCAGTCGGGTTTTTATTGGCCAACCTTATTCCGGGATGCCCAAGCTTTTATTATGTCCTGCGACACTTGTCAAAGGACCGGTAATATTTCTAGGAGGCATGAGATGCCTCAAAATGGGATTCTCGAGGCAGAAATTTTTGATGTCTGGGGTGTAGACTATCAAGGCCCGTTCCCGTCATCCAAGGGCAACCGATATATTTTGGTTGTGGTTGATTATGTCTCCAAGTGGGTGGAGGCGGTAGCATCTCCTGCTAATGATGCTAGAACAGTGATTTCTTTATTTAAAAAAACTATTTTCCCCGCTTTGGTGTTCCAAGAGCGATTATTAGTGATGGCAGAAGCCATTTTCATGAGAAGCGACTTGATGCTTTACTTGCTAAGTACGGTGTCTCTCACCGTACCGGTCTTGCCTAGCACCCTCAAACGAGTGGGCAAGTTGAGGTGTCTAATAGGGAAATCAAGTCTATTCTCCAGAAGGTCGTGTCAAAAGCTCGGAAGGATTGGAGCTCTAAGCTAGATGATACATTATGGGCTTATCGTACCGCCTTTAAAACGCCTATTGGTACTTCACCTTACGAATTGGTTTATGGCAAGTCATGTCATTTACCCGTCGAGCTCGAGTACAAGGCTTGGTGGGCGATCAAGGAACTTAACTTGGATCCACATTTGAGTGGGGAGAAGAGACTCGTGCAGCTGAATGAGTTGGAGGAATTCCGTCTTGGTGCCTATGATAGTGCTCGAGTTTATAAGGAGCGCACCAAGCGGTGGCATGACAAGCATATCCTTCACCGTGAGTTCATCGTGGGGGATAAGGTATTATTATTCAGTTCTAGGCTCCGGTTGTTTCCCGGAATGTTAAAATCTCGTTGGTCCGGACCTTTTTCTGTCACCCATGTGGGTAAATTGGGCTCGATTGAAGTCGAGAATGATTCGGGTGAGCGATTCAAGGTAAATGGTCAACGTTTGAAACTATATCATGAAGGTGCTCAAGTTGGAGCGATTGAAGTTACACAACTTCATCCCGTTCCCTCATCCCACTAAATCGAGAAATTCATCCAAGTCATGCGGGACTCTAAACCAGCGCTACCGAGAGGCAGCCCGAGTATGTAAATAATTTCCCTCATTCTCGTTTTATTTTTATTATTTATTTATTTTAGTTGTCTTAGTGAGGATGAGAGGAGGGACTAACGTTTTGGAGATGCGCAGAATCATCGGAAATAAATTGATTTGAAGATATTCGTGAAATAAGAAGCCAAAAAAAATCACCATGCTCTTGATTTTATAGCACGTTACCTCATCCTAGGCCTAGGGGGCCTATCGACTTTTGGGGCCGAGGTACGAGTTGAATTTGAAGTTGAAAAGAAGGATTTGTGCACCTCAGCCTCTGCCCAGGCCCCCTATTGACTTCAGGGGCCGAGGCACAAGAAAAAAAGAGCAAAAGTCTCAAAACAAAGGAAAAGAGGGTCAGGCCGGCTAGCCGGGGGCCTGTGCCTACCGACTGAGCTGTGAGAGGAATATTTGATTAAAAAAATCGAAAATAAAGGAAAGATTCTTCAGGCCGGCCAGCCGGCCGCCGGTCCAGACCGGCCGGGCCGCATATCATACCCCCAAACCCAATTTTCCTCATCATTTCCCTCAATCTTTCGCCCCCCTCTCTTCTCTCTCATCCCCCAAACCCCAACTTTTTCAATTCCCAGCTTCATTCATCCTCATCTTCACTCTCTCACCTCAATTTTTCCCCAATTTTCCCCAAGTTTACTACTTTCAGCTGATTTGCAATGCCTCCTCGGAACAAGGGCACCAGAAACGACCATGCTCAACCCGACAATGATCTTGATCCAGTTTTTTCGGGCGTAATTTTTACCATACTTGACCAAAAGGTACGGTTTTAGAACTTGAGAAAGCGGTCTATTGTTCCTACTCGTTTTATCGATCATGATCCTATGAGAACTTTAAGCTTAGATTCTGCTTTGGAACTTTTGTTTAAAGGTGTTGGTATGGGTAAATTCTTTACTATGCGTCATAATACGTTTACTCAGCTTACGTTGGAATTTCTGAGTTCATTTGAGGTGACTAAGAATAGACGGTCGGGTTGTTTAAGAATAGACGTTGGTATGGAATTTCTGTTGAGTTCCGTTTACTGAATACTAGTTTTGCGGTGAGTCTGAAGCAGTTTGGGGATTGTTTTGATCTTAAGGATTATGAGGACCGTTCACCACCCGAGCATGCTAACTTTCGGGTGGGTGATTTTTGGGAGTGTATTGCTGATGCCCCGTACACCACCGCGGGGCATATGAGTTCAAATAATATTCATAATCCGGTTATTAAGATGTGGTAGAGGTTTATGGGATGGACGATTTTTGCTAGAAAAGAGCAACATAATGTGTGCACCAAGGAGGTGTCTATTTTGGGCTCGTATTTGCGGCGTAAGCCGAAGGTGTGGCATATTAATATTGCCTATCACCTCGTCCTCCAGTTTAGGAGAATTGCTACGGCCGTTGCCGATGTTCCTATTTATATAAGCGGGTTAGTCACGCATCTAGCTCTTCGGTTGACCACTTTTCGCGAAGCGGATCATCATCCGGTCCCGGGCGAGATTACCCTTAGCCTCCGATATTTGGCTTCTTTTAACTGGATTTCTTCTAGGCATCAGAATCGTTGGGCTTGGCTTATTCATGAGCAGGCGACTATCATTTTGCCAGCCGGGTCGGTTTTGTCACTTGAGGCTGATCAGCCTAATTATTTCTTACCCGTTGCTGCCCCTAGCTCTCTTCCTTGCTCGCATGTTGTTACATATACTCGTCGTCCAACGAGCGAGCCTAGTACCTCCCAGCCCACCTCTGAGCCCGGTCCATCTCAGCCTGCTCCCGAGACCACCACCACTACTACTTTTGAGCAGCCCTCTCCACCACCCCAGTATGCTCCCCTCCATCCCGATCTGATTGCATGGATGGAGCGCATGGAGTTGAGTGTCGGTTCGTCCCATTCTGATTTTGATACTTTTCGCATGGAAACTCGTGCCGACACCGCTGCTACTCATGCTCGCCTAGATAGGTTATATGTTGATCAGTGTGTCGGAGTGTATCCCGTTTATGATGACTATGCTAGGCGTGCTGCTGTGCTACCACAGGGCCCTTACCCCTCGTACTTTTCGTGGCCCGTGGGTGGTTATACTGACCCTTCGATTCATGGTGGCTTCCATCTTCACACTGACTATTTTAGTGCCCCGACGGGCCCTACTTTTGGAGCCGCTAGTGATTATCAGGGAGGTGGTTGGTTTACGGGTGGTGCATCTGGCTCCGGGACTGCTGCAGATGATGATATGGAGGATGATGATTTTGGTGATGATGATGATGATCAGTAGCGGATTGCTGACTCCGCTACCTCTCCGTGTACATAATTGGTATGTCTTTTCTCTGTCCTCGGTTTTTATTTGTGTCCCCTCACCATTTTTGAGTCTGTATAATATGGACATTGTGGACAATGTCGAGTCTAGCGTGGGGGAGTTTTTAGTATTTCTAGTTTTATTTCCTTAAGTCTTAGTGTTTGTCTATGATACCGATTATGCAACAATGATGATAATTTGCACTCTTTAGGCTACCTACTCATTCTTAATTGGCATTCATTTGACCTTTGTTATGTGAAATAATAATTAATCGATAAGCATGCAACCAACTGAGCTATAATCAGTGATTCCCATTTAGACTGACCTTGCATCTAGGCTTTAGCTACAAAATTGGTGAGATTTAGAGCCTCCGGTAGCCAGTGCATTCATACCTGGCTACCACTTAGGTTGTGTGTGTAGGTCTCCTCGTGGAATATGCTATGTCAATACGCATAAGTATGGTGTTTTCCCCTTTATTTTGAGTAACTTGCCTAGTGATCATTTTTGGGACATTTTCATTTTCATCCATTTCTACTCATTTTTCTCCTTGGCTAAAATTTTAAGAATTCACAAAATGAACTACAAAATCAAATTTTTCTACCTAGCCAAGCTTGATGAAGTAGGTCACCTAGTGCGTTCTATGCTCGTTATTGTGTGAATATGGAGAATTTTGATGGACGTTTGGATGTGGTTGACTCTGTTTCAAGGGAGTTTTTAGATCTTGTCCGGGTCAATTTTAGTCATTGTATATTTGCTCCTAATTTCATCAAGCTTTCAAAAACACGATTTGAGAGAACGTGTTATAGCCGACTAGCATGTTTATGTGTTTATTATTATTGTCGCATAATTGTCGAACATCTATTGAGAACCCGTTACCTTAGTTTTCATCTCATTGTTAGATTCGATTATTTATTATCGTATTTTAGTAGTCTTTTATATATTTTCCATCAATCAACCGTTTAGAGCATTTTAGAATCGCCATAGCTAATAGACGAAAATTGACTGTTTCCCTGTGGATTCGATACCTTGCTTGCCGCTATCTTCTTGTTAGTAGCATTAGGTTTATCTTGATTGGGTGAGACGACTTAACCCACATCAGGGCTTTCTAGTTAGGACTCGAGTGTTTAGACGAACCTTCATTTACGAGTGTATCACTCGTGTTGGTTGGTTGTGCCTTTAGGATAAGGCGGACTAGGATGGGGAAGACCCTCGACAAATTATGATATGACCCGACACACGGATTACGTTAGGTCCTATAATAAGGAAGGTTTTTGAAAAGAGGTTGAATTCCGAAAAATTCGGAGAATGGTCATGCCTTTTGAAATTGGCAGCATGCCGACGGGACCGGTTTTTTGAAAAGTTAAATATTTGAAATGTAAAAAAAAAAAATTGAATATCGAAAATGAATTTCCGAAAATTTGAAAATCAAAAAACGGTATCCTGATGATTTGAAAATCAGAATGGAATCTCAAAGATTTTGAAGATTCGAAAATCGAAAAAAGGATCGGAAATTCGAATATTAGAATGGATAGCATGCCCGCTAGAAAATAGGCTTGTGTTGAGTCAAATCTTAAGTCTAAATTTTGACAGCATTCCGAGTTTTTGAAATTTGGATATTTTGAAAAGATACATTTTTAAAATGACGGTTTGTGAAAACGACGCGGAAACCAAGTAGCACATAGTCACGTAAGTATTATAACGACACCATGTATGCTTTACACTAAGCCTCGATCGGTCGAAATAGGGTCTATACCAGTGCGCATGGCCTTTTCGAGAATTGGGACGGACTCCCTTACCAATTTGTATAAGGACATGCCGCGAAATCCATACGAATTAGCCATGAACACCTTGACATAACCAATTTTGGAATATATCGCGGTATAGTGGGACTCGGTCACATGTAACCGGCCCGGGTAAAATTGGGGTTATGCATGAACCGTAAAACTAACGCGCGTATTGTACTAACCGAACGATTTCTCCTCGAGTCTCAGCCTGAGGATCCCAATGACAGTACAAGTTGTACATCAGTCTTCCCCAGCGGAGTCGCCAAATTGTGGACATGACATAGGTCCACCCCGACGCTGCCACGCGCAGGTTTGAGCAGTGAAATGTTTCCCATGTGAGATAGTTCTCGGGTCGAAATTTAAATCGAAGATGGAGTCGCCACCAAACTTTGTGGGAGTTCGGGCCCGTTCGAACCCACTCTATATTTCGATGGACCGTGCACAAAGTATGGCCTACTTTGATAATAGAGCTTGTGGAGTTCGTCCCTTTGCATTACGATACCGATGCCGATGTTATCGGGTATCATGTATCGAATGACTCTTGTGCGCCAACGGTTTCGGACATTCGGAAACCGAGGTTCTGAGTAAGGGGTGAGGGTACGTGTTGGGAAGCCCACAAAGGACACCCAACCCCGCCTGCACATGACGACCTCTAATAAGATATCGTTCGGTTTTTGAATATGCGTGCTAGTGATTCGGTGAAATGTTATGCAAACAACATTATACGATGAATAAATATTGAATTGGTTGCTACGTCATTTTAATGCATCTTGATTCACGTCGAAGTGATTTAGCATGTGAGGTTCGTTTAAATGCGATAAATGCAAACAACGAAAATAAAAACTCGTAAATAGATACAAAATACACGGGCAGAAATACAACCCGGAAATACAATACAACAAGCACAAAGATTGGAACAATCGAATTAGTAACGGTAATATGAATAGATTAGAATGATAATGCTATTCATGATTTTGAAGGAATAACCACGTGATGGACTTGACACGTGATGACTAAAAGTCGTAAAAAGATTTTGACGAGGCTTGTTATATGTAGGAGGCTCACGTAGGAAGGTGATGAAGGCTACTCGACCGAGTCAAGGAGAGGACTCGATCGAGTACCCTTCACCAGGAGCCACTGCCCAGTTTTTGGGGTATCACTCGATCGAGTGAGCCATGGCACTCGATCGAGTGCCTCTGTACAAACTGCAGTTCGTTTCGAGAAGGTGACAATCTCAAATTTTATTTTGGTTTAAAATCAATAGCTAGCCGAGTTACGTAAAAATATTATACAATCTATACTCAACTCGGTTTTCGATACTCGCAACACGCATTTTATGATTACGAGACCGGTATCGGGAATTTAAAAACAAAGTATTATGAAATAGTTTTTTTTTTAAATTTGATTTAGGACGAAAATCGATTCCCTCCGCGTCACGACATCGTTACTAATACTTACGGATTAAGTGATGTTCGATTTTCGCATCAAGAGGTTTCGTACTAAACTTGAAAATGGCTAATCATATGATGAGAAAACTACTCACTAATCATAATGAAAGACAATAAAACATTAACTATGGGAAAACTAACTACAACATGCATATCAACTAGATCTAAGGAAGTTAACAACAATATGATGAGAAAACTACAATCTAACAATTACCCACTAAATTATGAAACTACCAAATTAATCTAGGGAATAATCTAGAACAACATGAACAAGATCTAGAGAAACTAACTACACTAAGATGATCTAAACAAGATAATAACAAGGAAATAACATTAAATCTAAACTAGAGATAAGAGAGTGGAAAGAAATGTAGCAACTATGAAAATCTGGATGAAATAAGAAGATTGAATAAATAAAGGTTGAATCTTTGATGGAGAGGATGAAGAACTTGTCACTAGTCATTCAATAAACCCAACAAATCTTCAATAAAACTTGAATAATCTTCTACAAACTTGTAATCTAGAGAATTGTTGTTGTAAACTAAGTAGATCTACTACTAATTACTATGTAAACTACTAGATTTATAGAGAATTACTACTAATGGATGGTGTAATGTGATGGATGCTAATACTACTCTAATGGAGGGTTTCTACACTAATGGGGTGATACCTTGCACAACAAACTAGGGTATCATATATATAGTAATCTCTTAATGGGTATTTAACCAAAAGCCTAACTCCACTTTATGCTCCATTAGTGAGACAATCACCCTTAGCATCTTCATGGGGTGAAATTTCGCCCTGCGGTCTTGCGTAATAATCCCACCGGGTGAAACTTTCGCCCGGTGAGATTTTCTTCATTTTTTGCGATTTTTGGCACATCTTTCCATCGGGCGAAATTTCACCCGGTGGGCGAAATTTTGCCCGGCCTGTTTCGCCCGGTGGGAAGTCTCGAAAAATCTTCGGGGAGCCATTTTTACCGTCGGGTGAAATTTCACCCGGTCATTCTGCTGGCCTCTTTCCTTGTCTCATTCTTCGTTGATTGCTTGGATGGCTTTAAACTTTAAGTTGTGTGCTTTACTCTTTGGACGATATTCCCTTCTCTTGTGCTCGTGGAAGCTCGATCGTGATTTCGGTGCCAAATCCTATCAAAATCGATAGAAAAACTACCAAAAACACGTAAAACGCACAAGAGGGATGCTAATGCGAGAAGTACACAAAATATGGCGATAATCGCACTCGAAACTCGCAAAACAATGGAAAAAAGGGTCTAAATGAGGGGAAAAACGGTCTAAATTTAGCACACAATAGTTACCACGATCGCATTACGCTCTTAAGTGTTTAAGGCGGCGCTCCTCGAAAGGGTGCCACCACTGCTGTTACAACTTGTAAAGAGATTAAATGGACTCGAAGCAGAAACCGTAATTAAACATGTTTGATCCGAAAGCGATTTAGATATTATATAATTATACGCGGTATTAGAGTTATAACGATATGTAAACAAACAAAAATTAAATGTTAGTTCTTAGAACACGATAAATAAAATGCTAGATTACGATAAATAAAACATTAGAAGTAGTATGATTAATATAAATAGTGTGTGTGTTTGTGTGTGTGTAGAGAGAGAGAGAGAGAGAAAATAATGAGAAAGAGAGGGAAGAAAAAGAGAAGTCGGGATTTGATTTACACCCTCAACCTACATGCTTTAGTCTCGGAATATGGCTACTCGTCTAGTAGCGGCAAAGGCGCAGGAGTGTCGAGATATGTAGGCAAGTTATGGTGTGTGTGATTGGGGAGAGAATTTAACGAGTTTTGCTCTCGGTCTTTGACGAGTTTTGATTTCGGGATATGCTTGTATGTGTATGAGTTAAATGAGTTGTAGAAGATGATGCTAAAGGTGGCTTAAATGTGTATTGTTTAAGGGTTGCAAAGTGAGTCAAAAGATGTGAAGTGAAGGAGAGGAGGGGTGTATTTATAGAGTACACCCTGCTTTAGGGTTACTCGATCGAGTGGCCCTGGGTGTACTCGATCGAGTGCTCGGTTTGGGGCGGTCCGGTTCGTAACTATAGGTGCAGTCGATCGAGTGGACCCAAGTCACTCGATCGAATGGGTCGGTACGGGTAGAGGGAAATTAAGAAAGTCAATATTGCATTTTTGACTTGATTTTGTTGACTTAGTTTTGATTTGCTTTTGACTTTGAATTTAGACAAATGCATGGCTGGTTGCGTTTTGGGATTCGACTTTGACTGGGTTTTGACTCGGTCGCTAAAAGACGATTTTATTTCTGGTGACGGTTTTGGCTCAAATTAGTCTTATTTTATTGGAAACGGCCCACTGGGCCTGAGTTTAAGGTCGGTTTTGTGAGATTTGTACTCCGCTAAAAGCCCATGCAGGATACTATTGGTTCCAAGTCCGTATTCGAGCGCATTAAGTCATGTTTACGTCCGATTATCATCGGGTATTTTGTCGGAAACTGCTATAGACACTAGCAGGCAAAATGCGGGTGTCTACAGTTACCGTCTAAGTGTAGCATCATAACCTACGTCTGCTACTTTTCGTATAAAATACATGCAAACGTGGAGTGCTAATCCTCTAAATGACAATTATTTGAAATAATCGTAATCATTCCATCGCAATCAATAATTATAAAAGGAAGTATTAAGGTTGATTTAGTAACGTCATTGTTACACCCGTGCATCGCACGGGCATCAAAACTAGTTAAAAGGAAAAGAGAGAAATATAAAAGCAATTAAAAATAAAAGAGAATTTACATTAAAAAGAAAAAAAAGAAAGAAAAATACTACTGGAGTACTGGTTACCGCTTACCCACCTTTCACCTACTCACCACCCTAACCACCCCTCATCCACCCATCTATCCACCCAGACCCGACCCAGACCCATCCTCAGTCCGACCTAGACTCACTTGATCCACCCGACCCATCGACTGTCATGACCATTGAACTCCAACCACCTAGCCACCCCATCCCGAGCCACTCTCACCTACCACCCAGCACGGGTCTTACCCAGCCTCAAACCGACCCGACCCACCCATGGGGATGACCACCGCCCTCCGGCCACCCCAAGCCATGTCTGCCTAGCTACCCTTGACGCTTCCGATGATTGAGGTTGTTTATGAGAGGGTTTAATTTTTTGGGATTTTTTAAGAGAGAGAAAGAAATTAAAGTTTGAGAATGTGATGAAATGACGAAGGTAAATTAGTAAAATGTCGTTAGAATTGAGTAAAAGCCCGTAGGAAAAATCATGGCTCACCTTTTATTATTTTTATTAAATAATATTATATCGAATCCTTCAATATCTATTACGAAGTATATTAGAATTATATAACTGTTACAGTACCTTGCATCTAGCTTTCTACGATCTACACATTAGATTTTCATTTAGGTGATTATCTTTTATATATTAAAACTAAAGAAAATGGAGCCACTATATTCATCCAACAAGCGTCCACATTGGAATCGTTCATGGCACCTTGCTGGCACATGGGTGGCAGTTTGCAAACGTTTTAAAAAAAGGGAAACAAGTTCAGGAAGTTGTAGTGTATAGTCGTTTCCTCTACCTCTCTTATATAGTCATCCTATGTATTAATGTTATCAAAAAACTCAATACTTCTTTTATCATTTACTATAAGTCTCTTACGCCATTTATTCTTATGAATTATATGGACTTATATAGTCATGCACATGTTATTAAATCTTACTGTATATGACATGTTAAGTTCACATTATGATATTGATGTAAGATAATGCTTAATCACAAGCAATATGGTTAGGAGACCCTTAGTTACTCTTTTAGTTATGGTGCCTCACTGACTATATATAGAATTCATTCCATAAATGGATCAAAAGTGACATGCTGAACTGAATAATGGAAGTTTTGACAAGTGAGAGTGTACCTTTGGCAATACCAGAGCCGTCTCAAAGATAATAGAGCCCTGGAGCGAAAATAAAAATTGAGGCCCTTTTGTTATAAGTGGTCGGATTTTTTATACCAAAACTGTAAAGAAACACAACCTACTAACAACAACGATCTTTTCTCGAAAATGAAAGAATTATACTCCCTCCGTCTCGGTCATTTGTTGTCATTTTATATTATTTGTGAGAAGTTATTTAATCAAAGGATAACGAATGACCGAGAAGGAAAGAGTGAAAAAAAAAAAGTTTAGAGATTTGTGGACATGACATAGGTCCACCCCAACGCGGCCACGCGCGGATTTGGGGAGGCGAATGAATCTCCATATGAAACGGATTGAATGGAAATTTAAATCGAAGTGGAGTCGCCACCGAACTTTGTGGGAGTTCGGGCCCGTTCGAACCCACTCTATGTCTTAGTGGGCCATATACAAAATACGGCCCATTTCCGATGTCAAAGTTTATTGCGTTCGTCCCTTAGCATTTGATACCGATACCGACATTATCGGATATCGTGTATTGAATGACTCTCGTGCGCCAACGGTTTTGGGCATCCAGAAACCGAGGTTCTGAGTAAGGGGTGAGGGTACGTGTTGGGAAGCCCACGAAGGACACCCAACCCCGCCCGCACATTAGCGGCCTCTACTAAGCTCTCGAATGACTTTTGAATACGCGCGTTAGTTGAACGGGAAAATGATATGCAAAGATTATTTTCCCTAAGCATGCGAATGAAATTGAAAGGGTTTCTACGTCAATTTAATGCAACTAATTCTACGTCGAAGTAAAATTTAGCATGTGAGTTCATTTTAGTATAATAAAATAATCAATCAAAATTGACAAAAGAAACAACAAACGGTTAGTAACGGTATAACGATATTAACGGTTTGTGCAAATATTGAATGATGCAAAAAGACGCAAGTGAGTTAATGCATGGTTTTGAAAAGATGTTTCACGTGATCAATTAGGCACGTGTTGACCTAAGTCACAAAAAACGGTTAACAAGACTCGAATGCTATTTTAGGACTCACGGTTTAACGTGATAAAGGGCCACTCGACCGAGTCATTGTGAGACTCGACCGAGTGGACCTCTGAAAAAGGTTCTGTCCAGATTTTATGACCCTACTCGACCGCGTTATTGACCAACTCGACCTAGTACGTTGCCACTCGACCGAATCACTGTGAGACTCGACCGAGTGGAGGTCGTAGAGACATTCTGTTTCGGTTTTTGTGATGTCACTCGATCGAGTGGCGTAGACACTCGGTCGAGTGGCAACTGTACGAACCAGGTTCGTTTGCAATTGTGTTGTCGATTTCAAAATTGCTTTTGATCTTGACGATTTGCTGAATTGAGCATAAATATTACGGAATTTATACTCGATTCTAAATTTGAATGCTCGTCGTATCCCATATTCAATTATTGAATTGATATGGAATACTAGAGTGAAAATAAAAGAACATTGCTTTGAGTCGTTTTAAATTAACTACCGCGTTATGAATAGATTTTCTCCGCGTTTAATAATGTCGTGATTCTAGCGAATCGTATGACTATTATTTTAGCATCAACAAAAAAATCGCATTGGTTAATTAAATTGACTAGATCGTTAGATTCGACATCCAATTATGGAATTGGTATCGACTCTAGCGGATCGACACTTTGCTTGAATTGAAAGCCTTGATTCCCTCGGCTTTTCCGACATCGGAATAAATCCCTAGAGATCGTGATGTCGGATCCGCGTCAACGTGTTTCGATCCTTATTGAAATAGAATGCTTGTTTTGGAAACTAGATTTTAGAATTGATGAATGCGTGATAACGATGATGAAATAAGAAAATTAAGGTTGATGTTAATTCGTCTCAACAATCAAGCAATCGGGGTGATGGGATAAGCAACCGGAAACGCTGTGTGCAGTACACTTGTATATTCGGGTTTCCTTATCCCACCATCACTCATACTCGACACAAATTGACGAATATTTTAATGTCTTAAACTAATTATACTACCGATATTACAGATGCGGTAAAGGAGTAAAAAAAGAAGACAAAAAACGAAAAGAAAAAAAAGGAAAGACGAGAGATAGAGAAGAAGGAAGAAGACGGGTTTTGCACCCTCAACCTACATGTTCTTGTCTCGGATAGTACTCGTAGTCGCGGCTTTAACACGAGAGTTTCGAGGTTTATGGAGGTTGAGTTGTGGTGGTTAGGGTGTTGAGTTCCTAAAGCTAGGTTTAGGGTTTCGATTCCTAGGCTTGGGCTAGGGTTTGCTTGGTGTAGAGTTTGAATTAGGATTTTGAGATGTGTAAAGTTTAGGGTTGCAAAAGGTTGAAGAAAAAATTCTTAATTGATGTTGCATGGGGTTGCTTATATAGGCAAAGGCAAGGACCCCGGTTAGGGTTACTCGACCGAGTAAGTGGCTAACTCGGTCGAGTGGCCTAGTGCGTCAGCCGTCGGGCTTGAATAAGGGCCCACTCGATCGAGTGGGTGAGGCACTCGATCGAGTGGCCCAGCTGGGTCGCGCGGGTCAGCTGTTTTGGACCGGATTGGATTTTTATCGGTTTGTGTTTGACATGGACTTTTGATGTTGGAATGGTTGTTTTGTATGTCTCGGAAACGACCTTGACCAGGGTTGAGCCAATCGCTAAAAGTCGATTTTATTTCCGGTGTCGGTTTTGGCCCAAATTAGTCTTGTTTGACTCAGAACGGTCCGCTGGGCCTGATTTTGAGGTCAGTTTTGTGAGATTTGTACTCCGTAAGTGCTTTAGCCAATAACTAATGGATTTGAGCCCATATCCGAGCGCGTAAAAACACATTAGCGTCCGATCATCATCGGGTGTTTTTTGGAAAACTACCATAGACACCTGGCAGTCAAAATGCGGGTGTCTACAGAGCCCCCACTCTGACTGAGGCTTGGACAAGGCGAAAGTCAGAGTAGCCACCAGGCCAATCGAGGATTGAAACCTGGCGGACTTCCCGTCGGGTCGTTTATAGTCCATTAGACTAGCGTGAAGGGCTCGCCAGCCACATGCTAGAAGTCATACCAGAGCTGATGACGATAACTCCGTGGGGAATTGGACTTGTCGCATAAGTCTTGGGTGCGCCTGTATGTAGGCCCATCCCGTGAAATGCCGCCGCTGGCTTCCGCTAGGGAGATATAGTGGGTTGCACGTCCCTGTTTGAGTCGTACCTGTATAAGTTACATAAAATGCATGCAACACGTAGGTAGTAAAATGACTCGCGCTGGGGAAAATGTTTTTTTGAATTTTTGAAAGTTTGAATTTTCGAAAATTTTGAATCTTTGAGATTTTGAAATTTTGAGATTTTTGGAATCTGGAAACTTTGAGATTTTTTTAGACTCCTAACAAGAATTAGGAAAGTTCGGGATGGATATTTCCGTGCTAGTATCGAGACTAGGCTTGTGGGTTGATTCCGATTAGGATTAGGAAACTTTGGTGTAAGGAGAGATATGGAAAGAGGGTATAAGGTTGGTTGCTATATATAGCCCCTCTTATCATTGATTTTCCTCACAATCTCATTACAATTCACTCCCTTCTTAGAAAGAAACCCTTTTCAATCCTTTCAAGAGACTAGCCATGGGAATTGATAGATTAACTGTGATGCTGCAAGAATGGTCCCGACGCTTCAGGGACGCAGATAGGGTAGCTCTCAACCAGACGGGCATAACTCAGCTGTACCCGTTCCGTCAGATGGTGGTTGATCATTATTTCTTGGATGCATGCTTGGCTTACTGGAACGACATATATCATGTCTTCGCCTTTCCTCGTGGCGAAGTTTTCCCTTTACCTGAGGAGATTGCAGCTATAGGAGGATGGAACCTGATACTTCGTCCAGCCGTCCCGTACTCGATCTATGACCCAAGGAGGAAGCTTCGAGAATTTCTAGGGCTCTATCACAACGAGGTATCCCGTATGATGGAGGGTGATAATATTTCTCTGATCGACTTGGCTGAGAAATTTATGAATCCTCTTGATGTTCGGGTCAGACCGGCTTACAGCCGTAGGGCTTTTTCTTTCTGCATGCTCCATGTTTATGCTTTCGAGGGTCACATGGATTTGCTATCCTGCATGGGAAACACCCGTCTTTTGACCGTAGTGGACTTGATGGAGACTGAACACAGCCCGGCTTGGCTGATCACGGGCGAGATTATCCAAGGATTGGACAACCGCAAGAGGGACTCATCAATTCGTCTTATCGGGAGCACCCGTTTGCTGCAAGTATGTTACTTTGCATTTTATTTATTCCAATTTCTCGATTTTTCGATTTTTGATTTTTTTTTGCGATTTTTTTACTGCAGGGGGTACTCGATCGAGTCACCCTGGCACTCGATCGAGTACCCTCGATAAAACTTTCCTGATCTGTCTTCGGAGGTGCCACTCGATCGAGTCACCCTGGCACTCGATCGAGTGCCCTCGTAAAAGCCCCCTGTTTGTGTTCAGGGATACCACTCGATCGAGTGTCCTAGGCACTCGACCGAGTGGCCTTAGGCAGACGCCTATTTTGCCTTAAAAACTCATGTTTTTGTTTTCTTTTGCAGATTTGGCTATATGAGAGGTTATCAGTGATAGATCCTCCCCTCGACGCGAGCAACTATCGTCATAACCAGGTGATGACGAGGAGGCGGGCCATTGACTTTTCTCGTCAGATTATCCAGAAATATTGGGACGAGGTATTGTCATTCCATGGTGGTCCGTTAATTCGATGGGTAGTTCCATGGTGGCCCATCTATCTTTGGACCGGCTTGGACCCGAGGGACAGAGCCCGTTATCAGGTGATATTATCTTTCAGGCAAACAGTTCATCTTTATCCGGATCGCATACTAAGGCAGTATGGATGGACCCAGTGAATCCCTGAAGTCGAAGCAGTTGTGAGTGACCCTACCCAACTGACTGATGTGATGTGCGATACATGGATGCAAAGATGGTACACCCAGCACACCTGGCCCATCACCAAATCTCGCCACTCGATCTGGGTTTCAGACTCTTACACGAAGTGGACCAAAGCAGGCGACGCTAAAGCCCGAGCTGCTCTGAAGGTTGATGAAGCTTTCGACCTGCTGCGAAGGGAGCAAGCTAAGGACAACAGGGGCTTCTTTGACGAAGGAGACACTCCTGCTACCCTAGTCCATCTTATGTCAGGACAAAAGAAGAAGACCAAGACTCAAGATGGAGGGTCTAGTGCTAAAGGTGCTTGGGGGAAGGTGAGCCCCCAGACTGACTTGGAAAGGAGACTGGGCCCAAGACTACCCGTGCAAGACCGACTTGGCCCACGGGATAGATTACCCGAGCACGTGCGGGCTCGCATTGGACCGAAGACTGTGGTAGAAGACTCGTCGTCGAAGAAACGGGCTCGTGCTAAGGAGGTCCCACTTGTGATTCGGAAACGCTCGCCACCACCTTGAAGACCTCAGGCTCCACGCGACCCGAAGGACAAGGGGAAGGGCAAAATGCCCGAATATTAGTCTCCATTATTATTATTTGAATATTATTATTATTTTTTGGGTGTGATTTTTTGTGATTTGCCGTTTTTTTTTAATTTCCGAGTTTATCGGTTTAATAAAGACGTATTAAAGAATACCGTTCCGGTCTTTTCGTTTATTGCAATGGTTGTACCCTTTTGAGGGGTTGCCTACGTATTCACGATTAACGGAATCAAACCAGACGTAGTTCAAAATTGATTTGATTGATTTTTTGCAATTTTCGAAATACATCAAGATTATTAATTCGAGATGTGCGACAGTAGAATAATTAATTCTAACTTATTGACTTGTCTATAATTTTTGAAAATTTATAAAAAGACAAATTTTTATAAATTCTTACAAATGACATTGAGATGGGGTTTATGGGTAGTATCGCTTCAGCTGGTCCAAGTTGGTTGAGTTGACAAATTTGTTCCCGTCCAAGTCTGTCAGCATCACCGCTCCTCCTTATAGGACCTTCTTGACTAAGTATGGCCCAACCCAATTGGGTTTGAATTTACCCCATGGTCAACCGGTAGTAAGGCGCGAACCGATTTTAGGACCAGATCCCCTTCTTTGATTTTTCTGGGCCTAACCCTTTTGTTGAATGCCCGTTGGATCCTCTTTTGATATATTTGGATATTGTTGAGGGCCCGTGATCGCCGTTCGTCTAGAAGGACTAGCGAATCGTATCGGGCTTGAACCCAATCTGCTTCAGGTACTTGGCTTTCAAGTAAAATCCTGAGGGATGGTACTTCTAGCTCGACCGGTTGGACCGCTTCCATTCCGTATGTCAAGTAATACAGGGTTGCTCCGGTTGCGGTGCGGATTGTGGTTCGATATCCCCATAGGGCAAAGGGTATTTTGTCGGGCCAGTCCCGGTAATTCTCAGCCATCTTTTTGAGTATGGTGACAATTGTTTTATTGGCCGCTTCTACCGCTCCATTTGTTTGAGGTCGGTAAGGCGAAGATGTATGCCTTTGAATTTTATATTTTGCCAGCAATGCGGCAGTTTCAGCTTGAAAGTGGGTCCCATGATTGCTAATAAATTCGTGAGGGATCCCATACCGGCATATGATCTTGTTCTGGATAAACTTGGCCACGTGCTTGGCGTTCAAGACGCGGTATGACTCGGCTTCGACCCATTTGGTGAAGTAGTCGATGGCCACCAAAATGAAGCAATGACCTCCCGTTCCGGAAGGATGCACCTTTCCAATTATGTCTATACTCCATGTCGAAAATGGCCACGGTGATGTCATGGTATATAAGAGGGAAGATGGCATATGCTGTACATTGGCAAAGATCTGACAGTTATAGCAGTGTTTGACATACAACTGAGAGTCTGTTTCCATGGTGTTCCAATAATACCCGAGCCTCATGATTTTGCGGGCTAGCATATGGGCGTTCATATGCGGTCCGTTTTCACCATTGTGTACTTCGACCATAACCTTTTCGGCCTGTATTTTGTCGATGCATAGGAGGAGAGCCCCCTGTGCCGTCTTTTTGTATAATTGCCCGTCGTCTGTGCGAACGAATTGGGTCGCCAATCTTCGCAGGGCTTTCTTGGCCCGGTTTTCAGTTCACGGGGGATACTCCCCTGTTGCCAAGTAGATTAGGACTGACTGGTACCAAGGTTCTGGGCCAGTTATCTCGATGTCTTGGATGGCGTGTACATACGCCGGCTCGGACCGTCTTTCGACACAGATTGGCATGCTGGTCAGGTGATCCGGGATGTTCAGTAGAGATGCTAATTTGGAAAGTGCATCTGTGAATTGATTTTCTTCCCGAGGCAGATAAATGTATTCTACCTTTTGGAATTGTTTCTCTAGAACCTTTACCCGTGCTTGGTAAGCCACGAGATTGGCATTCCGAGTTTTCAATTTTTGGAGCGCTTGATTGATGACCAGCGATGAGTCACCGTGGACCCAGAGGTTTGTTACCCCTAAATCAACGGCGGCTTGCAACCCGTGAATGCATGCTTCGTATTTGGCTGCGTTATTGGTCACGTCAAAGTGCAATTTGATGGATAAGGGAGTATGTTTCCCTCGTGGTGAGATTAACAGAATCCCGACCCCGAATCCTCGAAAGTGGATGCTCCATCAAAATACAAATCCCATGTTTCGGTGTCAGTATGGAATATGTCTTCATCAGAAAAGGCCCAGGTGTCGGTGTGGTCGTCTTCAGATATCGGGCTTTCGGCGAGGAACTCGGCTACTACCCGGCCTTTGACGGCTTTTAATGGTACAAACTTGAGGTCAAACTCAGCTAACATTAAAGTCCATCTGGACATCCTGCCATTGAGGATGGGCTTCTCAAACAGGTACTTGATAGGGTCCATTTTGGACAGAACATGTACCTCGTGGCTCAGCATGTAGTGTCGGAGCTTTTTAGTGGCCCAAATCAGAGCTAGGCACGTCTTTTCGAGCATCGTATATTTGCATTCATATTCGAGGAACATTTTACTGATGTAGTAAATAGCCCGTTCTTCTGAATCGACTGTCTGGGCCAGCATAGCCCCCATGGTTGTCTCGGTCGTTGTAAAGTATAACGACAAGGGCAGGCCGGGTTGAGGTGGTATTAATACCGGCGGAGCGGACAGAATCTCCTTGATTTTATCGAAAGCCGCTTGACACTTGTCGTCCCACAGTACCCGTTCCCCTATAGTCAGTTTCTTGAAAATGGGCTCACATACCATGGTCAACTTTGAAATGAACCGGCTGATGTATTAGACTTTCCCGAGAAACCTCCTTATTTCTTTTTCGGTCTTGGGTGGTTGCATCTCGGTGATGGCTTTGATTTTAGCTGGGTCGACCTCGATGTCGCGTTGGCTAACGATATGGCCCAGTAATTTGCCCGATGTTATCCCGAAACTGCACTTTTGAGGGTTTAGCCTCATATTGTATTTGCGCAGTTGGGTAAAGAATTTTCTTAGGGCCGCAACGTGCCTATTTCGATCTTTGGACTTAACGATCATATCGTCCACATAGACCTCCACTTCTTTGTTCATCATGTCATGTAGTAAAGTAGTGACGGTCCGTTGATAAGTGGCCCCAGCGTTGATAAGCTCAAATGGCATGACGGTGTAACAGTAAGTACCCCAAGGTGTAATGAAGGTGGTCTTACTCATATCCTCTTCTACCATTTTAATTTGATTGTATCCGGCATACCCGTCCATGAATGATAAAAGGGCATGATCGGCCGTGTTATCCACTAGTATGTCGATGTGTGGTAACGGGAAATCGTCTTTTGGGCTTGCCTTGTTGAGGTCTCGGAAATACACACATACCCGCACCTTGTCGTCCTTCTTGGGTACCGGCACGATGTTTGCAACCCAGTCTGGATATTCAGACACTTGTATAAAGCCCGCTTTGAATTGTTTGTCTACTTCCTCTTTGACCTTGAGAGACCATTCGGGCTTCATCCTTCGGAGTTTTTGCTTTACCGGTTTACACCCATCTTTGATGGGTATTCGGTGTTCCGCTATTTCCCGGTCTATACCCGACATGTCCTTGTAGGACCATGCGAAAACGTCCTTGAATTCCTGGAGGAGGTTTGTGAATTGTTTTCTCTCCTTGCGATCTAAGGATAGGTCCAACTTAAGCATCTGGGGCTCAAAAGTGGTTCCCAAGTTGATGGACTCGGTTTCTTCGATTACCGGATCTCGGGACTCTTTTTGTTCGAGCTGCTCGATCAGATGTGGAGGTAGAGGTACCTGTTCGTCAGGTTTCTCAATGTCATTGCATATAAAATTTTTGAAATTGAGAAAATTTTGGAAATAAGACAAGTCGTAAGCAGAACTGTTTTCGTTATTATTATTAATAGTAAATTTTGTGAAAAGCTCGAAAAGAGCGGCCATCTGATCGTTGGTCAGTGACGGGATAGGGAGAGGTCTTGGGACAGGCCCCAAGACCTCAGTGGATAAGGGAAGAGGGGTTACAGACTCGACTCTAGCACCAGACCCTCTAGACTCGGACTCAGACTCCGACTCAGACTCAGACTCGGTATCCGGCATGTCTCCCTCGCCGGTTGTCAGCTTATAGGTCCGTCCTTGGCCATCAGTCCACTTGATGGTCTTCCTCCAGGCCCTTTTTCCTGTGTTTGTACCGACTTCGGTAATCAGCTTGGTTGGGTTCAACCGATCGCTGCGGAGGATCAGATTGACCAAATCATCCTTTGGAGTGGGGACGACTTTGTCTTCTCCGAATAAGAGCCCCAGCACGGGCTCAGAGTTGTTCTCCCCTTCCTTGGACTCGGTTTGAACGAGGGCAAATATATCATCGGGGATGAAATTGCATTCCCGAGCCGTTTTGGTCTCGGGATATGTGATGGTGGGTTGGTAGAGGCCCACTTGAGTGGCTCCGAAGACTGGAGTGATGAAGTAGTCAGTTAACTTCGGGCTATAAGTGCCTATGTAAGTACCCTTGAGAATGTTGGTGGCCTTGTGGATCCCGGCCCGGACTACGTTTTTGGGGGTTATAGCATACTCTAATCCGAATTTGGACTCGCCGTCGTTCAGGACCTCGATGATCTTCCCAGCTGGAAGATATGGCCTTGAGGTAACCTCTGGTAAGTAGCCCAAATTTTGTAGCATCGTATCGATGCTAGTTGTGAAGTAAGGCCTAAAGAGATACTCTTCTTCGATCATGCCCACAAAATCAAATCCTCGTGGGTCGGCCCGGCCCGTAGCATTGCAGCTTGCCACGGTAATTGGAGTAGCCTCTAGTGTGATGATGTCGTCCCGAAGTGGCACCTTGACTTTTCGGTGGAGAGTGGAGGATACGGCCTTGCCTGCGTGGATCCAAGGCCTTCCTAATAGCAATTTAAAGGATGAGGTGACATCGATCACCTGGAACTCCAACTCTTTCTCGATTGGGCCCGTTATTATTGTTAATTTAACGGCCCCGGCCACCGGTTTTGGGCTTTCGTCGAAAGCCTGAATAGTTTGTGCCGTCGGAAGATAATCGGCATCGGTGATGCCGAGGGCTTTAGCGGTCCTTAGGGGAAGGACATTTATAGCGGACCCATCGTTGATAAGGGTCATTGGGAGGTACTTCCCTCGGCAAATGACTGTAATGTATGGGGCCAGATTATGATTGGGCCCGAACGCTGGTAGATCAGACTCGGAGAAGGTGATGAGTGGGCCTTCTTCCTTGGACTTGCCTTTGAGATAAGGCATAATAGGGGCTACCATTTCAGAAGGGGTAACCTGTGAGTCGACCTTGATTTCATCGAGAGCCTTAGTCAGTGCTTCCCGATGAGCTTGTGAGCTAACCAGTAGCTGCCATATGGTTAGATCAGCTCGAACCCTCTTCATTTGTTGGACCAAAGCGGTGTCGTTGCTTTCGAGGGTAGGTTCCGTCCTGGCAGGTTCAGTGACGGATGTAGGAATAGAACGCCCAGCTGCGGCGAGGTGGTTGGTGGTTAAGGCCTTGGACCTAGCCTTTCGGACCTCTTCAAGGGTAATGGGGACAACTTCCCCTTTGGCTAGATAAATGTCATCCTCGTCGTCGAACCATATCCCATTGATTTGTGGGATAAAAGGGGAGATGAGGTGAGAACAGTCGATTACCTCACCGGTGAATATTGCGTGGGCACTGAACGGGTTTTCTTTGGTGCTCGGCTTGTCTCCGGGCAACGGGATTTTCCCGCTCTCGATCAGATCTTGGATCAGATGTTTCAGTCTCCAGCATTTTTCGGTATCATGTTCGTTACCTCGATGATACTGACAGTAGGCTTGGGCGTTATAACTTTTGGGCCTCTTTTCTACTGGAGGTTCTGGAGTTGGGCCTATCGGTTGAACCAGGCCCTTCGAAGATAGCCTTTGTAAGGCATAAGTATAGGTAGTCCCTATATCTGTGAATACCCGATTTGGTGTATTCTTTTTGGATGAGGTGTCGAGCAGATTTACCTCATCGAAGATGCCGCGAGTTGCAGCTGCGGGTGTGGGCTTGCTCGTAGATGAACTTGCCCCTTGATAGCCTTTGATAGAGGCCTTTGTCAGGCTCTCTAACCTTAGGTCGTCCTCTATTCTTGTGCCCATTTCAGTGAGGGCGGCGAAGTTAGGGATGATAGCATACCGGAGATGGACCCGGTAGGATGGGAGGAGGTTCTTGACAAAAGCTTCCACTAGGACCTTCTCACTGGGCTTGTCGACCAACTTCACACTCTCGGCCCGCCATCTTTGCAAACATTTTGTGAACCCTTTTTTGGGCTCTTGGGCCATCACTTCCAGAGTACGCATTGTAGTCTGGATTTCAGTATTGTCGCGTAATTCTAAGCAAATTCGGTCGCCACATCGTCCCAAGTCTTATATTTCTTGGGGTCAAGCCTATAGAACCATGCCTTAGGGTGATTCTCGAGAGAGGAAGGGAATAAGTGCTTGAACATGGCGGACTTTACCCCCTTGACCGCCATAAAGTCTTTGAAAGCCCGGATGTGATGGACCGGGTCTTCCGTACCTTCAAACATCGGAAATCCCGTAAGGTTGAGGTTAGCAGGCACCTCGTCATTCAAAGGTGAATAGGAACGGGCATTTTCGGTGTGGATCGAGTTGTTCGTCGACAGGTGAACTTGTTCTTCGAGCCTACGAACAACGCTGATAAGTTCAGCTATGGGCCCAGTGGTCTCTGACCCGTCAACAGGGGTCGTCTTTTCTACGGCGCGCGCTCAAAGGGGTGTCTAACGTTGCTTGGCTAGCCTGGATGGAGGTCAGTTGAGTCTTGATCTTGGCTAACGCGTTCTTGAGTTGATCCATTTGACGTTGATGTCTGGTTTCGGGTGGCATGTCTGTAAGAACACCGCGTAATCAGAAACTAGCCCGAATCCCGAAATAGAAAGTACATCCCGAACAAGACTAAAAGGGAAATGACTCGAGAAAGACACCTAGACGGGTGACTTGTGAAGTGTGGGCCTTCCCTAGGATTCGGCGAGTGGGCCTAGTCCTGTTCGAAGGAAGGTTCACGTGAGACATCCCCAGACTTTTGACTCGATTGTGTAAATGGGACCTCTTTTGTAGGGGTTTGTCCTACGTAGGTGGGCCTTGCCTTAGTCTAATAAGGCGGACTGGGATGGGGAAGAAACTCGCGATGTAGGATCGGCGGAGTTTCGACGCTAAAGACCTTGACAACTTACGACATGACCCGACACTGCTAAATACGGGAAGTCCTAAGAAGAGGAAAATTTTGAAAATGGATTGCTTTTGAAGAACCGAGAAAACTCGGTGGAGGGCCCAATTTTCGAAAAAACGAAAAGAGTATTGGGCCACGGGTTTTGAAAGTTTGAAAATGTTTTTGAGTTTTGAATTGGGCAGCATACCGGCTAGAAATAGGTTATTTTGAGTAAAATCATAAGTCCTAAATTCGGTATGTCCCGGGTTTTGAAAATTGAATATCTTGAAAAAGATGTAATTTTTGAAAAGTTGACGGTTTTTGAAAATGACACGGAAACCAAAACGCATGTAGTCACACAAGCATTATAACGACGCCATGTATGCTCTACACTAAGTCTCGGTCGGTCTAAGAGGGTCTATACCAGTGTACATAGTCTAGACGTTGATCGGGACGGACTCTCTAAGTCGAGTTGAGCTTAGAACATGCCGCAAAACCCACTCGAATCGACTATGGACACCTTTTGACATATCCATATTGGAGTACATCAATGGTATAGTGGGACGTCGGTCACCAGTACCGACCTGGGAAAATATGGGTTATGCATGAACCGTAAAACTAAAACGCGTATTGTACTAGTCAAACGATTTCTATTCGAGTCTCACCCTGAGGACGACGATGATAAGTCACGCATCAGTTAATCCCCAGCGGAGTCGCCAAATTGTGGACATGACATAGGTCCACCCCGACGCGGCCACGCGTGGGTTTGGGGAGGCGAATGAATCTCCATATGAAACGGATCGAATGGAAATTTAAATCGAAGTGGAGTCGCCACCGAACTTTGTGGGATTTCGGACCCGTTCGAACCCACTCTATGTCGTAGTGAGCCATATACAAAATACGGCCCATTTTCGATGTCAGAGTTTATTGGGTTCGTCCCTTAGCATTTGATACCGATACCGACATTATCGGATATCCTGTATTGAATGACTCTCGTGCGCCAACGGTTTCGGGCATCCGGATACCGAGGTTATGAGTAAGGGGTGAGGGTACGTGTTGGGAAGCCCACGAAGGACACCCAACCCCGCCCGCACATTAGCGGCCTCTACTAAGATCTCGAATGACTTTTGAATACGCGCGTTAGTTGAGCGGGAAAATGATATGCAAAGATTATTTTCCCTAAGCATGCGAATGAAATTGAAAGGGTTTCTACGTCAATTTAATGCAATTAATTCTACGTCGAAGTAAAATTTAGCATGTGAGTTCATTTTAGTATAATAAAAATAATCAATCAAAATTGACAAAAGAAACAACAAACGGTTAGTAACGGTATAACGATATTAACGGTTTGTGCAAATATTGAATGATGCAAAAAGATGCAAGTGAGTTAATGCATGGTTTTGAAAAGATGTTTCACGTGATCAATTAGGCACGTGTTAACCTAAGTCACAAAAAACGGTTAACAAGACTCGAATGCTATTGTAGGACTCACGGTTTAACGTGATAAAGGGTCACTCGACCGAGTCATTGTGGGACTCGACCGAGTGGACCTCTGAAAAAGGTTCTGTCCAGATTTTATGACCCTACTCGACCGAGTTATTGACCAACTCGACCGAATACGTTGCCACTCGACCGAGTCACTGTGAGACTCGACCGAGTGGAGGTCGTAGAGACATTCTTTTTCGGTTTTTGTGATGTCACTCGATCGAGTGGCGTTGGCACTCGGTCGAGTGGCACCTGTACGAACCAGGTTCGTTTGCAATTGTGTTGTCGATTTCAAAATTGCTTTTGATCTTGACGATTTGCTGAATTGAGCATAAATATTACGGAATTTATACTCGATTCTAAATTTGAATGCTCGTCGTATCCCATATTCAATTATTGAATCGATATGGAATACTAGAGTGAAAATAAAAGAAAATTGCTTTGAGTCGTTTTAAATTAACTACCGCGATATGAATAGATTTTCTCCGCGTTTAATAATGTCATGATTCTAGCGAATCGTATGACTATTATTTTAGCATCAACAAAAAAATCGCATTAGTTAATTAAATTGACTAGATCGTTAGATTCGACATCCAATTATGGAATTGGTATCGACTCTAGCGGATCGACACTTTGCTAGAATTGAAAGCCTTGATTCCCTCGGCTTTTCCGACATCGGAATAAATCCCTAGAGATCGTGATGTCGGATCCGCGTCAACGGGTTTCGACCCTTATTGAAATAGAATGCTTGTTTTGGAAAATCGATTTTAGAATTGATGAATGCGTGATAACGATGATGAAATAAAAAAATTAAGGTTGATGTTAATTCGTCTCAACAATCAAGCAATCGGGGTGATGGGATAAGCGACCTGCAACGCTGTGTGCAGTACACTTGTATATTCGGGTTTCCTTATCCCACCATCACTCATACTCGATACGAATTGACGAATATTTTAATGTCTTATACTAAATATACTACCAATATTACAGATGCGGTAAAGGAGTAAAAAAAGAAGACAAAAAACGAAAAGAAAAAAAAGGAAAGACGAGAGATAGAGAAGAAGGAAGAAGACGGGTTTTGCACCCTCAACCTAGATGTTCTTGTCTCGGATAGTACTCGTAGTCGCGGCTTTAACACGGGAGTTTCGAGGTTTATGGAGGTTGAGTTGTGGTGGTTAGGTTGTTGAATTCCTAAAGCTAGGTTTAGGGTTTCGATTTCTAGGCTA
The DNA here is from genome assembly GCA_958450325.1 of Agrostemma githago. Lineage (NCBI taxonomy): Eukaryota > Viridiplantae > Streptophyta > Magnoliopsida > Caryophyllales > Caryophyllaceae > Agrostemma > Agrostemma githago. The sequence continues at coordinate 11,211,641 of OY288242.1, forward strand.
GGGCTAGGGTTTGCTTGGTGTAGAGTTTGAATTAGGATTTTGAGATGTGTAAAGTTTAGGGTTGCAAAAGGTTGAAGATAAAATTCTTAATTGATGTTGCATGGGGTTGCTTATATAGGCAAAGGCAAGGACCCCAGTTAGGGTTACTCGACCGAGTAAGTGGCTGAATCGGTCGAGTGGCCTAGTGCATCAGCCGTCGGGCTTGAATAAGGGTCCACTCGATCGAGTGGGTGAGGCACTCGATTGAGTGGCCCAGCTGGGTCGCGCGGGTCAGCTGTTTAGGACCACGGATTGGATTTTTATGGGTTTGTGTTTGACTTGGACTTTTGATGTTGGAATGGTTGTTTTGTATGTCTCGGAAACGACCTTGACCAGGGTTGACCCAATCGCTAAAAGTCGGTTTTATTTCTGGTGTCGGTTTTGGCCCAAATTAGTCTTGTTTGACTCGGAACGGTCCGCTGGGCCTGATTTTGAGGTCAGTTTTGTGAGATTTGTACTCCGTAAGTGCTTTAGCCAACAACTAATGGATTTGAGCCCATATCCGAGCACGTAGAAACACGTTAGCGTCCGATCATCAACGGGTGTTTTTTGGAAAACTACCATACACCTGACAGTCAAAATGCGGGTGTCTACAAGATTTATGAAAGTAACTTAAATTTCTGTTATATGTTACCGAGATTTGTGAAAGTGACTTAAGTTTGAGCTTAATTATCTTTGAGAAATTCCCATTTGTACCCTCTAAGTTTTAACTTTTCCCAGTTATACCCCTGCGTATAAGCAATTCCCAACTGTACCCCTGAACTCTGTTAATTACTCTCAACTGTGACTAAACTAGAATTAACCGTTAAGTATGACTGTTAAGTGCCAACTTGCAGTCCTAATCTAATGACATGACGAGTGACATGTCGGTCTAGTAGCCTTTTGGCCTTTGTTAATCCCTAATTACCCCTTCATTCTAATTCGAGTTTTCGCCTCGTTGAAATCAACAACAACATCAATAATAAGTGAGAAAAGCAACGGAGAATATGATGATGATGATGATGATAGTACATAGAGGAAGAATGACAGATGATATGGTGATATCAATGAATTCGAATAGGGGAAGAAATGAAGGAAGAGGAAGGGTTTGTAGTTTCAAATTAGAATGAAGGGGTAATTAGGGATTAACGAAGGCCAAAAGGCTACTAGACCGACATGTCAGTCGCCATGTCAATAGATTAGGACTGCAAGTTGCCACTTAACAGCCATACTTAACGGCTAATTCTAGTTTAGTCACGGTTGAGCGAGAGTAATTAACAGAGTTCAGGGGTACAGTTGGGAATTGCTTATACGCAGGGGTACAATTGAGAAAAGTGAAAACTTAGAGGGTGCAAATGGGAATTTCCCATTATCTTTAGTTTATTTTGAATTAACATGTACGAAAATCGAAACATAAGAGCACTAACGTAGACAAAATGAAAGAATACAAAAGAGCAGTAATGTGGACAGAGTTTAATCAAAATAGGTGAAGAATAAAAATGAAAAAAGGAAAGAATAAAAATGAAAATAATCAAAATAGGGGAAGAATAAAAATGAAAAAAGGGAAAGAATAAAAATGAAAAAAAGAGAAAGAATAAAAATGAAAAAAAATGCACCTATTGGGTTTTGAACCCAAGATGAAAGAATACAGAAGAGTAATACTGTGGACAGAGTTTAATTAAAATAGTGGAAGAATAAAAATGAAAAAAGGAAAGAATTAAAATGAAAGAAAAATCAGAATAGGGGAAGAATAAAAATGAAAAAAAAAAGCACCTAATGGGTTTTGAACCCAAGATGTACTTAGTATAGGTCCATGGAACTACCACTCCAACAACAATAATTCAACATTTCATTATGTTAGGTTTTATATTAGACTTATAAAACAAATCATAATTTGATTGAGCCCCAAAAAATTGGAGACCCGATTCCATTGCCCCTATTGTGCTGCCCTTTGGACGGAACAGGGCAATACGACTTGTTATATCAATGTCTTAAACTCTTTCGCCTGTTTTCTTGTTTTAGTGGGGCATGCATCAAGTATTTCATGTTCACCTTGTTTTATTTAGTCTTTTTTGTTCATCCGACTTTAACTTCTTCTATCCTATTCTTAAAACTTGTATGCTTTTGTTATTTTGTCACTTTCGGTACACAAATTTTTGAACACAGAAATTCCGCTACATGTATTAAGAATATTTTTAATTAACTGAAATAAATCAAAACATAATTCATAAATTTATTTTCTTTCTCTTGTCCTCTTTATTGCCATCCTTAATAAACCAACAACAGAAAATAGATAATTACTACTACATTTTGCAATTCAAATTTTCAAAGATCATAAGATTTGAATCACTAAGGTAGGTTTTTTAGGCTGCTTCAAACGGAGCATACTTGAGCCGCGACTTGAGCCAATTGATCCCGTCGAAATCCCGCATTACACATGTTTGCAAAAGTTCTTAAATATTTCCTTCCATAGATTCTCAACGGTCCACAAATATTTTCGTAAGTCACAACCTGATGGATATAATTATAGTTTCATCAATACTGAAAACGATTATCATTTAATGAACATACATGATTAAAAGTGAAGTATGAAATCAAATGAACGAAATATGATTACATTTACATACCATTGATTTGAAACAATCCCAATCATCAACAAGACTTTGTCCTGGTGGTCTGATTGTGTTGTGTGAAATCGGTCCATTATGCCCCTTAAATAAAACTTGTCCAATAAATGCAACACATTTATCGACATGTTGCCTATGAAAAATCTCCTCATCTAACTTCTTTTGGGCAATTATTCTTTCTTTTGTGCCTTTTTCACTTTTCTTGACCTACATGTATGCATGCATGATGCATGTAATTAAAAAACATCACACAAATAGTTACGGAGTACTTAGTAAGAATTGAAATAGACGTTAGGTAAAATTAATTAATTAGTACATACTCCCGTCGTCCCTTAAATATTTGTTCGTTTCATTAAAATACTCCTCGCATATAATGAGGGAATGGGGGAAACCTTTGAAGGACGGAGGTAGTATATTCTAGTAAACAACCTTTTGTGCGAGGTAGAATAGATCAGCAAGGCGTTGTTCAATTGCAGCAAATGAATTTGTGTTTCTGAATGCACTTGTAAGCTGGCCTATTCTTTTTCCTGTGAAATTTAGTCCAATGTAACTCCCAACAAGCTCGTTACTGAGGCTTAGATCACCATATTGCATCACATGAGAGCTTAGATTTCCTTCACCAGTGCGCTTCTTCACCTAAATAGTTTGACGTGAAATATCAAAGTTAAGTACTTGTATCTTTTGTCCTGCTGATATAAGACTAGAGGTGGAAAATTAGCCTGGTCCATCTCGAGTCTCGAAGGCATGACATGACCTGACACTTGGTGCAGGTTGAACCAGAAAGGCACGACACGACGTCTTGCTTGGTCTACCAATTATTGGGCTATGCACCACGGGCCGACACAAAGCCCGATCGACCAGCTCATCCAAATGTCACATCTATTTAAGACAAAGTATACACTTTAGCCTTACCGCAGTATATTGTTGCTTCAATGTCTCCTTGGTTGGATCATGTTGTTCACTGTTGATTCAGACAGAGTTAATTAGTTTCTAAATCGATCGACGTGTTCAACAATACATGTTTAGGCGTAATAATTACCTATCCTCCATCCAAGAAACACTGTAGAGGTCACCCACACAAACACCTTCGTATCCCTCTATACCATCACAATAACACGCATAACTGCTTTCATTTGGATCTGATGCTGTTGTAACATATATGTTGAGGTTTTCAGATAGAAGACCATCAAATACACTTCCAGACTCACATGATTCCACGTAAATAACCTATTTCACGCATCAATTAAAAGGCAAACAAATGAAGGAAACGGAGGGAGTAATATAATTGGATCATCTCATAAGTCATGATCTAATGAACCCTGACTTGTAAAATGTAAATACTACTAAATGTTGAGAGACTAATTAAGGTTGTACCATGCTTTCGTAAGAGTTTGAAGCATGCTTCCTTTTCAGTACATTAACAAAATCTTTGGCCAAAATTATTTCATCATTAGGCATGCCTGGTTCCATAATAGAAGAAAAACACAATAAACACTTTTTTTATGTCGAATTAATAAAAGAACACATTAGCGGGAATAATGGTACTACAGAAATAAAGACTAAGTTTCTCTTGTAGTGGTACCACGAGTCGAATATGATCGACGAGATAATTTTTTATTTTTTTTCTTCTATTTGTCTATCTAGCTAATACAAAATGATTTGTCTTTTATCTAAACACGTGGATGATATTTGACCTGTCACCGCTAAAGAATTGACATAATTTTTTTTACCAAGAGTTCCAGGGCCACCATGATCACTGTAGAAGATGAAAATGTGATCATTTGCACTAGTGTTTAGCACCTTTCCACTGCCGCCTCTAATGTCCTTTTTATTCCCAAGTATAGCCGCAAAAATATTACTAGCATTCAGATTATCTCCGGTATAGTCCTTTCATAAATGAGGAAAATATGTATATTTATTAGCATTATAAAAAATTATTAACTTTAATCAACAAAAGTATTAAATATATAGTTAAACATATTCGTCTCAACCTTTGGAACGCCCGGGTACACATTTTTGCCTTTTGGGTTATTAATAATAACCCCGGGTTTAGGGTTCTCTATGTCGAAAGCAATGTCGTCATACATGAAAACGATAATATTTTCATCTTTTAGCCCACCATTCTTCAATATTTGATATGCATGACATACATCTGCCTGCATATAAGTTATAACCATACAAGTTATTAGATGTATTATGTAACTCCCATAAATTAAACCTGATTGTTTAAAAGATATTTTACACAACTTTGAACTAGTACATTAGGTGTGCTACTAATAATACACGAATTCTTACTTGTGACGACCATATCCGTCACAAGTGTGCGACGGGTCAAATACTACCCATGTGGATAGATAAAATAAAAGCAAAATGTCTACTTATGCTTTGTCTTATCTACAACATGGGTAGTATTTGACCCGTCGCAAACTTGTGACGGATATATCTGTCACAAGCAAGACTTACTGCTAATAATAATCAAGGAATGAAGTTATTAGTAAATAATACCTATTAAGTTTTCCGTTGTATATTTATTTCTAGGATGTCCATATTCTCTGTAATTTATGCTACTAGTCATTAGTCTCTCTCTAACATTTAGGATAGCTACTTAATATTTGCCTCTTAGGCTCTCCTGTACATTGATATAAATTGCCATGAATAACATAACTCTAATCATGGAAAATCGTCCCAATATGGTATCAGATTAGGTTGAAGATCTTGTCCTTTCCCACCTATTCTTTCCTTTTCCTCTTTGTCGTCCTGTGCAACCGTCCCTGGCCTACCATACCGCCGCCTAGCCTCACGCTCTGATGGCCGGCGATGACAAAGATTCCCCTCCCAAATCACCCGTCCATCCTGTCTACATTGTCACGAATATATATCCAGCATAAAGTGCAGGTACTCGACGGTCCAAAAGTGTCCTACATACGCTTCGTGGGTCAGTCTTTTCACACTTCACTCTCGAGGTTACAAAGTTCTCCATCACATAGATGAGACTCCCTCTCCGGCCAAAACTGATCCCACGTACGCTTCTTGGAACGAGATTGACGCGCACGTTCTGCAGTGGATATATGGCTCCGTATCCGATGAACTACTCCGGCGAGTTCTCAAAACCGACACTGTATCCACCGCACAGGAGGCGTGGGATCATGTCAAATATGTTTTTCTTAATAACAAAGGTCCCCGAGCCACAAGCCTCGAAAATGAGTTTATTAGTCTCAAACTTGAAGACATGCCCTCCTTTGACTCGTATTGTGAACGACTATGTGACATCACCAGCCAACTCAGTGATGTTGGTGCCCCCGTCACTGATCAACGCCTCGTTCTACAATTAGTCCGTGGGCTCCCGAGAGAATACGACACCATTGCAGCTTATATCAACCAAATTCTCCCGAATTTTGAGACGGCCCGAAGTATGATTGAACTCGAGCAACATCGGACCGCCGGCCGGACCGACCCACCTGCCGCCCTCGTGGCGCCTGCCGCTCCTGCCCCGCCGACTGACTCGCGCTCGTGGGACGAGCAGTCCACCGGCCGTCACCCCAAATCCGGCCGTCGTCGGAACGGCCGTGGTGGTTCCCCTGGTTGTCCACGAAACACTGCCTTGCAGCCCCACTCCCCTAGTTTTGCTGGTGACCCATCTCTCTGGGGACCGCCGCCCCCTTGGTACTTCCGGTGGTCGCCACCGCCGTGCCCTTACCCTACTCAGCCGGGGTGGGCCTCGCCTTATTCCCCTTACCCACCTGCCCGGCAGTTGTCCCAACCCAACACCAGATCCGCTCCCCGAAGCTCTGCTCAGGCATATCTCGCTGGTACCGACGATATCCCCTCCAGTGACCTCTCGCAGGCTTTCCAGGCTTTATCTATTTTGGGACTGCCCGATAGCGGTCAATGGTTTATGGACACCGGCGCATCGTCTCACTTAAGCGCAGATCCGGGTAATATCCATCGCCCTTTTAATTCTAGTACGATTCGCTTTATTTATGTTGGTAATGGTGACAGCATCCCAGTTCTCGGGTCCGATACCTCCACCCTATCCACACAATCCCGTGACCTTTACCTGCAAAATGTCCTTTATACACCAAAAATTATTAAAAACCTCATCTCCGTTCAACAATTTACCAAAGAAAATAATGTGTCCGTCGAATTTGACCCGTTTGTTTTTTCTGTGAAGGATTTAATGACTGGGAATGCGATTTTGAGGAGCAATAGTGATGGAGCGCTTTATCCCGTCTCACCTACCACTTTGATTCAACCGACACTCACCAACATTTTGTTGCTCTCTCGTCCGACGTTTGGCATTCTCGTCTCGGACATCCTGGCACCAACATTTTGAAATCTTCATCTTATCACATTTTTGTCAAATGTAATAATAAAAATTCTTGCTCGCAATTATGTCATTCCTGTCAAATTAGCAAGCACAAGCGTTTACCGTTTTCCGAGTCTTTGTCTCACACTCTCGCTCCTTTTGATATAATCCATAGTGATTTATGGACATCGCCTATTGTTAGTAAGTGTGGTTACGAATACTATCTAGTGCTAATCGACAACTTTTCTCAATTTGTTTGGGTTTATCCAATTAAATTTAAATCCGAGACATATTCAAAATTTCTTAAATTTCGGAACTACGTCAAAACCCAGTTCAATAGAGAAATTAAAGCGTTCCAATGTGATTTAGGTCGAGAGTTTGAAAATACTCCTTTTCGCGATTTTGGTGACCGTCATGGTCTCGTTTTTCGCTTCTCTTGTCCCCAAACCTCTTCCCAAAATGGAAAAGTGGAACGTATGCTTCGCCGCTTAAACGAAATTGTGTTAGCTTTACTATACCATGCCTCCCTCCCCACCGTGTTTTGGGTCGATGCCCTACACACCGCTACCCACCTTCATAATATCCTACCCACCCGTGTCACTCAAAACCGCTCTCCCACCTCCATTCTCTTTCTTAAAAATCCGTCTTATAATCATCTCCGTGTGTTTGGTTGTGCTTGCTATCCTAATCTGTCATCTAAACGACCTCATAAACTAGCCCCTCGGTCCACTAAATGTGTCTTTCTCGGCTATCCGCAGGAATTTTGTGGACAAATGTCTAGATTTAACAACTGGTAAAATTATCTATTCCTAACATGTCACTTTTGATGAAAACGTATTCCCATTTGCTAAATCTGACTCGGTCAAACCAAGCCCAAACTCACTCCTTCCTAATCCAAATACTACCCTATCCCCTATCTTTATCCACTCACTCCTCCTAACCCACGACTCCTACCCTAATTCTAATACTAACCAGCATACCCCACCTGAAACTCCTGCTTCTCCAACAAACCTTACCCCCATACCCCTGACTCAGCCCCCTCGCCTACCATCCACACACCTGACCCTACTCCCTCTCCTGCCTCATCCCCTCCTTGCGCCGCTAACCCCTCCACTACTCCACCACCGTCCTCGCCACCAGCCCCGCCTCAGCCCCATACCACCCGCACCCACACCATGACGACCCGTGCTATGCACGGTATCTTCAAACCTCGTGTCCTTACTGCTTGCGCTCAACCACCCATTTCCCTCCTACCCAAATCCTCTCATTTGGCCCTCCGTGACCCGAATTGGGCTGCTGCTATGACCGACGAGTATCGTGCTTTAATTAAAAATGGCACATGGGACCTGGTTCCACGCCCCCATGATGCTCGTATTATTCATTGTATGTGGCTATACCACACAAGTACAAATTTGATGGTTCATTACAGCACTATAAGGCGCGTCTTGTTGTTAACGGTAAAACTCAAGAGGTTGGAATAGATTGTGACGAGACTTTCAGGACCATTCTTAGTCTCGTTGTCACCCGTTCGTGGCCTATTCATCAACTTGATGTGAAGAACGTGTTTCTTCACGGCGATTATATATGCATCAGCCACCTGGTTTTGTCGATCCTGAGGCTCCCCGACATGGGTGTCGCCTCCGGAAATCTCTTTGTGGCCTCAAGCAAGCTCCACGGGCTTGGTATCAACGCTTTGCGAGTTACATTTTATCTCAAGGTTTTCGTAGTAGCGTTTATGATCAGTCATTGCTTATATATAATCAGGGCCCTGACATGGCTTATCTCCTATTATACGTTGATGATATTGTTCTAACCGCCTCGAGCACTCGTCTGCTTCAAAGGATTATTTCTGACTTGTCCCAAGAATTTGCCATGTCCGATCTTGGGATTTTACATTATTTTCTTGGTCTTTGTGTCACTTGCTCCACCACTGGTCTTTTTTTATCACAGGAACAATATGCGGCCGACATTCTTTCCCGAGCTTCTATGACCTCGTGCAACCCTGTCTCAACTCCCTTCGAGGCCGGTAATAAGCTTAGTGCCGACCAGGGTCCGAAATTTTCCGACCCCCCTTTATACCGAAGCTTAGAAGGAGCTCTCCCATACCTCACAATTACCCGCCCCGATATTTTGTACGCTGTGCAGCAAGTTTGTTTGTTTATGCACTCACCACGTGAGCCGCATTTTCAATTTCTCAAAAGGATACTCCGATATATCAAAGGTACGTTATCTCTCGGGCTCACAATCACGAAGTGCAGCTCCACTTCTATAACAACTTATTCCGACGCTGATTGGGTCGGGTGCCCTGACCTTCGACGGTCAACTTCTGGCTACTGTGTGTTTCTCGGAGACAATTTAGTCTCATGGTCCTCCAAACGTCAACCCACTGTCTCTCGTTCTAGTGCCGAGGCCGAGTATCGGGGAGTGGCAAATGCTGTCGCAGAGACCACTTGGCTACGGAATTTATTATTGGAACTTCATGTGTCGGTTCGCAGAGCTACACTCGTCTATTGCGATAATGTTTATGCGGTCTATCTATCCGGTAATCCCGTTGAACACCAGTGCACCAAACATATTGAAATCGATATTCATTTCGTTCGGGAAAAAATCTGCCTCGGCGTAGTCCGTGTTCTTCATGTCCCGGCCGACTATCAGTACGCCGATATATTCACAAAGGGTCTCCCGAGGCATCTCTTCGATCGGTTCCGAGCCAGCTTGAACGTTCGTTCCCCTACCGTTCCAACTGCGGGGGTGTATTAGTAAATAATAACTATTAAGTTTTCCGTTGTATGTTTATTTCTAGGCTGTCCATATTCTCTGTAATTTATGCTACTAGTCATTAGTCTCTCTCTAACATTTAGGATAGCTACTTAATATTTGCCTCTTGGGCTCTCCTGTACATTGATATAAATTGCCATGATAACATAACTCTATTCATGGAAAATCGTTCCAATAGAAGTAGTCGCTTTAACAGATAAATACCCAAAAGTGTTAAATTAAAAACTAAATTGCAAGATTATATTCTTGTATACCCAACCATAAAATTCGAGTTCACCTTTTGTCGTATCAAACAATAGTATCACGTCGGACACACGACAATACGTATTGGACACCTGAAAAACCGTGTCCGGTTTTTTAAAATTTATTTAGAGACGTGTCGGACATGTTTCAGATTATTTTGAGACGTGTTGGACACAATTCATTGTATTTGGAGACTCATCGGACAAACTTAGTATTGTTTATGAATTTGTGAACTTTAATAAAAGAACAATATTATTCTCTTCGAATGTTTGTAGCGGCTATTTGATACTATAAACACTGAACTTAAGACTAATTAAGTAATTATATTATACAAAAACATTACTCCCTCCGATCCATTCATTTGTCTTTCTTTGATTAAAATACAATATAAAAGGCAAACAAATGAACGGGACGGAGAGAGTAGTAGTATAATTGTTTGAATTTTTAAGATTTTATTTTAACTTTTAGTTTATAAGACTTTAATTTTAGTTTTGTTATTTTATGATAATTACGATAGTTTAAGTAACCAAACTTATACTTTAATATAAATTTTTTCAAATTCTCTTTGTTTAAATATGTATTGAATTTTCTTCTTCCGTGTCCGTGTCCTATAAATTTTCGAGCGCCATGTCCCGTGTCGGATACGTGTCCATTTCTGTGCAACCTAGGTATCACCCAAAAACTTTTCGAAATTGACGTCAAAGAAAAAATGACAAAATAATGGATTTAAATGTAATTTTTTTACTTGATAATACGTATTTACTTAAGATTTCAATTCAAAAAATGGAGAAATATTCGTCCAAATAAAACAATTTATGTATTATGGAGTAGGTAACGAAATGATTTCTAATTATCACTAAATAATTCGATTTTAACTTTCGACAAAGTCATATTCATCTTATTCATATTTATATTTTGTGATATTTGTATGAGATATTTTATTCTAATATAAAAAACTATTAGACATAAAATGTAATAATTATTTATACCGAGTAGTATATTAAGTTAACTAATCGTTCAACACACGGGTTTTTAAGCTAGTATGGAGATATTGGTTAATTGAATTTTAAGGAGGACTGATAAAATTTGAGTTTTACGATCAAAGATTTTTTTTCTTTCAAGTTTCTATGATTATGAGATAATTCATAGCAAACAAATGATTTTTATTGAACCGAATTATAGTAAAAAAGAAGTTTTTATGTGAAGTCGAGTAACAAAAATATAGAAAATCATTTTCAAGTTTGTTACACGTTCAATGCATCATAGTTGCTTCCCCAAATCAATTCAAACCACTTAGGAGGGCTGACAATAGTAGTATCGGGTTCAAATCAGGTCGGGTTAGGTTCGAGTCATTGATTATCGAGTTGTATCGAGTCTCGGGTCACGACCGGGTCGAGTCGGATCGGTTTCGAATGACTACATTTTCGGGTTCTAACGGATCGGGTTTCAGGCAAGTCGGATGGGGTTCCTCGGGTCAGCTCTAGTGATGGCCTATTGGCCGGGTGGGTCATATTTGTTCAATAGGAGGGTGTTTTAGTGATAAGTGGTGGACTATTCATAATTCATCTTAGTTGGATGGAAGTCTGGGACTAGGACTCTCACTTGACTCATAACGAGAAAATTTGACTCCTTTAAAAATTTTCAATGATGCTAATTTTTCGTAATTCGATTACACCCATGATAAAATATTATAAGTTGAGTTATAATAAATCTGTTTGTTTATTTTACGACTTAATCGTTATGTCGTGTTACTAAAGTTGGTTCTGCAATTGGTTTACGACTTAATCGTTAAGTTGGGTTACTAATTTCAAGTTTTAATTCTAATTAATCGTTAATTAGAAAGTGAATGAGATTCATTATTTTTTTTCGTATTGTGAATGCAACGCCTGAATGCCATTATAATTGTCATGAGATTGGCGTGTGAGTAGTATGGCCCAAACTAGAATGGTTTACAATCTGCATATCGTTATTCATTGTAATAATCTGCGTCTGCCATGTATAATTATTTTAGTTCATACGATTGCGGGCGCATCATATTGCAATGTAATAATAATGTATTGCTTTATTTATTTATTTTAGTTAATTTGTAATTAGTAAAAATTAAATGTAATGTGAAGACGAAGTCCCAAGAAGATAGAGGATGAAGATCCAAAAGATTCGAGGGAGGTTTTATGAAGGATGGAAATTCAGATGGAGCTTTTAGACCTAGTTAGTTTAGTGGTCATACTAGATCATTATTTTTATGCTTGCATTTTAATTCGTTTTATGCTTACTTTATTTTGTGAATGTGGTTATTTTAATTTGTTATGAGTTCACAGTAAATAACCATCATTTCATTCCCAAATAAGTAATATTGAGTCCTATGTTTTTCCAAACAACGTCTATGAAGCTTTAGAACACGATTGATAGGTTCTGCCAAAGCAGGGTGTTGACAGTCATTCCAGGGATAATATGGTGAATTTATGAAATTCATATGTCAATGTTTAGTTTGACTCAATGGAACTATCAAAAGACAAAGTTTTGGGTTTCAAAATAAAGAGATTTGTTTGACAAGAAGTTGTTAAACACGTCGAGCAAGAATTATAAAGCAGTTACAATTGGTAAGATTGTTACTTACCTTAAACACTGCTTAATTAAAGGCGGGCCAAAGTCCGTTTAATGAATAGTAGAAGAGGGTCTTGATTGGATGCCTTTTAGGGGATAATTTTAAAGGGCATTTAGTAGTTTAAAAAGGTTATTTTAAACCGTTTTAATGAACATTTCGCTTATACTCGCTTGTTCTTTAATTTATGTAGAAATAATGACTAATATCAACAACTCATTTTTTTAATTTGTGCTCCGTCCTTGAGAAGGACAAATTGAATGCTAATTTTTTCGTTGAATGGAAATGAAAATGAGAATGGTTCTCAAATGTGAAGGAAATGAGTATGTTTTAACAAATCTCTTTCCGCCGAATTCCCTAATACAACATCAGATATTGAAAGCCGAATAGCGTATCAGGGTGATAGCTCGAATGCAAGTTGGTAAAAGGCGAACCAGTTTTGCTTAACCACTTGAGTTGGCTATTGATATTGTATCAATTCGTTGTATGATTGGGTTCAAATTTTATTTGAACCTTTGTATGCAATAAGAGAAAACAAAACTAGCAGGAGTTTGTGTTGATTCGGATTGAGAGTTACATCCCAAATGAGTCGGAAAAAGGAACATGGTGATATTCTTATGGCTCGTATGGGAAAATCGTTCAAAAGGAGGGGGCTAGACCGATTTTTAAGAATGACTACGACAAACAAGTTGTCAAGTCATGATTATTTTGAAAGGGAAAGGTCAGTTTAAAAGCAAACGTTGCGAATGAACATCAATGCTTCTCTCGTCTAAAAATTAGCCGTGGAAGAGGATTTCCCCAACTACAACGAGGATTAGAAACATGGTGTTTATACCTTCGGTCTATTTGTTATAGAAGTGAATTTAGCAAATTCTATTTTTCGGGTATTCGTTACCGCAAGTGGTAGTCACATTATTTGTAATGTGCAGAGACCAAAAGAAGTAGAAAGCTAAAATATCAAATAGTTTGTATGTTTTGGAAATAAACATCTATAACATCGAAAGCAAGAAACATAAGGTTAATGATTCAAACACTCCTTGCAGGGCAAATGACACTTTTGCCCTTATACATACGGATGTGGGTGAGCCGGTGAGCACATTAGCAAGAGGCGGGTATAGTTACTTCATAAGTAGGAATTATTTGAAAAGTTAGATCATTTCCAAGATGAAGTGAAAAACCAACATGAAAAGAAAATAAAAACACTATGATTCGATCGTAGTTAGTTAATATCTATTCTCAATAATTTGATGATCATTTACAAAGATTATGGAACCGTTTCACGATTAAGACCGCCAAGAAAATGGAATTTACGAACGGAGGAATCGAACCCTATTGGATATGGTTTGATTTGAGATGAGGCTTGCTGACCTTCTAATTTCCATATCGGGATTTGCATTTAGAATGCAGCATTCTCACTTAACATGATTCTAACCAAAGCAGTAGATGAGACACAATATACGTGATATGGATTGGAAACATTCCTAAGTCGTCTTATACGATCTATTCCGAATAGACTACAAGGTATTACTTCTACATCCAAAGCATAAACAGAGTGGTTGTTGCTTATGGTGGTGTCTTTTTGGAAAAGATGGTTATTCCAAAAAGTCAAGTGGGAGTAGTATAAATCTTGAAGGAGTTCGTGATGACGAGCAACAACTGAGTGAAATGGCACAACATAAGGACGTTTTAAGAGGTGGTAATGTGGGTTCGACCCACGACCCATCCGCTAATCTGAAGGTTTTCGTTCCACATTGTAGAACTAGTAGATCTTATATTCCAACAAAAAGGTTTGTAGAAACTTATTTTACGGAATGTTCCAAAATAATGATTTTGGAAAATAAGAAACCTACTATCTGCAAGGACGTTTTGTTGAGTTGGGACTCCAAAAGGTGACTGAGATTAGTCGTGCTAAAATGGATGATAAACCGCTTCTTGAAGGAGTTCTTGAAAGAGGATGTGAAGTTAAGTGGGAGTATTAGTACTTTCCTAGTATTGTATGTGGATGACATACTAATCGTAGGAAACGATATGCCCATGCTTGAGTCACTCAAGGGATGGTCATATCATTGTTTCGCTATGAAGGATCTAGGAGCGACAGATTACATATTGGACATCAAAATCTATCGAGATAGGTTGAAGATGATGATTAAACCTAGTCAAGATACTTATGATGACAAGGTTCTTGTTATGTTCATGATGACACAAATACCAAACAAATTCGAGTGTTTAACACTGGTTATCCTGAAGAACATCCTTAAGTACTTAAGAAGAACTAAGGTCACCTTCCTGGTATACCGTGGAGAATATGAGTTGATTATTGTTACGAGTTACACTGTTGCGAGTTTCCTTAGTGACTAAAGAAAGATGACTTCCTCAGGAGTCTGGTTTTATTCTTTATCTCTGTAACACCCCGGCCCAAACTAGGACCGAAAATGTTAGTTGCGGTAGCTCGTCAGCTCATGTACTGGTCCCACAGACCAACCCTAGTCCTTTTCAGCGCATTTTGATCTTACTCATGCGCATCCCGAAAATCTTCCCAGGAGGTCACCCATCTTTAGACTACTCTCAGCCAAGCACGCTTAACTACGAAGCTCTTTTGCATAGATGACCAGAAAAGAAAGTGCACTTTGTTGATACGAGTAGTACTTTCAATCCCTTTAAGCACTAGTCATTCAAGCTCATAAATAGGACATTTTCAATTAACATGCGGTGTTTCATTTACATCCACTGAAGAACGCAACGTCCTCGTTGCGCTTGACAGCATAACCGTTGACCCAGAATCCACCCCCGCTAGGTGCCAAATACACGATCGCAGGGTTGCTCTGATACCCCGGCCCAACTAGGACCAGAAATGTTAGTCACGGTAGCTTGTCAGGCTTTGTACTAGTCCCACAGACCAACACGTGTCCTTTCCAGTGCATTTTGACCTCACTCATGCGCATCCTGGAAACCTTCCCAGGAGGTCACCTATCCTTAGACAACTCTCATCCAAGCACGCTTAACTGTGGAGTTCTTTTGCATGGATGACCAGGAAAGAAAGTGTAATTTGTTGATATGAGTAGTACTTTCAATCCCTGTAAGCACTAATCATTCAAACTCATAAATAGGACATCTTCAATTAACATCGGGTGTTTCAGTCTCAATGGAAAAGCGGTGAGCTGGAGAGTTCTAAGCTAAGCACCCTCACATGTCTTGCATAAGAAACCGAGTATATAGCAACGACAAAAAAAGCAAAGTAAGTTTGCAAATTTTAGAACAATGCAAATGTCGCAAATCTATTTGACCAAATCGTTCCCACAACTAATGGGGGATTAGGATTGGAATTATATTTGGAGAAATACGGTTATTAAAACATGGTTGATGTTTGGAATGTTCATCTAAATCAATGATATCTTATTTAATCATTGGTTAATTAGTATTAAATAAAATGTCCAGAAAGTATGTGAAATTTCTATAGGATTATCACATCTTATTTGTGTCCCTAGTAAGTGTCACTAAATTGCCATAAGTGATGCATTAAATGACTAGCACGAGATTGTTTGATAGCGCAGTTCCATGGGCTATGAGAACATGGAGATGTTCGTTCAATCGAGTGGACATATTGGATATATTGTGACTTGATCATATTAGATTTTAAAGTAGAATCAAAATCTATGTTTAGTAGATTCCTTTGACATGAGTATATCATTGCAACCACAATACAATCAATACTGCATTGACACTGTCAAATGTCGTGTCGTAAAAGGAGATTATAAAGGCAGTCGTCATGGTGACTAAGAATTGAGTGGGATTTTTGGATGATACAAGACTAGATAAATCCTCTTATATAATAGGATTGGTGTCTGGGCCCCTTGATGAGGGAGAACTGGAAAATGCATGGCCATGCGAGGAATGGATTAAGGAGTTAATTCATTAATGACAGTTCAATCTCGAAGATCGAGGAAATGAATTTGATATGCGAACAAATGGGAGATTGAAGGAATATGTTCTAAGACATTTCCGACAATTATTAAATATAATATAGAATAATACTATGGAGATAATCCTTATGCATTATAGTAATTCATAATTGCTTGCTAGAGAATAATTATGATAATTAGTTTAATTCGATTGGGCTGATGACTATGGATATATAATTCTATAAGGTCACACAGTCAAACTCAGTCAGGAAATTAAACAGGCCCAATATGAACTTGTTAGGTATTAGACTGAGACTACTTATGAGGCTCAGTTTGTATCTTCCTGTAACCTAAACTCTACTACTATATTAGGATATGGTATATAAGTCATACGGTGATTGATAGTCAAACAAAAGATAAAACTCTAATCTAATAGCTAGTTCAGTTTATTGCCTTAAGCACCCGTAAAAGTAAGAGAGAGAATCGTTCTATCTCTTCCGTCCTAGCAGACATGTGATTCTGACTGGATTGGTGGACCGAGTAAAGGAGCAACTCGTAGGGCTCTAGTATCTCCATCTAATATATCGCATATATATATCGAGGAATTTATGCTACGAGGTTATGTATTTCTCGACCTACTTCTGTCCTGATTCATATCTATATTGTGCTTGTATTCTTGGATTGCTACTAGGAAATTGTTTCCTGAAATTCCGCTTTCGCACCGGTATAATCCTTCTAGTGAGAAGTACGAGAGTGCAATGAATTGAGGGATATCATATTTGGAATCTACGTAATAAGAGTCGAATTGAGGTATATCTACGACATCCCAATTGGATTATATTTGAGAACAAGAGAGATATTGGTAGAAAAGTTTATTGTTTAATTCAGGATACTTTAGCTATCAGTGGAATTCCCCGAGTTTATAGAGTATACTTCCTCCATCCCACTAAGATGTTCCATTTATATTACAATGTGAGTAATATAATAATCAAATTGGAACATCTCTTTGGGATGGAGGGAGTATATGGTTAGTGATGCTCAAATGAGTGTATATTGGATACTAGTTTGATGTTTAGATGAGTGCTTAAAGGGATTCATAGTACTAGTCATACCAACAAAATGTCACTTTCTTTTCTGGTTCTCCATGCAAAAGAAATCCACAATTATACGTGTTTGGTTGGGAGTAGTCTAAGGATGAGTGACATCCTGGGAAGGTTCCGTGACGCGCATGAGTGAGGCCAACATGGCCTATTGAGCGCCATAAGTGATATCACAGTCCACAAGTGGTGGCTGAGGTGGTATAATCAGAGACTTTCCTTGGTTTGAGGGGTTGAAAGCATAATGTATTAGTCGCACTAATGTGGTTAAATTATCTCTAATTTATTGTTGTACATATGTTTTTTGATTAATGATATATTACTTACAATTTATGAAAAAAAAAACAATAACCCATAACTTTTTTTTAGGGATTTTTACGCGGTACCCCTATATTTTTCACTTTTCTACCTTGTAGCCCTACCTTTTCTATGTCTATACATGATACCCTTGAATTTATTATTGATTTAACTAGCGCCCCGAATTTTATTTTTCATCAAGTTTTGTCATTAGATTATGTTTTTAGCTTAGGATTAAGACTTCAATATCATTTAACTTAGATACTTAACAAGTAATTGAGCTTAATTTGGGCTCGTTTGGTTCACCATGGGAAGATGAAGTTACCGGGAACTTAAATTCACGTGAATTTGTATTTCATGGGAATTACAAAAATATTGTTTGGTTGCCATGTGGGAAATAACTTCATGCGGAAATTTCTACACACCAAGGGGGGGCTTGGTGAGTAACTTCCCCCATTATGGAGGAAGTGACAATTCCTGGGAAGTGGCAATTCCCGGGAAGTGGGCAACCAAACAGCATTACAATTTATCAATTCATGGGAAGTTCTACTTCCCATGATTTAAGAGGGCAACCAAATAATTTATCATTTGATTTGACAATTTAATGTCAAAAATATAATCCGTTAAGATTCGGAGTTAACTGCAAACAGGTACAAAATTGTTAGTTTAAATTCAATTATCGGTTAATTAGGTATGTTAAATGACGTTTTAACTTTTAATCTTGAACATAAAATGGTAATTTGTTGCCAAAACTTGACGGGAAAAAAGTTTAGAGGTACCAATAAAGATAATAATAAAGTTTAGGGTACCAAAGAAATTTTAGTAAAGTATAAGGGTAACATGTATACAAGTAAAAAGTGTAGGGGTACAAGGTACAAAAGTAAAAAGTTTAGTATCATGTAGAAAATCCTTTTTTTTTTATTTTCTTTTTTCGGTTGATTGGTTTACCTTGATAGATTTTCTTTTTATTTTCCTTTTCCTTTTATTTACATTATTTAATTTATATATGATTTCCATTTTTTTGTCACAAAAACTAAAAAAGAGGAGTAATATTTACCTAATATTAAAAATATTTTTTTCTTTCCTTTTTGTCATTTTATTAATTCCTTCATTTGAGATTTACAATAAATTCACCAAATAATAACTCTAGCAATTAATTTTTGATTTCCAATTAAATAAGGAAAATGATAATATACTAAGATTATTTCAAAATGTTAAATTTAAAAGTGAATACACAATAATATTTCTAAAATTATGTCGAAAAATGGTATTATGATCTAAAAAAATTTCCTCCTAAAAATCATAATTCTATTAATTAATTAATTTATTTATCTTTCCAAATTAATATAAACCAAAATAAAATGAAAGATATTTAAAATAAAATCCACAAACATAAATGACATGTAATTAAGAGAAATAACAAAAGTACATCTTTCTAAGATTAACTTAACTAGAGTAAAGTAAAGAATCAACTAAGTGCATAAAATTATCAACCTACTCTTAAACTAATCATCCAAGTTTAAATTAAAAAATGTTACATAACGTGATGTAATTAGTCGTGTATGAAATTTCATACACATTGTGTAAGGGTAGCTTTTTCGCAGTTTTAGATACATAATTCGTTATTTATTAAATGTCGTTTAGAAAAGCATTTTTTGTGTTTTTTTGTGGTTTTATATTTGTCACAATTCTTTTCTTTCCATGTTCACATTCATATACGGTATGTCATAAATAAAGTAAATTTATATGCCAAAAAAATACTTTATACAAACATTAATGACTTTTTTCAATTTTCAAAGATAGTTATTATACATAAGTATTATTGATTTTTTTTTATATTCTTCGTAATAATTGTGTAAAACACTAAATCAACAACTAAAACAAAATGGAGCAGTATATACATAACTTTATTTTATGATTAAGTTATTGTAAACTATGGCATTTCGTATTACATGAGTACTTAATCTAGTTTAGGAGAGAATTAGCAAAAGACACCACAAATATAACTAAGACTTTTTTGTGAAACACAACCTTTAATAAAAAAGTTTGTGAAACACAACCTTTAATTTTTTTTTGTGGAACACGACATTTGCATCGGATTTTAATAATTTAATGCAAATTGGACAAGTGAAAAGTGTCGTGTGTGTCTTGTTAGCTTTATGCGGAAATGCGAAAACAAAAAGTCATGGTTACCTATGTATGTGCGACACTATTCACTCGCTGATTTTTTTTTAAATTCTCAAAATTCGACCAAAATGGTGTGTTTCACAAAAACAATTTTTAAAATGTCGTGTTTCACAAACTTTTTTTATTAAAGGTGGTATTTCGAATACGTTTTTATTAAAGGTTGTGTTTCACAAAAAAAAACTTTGTAACTAAACACCATAAACAATTACCTGATGTCTATAGTTGGAAAAACCATTTGAACCAGCTATTAGCAATGCCCATTTTGTTCCATTAGTAGCTGCAACTTGATTAGAAAACTTATTAAAAACGTCAGGTCTTAAACCTCCTTCCACATATGAAGTGAAAAATAATACTAAAATAAATATTTTCATGTTTTGAGAAACCATTTTTAATACTTCAAAGTTAAAGGTTGATGTTAAAAGGATCTAATAAGTGAAGCTCATAAAGTCACCTATTATATATAGAGTTCCATGCATAGTGTAAGGAAAGAAATAAAATAAATATAAGTTATTGTAAGAAGGAGAACAAAAAGTAATTAATTGAGATTATATCCTAATTAATTGCAGGTCAAGTTGTAACCCCATATGATCCTAATTTGATTTCTTATCCTAATTTCATACCTTTTTGTGAACCAAACACCCTTATATGTCTTTACTATTGAGTTTATTGAGGTAGTTTGGTTCACCTTAACTAGGTATGATATATGAGTTTAGATTAGGCAAAACTCATACCTTGTACTCTCAACCATCCAACCCAATGGTAACTTTGGATTGTGTACATGTTTTAAGAAAATGGGTAATCAGCATACCAAAACGTTAAATGGAGGGGCTCAAATAAAGGTGGGTAAAAAGTGCTGGCATTTGTGGACTTGTGGTAAATAAAAGGCGAATTTGAAGGTTAGTTAGTAAAGCTATTTGCCAAACACAAAGTATAATATATATACAACCGTTGTACCGTACGACGGGCCTTAAAACTAGGAATTTATGGTAAATGTACCACTTTAGGTTACTTAGTGATCACTTTAGGTTAAATGATGACCACTTTTTGAAACAAAAATGCGGTAACTATTTATCTGAAAGTGTTAACTAGCTAACCTAAAATGATCACTTTTTATCATAAATTACAAATTTTTATTATTGTCGCACTGTACAACGATTTTACACAATAATTACTGTTTGCCAAAAAATAAATAGGTAATTTGGATTGGATGATTCATTTATGGTAAGTGTTACCATTGAATTATATGAGAGTGTGTATTTATTAATTTGTTTCCAATTATTTTTATACTCATGCCTCAAGCTCATGAGTTTTTTTTGCCTAAGGGTGAAGGTGCGTATGAGATTGATTTGATACCTGGTATCAAATCAAATGAGTCCCCTCCCCTCAAACAATGTTATCTTGAAAATAAACTTTGCACGTTTTTAGTTTCACTCAAACAATTATTTTCCTAATAAAAAAAGCAGTGTATCAAATAATTCTTTCGCACAAATAGTAATTGATTTTTTAAAAATAGTCTCACCTCGAGTTGCAAAAAAAAAAATCAATGTTTAATCAAATAAAATGTCTATAAAATATTATTTTTTTCACTAAGATTACAACGTTTTTCCCCCAAAGATTTCTCATTCTAGAAATGAACCAAACATGGGTATCTTAAATGAACTTTCAAACGTGTATCACCTTGGTATGATCTCTTATTCCATACTGATTCCTTTTTGTGAATAAACTCCCCTTTAGAAATATATTATCTCCATAAAATTATTGTTGGTTTTTTCTACGATGTACCCTCCTATTTTTCCGTTATCTACCATGTAACTCTCCGATTTTCTAAACCCTCACTAATAGCCTCGTAGCTGATTAACTTCATGAAATGTGACATAATCACAATTATCTGTCTTATGCTTCGTTAATTAGATGACATGACAATGACTAGACTAGGGATGTCAATTTCACCCGAATCCGTTTAAATTCGATCCACCCGAATAAAATTAATGGACGAAAACCCGAACTAAATGGTTTTTAAGCGGATGACGGATGAATCAGGTGATGGATCAGGTTGGATTCGGGTGGAGATTTTTCACCCGTCATCCAATCCGTCCACCCGTTTATAGATTAAAAAAATTTAAAAAAATTGAATGAATTTAAAAAATAATTTATTTTACTCTATTTGTATACTCATTATCTTTTTTTTTTCTTCTAAAACCTAAGAAAAATATTTCTGTAATCACTTTGTCGGCCACTATCTTAGAATTTTTTTTTCTCCTTCTTAATTTCCGACCAAGAAAAAATCCCAAAAACTTTATGCATCTTATAATTTTTATATTTGCTATTGCATTTTTTTAAAAATATTTTTCCATTCATTATGCACCGATCCACCCGAATCACCCACGCGCAGATGACAGATGGATTGGATTCGGGTGGAGGGTTAATCGGGTGACAGATGGATCAGGTGAAGTATGCGGATTCGGGTGAGACTCCACCCGATCCGAAACTGACACATTGACATCCCTAGACTATACTCTGACATAGCTAGTTTTGACGACCTTCACTGATTTTCCCTCCACTTTTCCCTCCATTTCATTAATTTCCTCCACTTTTCCCCTTTTATGCATTAACTTCTTATTCTTTTTACCTATTTGATTTCCCTCAAGTTTCTCCCCAACTTATTCTTCTAATTAAAATAATGATATTTTACTGATCTTTAAAGAATTAATTCAATCACATTAATCAACAAAGCATTTATGTTGCATGATCATGAATTTTAAAGATAAATAAAAAGAGAGTGAAAGAATAATGATAAAATGAAGAAAACAGATCAGAAATTATGTCTGAATATTATAATTGGAGAGAGCATAGGAGACAGAGATGAAGATTAATTAGAGTTCTTTGAGTAGGATAATTGTGATTAGGTCACGTTTAATGAAATTAATTAACTACAGGAGTATAAATGGGAGTTTAGAAAATAGGAGAGGTATATGATAGAAAACGGAAAAAACATGAGGGTACAATAACTTAGAAAAATCTATTATTGTTTATTCATCTTGAAAGTCTGTCTCACATCAGATTGTTTGAAATAACTGATTAAATAATTAAAACCTAACTAATTTAAGTACTATTTATGTGAGAGATCTCACGTCAACATTAATGATAAACCGTCTCAATCATTTGAGAATTTGTGTTATTTATCGTATAATATTTTAGATTAGATTAACTTTAGGTAAAACATTTCTTTTATGACATACTTTGTACTTATTATTGTATTCTACTCCTCCGTCTAGCTCATTTGTTTATCTTTTATTCTCTCTATTCCAATGAGTTATACACATTTGCTTTTTGCACATGGATTTAGATGGTGTTGGAAATGAGAAATTTAGAGTTAAAATTACTCTTTTCCCTTTAAGCAATTCATAAATTCTTCAAATTTTGCTGGGTCTATTAAAGAGAGGGTAATCTAGTTTTTTTTTATGAAGTAATTATCTGGACAATAACATAAATGTATACAAATGAATCGAGTGGACCAAAATGGAATAATAGGTAATGACACATTCGAATGAAGGGAGTAACTTCTTTGTGAGGTTATTTGTTTATCTTTCATATATTTCTCGTGAAAAACATTTCAATCAAAGTGTAAACAAATTATCGAGATTGAAAAGGATCAAAGTTTAGGGAAGATAATATTATTTCTCATATATTTCTATATATATCATTATCTATAATTAATTTGAGAACATAATTAAAGACATCTTTCCTTTTTTAATATATGTACTACATTAACTTATGAGTAATTTTTTTAATGACGGAGGAACCCGCAGTCTCTAGCTTTGGTGCGCTTTGGGTAAACCCTCAACTCGGGTGTGCGCAATAACCTGCAAACCACGCACACCAGGTAAACCACCCATAGGGCGACAGACTCAGACGACATCCAAGCTCAAAGTCTAGAAGGCATAGCCTCAAACCATACAACTCCCATAAGATCGTTCTTTCATGGGTTTGAACCTGAGACCCTTAGGGTGATAATTTCCATAAGGTTTAACCATTAGGCTCCACCCTTGCAGGCATTTATATATATGATTTTTGAATATACCACAATGTTGTAAAATATATTTATTTAAGTTCAATGAATATCTCATTACGTACCCCAAATGTTTAAGGGGGCTACTTTATTTCGTCCGCTTATTTACTTAGTATCATCCATAATTTAGAGGTAAATTACGGATATCATTATGCATAATTAATTAGAGAACATAATTAAAGACATCTTACCCTATTTAATATATGTACTACATTAATTTATGAGTGCTTTTTTTATGCCGGGGAACCCGCAACCTTTACCTTTGGTGCGCTCTAGGTAAACCCTCGGGTGTTCGCAATAACCTGCAAACAACGCACACCAGGTAAACCACCATTGGGGCGACAGACTCGGACGACATCCAAGCTCGAAGTCTAGAAGGCATAGCCTTAAGCCATACAACTCCCATAAGATCGCTCTTTCATGGGATTGAACCTGAGACCCTTGGGTGAAAATGACCACAAGTTTTAACCATTAGGCTCCACCCTTGCAGACATTTATATATACGATTTTTGAATATACCACTATGTCGTAAAATAAATTGATTTAAGTTCAATGAATATCTCGTTATGTACCCCAATTTTTTAAAGGGGTTACTTTATGTCGCCGCTTATTTACTTAGTGTCGTCCATAATTTAGAGGTAAATTACAAATTTACCTTTTTTTTTTTAATTTACTAACCTAACTATCAATATACCTAATTTACCTTACCTATTTGCTGACCTAATTCAAATTACAACTTGAACAATAACATCTATATATCAATATCTATTCTCTCTCTCTCTCTCTCTCTCTATATATATATATATATATATATGATGGAGGTCGGTAGCCAACTATGGGTCACCCGCCATTTGGGTCCCAAGATGGCCCGACCCAAGACTAGATGAGAGCCTGCCCAGCAGGCTACCAAACGAAGAATCCCTAACTGTACTCGGCAGGAACTCACCTGCTCGGCAGGGCCGCGCCGCCAGCCAAACAGGGCAGTCAAGCCCCCCTGCCTTCTGGCCCTCAGGGTGCTCTCACCCCCAGCAGAGGCAGGGGAACCCAGGACTCCTCCGTCATTTTGCCTAAGGTAAAGGGGAATGAGTGGATGAGGTGAAGCCACATGTCACCCCTCTCATCCACTCATTCTCCCTCTCTCCTCTCCTCTTCTCTCTCTCTCTTGTAGGAAGGTATAAATACTCTCCCATTTCCCACTTGAAGGGGGTTGGATTTTCTCTCTCTAGACTCTCACTTTAAAACCGCCACCTAGTTCCTCACGAGCTAGGTTCTTTAAGGCATTCCACGGACTGACTTAGGCATCGGAGAGGGTTCCCTCGGACACCTCCGAGGCCCTGTGCGTTCATTGTGCAGAGAGCAGGCCGTCTATGCCGGGGAAAGTCCGACCACCGAAGTGAGGAGAAGGAGGGGTAGAAGAAAGTCGACAAGAACCATCAAAGTTGAACCATAATTAAGAGGCACGAATCCGAAGTCGAGTCAATTGTTTCCATACCGGAACAATTTGGCGACGTCTGTGGGGATCATTTAGGTTGTGCTCACGAGTTTCCCACACAAATCAACCACGATCAATCAAACAAAATGCCTAAAATCATTGAGGCCAGTTCTGGGGCGGGTCCGACGGTACCACCGGTGATCCCCCTATATGACATGCCTACACTTGGGAGGACACCTGCTGCAACAATCACAGGGGTAGGACGAGCAAACCTTCATGGAGCGCCTGATGGAGGAACTGCAGTTACCGCTGGGCAGGGTGGCCATCAAAGGCCTAATTTGAACCTCACCCCTGCCCAGGTTGCTCAAACTGCGGCTTTCTTTTCAGCAATGCTAAATCAGGAGTTCACCCCTGAAGACCTGGTTGGCAGGATTGCAACCACCCCCAGGCAGCTTCACTTTGAAAGTGGAGGAAAGGCCGGGGGCATGAAGCGAACCGCTTCCAGGAACACTCAGAAGAAAGCAGTAAGGATTGCTCAAGGATATCCGCAAGCCCAGAGACGCATCGTCCGAAACCTAGAGCAGCCTGTTCAGCAACTGGCGTTTTCTATACACACCACCGAATCCACAGCTGCCAGGGAGAAGAGGGGTCTGTCCCAAGACCTCCAAGATCGAATGAGGCACAGGGAGCCTGCATCTAAGCGTCTGGGAGAGAAGCAGGGCGGAGTCTTCTCTAGGTTGACGCCGGCGGCAGAACCACAGCCAACTCCAGGGCTATCTCAAAGCCTGCAGTCCAGACTCAACCAGGGACGGCCACTGGAGTCGAGGCATCGTCAGGATGACAACCTTGACCGGCCCAGAAGAAACGATCCAGACGCCTCTTCCCTGACAGGGAGGACGAAGCTATGAGTAGGCGGCCACCCTGGCACCGCTCCCCCAGTGCAGGGAAACCGACCCCTAGAAAATGGGATGACCATGGTTACCACTCTGGGGGGGAAGCAGGTCACGAGTGGTAGGCAAACCCACAAAAACTTCTCTCCACCCTGACGTGCAGGAATATCCCATCCCAAAGATCAAAATGCCCTCCGTCAAGTTTGACGGGACCTCAGATCCAGAGGATCATTTAGCAGCTTATGAAAGTCACATGGGCATGTACTATGTGGACGATGCAGTCTGGTGCAAATTCTTCCCAACCACTGTTGTAGGACTAGCGCAGGGATGGTTCAGAGACCTTCGGCAGGGTTCAATTAGCTTCTTCATAGATTTGGCCGAAGCCTTCTTGGACCAATATGCAGGGAACAAGAGGCGTCGGCTCACCCGTTTTGACCTAATGACCCTCAGGCAGAAGAAGGGCGAAAGCGTCAGGGAGTATTTGAAGAGATTTGATCTGTCCTACCAGCAGGTCAAAGAGATTGATGACTCAACTGCAGCATACGCGCTAACCATCTCGCTACTCCCAGGGCAGATGAAATACCAGATGATCAGAGCTTAGCCTGAGACCCTAGCCAAGGCTGGAAAAATTGCGGAAGGTTTCATGCTGCAGGAAGAGTTCCACAGCCTGCCGGATACCCCCGCAGGGCCTGCCAGGCCGCAGGGGGAACCGCAGGGTGGACGCGGCAGAGCTGAAACAGGAAAGCAAAAAGCTGAGGAGGGAGATACCCCCAGAAAGGAGTGCGTGGCCTACCAGCCCAGATTTGACAGCTATACAGCTCTCAATAAATCCAGGGCAGAAATCTTTGAGTTGGAAAAAGAAACAGCTAAATGGAACCGTCCAAATAAGCCACGCAGCCCGAAGGGGGACCCGAAGAAATTCTGTACGTTCCACGACTGTGTAGGACATACCATCGAGGAATGCCGCCACTTGAAGGATGAGATTGAAAAACTCATCAGGAATGGTTGGCTGAGTAACTATGCAGCAAGGAACAAGACCCAGAAGGACACGGTGGAGAAGCCTGAGGGCTCGGTGCAGAACCGTATGATAATCCACGTAGTGTCGGGGGACGCAGAGGGTCAGACAAGCCGGAGAAGTCAGAAAAGACAAATTCGTGAATTACGAAATCAAATCTGCTATGCTGAAAGAGCAGGAAGTCCCAGGGGAATCACCCTGAGCATCACCCCTGATGATGCAGAGCGAGTAATATACCCCCATAGTGACCCTTTGGTACTGTCCCTTGAAATCAGCAATCACATCGTGAGAAGATGCATGGTGGACACTGGTGCCTATACAAACCTCTTGTACAAGGACGCCTTTGAGAAGATGAACCTGGAAAAGAGACACCTAAGGCCTGCCCCTGGATCGTTGTATGGGTTCAGCGGGGCAGGCGTGCTTCCCATAGGGATCATAGATCTGCCAGTAACATTTGGGGAGGGAACCTCTCCCAGGAATGTCAGGGCGTTATTTGTTGTAGTAGACGCGAAGTCTGCATAGAACGCCCTAATAGGCAGAGCCACCCTAGACAAAATTGAAGCTGTTATACCAATCAGAGCTCTAACTATAGCCTATGTGACAGACTTCGGAATGGAGGGAAAAGTGCACGGAGACCAAGAATCGGCCAGACAATGCTATTCCGTGGCCCTGCAGACCCACGAAACCAAAAGGAAAGGAAAAAGAAAGGCTGACAGTTCCCCCAACAGGGAGGGTGAGATACCAGATGACCAGCAGGCAGCTGACCACCTGGAACCGGGGGGGAAAGCATGCTGGTGGACCTGGAACCAGGGAGACAAGTCCTCATAGGGGCTGACCTAGATGAGTCCTACCAAGCAGAGGTGATCAAGGTCCTAAGAAGTAACAGGGATGTGTTCGCCTACTCGGCAGATGAAATGCCGTGGGTCGACCCGGCTTATATCGTTCACAGGCTGAATGTAAACCCAGAGGCCCGCCCTGTGAAGCAGAAGAAGAGAAATATGTCTGCAGAAAAAGACCTGGCCATCAAGGAGGAAATAGAAAAACTTTTGAAGGCGGATTTCATAGAAATCTGCGACTACCCTTAATGGCTAGCAAATGTAGTGATGGTAAAGAAGTCCTCGGGTGCATGGAGGATGTGCGTGGATTTCAAAAACCTCAACAAAGCTTGCCCGAAGGACTGCTACCCCCTTCCAAGGATAGACCAGCTGGTAGACGCAACTAGTGGGTTCTCCATGCTAAGTTTTCTGGATGCTTTTTCAGGGTACCATCAGGTGTATCTTTGGCAGCCTGAGAGGGTGAAGTGCACCTTCATCACCAGCTATGGCACTTACATGTATAAAATGATGCCATTTGGGCTCAAGAATGCAGGCGCCATGATGGGAGGGATTTGCCGTAGATCCCCACCGATCAAATAATAACCAACTAATCCTAACTGGGTAGAAAGGGTAAGTCGGGTCGAGTCCACGAGGACGGTAAAGAGGGTTTGGACCAAGTTCCACCTAAAGACTTGACTAGGTCTCGCGGCTAAACTAAACTAGGACGATAAGAAGGAAAGAAACTATGACTAAAAATAGGCTAAGAAAGAGAAATCAAATAAGGAAAGAGTAGGGTTAGGTCAGGTTCATAAGTGTAGTAGGATAATTGGGAGATCGATGGTGCAAGGTTCACTTAGTTACTAAGGTTGGTCCGCGCTCTCACGTCAAAGCCTATGTCCGCACTCTCGTGTCAAAGACAAAACCCGAATACTTATGCAAGATGTTACCCAATACACAAGGATTCAACCACAAATCAATCACACAATGAGAAGAGGAAGACAAGCAAGAGGAGCATTTGCAACTACTACTCTAACAAGCATTTCAACAAACACATAGTGTGCATAATGTGTGACTAGTAACAAAGAATCCACCTTTACCCTCAATCAAACCCTAATCATCCATAATCAACACTTAATCACCCTACTAACCCCACAAAAAGTATACTCACACATATCTAAACAAACCTTAACATAAACAAGAGAAATCCACACAAACAACAAAACATACATAATGAAACTAGTGAAAACTATGAACAAAGAACAATACAATGAAAAAATATTAAAACTTGAATGAATAAACAAAGATAAGAGTAAAGAAGAAGGAATATTATACCTACTAACAAGAGGATGAAAGATTGAAACTTGTATTAATATGAAAAACCCAAAACAATCTCCCAAGGTTGTCAATTTTGGTTGAATCTTGAAGAATTCCCTTAATACAAGACTAATTACTAAGATTAACGATAAACTAAAGACTAATCTACACTAATATAAGATAATATAGTCTAAAGTAGTCTAGGGTTTAGTGGGTAATGAAGAACATAGTGTATGATTACAAGAGGAGGGGTATTTATAGGGTTACAATGAATAAGGAGAAGAAAAGAAGTGAGGCGGGGCTGTAACTGGGCTATCCCGCCCGGGACGAGATGGTCTCGCCCGGGACGGATTGGTCCCGCCCGGGACGGACCCAAAACAGGAGCATCGCTTTTAGTGCACCTCATCCCGGACGGGATAAGGTCCTTCCCGTCGGGGATGGGTCTTGTAGGTCTCCAATATGATCTTTAAGGTTCCTCCTTGCTTCACATGGGCTTCTCATCGACTCTCGGGTCTCGGAATCGAGTCTAAGGGGCTCGGGATCGGGTCCCAAGGTCTCGGGGTCGAATCCAAGGCATCGAGTGATCGTTCCTTCGCTTCGTTGGCTCCGAAAAGTGTATGTATTGAGTCGGAATCGCTCCAACTCTTCATGAATGGTCTCGGGAACCTAAAACGAACTAAAGGAAGCATAAGTAACCCATAAACCGCTCTCAAGGAGCGGTTCCAAAAGGAAAATGGGACCAAAACACAACAAATTAGGCACTACAAACTACACTTATCAACTACCCCACACTTAACCCTTACTCGCCCTCGAGTAAGCACATGCTAACCACTAAACTAGCCGAGCGAGTATTAGCGCACCCTACGCCCATTCAACTCACGCGAGAACACCTAGAGGATAAGTGCTCTCCGCAAGGCAAGTGAGGTCTTGCGACAAAATTGTGGATGCAACCGGACACAAAAACACATAAACAAACAAACAAACAAACAAACAAATGGTTGCACCCAAAAAGAAACAAATACCGCTTCCCTCTACAAAGCGGTGAAAGATGTACCGGTTTAGGACTCAAGGCAAGTGACAACGTTCCCAAGCTAGCAATACAAACCAAAATGGACCAAACCCTAATAGTATGACGACAAAGCAATAAAAACGTTGGTAACTTACCTAGGTTCCTCCTAACCTTCTAAGAACGTACTACGGGACGATCGGCGGGATGGAAAAAGGAATGAACCACGGTGTTAGTCGACACTGTAGGTAAGTGAGACCCCGCTCCCTTTAGCAATGAGCCAAGAGGGTCGTCCCATGCCCAAAACCGGCCAACTAGTCCAAGTAAAAAGGTGGATATGATTGCAAAATGAGGGAAGACCGACCACTACCGCTATCATCCTTCCTAGGGACTCGGTCCTTTGGTAGGCTCTTCACGGTATTGATCGGAAAAAAGGCTTATTTTTTAGATGTGGGGATTATTATTGTGAGACGGTTTTCTTTTGGCATTTTTCTTTCTTTTGCATTTTTGCTTCTTGTGTTTCTATGCCATTTCTTTTTCATCTTTTGTATTTTGTTTTTGGCTTTTTGTGCCTTTTCTTTTTCTTCAATCTTTTCTTTCTTTCATTTTCTTTCATTTTCTTTTCTTTGCCCTTTTGTCTTGATATGAGTTGTAGGCATTTCTTCTTGCAACTAAGAAAGGGATTTCAACAAATAAAATCTTATTTTGTGGATATGTGTAGGAGGTCGGGGAATGGGAGAGTCGGGAGCGCGCTTTCCCTTCAAACCCACAAAAAGTGGAGAAACTTGGACTAATCAAACAATCTCAAACATGGTCACCTAAGAGACGGGACTCGGCAACCAAGGCCTTTTCACACCATGGGTGGTCATAATGGTCAAAATGCAAATCCCGTAGTAAATCCCTAGTAAGCTAGGTGGACTCAAGGTAAGAAGCCAACGAAATCATTGATTTAGGGTCATTCTACTATACTAAGGTCCAAGACTCGATTTATACTGCTAGAAAGAGAAAGTAAACACTTGCACATTAGTCACTAAACCGGATTTTCGAAAACCGTTTACACATTAGACACAAGTACACACCACAAAACAAAGACTCGACAAAAACGAAAGAAAAAGAAGCAAAAGCAACAAAACAAAAATAAAACAAAACGAACACATAACGCAAACACCACCCCGAGCTTCCAAACAAGTCACCAAATCAACCACAAGTATGCACAAAGCTCCACCCGAGCACACCACATCACAATCTCCTCCAAACTCCTCACGAGACAAAGGGGAAAAAGGGATAAAAGATGTTACTGGATGTCTTGAAAGCTCTCCGAAGCTATCGGTGATTAAGCAACCTATAAGGAAAAAGGGAGGCAAAACAGGCACAACACAACAAATATACGACATAACGACACAAAAGGAAAACACACAAAAGAAAATCTTTTTGATTTTTATGAAAAAATTTCAAATTTTTAGGGTTTTTAAAGATTTTTCGTAAAAACTACGAAAACAAAACTAACTATGATAGAATATCACTCCCCCACACTTAAGCCGAGCAATGTCCTCATGCTCGACCTTAGTGTATGGAGACGAAGAAAAAAGAAAAGAAATTACGAAAATAAAGCTAAAAAATAAAAAGAAAAAGTGGAGAAAAGGATAGAGCGTGTCCGACCGGGGTGTAGTCAAGTCACCATGGGCCGAGACAAGAAAAGATATGGTAAGGGGGAAGAAATAAAAATAAAGAAGTAAAAGGAAATGGGAGGGGAGGACTAGGTGTAATCAAGTCACCTAGCCCGGATTCCGCCCAAATCCAACTAAATCCTACCAAAAAGGGTGAAAATCTTGTAAATTTTGGATTTTGAAATGACTCTCGATGTAGTCACGTCATCGAGAGTCGGAAGCAACGATTACCAAGGCCTCAAGGGCCACCATGACACAAAAGTGTATAAGGGGAGGGGAACAAGCTAAGTAAAACAAGCTATAAAAGACGGAAAAGAAAGGATAGTTGTTGTACCATGCGGTTAGCAACTCACTCGCTCCATCGTCTCATAAGTCAATATCGGCACGTAGTTAGTCATCGTCTTTGTTATTCCCCTCCAATCACGATAAGGTTCCATGGTTGGAGCACAAAGGTATAAGGAGATGGGTTTTGATGTGAAAGTTGGTGTAAAGTGAAGAGAAAATGAGGTGAATATGTGTATATGAAGTGTATGGGTCATATGATAAGGGCAAGGATAGGAAGGGAGGTTGGGAGGGGGTATAAAATGGTTGGGTGGGATCAAATGTCGAAGAAGAGGCAAAAAGGAGGAGCAGGGACCCATCCCGGTCGGGATGGATGATCCCGGTTGGGATGACATACCTGTCCCGGTCGGGATGACACTCCAGAAAACTCGATTTTTAGCACACTCATCCCGATCGGGATGACATCCTTCCCGGTCGGGATGAGTCTTCTAACTCTTCATTTCCTTGATAGCTTCACCCACAAGGCCACCAATTCAAACCCGACTTCCTTGCTCAAAATCCACGCTCTATCAATAACCACTCTGTGGACATGACATAGGTCCACCCCGACGCGGTCACGCGCGGGTTTGGGTAGGCGAATGAATCTCCATATGAGAATGGATCGAATTGAAATTTAGGTCTATGTGGAGTCGCCACCGAATTTTGTGGTTATTCGGAACCATTCGAGCCCACTCTATGTCGTAGTGGTCCGTATACAAAATACGGCCCATTTCCGATGTCAGAGTTTATTGGGCTCGTCCCTTTGCATTTGATACCAATACCGACATTATCGGATATTGTATATTGAATGACTCTCGTGCGCCAACGGTTTCGGGCATCCGGAAACCAAGGTTCTGAGTAAGGGGTGAGGGTACGTGTTGGGAAGCCCACGAAGGACACCCAACCCCGCCCGCACATTAGCGGCCTCTACTAAGAATTCGAATGACTTACAATACGCGCGCTAGTAAAACGGGAAAATGATATGCAAACAGTATTTTCCCTAAACATGCGAATGTAATTGAAAGGGTTTCTAAGTCAATTTAATGCAACTAAAATTAACGTCAAAGTTGTATTTTAGCATGCGGGTTCATTTAGTATAATAAACGAATAATAATTAAATTGACAAAAGAAACAGAAAACGCGTTAGTAACGATATAGCGATATAACGAATAATAACGGTTTGCAAATATTGAATTGAATTGAAAAGATGCAAATATGAGGATGCATGATTTGAAAAGATAGTATACACGTGATTAATTATGCACGTGTTGACCTAAGTCGTAAAATACTATCGAGTTTGAAAAATAGAATGATGTACGACTCGTGTTTGAGTCATTATGAGGCCACTCGATCGAGTGGTCGATGGACTCGATCGAGTGGAACCAAAAAAAATGATTCTGTTTTGCGTCAAAGACCGTACTCGGTCGAGTTATTGACTAACTTGGTCGAGTACATGGCCACTCGACCGAGTCACTGTGAGACTCGATCGAGTGGGTGTCATAATTATCTTTCTGACTCGATTTTAGGGTGTCACTCGATCGAGTGACTAAGGCACTCGGTCGAGTGGCACCTGTACGAACTTTATTCGTTTGCAATTTAATTATTGATTTTGAAATTGCTTTTGGTTTATGATAATTTGACGGTTTTACCGAATCGGACATAAATATTGCATAATTTATGTTCGACTTGGTTTTATAAATCGCGAATTTTGCTGAACCGAATATAAATATTGTTGAATTTATACCCGATTCTAAAATTGAATACTCATCCTATCCCATATTCGATTATTGAATCGATATGAGATATTTAGAGTGAAAAATAAAAAAGATGGATTAATTTTAGTCGCTTTGAATTAATTATCGTGATATGAATAAATCACGTTAATTAATTCATATGACTTGATTGTTAGATTCGATATCCAATTATGGAATTGGTATCGAATCTAAAATCGACGCTTTACTTGAATAATAAAAAAACTTGATTCCCTCGACTTTTCCGACATCGAAATAAATCCCTAGGGATTGTGATGTCGGATCCGTGTCAACGGGTTTCGACCCTTATGAAATAATTACTTGAAAAAAAAGATGAATGCGCGATAAGATAAATAATAAAAATAACCGTAATATTAATAATAATACGTAATAATAATAATAATAATACGTAGTAATAATAATAATAATAATAATAATAATAATAATACGTAGTAATAATAAAACGTAATAATAATAATAATAATAATAATAATAATAATACGTAATAATAATAAAAAGACGAAGAAAAGAGAAGAGAAAGAAGAAGGAGGTTTGTCACCCTCAACCTACATGTTTCTGTCTCGGATTAAGGCTCGTAAACGTGGCTATGGCACGGGAGTCTTCGAGGTGTATGGAGGCTAAGTTGTGGTGGCTCGGGTTGAATTCCTAAAACTAGGTTTAGGGTTTTTTTGTTATGTGTAGATGTCCTAGAGTGTACTAGGGTGTACTAGGGTTTTTGAGGTTGTGAAAGTTGTGTTGATGGTGTGCATGGGAGGGTGTTTATATAGAAGAGATTAGGGCACCCGGGCTAGGGCACTCGACCGAGTAGGTAGCCAACTCGGTCGAGTGGCCCGTTATGTCAGCCGCCGGGCTCAAAGCAGGCCCACTCGATCGAGTGGATGGGTCACTCGATCGAGTGGCCTAGATGGGTCGCGCGGGTCTTGTTTGGACCTTGACCTTGATGGGTTTTGTGTTTGACTTGGACTTTTGATGATTGATGGGTTGTTTTTGGTGTGTCTCGGAAACGACTTTGACCGGGGTCGACCCAATCGTGAAAAGCCGGTTTTAATTCCGGTGTCGGTTTTGGCCCGAATTAGTCTTGTTTGACTCGGAATGATCCACTGGGCCTGGATTTGAGGTCCGCTTGGTGAGATTTGTACTCCGTAAGTGTGTTAGCCAGCGATTAATGGATTTGAGCCCGTATCCGAGCGCGTAGAAACATGTTAGCGTCCGATCATCATCGGGTGATTTTTGGAAACTACCATAGACACCTGGCGGTCAAAATACGGGTGTCTACAGAGCCCCCACTCTGACTGAGGCTTGGACAAGGCGAAAGTCAGAGTAGCTACCAAGCCTGTTAAGACCCGGAAGACTTCCGTCGGGTCGTTTATAGTCCGTTAGACTCGCGTGAAGGGCTCGCCAGCCACAAGACAGAAATCATACCTGAGCTTGATGATTGTACTCCGTGGGGAATTTGGGCTTGTCGCGTAAGCCCTGGGTGTGCCTGTGTGTTGGCTCATCCCGTGCTATCCCGGAAAATGCTGCTGGGGAGATTTAATGACTTGCATGTCTTTGCTTGAGTCATACCTGTATAAGTTACATAAAAATGCATGCAACACGTAGGTAGTAAAATGACTCGTGCTGGGGACGATGATTTTTGAAAGTTGAATTTTTGAAATCCTGAAAGCAATCACGAGCTAGGTTTTCAAAATGGAAAGGGGTAGAAAAGAAATTCGCAGTTTAAATAGACTGAAATCTGACCTTGTCGAAAAGGATCTTTTTTCAAATGGCTAAATTTTGCAAATCTCAAAAATGGAGTTTGAAGAGAGGGACCTACCGACAGACTTGACTCTGGACAGGACGAGTTGACTGACACGGACTGGACTCTCTAAGGGTTGGACCGTGACTCGGTAGAGTAGTGGGCCGCCTAACAAGACTCTCAAGTTGCGTTATCCCGTAACCTAGGCGAGTGGCAACACGGTCGTATATCGAAATGGGATAGATATGCTATAGGGGACTGGCAGTAGTCCGTAATGAGACTGTTTTAGCCTGGTGCCCTTCCGGATTTCTTATTTTAGGATACTTTTCCAAAGTGGGTGATGCCTCGAGTCCTGACAGATTCTTGTCTTCGACTGAGCCGAGTACTAGGACACACTACAGAAAGAAGGCTAGATTTTTTGTTGGATTTATCTGGATTTTGTGAGTGGATGGAGAACTTCTGCCTAGGAGAAGCCCCCATGACAACAAAGTTAGCTGTTGAGAACATGATGGTGTCGTGACCGGAATAATGGCGCTTTTTGAATGTGTGTCAATGTGGGTGGTTGTGCCTCTGTTGAAAAGCTGTCTACGTATTCACGTGTGGTGAAATCAAACCATGCCGTAGTTCAGTGGATTGAAAGATATATATGGTGCCTAGTCTAATAGGACTTTGTGTGTAACTAGCCATAATGACAGTGTAGGCTAGGTGCATTCCCAGTGATGTCTTGATCAAAGGGCTTGAATGGTTAGGATATTAATCCTGTGACTGTGAGCGTTCTCCGGGGTAGCCCCCAGAGGTGGTGTGAACTATTTGGGCATGTTCTATGCCGACTGCGAGTTGAGTTCCCGTGTTCGGGGTTGGTAACTGGTTTGGATGGGATTTTAACGAGTTTTGTTCTCGGGATTTTTAACGAGTTCTGCTCTCGGGGAATTTTAACGAGTTTTGTTCTCGGGATTTTTAACGAGTTCTGCTCTCGGGATTTTTGATATTTTTGGAAATGTGGTGCTAGGAAGTAAATGGCTTTGATGACTCGAAATCTGGAGCTCGGTTCTGTGGAGCTAAGGCTTCGAGGGCTGGTTTGATAATGTGGGATCTGGTTTTGATGACTCGAAATCTGGAGCTCGGTTCTGTGGAGCTAAGGCTTCGAGGGCTGGTTTGATAATGCGGGATCTGGTTTCCATGTCTGGCCCTAATTGTTAGGGGTATCCTATGGAGCTTGAATCCTCCAAATTCCGGGCTGTCTCTGGCCTGGGTCTCGGGAAGGTCTTGAGGGTTGTAATGTGGGAAGGCTGAGTGTGGTGTTAGCTGACCAGCTTGATTGTTACTCCCCTATCGGATGGTATTGATAATTTTGAATTTGACCGTACCACGGTCAAAGAATTTTCACTTGAGTTGACCGTTGACCACGGTCATGGGTATTTGATTTTTTGATTGACCTCTTAGCAGTGGTCATGGGTTTTGATAATTTTGACCGTACCCTGGTCGTGGGGCTTTCACTTGAATGGACCGTTGACCACGGTCATGGGTATTCTGAATTTTTTTGATGATGGCTTGCTTTTTTTTTTTTTGGCCTTTTGTTTTTTTTTTTCATGGACTTTCGATTTTTTTCTGTCCAGTTTTCTTTTTTTTTGATGGCCTTCTTTTTGCTTTGGCCCTTTCTTTTTTTTTTTTTTTTTTTTTTTTGGTCAGACTAACACCAAAGGTAGGGATCGGTTGATCTTATCGGATGGGTGTTTATTGTGGGAAATGAGCTTACCTCCCGTCTTAGACCCAAACTAGAAGACTACCCAGATTTGTCATAGGATTCGATATGCTCCTGCTAAGGGTAGTTATGTGGCTTTTCTATACCAGACATGGAATAGGTAAAAGGAAAACACGGGCTCGGTTTCCCGCAGTCATTATAGATGTGCCTATAATAGTCACGTGCATGTGCTCACAGTGTATGATGGTGTTCATCATGTTCTCGGAAACACATAAGGAAAGTGTATATGAGAAAGAATATTGAAAGTTGATTTTATTTGAATTTGAAAAGAGGACAGAATGCAAAATACTCTGACTCTGATTTGGAAATGAGGATGTAGGGTATCCTAGACTCGGACTCAAACTTAGACTCGAATCAAATCCGGACTCGGATTCTCGGTTGGTTGTTTTTTTTTGGTAAGGTCTTTGATTGGAGAGAACGACGGGTGCCGCGACTCGCCTAAACTCGGCTTTGCGCAAGAGAGAGAGTCAAACTAGACACGGCCCGGGGCGACGGGTCGACAAAGACTCTTGGACCGGGATACCTGAATGTTGACCTAGACGAGGTAACGACCGCAAATTAGACTCGAGCTGCAGAAGGGTGAGTCCGAAAATGGGGCGACCATGTTTGACTCGGGTTAGACCCTCCTAGGACAAATGTGTAGGGTACGATTCTCGGAGTGACTGTGATTAATCACTCCGTCGGAGAATAGCCCCCAATGTGAAACTAAAGACCTAGACACGACTCAGATGGTGTGACACCTAAGTGACTCGAAAGTGGAGTACGTGAGACACGTGTAAGACATGACCCTTAGAGCAACCGTGATCGATCGCCCTGCTAAAGGGTAGCCCAGAGTGGGATCGATAATTTTGTTAAGACTCAAGTGTCGGACGAGTGACCCTTAGACGTAAGGACCGTGAACCTTTTGTTATAAGGCTATGCCTTGTAAAAGGTTGACTCGGAAAAGACACCTAGACGGGTGACTTGTGAAAGGTGGGCCTTCCTTAGGATTCGGCAAGTGGGCCTAGTCCTGTTCGAAGGAAGGTTCACGTGGGACATCCCCAGACTTTTGACTCGATTGTGTTGACGGGCCTTCCTTCGTAAGAGTATGTCCTACTTAGGTGGGCCTTGCCTTAGTCTAATAAGGCGGATTGGGATAGGGAAGAAGCCCGTGATGTAAGATCGACAGAGCTTCGACGCTAGAAAAACTTGACAACTTAAGACATGACCCGACACTGCTAAATACGGGAAGTCCTAAGAGGAGGGAAGTTTTTTGAAAATTGATTGATTTTTGAAGAAGGACCGAGTGGACTCGGTGAATGGCCCAAATTTCCGAAAAAGTGGACGAAAAGTCAT
This sequence comes from Agrostemma githago, assembly GCA_958450325.1. Lineage (NCBI taxonomy): Eukaryota > Viridiplantae > Streptophyta > Magnoliopsida > Caryophyllales > Caryophyllaceae > Agrostemma > Agrostemma githago. The sequence continues at coordinate 11,250,831 of OY288242.1, forward strand.
TGGGCCACGAGTTTTGAAAGTTCGAGTTTTGATTTGGGTAGCATACCGGCTAGAAAATAGGCTATTTTGAGTAAAATCATAAGTCCTAAATTCGGTATGTCCCAGGTTTTGAAAATTGAATATCTTGAAAAGGAGGATGTAATTTTTGAAAAGTTGATATTTTTGAAAATGACTCGGAAACCAAGTAGCACGTAGTCACACAAGCATTATAACGACGCCATGTATGCTCTACACTAAGTCTCGGTCGGTCTGAAAGGGTCTATACCAGTGTACATAGTCTAGACGTTGATCGGGACGGACTCTCTAAGTCGAATTGAGCTTAGAACATGCCGCGAAACCCACTCGAATCGACTATGGACACCTTTTGACATATCCATGTTGGAATACATCAACGGTATAGTGGGACGTCAGTCACCAGTACCGGCCCGGGAAAATATGGGTTATGCATGAACCGTAGGACTAAAACGCGTATTGTATTTGTCAAACGATTTCTATTCGAGTCTCACCCTGAGGATGCCGATGGTAAGTCACGCATCAGTTATTCCCCAGCGGAGTCGCCAAATTGTGGACATGACATAGGTCCACCCCGACGCGGCCACGCGCGGGTTTGGGTAGGCGAATGAATCTCCATATGAGAATGGATCGAATTGAAATTTAGGTCTATGTGGAGTCGCCACCGAATTTTGTGGTTATTCGGAACCATTCGAGCCCACTCTATGTCGTAGTGGTCCGTATACAAAATACGGCCCATTTCCGATGTCAGAGTTTATTGGGCTCGTCCCTTTGCATTTGATACCAATACCGACATTATCGGATATTGTATATTGAATGACTCTCGTGCGCCAACGGTTTCGGGCATCCGGAAACCGAGGTTCTGAGTAAGGGGTGAGGGTACGTGTTGGGAAGCCCACGAAGGACACCCAACCCCGCCCGCACATTAGCGGCCTCTACTAAGAATTCGAATGACTTACAATACGCGCGCTAGTAAAACGGGAAAATGATATGCAAACAGTATTTTCCCTAAACATGCGAATGTAATTGAAAGGGTTTCTAAGTCAATTTAATGCAACTAAAATTAACGTCAAAGTTGTATTTTAGCATGCGGGTTCATTTAGTATAATAAACGAATAATAATTAAATTGACAAAAGAAACAGAAAACGCGTTAGTAACGATATAGCGATATAACGAATAATAACGGTTTGCAAATATTGAATTGAATTGAAAAGATGCAAATATGAGGATGCATGATTTGAAAAGATAGTATACACGTGATTAATTATGCACGTGTTGACCTAAGTCGTAAAATACTATCGAGTTTGAAAAATAGAATGATGTACGACTCGTGTTTGAGTCATTATGAGGCCACTCGATCGAGTGGTCGATGGACTCGATCGAGTGGAACCAAAAAAAATGATTCTGTTTTGCGTCAAAGACCGTACTCGGTCGAGTTATTGACTAACTTGGTCGAGTACATGGCCACTCGACCGAGTCACTGTGAGACTCGATCGAGTGGGTGTCATAATTATCTTTCTGACTCGATTTTAGGGTGTCACTCGATCGAGTGACTAAGGCACTCGGTCGAGTGGCACCTGTACGAACTTTATTCGTTTGCAATTTAATTATTGATTTTGAAATTGCTTTTGGTTTATGATAATTTGACGGTTTTACCGAATCGGACATAAATATTGCATAATTTATGTTCGACTTGGTTTTATAAATCGCGAATTTTGCTGAACCGAATATAAATATTGTTGAATTTATACCCGATTCTAAAATTGAATACTCATCCTATCCCATATTCGATTATTGAATCGATATGAGATATTTAGAGTGAAAAATAAAAAAGATGGATTAATTTTAGTCGCTTTGAATTAATTATCGTGATATGAATAAATCACGTTAATTAATTCATATGACTTGATTGTTAGATTCGATATCCAATTATGGAATTGGTATCGAATCTAAAATCGACGCTTTACTTGAATAATAAAAAAACTTGATTCCCTCGACTTTTCCGACATCGAAATAAATCCCTAGGGATTGTGATGTCGGATCCGTGTCAACGGGTTTCGACCCTTATGAAATAATTACTTGAAAAAAAAGATGAATGCGCGATAAGATAAATAATAAAAATAACCGTAATATTAATAATAATACGTAATAATAATAATAATAATACGTAGTAATAATAATAATAATAATAATAATAATAATAATAATACGTAGTAATAATAAAACGTAATAATAATAATAATAATAATAATAATAATACGTAATAATAATAAAAAGACGAAGAAAAGAGAAGAGAAAGAAGAAGGAGGTTTGTCACCCTCAACCTACATGTTTCTGTCTCGGATTAAGGCTCGTAAACGTGGCTATGGCACGGGAGTCTTCGAGGTGTATGGAGGCTAAGTTGTGGTGGCTCGGGTTGAATTCCTAAAACTAGGTTTAGGGTTTTTTTGTTATGTGTAGATGTCCTAGAGTGTACTAGGGTGTACTAGGGTTTTTGAGGTTGTGAAAGTTGTGTTGATGGTGTGCATGGGAGGGTGTTTATATAGAAGAGATTAGGGCACCCGGGCTAGGGCACTCGACCGAGTAGGTAGCCAACTCGGTCGAGTGGCCCGTTATGTCAGCCGCCGGGCTCAAAGCAGGCCCACTCGATCGAGTGGATGGGTCACTCGATCGAGTGGCCTAGATGGGTCGCGCGGGTCTTGTTTGGACCTTGACCTTGATGGGTTTTGTGTTTGACTTGGACTTTTGATGATTGATGGGTTGTTTTTGGTGTGTCTCGGAAACGACTTTGACCGGGGTCGACCCAATCGTGAAAAGCCGGTTTTAATTCCGGTGTCGGTTTTGGCCCGAATTAGTCTTGTTTGACTCGGAATGATCCACTGGGCCTGGATTTGAGGTCCGCTTGGTGAGATTTGTACTCCGTAAGTGTGTTAGCCAGCGATTAATGGATTTGAGCCCGTATCCGAGCGCGTAGAAACATGTTAGCGTCCGATCATCATCGGGTGATTTTTGGAAACTACCATAGACACCTGGCGGTCAAAATACGGGTGTCTACACACTCCTTTCTAAGATTCATCTTCACTTAGCACCTAACAAATGAGCTCAAAACATCATCAAATTCTCTCCCTCACATCGCTCATCAAATTTCCAAATTACAAGAATTTCACAAACACACAAAAATCCAAGAGACAAAATCATAAATAACATAATTACAAACACAAAACTAGAAAGAAGATAGAAAGGGGAATATACAACATAACGGTTCTTATGGAACTCCGTCAAACCGAGGATGGTGGACTCTTCATTCCTAGCCATAGCCATCAAGGGCTCGGAGGAGCAAGTCAAATGCTCGAGCCACATCGTAATGAGGGCTCAAGCAACCGAGCCAAGCTATCCTTCAAGGCCTCCAAGTTGGAAGCACGAAGTAGTCACACAAAGAACCAATATCATTTTCCTTGTTATCTCCGGGGTCTAACCATCCTACGAGCCTCACCGACCTCTTCCTCCCTAAGCATCGTCTCTTAGCACTAGCAAGCTTCAAGTCATCATCCTAAGGCACAAAAAAAGGCTTTGGCCTCATTTCCTCATTGCACAGCCCCATACCTTCCTCAAGTTGTGGTTCCCTATCTTCAAGTCCCGGAACAACACTTGTCCCTACATCATCTTGGAGGAGAGAATTGAAACTTCTACCGGCGGTTTCAATCTCTTCCAAGTCATTGCTTCGCTTACTCACAAGGGGCTCTTGATGTTTTTCCATATTATCGCACAAGGGCAACTTGAGGTTGTCATTTTCACCCAAAAACTTCACAAATTCCACCAACTCCTCCAACTCACTAACCTCCTCAAATTCTTCACCAAAATTTCCTTCAACAAGGGTTGTTTCCTCATTCGCCTCCTCTTGGGTGGACAATTGAGGTTCTTCAAAGCAAGCCTCTCTTCTCAAAGGGGATTCATTAGCGGCTTCGTCGTTGGGTTGTTCCCCTTCCCCAAATGAACATCCCTCATCAACTTGTGATGATCAAGTTAAAAACATGAGGGTTTTAGCCGTTAAAGCATTCAATCTAGCATTACGTTCCTCACTTCCCCTTCGGAGTTCGGCCAAGATTTCATTGTCTTTTCGCAATTGAAAGGTCATTTCTCGTTGCATTTGAAGAATCGATTGATTTAACTCCAAGTTAGGCATTTGGTGGCCATTGGGGTTTTGGATTGTTACTTGTGAACCCTGATGATGCCCAAGGGGTGGGGCATCATAAGGTCGGTGGTGAGGTTGATATGGTTGGTAGTATTGTGGGTTTTGGGGTTCATATTGTGGTTGAGGTGAAGGGTAATGTGGTGGGTTTGGGGAAATTGGCTTCCATAAGGTGAATCATGATGAAACATGGTGGGTTCACATTGATATCTTGAGTAATATCACCATGATTATAGGAGTGATAAGCATTCACTTGTTGGTAGCCATTTCCTTGTCCTTGAAGCTCATACCCACGGGTTTCTTGATTATTCCAAGAAGCTTGATAGTAGTAGGGAGATGTCATGTCATACCCTTGATTCATAGAGGGAGAGGAGTAGCTCATTGTAGCTTCCAAGTGTGGGGAGTTTAGGCAAACCTCGCGCCTTGCTCGAAAACTAGGCTCCTACCCGGTTGGAAACCTCTCAAACTAACAACCGTCCGTTTATGCGGCTCTGAGTCGTAAGAAAGAGGGTGGTCACCACCTCTAGGCAAAAACTGTAGACTAGGAGCAAACGTGAGAAGTCTAGTGCTTTTTAGGCACTAGACAAGAAGGAAATAAACTTCACACACAAAAGAAGCAAACGAAGACAAAAAAAACTACAAAAAACGAAGACAAAATCAAGTAAAAAGGGCAAACAAAGTCTAAACTAGCACCGTCCCCGGCAACGGCGCCAAATTGATGGGAGGGATTTGCCGTGGATCCCCACCGATCAAATAATAACCAACTAATCCTAACTGGGTAGAAAGGGTTAGTCGGGTCGAGTCCACGGGGACGGTAAAGAGGGTTTGGACTAAGTTCCACCTAAAGACTTGACTAGGTCTCGCGGCTAAACTAAACTAGGACGATAAGAAGGAAAGGAACTATGACTAAAAATAGGCTAAGAAAGAGAAACCAAATAAGGAAAGAGTAGGGTTAGGTCGGGTTCATAAGTGTAGTAGGATAATTGGGAGATCGATGGTGCAAGGTTCACTTAGTTACTAAGGTTGGTCCGCGCTCTCGTGTCAAAGCCTATGTCCGCACTCTCGTGTCAAAGACAAAACCCGAATACTTATGCAAGATGTTACCCAATACACAAGGATTCAACCACAAATCAATCACACAATGAGAAGAGGAAGACAAGCAAGAGGAGCATTTGCAACTACTACTCTAACAAGCATTTCAACAAACACATAGTGTGCATAATGTGTGACTAGTAACAAAGAATCCACCTTTACCCTCAATCAAACCCTAATCATCCATAATCAACACTTAATCACTCTACTAACCTCACAAAAAGTCTACTCACACATATCTAAACAAACATTAACAAAAACAAGAGAAATCCACACAAACAACAAAACATACATAATGAAACTAGTGAAAACTATGAACAAAGAACAATACAATGAAAAAAGATTAAAACTTGAATGAATAAACAAAGATAAGAGTAAAGAAGAAGGAAGATTATACCTACTAACAAGAGGATGAAAGATTGAAACTTGTATTAATAAGAAAAACGCAAAACAATCTCCCAAGGTTGTTAATCTTGGTTGAATCTTGAAGAATTCCCTTAATACAAGACTAATTACTAAGATTAACGATAAACTAAAGACTAATCTACACTAATCTAAGCTAATCTAGTCTAAAGTAGTCTAGGGTTTAGTGGGTAATGAAGAACATAGTGTATGATTACAAGAGAAGGGGTATTTATAGGGTTACAATGAATAAGGAGAAGAAAAGAAGTGAGGCGAAGCTGTAACTGGGTCATCCCGCCCGGGACGAGATAGTCCCGCCCGGGACGGAGTGGTCCTGACCGAGACGGATATGTCCCGCCCGGGACGGACCCAAAACAGGAGCATCGCTTTTAGTGCACCTCATCCCGGACGGGATGAGGTCCTTCCCGTCGGGGATGGGTCTTGTAGGCCTCCAATATGATCTTTAAGGTTCTTCATTGCTTCACATGGGCTTCTCATCGACTCTCGGGTCTCGGGATCGAGTCTAAGGGGCTCGGGATCGGGTCCCAAGGTCTCGGGGTCGAATCCAAGGCATCGAGTGATCGTTCCTTCGCTTCGTTGGCTCCGAAAAGTGTATGTATTGAGTCGGAATCGCTCCAACTCTTCATGAATGGTCTCGGGAACCTAAAACGAACTAAAGAAAGCAAAAGTAACTCATAAACCGCTCCCAACGAGCGGTTCCACAACGAAAATGGGACCAAAACACAACCAATTAGGCACTACAAACTACACTTATCAAGCCACCTACCAACGACTAGTCGACAAAGTTTTCGAAAATCATAGGGGCAGGAACTTGGAGGCCTACGTCGATGACGCCATCGTGAAAAGTAAAGGGGACAAGGAAAACCTGATTGATTTGCAGGAGACTTTCTCCTCCCTGCGAACTTATAAAATGAAACTCAATCCCAAGAAGTGTACATTCGGAGTTCGTTCTGGAAAATTCCTGGGCTTTTTGGTCAGCGCCAGGGGGATAGACGCCAAACCTGAAAAAGTTCAGGCCGTCTTGGACCTTCCAGAACCAAAAACCATAAAAGACATCCAACGCCTAACTGGCAGGATGGCTGCCCTGGCACGCTTCATCGCCAGGTCAGCAGACAAATCAACCCCATTCTTTAAAGTCCTAAAAGGGAACAAACAGTTCAGATGGGAGGATGAGCAGAGAGAGGCTTTCAAACAGCTCAAGGAGCATTTGTAGAAACTCCCCACCCTGGCAAGACCAGTGGCAGGGGAGAAGCTTTTCCTCTACATCGCTGTAACAAATTCAACGATAAGCGCAGTTATACTAAGAGAAGAAGCAGGCTCCCAGCAGCCTATATACTTCGTAAGTCACGCCCTGGGGGCAGCGGAAAAGAACTACCCAGTGGTAGAAAAGGCAGCCCACGCAGTCGTCATCGCAGCCCAGAAACTTGGGCCATACTTTGACGCACACCCTGTCGTAGTACTGACCGACCAGCCGCTGGAGTAGGTGTTGGAAAAATTCGAGAAGTCTGGGAGACTGCTAAAATGGGCCATTGAGTTGAGCGGGCTAGGAATATCTTACCAACCCAGGGCAGCCATCAAGGCGCAGGCCTTGGCCGATTTTCTGACCGAGTGCTCTCATTCGGAGGAAGAGGATCCCCCCGCCGGTGAATGGGTGGTATATACAGATGGATCCTCCACAACCAACGGTGCAGGGGCCGGGGTCGTGCTGACCAGCCCTGAAGGAGTGAACTTCGAACACGCTCTCAGGTTCACCTTCCCTGCATCCAACAATGAAGCTGAATGAAGTCGTTCTCGCAGGCATTAATCTGGTCAAAGCCGCAGGGGCAGAACGGGTTGTTTTAGTAACAGACTCCCAGCTCATCGCCAACCAGATTAACGGAGAATATGAAGCAAGAGATCAGGCGATGGCCGCATATCTGGATAAGATAAAGCAGGAGTTGTCAGGGTTTAAGTCCTATGAAGTCAGACAGGTCCCCCGATCCCAGAATAACCGGGCAGAAGCCCTGTCGAAATTGGCCAGTTCCAGCCTGCAGGACATACGAAGGTCGGTCTGGGTGGACGTTGATAAATCGATATTTATACATATTTTTACCCCTTTAATATTATTATTTTTATGTCGTCTTTCATATTATTTGAGCTAATAAGGTATTTTTATGACTTAACGGGTTAATATATACGTTAATATTATTTATATGCTAAAATAGGTTTTATTGTCTATTTTTAATAATTTAAAATAACCCATTTAATTGGAAAGTCAAATAATACATATATTCCCGTTTATATGATGTAGGTCTATCTTAAGACGACGATATCTCACTCATACGATATCAGAATCAAGTGATTAAGGATGCGTTGGAAAGCTAAGTTCGAGACCTACAAGTTTGTAGAAGAAAGAAACATCAAATTCTGTCATCTACTAGATCGAAATCTAGTTATAAGACAGCAGGACAGCAGATAATCGACACCAAACAAAAGATTTGAAATCCATTATTACAAGTGATGGGTTAGGAAACAAAGGGTTTAATAATAAGATAATAAACAAAAAAAAGGAGAAGAATAAAAATAAAAAGGAAATAAATGATTTAAGAATATAAGAAAGAGGAAAAAAAAAGGAAAATATATATATATAATATATATATATGAGGAGACAGGAGGGAAGTACCACGAAAAGACAGAACAACAAGAAAGAAAGGAAGAAGTTGGAGGGAGAGAAGCAGCACGACAGAGAACAAGGACTCGGGCTCGACTCCGTCTAATCAAATTTCATCCCGATTTTTATGAGTTTTTCTATTCTTTATCTTATTTTTACTATTATTATGTTTAGTTTAGAGTAATTTTTAATTGGAGTATGTAATTGACTATTGATGTTAGGGTTTATGAGATTATGATATTGTTTTGATTGATTAATTAATTTGTTGGATATTTATATAAGATTCGTTATTTAATTATCTGATTCGTGTTTATTAATTTCGTTTGGCCAACTTAATTGTATTCAGGAATCGGTCGTTAAATTAATAGTAATTTTGGTTAGGTTGCAGCGTTCTGGTCTAATCGTAATTGCTAGAATCTTGTGTAGTAGTTGAGTCAGATATAATTGCAGCGTTCTGGTTATATTTTATTCAACAGGTTAGTAATCTTAAAGCGACTTAATTTATTAATTTGATTCATGCGTTCATGGTTGATTTGATAAATTGGTTAGGATTAGACTTGCGTGCGTTCACGAAGTTTAACGAGTCAGAAAGATAAAATTGGTAATTTACTTGCGTTCAAGGATTAACCGATTAACTAATCTATCCAATATAATTAATTAAGTGAATCAATGATTTTACCCGACATCTATAGAAAATTACATATCTCCTATTTATCCTTTATAAGAACTTTCTACCTGTTTATTGCGATTATTAGTATTATTAGTTTTATTTATTTGATTTTAGTTAATTAGTTTAGTATAAAACCAACCCAAACAAACCCCCCATTATTCTATTTATACTTATATAACTATATAAATAATACTAAGTTAATCTGAGATAGTATCATTAGTCCTTGTGGGTTCGACCCTTACTTGCCCTACTACTAGTTAGTTAGAGTCTTGTAAGTGATTTATAAATTTAATTTTGACTGCGATTACGACACGCATCAAATTTTGGCGCCGTTGCCGGGGACTAATTGTTTATTATCTTTGATTATATTAGTTAGCTAGTAAATTAGTTACTTATTTAGCTAGTTTTTTATTTTATTTTATTTTATTTTATATACTCTTTAGTTTTTATTTCAGGTATTTAAGATGCCTGCTGGAGCGGAGAAAAGTTTAAGGGAGCAATTATTTTCTACGGAGACACCTACTAGTATTATTTTTATTACTTTGGAAAAATCATTCAAGCTGAGTCCAGGTTTTATCCAAATTCTCCCTAATTTTTATGGTCGATCTAATGAGGATCCTCTAAAACATATACAAGAATTTTATTTTGCTTGTTCCACGTTATCTTTGGATGGTATTGATGATGATTGTATTAAATTCCGAGCTTTCCCATTTACTTTGCATGAATTAGCTAAAGATTGGCTGTTTAATTTACCCAGTGGATTTATTACATCATGGGATGGTTTAAGAAAAAAAATTTCTTGATAAATATCAACCTGTGGGTATTACAAGGGCAATAAGAAAACAAATTATGAATATTCAACAAGATGACAATGAATATTTAAATGATTATTGGGATAGATTTAATCGATTATGTAATTCTTGCCCACAACATGAATTTAGTGAAAAATTTTTGATTGAATGTTTGTATGATGGTTTGCTAGATGATCAAAAGAGGTTGATAGACATTGCTAGTGGTGGTTCCTTAATGGATAAAACTTCAACTGAAGCTAGAAAATTGATTAATAATATGGCCATTAGCAGTCAACAATATGGAACCAAGAATGAATGTGATTTGAAATTGCAAAAACAATTAAAAGAACAAGCTGAGCAGATGAAAGAATTAAGAGATGTTGTGAATAATCAACTTAACGTTATAGATAACCAACATCAATCTTTAGAAAATATGGTAAAACAATTGGTAGTTCAAGTAGGACAAGTTCACTCTCAGAGTCTTAGCCGTCAAGAACAAACTGATAATAACTTGTGTCACTTGGATAATCAAATGAAATTGATTTGTACCACCCTTGCCAACATTGAGAGTAATTTTGTTAGACAACCTGAACCTAAATTGTTGGATGAGTCTAAAGCAATAACCTTAAGGAGTGGTAAGGAGCTTAAAAATAGATTTGATGTTGAGGAGCTTAAAAATAGAAATTGAGGTTAGACCACGAGGTACAAAAGAAAATGATGTTGAAGATAGTCGTGATGAACCTCGTAATAGTGAGATTGAAATGGAAATTAAGGAAACTAGTTCAGAATTAGACAAGGAGAAGTTTATAGCTAAACCTGCCCCAGATGTACCTACTCTTAAGACCAATGTTCCATTTCCTTCCAGATTTGCTCAGTCTAAGAAAGAAGAGAAAGATAATGAAATTCTAGAAATATTTAGAAAAGTTGAAATAAATATACCCCTCTTAGATGCTATTAAACAGATGCCAAAATATGCTAAATTTTTAAAAGAGTTATGCACTAATAAAAGAAAGATTAAGAGTGGGGAAAAAGTATTGATAGGAGAGAGCGTATCTGCGATAATTCAAAAGAAAATACCTCCTAAATGTAAAGACCGAGGAATGTTTAGTATTTCTTGTAAAATAGGAAAGAGTAAATTAGATAGATGAATGCTTGACTTAGGAGCATCTATTAGTGTTATGCCTAAATCCATATACGAATCACTTAGGTTAGGACCTCTTTCTCAAAATGATGTAGTGATTCAGTTAGCGGATAGATCACAGGCTTACCCTATAGGAGTCTTAGAAGATGTTTTAGTTCAAGTTGATGAGTTAGTATTTCCCGTTGATTTTTATGTGCTTGATATGGGGAATTCTTTCGATGCTAAGGATGCGCCATTATTACTAGGAAGACCCTTTCTTAAAACAGCTAGAACTAAAATTGATGTCTATGAGGGAACTCTTTCTTTTGAATTTGATGGTGAAACAATTAAGCTTAATATTTATGATGCTATGAAACATCCCATTGATACTACCGATGATGTGAGTTCTATAGAGACTATTGATGTAATAGACACAATTACACAAGAGAAATTCGACAGGATAAAGAAATTTGATACACTTAATGATGATAATGATTTAGATCCTATATTATCTTTTGAGGAGAAGTTTGATTCTATTCATGATAGTCGTCTAACCATTAATTTTGAGCGTGTTTCTAGTCTTGAATTGCCTAAAGATTTCCCTAAAGTGATTCCGTCGATTCAATGTCCGCCCGAATTGGAATTAAAACCCTTACCTAATAATTTAAAGTATGCTTTCTTAGGTGAACATGATACCTTACCTGTAATTATTTCTAGTTCACTTTCTGAATCGCAAGAGTTTAAATTGTTAGATGTGCTTAAGGAATATAAAGAGGCGATAGGGTGGACCATTGCTGATATTAAGGGTATTAGTCCTACATTGTGTATGCATAACATTTTTCTTGAGGATGGTGCCAAACCAGTTAGAGAAAATCAACGTAGACTTAACCCGTCAATGATGGAAGTTGTGAAAAAAGAAATTCTTAAGTGGCGGGATGCGGGTGTGATATTTCCTATCTCAGATTCAAAATGGGTAAGTCCAATCCATGTAGTACCTAAAAAGACCGGGATTACAGTTGTTGAAAATAGTAAAGGAGAACTAGTTCCTACTAGAGTATCAAATGGATAGAGAGTTTGCATAGATTATAGAAAGCTAAATCAAGTCACTAGAAAAGATCACTTTCCTTTACCATTCACAGATCAAATGTTAGAAAAGCTTGCGGGACGTTCTTACTTTTGTTTTCTAGACGGTTATTCTGGGTATATTCAAGTTCCTATAGCACCTGAGGATCAAGAAAAGACAACTTTTACATGCCCTTTTGGTACTTTTGCTTTTAGAAGAATGCCTTTTGGACTTTGTAATGCTCCTAGCACATTTCAGCGTTGTATGATGAGCATATTTTCAGATTTACTTGATAATTCCATGGAGGTTTTTATGGATGATTTTACTGTTTTTGGTGATGATTTTGATTTATGTCTCCATAACTTATCTATTGCTTTAAAAAGATGTGTCGAGACTAATCTTGTGCTTAACTTTGAAAAATGTCATTTTATGGTAGAAAAAGGAGTTGTCCTAGGCCATGTTGTCAGTGCTAAAGGGTTGGAAGTTGATCAAGCTAAAATAGATATTATTAGTTCGTTACCTTATCCTAGCTGTGTGCGTGAAATTAGATCATTTTTAGGGCATGCTGGATTCTACAGACGATTTATACAGAATTTTTCCACTATTGCATCACCTTTATCTAACTTACTTGCTAAAGATGTACCATTTGTGTTTGATGATAAGTGTAAGGAAGCATTTAATACGTTAAAAGATAAATTAACTTCTGCACTAGTGATTAAACCTCCTAATTGGTCATTTTCTTTTGAAATAATGTGTGATGCTAGTGATAAAGCGGTAGGAGCTGTATTAGGGCAAAAAGTAGGCAAGGAATCTCATGTTATATATTATGCGTCGAAAACTCTTGACCCAGCCCAATGCAACTATACTGTCACTGAAAAGGAATTGTATGCCGTTATTTTTGCCCTTGAAAAGTTTAGATCGTATTTGCTTGGGACTCACGTGGTAGTATACTCCGATCACTCGGCTTTGAAATATTTGTTAAAAAAGAAAGAGTCTAAACCAAGATTATTACGATGGATGTTATTGTTACAGGAATTTGATTTGGAAATAAAAGATAAGAAAGGAGCAGAAAACTTAGTTGCTGACCATCTTAGTAGGATTATTAAGGAACAAGACATAACTGCCATCTCTTCTGATTTGTTTCCTGATGAACAATTGTATGCATTAAATGTGAAATATCCTTGGTATGCTGATATTGTTAATTATTTGGTATCAAAGGAGTTTCCTAAGGAACTTACTAAAGCCCAAAAAGATAAAATTAAGCATGATGCTAAATATTTGGGATGAACCTTATTTGTTTAAAATTTGTTCCGATAATGTTATAAGAAGATGTGTGCCTGAAGAGGAAAGTAAATCTATTCTTGAATTTTGTCACTCATTTGAGTGTGGGGGTCATTTTGGTCCGAAACGAACAGCTCATAAGATTCTAGAATGTGGATTCTTTTGGCCCTCTTTGCATAAAGATGCTTATACTTTTGTGAAAACTTGTGATCAATGTCAAAGAAGTGGTAATATTTCTAGGAGAGATCAAATGCCTCTTACTTCCATATTTGTAGCTGATGTTTTTGATGTTTGGGGTATTGATTTTATGGGACCTTTTCCATCATCTTTTGGGAATACTTACATTCTTTTAGCAGTTGACTATGTTTCTAAATGGGTGGAGGCCAAAGCTACTAGAACTAATGATTCTAAGGTGGTTGCTGAGTTTGTTAGGGATCAGATTTTTAATAGGTTTGGTATTCCTAGAGCTATCATTAGTGACAGAGGGACTCACTTTTGTAATCGTATCATTGAGGCTTTATTTAGGAAATATCATGTTACTCATAAGGTCTCTACTGCGTATCACCCACAGACTAATGGACAAGCTGAGGTTTCTAATAGAGAAATAAAATCAATTTTAGAGAAGGTTGTGAGTCCTAATAGGAAAGATTGGAGTAAGCGTTTAGGTGATGTATTATGGGCATATAGAACTGCATACAAAACTCCAATAGGGATGTCTCCTTATCGCTTGGTATTTGGGAAAGCTTGTCACCTTCCAGTTGAATTAGAGCATCGAGCATTTTGGGCAATTAAGAAGTGTAATTTTAATTATGAAAAGTCTGTTGCTCACAGAAAACTAGAAATTCTAGAATTGGAGGAGATAAGGAATGATGCGTATGAAAATTCTCAGATCTACAAAGAGAAGACTAAGGCTTATCACGATAAAATGTTATCTAGAAAAAGCTTTAATGTGGGTGATAAAGTCCTCCTTTATAATTCTAGGTTAAGATTATTTCCTGGGAAATTGAGATCAAGATGGATCGGTCCCTTTGAGGTTCTTAAGGTGTTTGATCATGGAGCGGTAGAAATTAAAGGATGCGAGTCAGGAAAGATAATTAAAGTGAATGATCATAGACTTAAGCCATATTATGATGGATTCGAGGCCAATTGGGTGGATATTATTGATTTGGAGGATCCAACTTATGAAAATTGAGAAATAGCATGTCGTGCCACGACGTAAAATAAGGCGCTTCTCGGGAGGCAACCCGAGCTTGTATATTTATTTTGTATGATTGACTAATTATTTTACTTAGTTTTATTTTTTCCATTTATATTTCATTTCCCTATTTCACTCGTCTTGGTCCAGAGTTGGAATTTTGCAGGATAGATAACAGTGATCCTTTGCTGAACATGTGATAGCTGTCAATGGGATAACGTTTTCAAAATCAACGTGGACAAGATGCATATAGTTCTACTTCGCTAGACCCGCTAAGTACCTTTATCCCTCTTATATATTTATGTGTGCAAATTTTTAGCTCTTTGTTGTCTCTTTTGACATCGAGGACAATGTCGGATTTAAGTGTGGGGATGAGGTAAACTGAAATTTGGATAGATTATTGCTGAATGTGGAGTTGGCGGGTGGCCATTACATTGAATGTGTGGTTTGCAGGCTATTTTAAAATTTGGGATATGTGAATATTTAGGGGAAATGCTGTCGAAATTTTTTTGAATTTGAGTTTAAAAGTTTTAGCCTTTGTTTTTATTGAACTACCTAAACTTGGGAAGTTGATGACGAATTCTAATCTAACATCTTAACAAAAAAAATGATATTAATGAAAAAATGTTTTGAAGTGATATATGCAATTATTTTTCCTCCCGATCGAACTTGGGTTAATTAATTTGATAGCAGATAATATTTTAATTCTCTTTTAAATTTGAGTTATAAATAAATTATAAAGAATACCACTTGTTTTAGCTACCTTAACTACTTTTTTTTCGTTGACTCTAGAGGTACGAGCGGTAAGCCGGTCTTGTCTAATTAATTTACTTTCATAGGTGACTCCTAATTAGGGCGATAAGGAAGATTAGATACCTCAAGAGTGAGTGAGTCGTTCTTGTGACTCGAGTTAGTAAATCCGAGGGAAACCTAGTCCTAATGGGATTGGGAGAATGCCTAATGCCTTGTCCGGAAGGGTGGGAGTCATTGGTTGAAAGCTCGCTACATGGGTCACTTGATCGAAAGAAAAAAAAATATGAATGAAGAAAAAACAAAAAAATCGAAAAGAAAAAGAAAGAAAGAAGAAAGAAAAAGAATAAGTGTGGAAAAAGTGAGACGAGGTATCTAGTTTGACTTATATACTCGGGAGAACGATCCTCGTACTGAACTGGTAGTAGGAATGTACATGAAAGTAAATCCCCCTCCCCTAAGACCTTAAACTGCTGAAACTTGTCTTCTTGAGTCAATACAAATAGATTTTTTGAAGGTAGTTAAACCGAGTGTGAAGGATAATGAGTTTATTTATAATTTGAATTTAGAAGCGGTTTAACATGTTATATGTTATTAAATTAGTTAATTGAATAGTTTTAACGGAGGAGAAATTTTATGTATGTAGTACTTGCTAATCTAACTCGAAATTATTCTGTTAAGTTTACTGACTTATAAAAAATGCTTTCTTAATTATTTTTAGTTTGTCGTCAATTGTACCTAGTTGGGCTTGTTTAAAACATTTGAAGGTTAATTTTTCATTTTTTGTTAACTCTTGAGTAATCATTGTCGAGGATGACAATGGACTAAGTGTGGGGAATTTGATAAATCGATATTTATACATATTTTTACCCCTTTAATATTATTATTTTTATGTCGTCTTTCATATTATTTGAGCTAATAAGGTATTTTTAAGACTTAACGGGTTAATATATACGTTAATATTATTTATATGCTAAAATAGGTTTTATTGTCTATTTTTAATAATTTAAAATAACCCATTTAATTGGAAAGTCAAATAATACATATATTCCCGTTTATATGATGTAGGTCTATCTTAAGACGACGATATCTCACTCATACGATATCAGAATCAAGTGATTAAGGATGCGTTGGAAAGCTAAGTTCGAGACCTACAAGTTTGTAGAAGAAAGAAACATCAAGTTCTGTCATCTACTAGATCGAAATCTAGTTATAAGACAGCAGGACAGCAGATAATCGACACCAAACAAAAGATTTGAAATCCATTATTACAAGTGATGGGTTAGGAAACAAAGGGTTTAATAATAAGAGAATAAACAAAAAAAAGGAGAAGAATAAAAATAAAAAGGAAATAAATGATTTAAGAATATAAGAAAGAGGAAAAAAAAGGAAAAAAAAAAAAATATATATATATATATATATATATATATATATATATATATATATATATATATATATATATATATATATATATATATATATATATATATATATATATGAGGAGACAGGAGGGAAGTACCACGAAAAGACAGAACAACAAGAAAGAAAGGAAGAAGTTGGAGGGAGAGAAGCAGCACGACAGAGAACAAGGACGCGGGCTCGACTCCGTCTAATCAAATTTCATCCCGATTTTTATGAGTTTTTCTATTCTTTATCTTATTTTTACTATTATTATGTTTAGTTTAGAGTAATTTTTAATTGGAGTATGTAATTGACTATTGATGTTAGGGTTTATGAGATTATGATATTGTTTTGATTGATTAATTAATTTGTTGGATATTTATATAAGATTCGTTATTTAATTATCTGATTCGTGTTTATTAATTTCGTTTGGCCAACTTAATTGTATTCAGGAATCGGTCGTTAAATTAATAGTAATTTTGGTTAGGTTGCAGCGTTCTGGTCTAATCGTAATTGCTAGAATCTTGTGTAGTAGTTGAGTCAGATATAATTGCAGCGTTCTGGTTATATTTTATTCAACTGGTTAGTAATCTTAAAGCGACTTAATTTATTAATTTGATTCATGCGTTCATGGTTGATTTGATAAATTGGTTAGGATTAGACTTGCGTGCGTTCACGAAGTTTAACGAGTCAGAAAGATAAAATTGGTAATTTACTTGCGTTCAAGGATTAACCGATTAACTAATCTATCCAATATAATTAATTAAGTGAATCAATGATTTTACCCGACATCTATAGAAAATTACATATCTCCTATTTATCCTTTATAAGAACTTTCTACCTGTTTATTGCGATTATTAGTATTATTAGTTTTATTTATTTGATTTTAGTTAATTAGTTTAGTATAAAACCAACCCAAACAAACCCCCCATTATTCTATTTATACTTATATAACTATATAAATAATACTAATTTAATCTGAGATAGTATCATTAGTCCTTGTGGGTTCGACCCTTACTTGCCCTACTACTAGTTAGTTAGAGTCTTGTAAGTGATTTATAAATTTAATTTTGACTGCGATTACGACACGCATCAGACGTGGTCCAGGAAAAGTCTACCACCCCCACCAGCCAGTCAACGTCATTGAAGAAGCAGGTCCTGAAGAAGAGGCCCTAATAACTTCGGAAGGCATCTTCATTAAAATCAGGGAACATTTCCCTAATAACTTCCATAACAAGCTCCAAGGAAGAAGAGGCCCCATCTTGAAAGCTCGTTTCCACTGCGACATCGGCTTCCTGCAGAATGACATCCTTCTCTTTCTGTCATTCCTCGCCCTTTACCTTCAGGTCATCCTGGTCCTTATTGAGATCCGAATCAGCTTGGGACAGACGCTCTTCCAGGTCAACTACCCTTCTTTTGGTATGCTCCAGCTCAGCCAACGATTTTTTAACCTGCTCTCCTTCAGCTCCATTTCTAGTTTAGACGCCTCCCTCACAGCTTTTTCGCCCTGAATCTTCCACTGGGTCACCTGACCCTTGGCCTCCTCCAACTCGCCCTCCTGTTTCGCAAGTTGGTCCTTCAAGTTGGTGATAAGGGTGACATCCCTTTCAACCATAGTCACGCAATCAGGAGGAGGGAGCCCAGGGGTAACAACCAACTCTTCATCACTCAGCCGGCTAAGGGCCGCCAGCTCAGCAGAAGCCTGAAGCACCCTGGAAGTGCGCTAAATGTATTGGATCACCTGATTAGTAGTAGAGGTCACATATTTGGTGAGGCGATCCGCCAAAACAGCAACGGAGTCTGAAAGCAGGGCAGAGACGTCCAGACTGTCGAAAGCAGTGTAGTGGAACTCCATATTTTCCTCTGAAAAGAGGGTGCCTGGGACATCACGAGCAGGGCGGTTCGGACCAGGGGTGTCGGGGTCGGCCTCCAGATCAACCACATCTGTAGCGCCTGAAGGCTCTCTGTTCCTCTTCCTCCTGCTCTCCAGGGGAACACTCTCCCCGGTTTCTTCAGAATTAACAGGTCGTGATCCCAGGGGAGTATGAGTCCCTGCAGGGGAATCACCCTGCTTGCCGGCTGGAGAGAGGGTGGCCTCCGAGGTAACCTCCGTCTCCACGCCCCGGGCATCAAAAAGAGAAGCTGTCGGCTTTGCAGGCGGCAGCCTCGGGGGGAGAGGAAGCCTTGTTCGGCTGGCGGAAATGCTCTTCACGTACTTCCTCATGTTTTTCTCACCCTTCTTGTAGCTAGAAGGAAGAGAGGGGTGCTTTGAAACGATGGTAAAATCTTCGTCTAAACCGAGTCTCCTTACCTTCTTCCTTGACCAGAGACGGGTGGCGAAATCTGCAGGGCACAAGAAAAACAGTTAGAAAAATATAGAAGGTTAGAGTTGAAGGATAAAATGCCAATAAAGTCCCTGAACTACCTCCTTCAAGACTGGGAATTAGGCCCACTCGGCCCAGATATTCATCGGTGGCTATGATCTCCGCATGAGGAAGCCAGGACCACATACGCCTAATTTATCTACAATGGCAACAAATTTCTTAACCAGCTCCTGGTCCCGTGTAATCAGTTTCACCTCCAGGGCTTTCCCCCCAACGCCTGGATGATACTCCTCGCGGGTTTCCAGGCGGGTGTGGACATGATTCCTAAAGTGTCTACGAATCCGCCACCCTGAAACACTGTGCACATACAGGATGTTGTTTTTCCAGTCCTTCAGGCTGTTCAAAGCTAGCCAAACCGGAGTGTATCCCTTATGCCTTTGGAGAGACCAATATCTAGAGGAACCCTCTCCCCCAGAAGAGGACACCATCTGCAGACCAACCATGTATCGCAGAGCGTTGATTGAAGGCCCCTCACCATGAAATAGGCAGGTCCATGTGTAGGCTATTAATGACCTAACCGCCGCAGCGGTCAACTGGGCTATGGCCACATTCATCCTCCTAAAGGTCTTCTCCAAGAAGGGGTGCAAGGGGAAACGCAGGCCAAATTCTAGGCATTTGTGGTAGACGGCTATGCACACTACAAGAAAAACTGTTCCGGGCGTCCACCTGGCTGGCGTCCTTGGCATATGGACGCCGACATGGCGTCGGAAAAATCATACGGGCGTCCACAGTCAAACGCCAAAATTGGCGTCCGATTGCATTTGGGAAGAACGATATTCAGGCCAAATGACGTCCACAGGCGGACGCCATTTGGGGTAAATGGCGTCCACTGGCGGACGCCATATGGGGTAAAACGGATGTCCACCAATGGCGTCCGACAGTGGACGCCCGGCCAGTTCTTTTGGCGACAAATAATCGCGCACCCCCCTCTCCCCCATCACTCTCTAAAAAAAACCACTCTCTAACTCTCTTCCTCTCCTCGCCGCGCCATTCCTCTATTCATCTCCTCAATTTTTTCCTAATCTTTGGTATGTTTCTTACTTACTTAGTTGTTATTCATTATATTTAGTTCTTGTTTTTTATTGTTATTGTTATTTATTGATAGTTTGCTAGTAAATATTGTTTAGGTCTAAATTTAGATTAGGTTGATTAGTTTAGGCCAAATTCGATTAGGTTGATTAGTTTAGCCCAAATTCGATTAGGTTGATTAGTTTTGCCCATCACAATTTTGATAAGGGTTTGATCAATTTGGTTGAATTGAGCTACAATGACCTCTAGGGCATTCCGTGAGTTTTTGTGTCACTTAGGACGAACCAAAAGGTGTCGTAATAATGCCGGATTTTCCTGAAACCACTTCTATCTTGATCGGGGTTGTAATTAGGTGTTAGCGGTGCTTTCGGAGTTTCGATATCTGTATCCAAAAATTTGACCTTATTTGACCTATTTTAGCTGTTTTTGTTGGACCTAGGCCATGAGTTTTTGTGTTTCGTTTGGTTATTATTTTGGGATTAAATTGATAAATGAGTTAGGGTTTTCGTAAATTGCGATGAAATTGTGATTACATTTGTGATTAAAATCGCTGACTGAATTTTGTAAGGTCAATTCTAGAGTAATAAGACATTTCGGTTTACTTTGACGTATTAGGGATTAAATTGAGGAAACTTAGTTAGAGAAATTAAGTTTAAGTTAAATGGTGATTAAACTTTCGTTTAGCATGTTATAAATGAAGTTAGGAAAATTAAACTTTAATTTGTTATATATATTTTTTGAACATAGAAAATGAAGAGAATTGAACGGAAATGGATGTATGAGGGAAGACTTGATAAGAAGAGATGTCCCACCGTCGAATTTTTGAGGGGTGTTGAATCATTTGTCGAGGTGGCTAAAAAGTCAGTAGATTATGCATCGAGGGGGAAGGTTAGATGTCCGTGTACTAAATGCAAGAACATAAAATTTCTTGAGATCCTTGTAGTTAAGGAACATGTCATCTATAGTGGTTTTTCACCCAATTACTATAATTGGATTTGTCATGGTGAGCCATCTCAGTCTGAGGAACCCGAAAACCATCAAAATGATGGGGGATTGAGAGGTATGATAGTTGACGTTGTGGAGTGCAACTTTTTTAATAACGAGAACACATATGGGATTGACGACTCACCTAACCCACGAGACTCACCCAACCCACAAGACTCACATAAGCCACAAGAGCCTAAACCACGAGCAAAGTCGTTTTTTGACATGTTGGATGCTTCGGAGAAACCGTTATACGGAGGGTGTGATGTGACTTTGTTAGAAGTCGCGTCTATGGTAGTTAGCCTGAAATGTGAGTTCAACCTCCCTTTGCTTGTGTCGATGGTATTGTTGCCTTGCTCGAGAGAGTTATTCCAAAGGACAATATCATGACCCGATCATTCTACACAACCAAAAAGGTTGTGAAGGGACTTCAACTCCCGCATCAAAAGATTGATGCTTGTCCAGATGGATGCATGCTATTTTGGAAGGATGATGCGATGCTTGATGAATGTAGGATATGTGGTAAGGGTAGGTATAAGATGGTTGAGGGGGATATTGTTTTGAGAGGTAGAAAAGGGAAAAGTGGTGTCAGGGGTAAGAAACCAATCCCAATAAGTCAGCTTACGTACTTCCCTATTGCACCTAGGCTTCAGAAATTGTATGCCACAAAAACCATAGCGGAGCAAATGAGGTGGCACAAGCAGGACATTAGGGTACTAGGGAAGATGTGTCATCCGAGTGATGGTGAGGAGTGGAAGCGTTTCGATAGACTACATCCCCACTTTGCGTTAGAACCCCGAAATGTAAGGCTTGGGTTGTGCACTGATGAATTTGCACCGTTCGGCCAATTTGGTAAATCGTACTCTTGCGGGCCAGTGATGATCACACCTTACAACCTACCTCCTTGGTTGTGTTTGAAGCATCCTTTCATCTTCCTATCTCTTAATGTGCCCGGACCCAAAAACCCGAAAAATCATTTGGATGTTTACTTGCAACCTGTTATTGAGGAACTGAAACAACTGAGGGAGGTAGGTGTGGAAACTTATGATGTCTCTCTTAGATAAAACTTTCAGTTGAAAGCAGCATTGTTGTGGACTATAAATGACTTTTTCGCATACGGTATGCTCTTGGGGTGGTATACTGCGAGTCAGAAAGCATGTTCGTGTTGTATGGATGAGAGCAAAGATTTTTATCTTCCAAATTCTAGTAAAATAAGTTGGTTTGACTGTCATCGACAGTTCCTACCAGAAGGTCACCCATATAGAAAGAATAAGAAGGCATTCAAGAGGGGTGAGGTTGTGCTTGATGACGCACCTGATCGACTCCCTGGAGATGAAGTCTGGGAGTTGATTTCCGATTAACCGTCCACTATCGACAGAACAGAGCAGAAGTTCAAAGACCTCAAGAAGTTGAAAAATGGTTGGTTTAAACGTAGCATATTTTTTGACCTACCATATTGGAGGACTTTGTTAATTCTTCACAATTTAGATGTGATGCACATAGAGAAAAACTTCTTCGAGCAGTTGATTCACACGGTGATGGATGTGGAGGGGAAGAGTTGTGACACTATAGGCTCCCGGCGAGATGTAAAGAATTTTTGTGACCGTCCTCAACTGCACATAAAATGGGATGGGTCGAAACCGAGAGCCTTGTTCACACTTGACAAGGCTCAGAGAAAGGCTTTGTTGGAGTGGGTAGAGAAGTTGAAGTTCCCTGATGGGTACGCCTCCGACTTCAAACGCTGTGTTGATCTTAAGAACCTGAAGCTGCAAGGGTTAAAGAGTCATGACTGTCACGTCTTCATGGAGAGGTTGCTTCCGGTATCACTAAAGCACCTTTTGCCACCGACGGTGTGGAATTCTATAACTGAGATATCTCAGTTCTTCCGAGATTTGTGTTCTTCTACAGTATCAATTGAGGACATGACTCGACTGGAGGATCAAATTCCACAGATACTATGCAAACTTGAGATGATCTTCCCACTGTCGTTCTTTAATTCCATGGAGCATCTACCTGTCCACTTGCCCTACGAGGCTAAGGTTGGAGAACCTGTCCAGTATAGATGAATGTACCCATTTGAAAGGTACATAAATTTTAGTAACTTCATTTATACATTTAATTTAAACATAGCTAATTTTTATTAATTGAAATACATAACTTGTTTATTTAGCTTCCTCAATCATTTGAAGAAGAAAATTGGTAACAAGGCTAGGGTAGAGGGATCTATTTGCAATACATATTTGACAGAAGAGATTGCAAACTTCCGCTCCCTCTACTTCGAGAAAGATGTCCAAACAAAAACCAAAAACTTGAACCTAGAACATTAAGTGTCCATTGATCCTACTATACCAGAGTTTTTTCAAAAGAAGGACGATGAAGGAACTTCATCCGCTGAGGGTTCTAGGACACTAGATGAGAAAGAGTATAGCCGAGCTCACCTTTACCTACTCTCTAATTGTGAGATCTTAGAGCCTTATGAGAGGCAATTCGTAACTGAATATGTCGCTGTGAACCCTGACGTGAACCCTGATGACGTTTGGAGTAAGCACGAAGAACATTTTCTGAAGTGGCTCAAGGATCACGTAGTTGCCTTAGACATACACGATGACTTGGTTAGAAGTTTGGCATTTGGTCCAGTGCGAGCGATTAAAACTTGGAAACGGTACTCGATGAATGGGTTCAATTTCCACACATTCAACTACGGGAAGAACAAGGCTAGATGCAACTTTGGTGTGAGTGTGTCATCTCTTGATGGTGATGAGTACTATGGTATTTTGGAGGATATTTTTGAGTTGTGTTATGACGGCAAAGAACGAGCGTATAGAGCTGTGGTATTCAAATGTGAGTGGAAAGACAGCTCCGTGAACGGGAGCCGAGTGCATGAACGTTACAAGATTGTGGAAGTTAATCACACAAGGAAATATCCTACGTACGATCCGTTCATACTTGCCCATCAGGCAAAGCAAGTCTATTTTGCTCCTTCTCCTTACACGAAAAATGACAGAAATCAAAGTCAATGGTGGGCAGTCTTTACAACTAAACCACGGAGACAAACAGACAGTTCTCTGTTCCAGGAAGAAGCTGCGTCAACTGGTACACACTTATCTTCTATTGAAGAGGCCATATTCTCCGAAGAAGATCAGAATGAAGGGGCAGAGGAAGATTTTGAGGACAATGTTGATGGACAAGGAGATTACATGGTTAGGGATGTTCCGGAGATCCTTGAGGAGGATGACGGACACGATGAAGGCAATTGGGAGGACGATCAAGTGGAGGGCGAGGAGACGAAGGAGGAGGATCATATTGAGGAGGATGAGGCTGAAGAAAATAACGACAATGAAGATGACTAAGCGAGTTGTTGTAGTAAGTTATATTGATGATTACATGATTAGGTCACTTTGCTACTTATTTGGTACATTACATAAATCAAGTTAGGATGTAGTCGCTAGTTGTTGTTAACATTGTTTAATTTGTTGCAAGGTGAAGATAATGGCAGGCGGTAGATCGACCAGGAAACGTGGTGGGGGTAGTAGGTTTGCTCAGACGTCGACCACGCAGCAGAAGGAGGAGGAAGTGGTCCCCGAAACTTTACCGGAGTAGACCGATGAGCATGAGGAGGAGGAGGAGCAGCAGGGGCAGGTGGAAGAGCTGGAGAAGGACGATGCCGGTCGGGTGATTCTCAAACCGACAGGCACATGGTAATATAATCTAACTTGTTGATTACTCTTTTATAACATGTTTATTTTTGGACAACATCTTGTATGATTTTGTACATATATGTGCTTCTGGACTCAGTGTAGGTTTCTGCATAAAGATGTCGTCAGAGGCTGTACTACCAGCTACATGGTCGACAAAGGACAGGGGTATGCTTGTTGGTCTCAGGTGCCGGCGGAGGTACGGCAGTGGTGGTTCAACCAATTCCGGGTACGTGGATTATTTTTGCTACCGAGTTTTAAATTTATAATGAGGACTTTGTAAATAATTTTGCTACTAATTATTAATCCTCCTTGATTGTGTAGTTGAAGTTCAGTTGGGCACCCGATTTAGAGGGAAGGGTCTGGGACCGGTACAATGATGCGTGCACACAACGTTTCACTTGTGTGATGAATAAACGACGCACGCGGGGGACTCCGCTAAAGGACCTTAAAGGTGTTGTTTTTATTTTGGTAATCAATTTTAACAAACAATCTAACTTCAATATTTCACTGTATTAAATAATATATTGGGTCGTCATATTTTAGGTGAAGCATTGGAGAGATGGGTCGCCTACTATGACAAGAAGGACTTTAAGGTCAGGTCTGAAAGGGCCCAGAAGAACAAACTGGCCAACTGTGAGCATGAGGGCCACGCAAACCCGACACATCATCGGGGTTCTCAGTCTTCTTTTAGTCGTGCCAAGAGGGTATGATTTCTACTAATTAATACCGTACTCTTACTTGAATAATCGGAAACTATTTTCGCATAATTTATATTCGCCTAATAACATTGGTACTCATTTAATAGATGCAAGCTGAGCTCGGGAGGGTGCCAACCGCGGCGGAGATATTCTTCGACATGCATGGGCAGACCGATGACAAATGGACTAGCTTTAAGACGAAAAAGGATCAGGCGATCTGGGTGAGTACTAACTATTTCAAATAAATCGACTTTAGTTGGTAGATAACTATCTTCGATGATTTCATCTAATAATAACTTCAATTGAAATCGTTGTTCTGTACGCAGGACGCCTACCAAGAAGAGCTAGCGAGACTCGAGGCTGATCCTAATGCTGAGGAAGTCGACTCGAATGAGACTTGGATCAAGGTCGTCAAGGGTTACAAGAAAGGTAGTGTGTACGGTGTAGGAAATGCACACGGTATGTACTTCACACCTCCCACACCGCGTCTCAACACCTGCACACAAATGGAGTACATGCCGGCCGGATCTCAGCAACCCGACCCGGAGAAGGACGCCATAAAGGAACAGCTGACGGCCCAGCAGCAGCAGCTGATGGACCAGGCCGAGAACATAAAGAATATGCAGGAACAAATGGCCATGTTTCAGGCCATGTTCAGAAATTGCAACCAAGGTCGTCCCCCATCCCCTCCAGACGACAGAGACCCATTTGGTGATGGTGGTGGTAACTCTGGTGCTGCAGCTAGCGTTTGCTGATTGTTTTTTGTTGTTGTTGTTGGAACTTTATTTACGGATTATGTATCTTCTAACTAGTTTAGATTTGTGTATCTTCAAACCGTATGTTAAATTTTTTTTATATCAGTTTTTTCAGCAGAAATGAGTCGAGAGATGAAGTGTTTTGGTTGACTGAGAGTGAATGAGGTTGAGGTATTGTGGATAGTCCACATTTGTGGTTGGTTGAGTGTTGTGGATGTGGTTTATATTGCAGGTTTTGGCTAGACATTGAACGCATGTTTACGGCCATGCAACAGCGTAAATAACGTCCGATAACGGACGCCATGACAGACGCTAGGGGAAGCTAAAATGGCGTCCGACTGTGGCTGCCAGGGGTCCCCAGATGGCATTCACAGCCCGACGCCAACTTAAGGGCCCTGACGTCCGACTGTGGATGCCATCTGGGGACCCCTGGCAACCACATTCGGACGCCATCCATGGCGTGCACTGTCGGTCGCCATTTCCCTTGGCGTCCAATAGTGGATGCCCGTTTTAAAAATGGGCGACTGGTCGTGGCTTCCGCTTTCTGACGTCTGTTTGCGGACGCCGGTTCCTTTATAGCGTCCACTGTCGGTGCCCACCAGGTGGACACCCGGGACTGTTTTTCTTGTAGTGGCAGCCGTCAGGGAGGCAACATACAGTATCCTTCTCTCCTAGGACAACGATGGTGTACCCCTCCCCAAAATTATAAAATTGCTCAATCACCCCGACAGCGTTCTTCGCCAAGATTAAGTCCCAGTTCTTGGACTCGGGGTAAGTTTTCAGGGGGACCTGGTACTTGGCCTTATCTAAGTAATAAATTCTCCCCGCTTCCCTGGGGACAAGTGGGCCGGCAATTCTGGAAGGACCAATTTCCATTGCCTCGTCGTCGGAGTCGGACGCCATCCATGGCGTGCACTGTTGGTCGCCATTTCCCTTGGCGTCCAATAGTGGACGCCCGTTTTTAAAATGGGCGACTGGTCGTGGCTTCCGCTTTCTGACGTCCGTTTGCGGACGCCGGTTCCTTTATAACGTCCACTATCGGTGCCCACCAGGTGGACACCCGGGACTGTTTTTCTTGTAGTGGCAGCCGTCAGGGGGGCAACATACAGTATCCTTCTCTCCTGGGACAACGATGGTGTACCCCTCCCCAAAATTATAAAATTGCTCAATCGCCCCGACAGCGTTCTTCGCAAAGATTAAGTCCCGGTTCTTGGACTCGGGGTAAGTTTTCAGGGGGACCTGGTACTTGGCCTTATCTAAGTAATAAATTCTCCCCGCTTCCCTGGGGACAAGTGGGCCAGCAATTCTGGAAGGATCAATTTCCATTGCCTCGTCGTCGGAGTCGGCGACGTCGAAAGGGGCAGGCTCTAGAGAATTAGCATCTTCACTACTCTCCGAGCGATTTTCTTCGATCATCCTAACACCAGGCCTCCCAAAGGAGGAGGCAAGGTCGGCCCTACCCTCTTCCCTACCCTCCGCCCTCTCAGTCGACGGGTCGGTAAATGTAAGGATACGAGCGCGGTGACTAGGCATAATGATTTAAGAAGAAGGAAAAACGAGGAAACGAAAAAGACGAGGACTTAGGACAGGATTCTAACCTAAAACGACGACTGCTGGTTGAAAATCCGAGAAAGAAAGCTCCTCAGTCTAAGAACGTTCTCAGCAGCGAAAAAGTATGAAGAAGGGTTTGGTTTTTTCAATAAGGCGTAAAAGAGGGAAATGGGGGAGGTAAGAGTGCTTATATAGGCTAGGGTAAGCGAAGAGTCATCCTTCCTGCAAACTTCCCCAGGAAATGCCCCACATGTCACGTTTTCAGAAACTGACCGCCCATCACTTCCCAAGAGAAACCTCGAAAAGGTAAAGGGTGTCAGAGGGTTAATCATTCTATGACGTCACTCCTTCATTAAAAAAAACGTCCCCGATCATTCATTAATTAGAAAGGGCCCAAAAAATAGGCAAGTGACAAATTCAGCGCAGAAAAGTAAAAGTACAAAAGGAGCCTGATATTCTGGCTCAGTTAACTAGCCTACGAATCCGGAGCAGGCCTAATCATCATCAAAATCTGGGGAATAATCCCCAGGACTGTCATCATCCAGGGCAGATCCCCAGTCCCAGTCGTCAGAATCCTTAAAAGGATCAACAGGGAAATCATCTTCGCCCTTGCCGGAGGAATAACCCTGACCTTCGCTATCCTCAAAATCATGGCTGCTTGTGTCCCAATCATGGCCAAAAGGGACGACCCTGGCATCATCAGGAAAAATGGGGCCCACCCTCCCCACCAGAGGGGAGGAGGGGCATGATTCTGGAGAAGAGGTCAATTCAGGGCAATTGGGGTCAAATTGCTCCAGATGCAGCCAGGGGAAGCACCTGTGGCACCCCCTGTCATAACAGCCCCCTGCCTGGGTGCAGTGTCCAGGGCGAGGACCAGCAGGAGGAGATCTCCTAGGGCGCCTACCAGCCCTGGAAAGGGCCTTCCTCCTGGCCACCCGTTGAAAACGGGAGCGTTTTCTCTTACTACAACGAAGAATATGGTGATCCCGCTTTGAATACTTCAGCCGACGACGCCCTCTTAAGCAGAGGACCTCCACGTAGACTCCGCAACAGAAGACTGTTTTCTTAATCCAAGACATTTGGCTCTTTTTGGGAAAGAATAGTGGAAAGGTTGAAGATGAGGCGTGAAATGATAGAGAACAACAGAATTTATATAGGAGCTTTTGGAACAAAAGTAAACCATAAATGAAGCTTCCACCACCTCTCTAACAGAGAGAACCAATCAGCAAGTTGGCTCGCTGTCCAAAAATCCTCTTTACAAGAGAAGTAATCATGAGCAAAGACATTCCAACTTTTTGCATGCCCAATCCGGTTGAGTCTCCTCCCTCGGGAACACGCTGCGCATTAAATGCTGAGTTGCTCAAAAGAGTCAGCCTCCCATCCCAAACAATAGATAGATCGCCTACCAAAGGGAGCCCTGCTTCCCCTTAGCTAGCGAGGGCCAATTGATGGAGATCGATATCCCGCTATGGGTCACCCACCATTTGGGTCCCAAGATGGCCCGACCTAAGACTGGATGAGAGCCTGCCCAGCAAGCCACCAAACAAAGAATCTCTAACTCGGCAGAAACTCACCTACTCGGTAGGGCCGCACCACCAGCCAAACAGGGCAGTCAAGCCACCCTGCCTTCTGGCCCTCAGGGTGCTCTAACCCCCAGCAGAGGCAGGGGAACTCAGGACTCCTCCGTCATTTTGCCTAAGGTAAAGGGGAATGAGCGGATGAGGTGAAGCCACATGTCACTCCTCTCATCCACTCATTCTCCCTCTCTCCTCTTCTCTTCTCTCTCTCTTGTGGGAAGGTATAAATACTCTTCCATTTCCCACTTGAAGGGGGTTGGATTTTCTCTCTCTAGACTCTCACTCTAAAACCGCCACCTAGTTCCTCACGAGCTAGGTTCTTTAAGGCATTCCACGGACTGACTTAGGCATCGGAGAGGGTTCCCTCGGACACCTCCGAGGCCCTGTGCGTTCATTGTGCAGGGAGCAGGCCGTCTCTGCCGGGGAAAGTCCGACCACCGGAGTGAGGAGAAGGAGGGGCAGAAGAAAGTCGAAAAGAACCATCAAAGTTGAACCATAATTAAGAGGCCCGAATCCAAAGTCGGGTCAATTGTTTCCATACCGGAACAATATATATATTTATATATATAGATTTGGGATCCCGTCCGAACCACACATTTATCGTCTTGTGCTCCTAAGGCACTTGGTGGTCTTGGCTTCCGTGATTTTCGAATGTTTAATATGACACTGCTGGGTAAGCAAGCATTGAGGCTTACCATGAACACGGGTGGTCTTCTTGCTCGGCTGCTGAAGGCTAAGTATTATAAGAATAGGTCCTTTTTGCAATCGCAGTTGGGGAATAATCCGAGCTATACTTGGAAGGGGATCTAGGAGGCACGGACTATGGTTCTGTAGGGGGGAGGCGGATTGGGAATGGGCTCGGGATGAGGGTGTGACATGATCTTTGGCTACCTGGGGATGGTTCGCGACGGGTGTTATCTCCTTGTCTTGCAGGGAGGGAGGGGTGGCTTGTGGCAGATTTGAGGAGGGGCGTTGGGACGTGAGATTCGTCCTTGGTTCAGGCTAATTATTTGCCGTTTGAGCAAGAGATTATCCTTAATATGCGGCTGAGTTCTCGTCAGGTGGAGGATTCAGGGTAATGGAATATGGAGAAAGATGACTCTTATACGGTGAAGTCGGCATATCGGCTCTTCACGGCTTGTAGGGAGGGTGATCAGGGGCCGTCCGACTTTGTCCGAGAGAAATTGTTATGGACACAGATCTGGCAGGCCAAGGTGCTTCCCTAGGTTAAGGTAACATTGCTTCTCGTATCCTTAACCTTGATGGTATGTGTTCGATCTGTTGCTGTGAGGTGGAGACTTGTCTCCGCCTTGTAAAGAGGTGTGGGTGGGGGTTTGGGCTATGGGATGGGTTGGGGGAGGATGTCAAGATGGAAAATGGGCATGAGTGGGTGAAGGAGTGGGTGACGGAAGATGGAGGATGATGGGTGAGAGGGAAGGTTATGGTGGGTTATTGGGCAATGTGGGAGGCTCGCAATTAGTGGGTGTTTGAGGGAAAGAGAGTGTGCATTAAGGATGTGTTGACTCGGGCTATTGACATCGTGGTGGAGTGCGAGGGAGTGGAGGAGGGGATGAGAAGGCGGGGTCACCAGAGAGGGCCAAGGGTGGAGTGAGTGCGTAGAAGTGGCAAGCACCACCGTTTGGGACGATTAAGATCAATTGTGATCCAGGATTACGGGATGGAGGGATTAGTTTGGGTATTGTGGGACGTGGGGAGGACGGTCGGATGGTATGAGGAGTGAGTGCCAGGAGGCCCGGGACGACGACTGTTAATGCAGTAGAGGCGGAGGTGATTCTCGAAGGCATCAAGGAAGCTTCGAAACGTGGGTACCGAAAAGTCATTGTTGAAAGCGATTGCAAGACGATTAGTGATTATTTGCGGTTTGTGAGGATGGGACGTAGTTCCTCATTTTAGATGATATTCTTGTGTTTTCTTGTAACTTTGATTGTATTAGTTGGTCTTTTGTACCGCGTATTCGTAACCGTGCTGCTCATGAGTTCGCGCGTGCTATGTCATTTTCTGTGGGAATGAGCGTTTGGGAGCATTCTGGTATGGCGAACGTGGAAGCTGTTATTTCTGATGATTTTATTGCAATTATCTAAGCCCATTTGTTGGGTTTTTTCAAAAAAAAAAAAAAAACATTTCATTTACATTTGATTACAAAAAGTAATTGAATGATTTATAAATTTGTAAAAATTAAAAGTAATTTTTTTTATCCAATAATTTAAATCAAAGAAGATTTATTTGTCCTAACTATTAATTTTTTCATTACATACTTTGATATATTTTATTTTTACATTTATTATTTGTTACATTTCTATATAATATGGTTAAAAGACAACTTAAAGTATTAAATTTTATTTCACATGTCAAAGAAATATTTTTTTAAGGAAATGGAAAACAAATCATAATATTTCATTCAAAGCATAAATTTATTTATTGTTATTAATAATAAAAATTAATGGTTTTGAAAAAAATATTTAATCATTTGGATGTTACATATTTTTATCTACTTTTGTATTAATGTTCAATCAAATTTAATAATGATAATTATATTATCTATTATTAAGAATTTCATATTATAACCATAAAAGTAATATAATGGAGGGATGACAAAAACCATTTTTATTTTGTGGGTTCGCATTCACATTTCATTCGCTTTATTTTATGGATACTCCCTTCAGTTTTGCAATAAATGAATTTACATTCTTTGCTGATTCTATTTATACTTTTGATTTTATCTTCTACATTGTTTTGGTTCAGAGAACTTTTCCGGAGCCAATGATCAAGTCTGTAATTTCTCATTTCGTATAATAATTTTATTTCAATAGATTTTTATATTGTTTATTTTAAAAATAATATTCGAGTAACTTTAAATCTCATGTGTTTTATGTTTATAAGAGTGAAATTTTATTTATATTCAAAATTGAAGTAATTTACAAAATATGATTGAAAAGTAGTTGTAATATTTTGAGTGTTAATCCAAGTAGCACACTATGAATGATAATTATTTTGGTAATGAATTTTATATTTGAGTTTAAAAGTAAATGTTAATAAAAAAAAATCAGTATGGAAATAACAAACCAAACATAATATTTCACTTAAAGCATAATTTATTTATTCTTCTTGAGAAAGATTAATATTTTTCAAAAAAAATTTAAAAAAAATTGGTTGTTTCACCATTTAATCTACTTTCGCCGTAATAATCAATCAAAGTTAATATGAATAATTATATTATTTAGTATTAAGAAATTCACTTTATAACTATAAAAAGTATGGAGTAAAATAAAGTGATGAAGAAGTAAAAAAAATTGAGGACTCGTTTACTTTATTTTTTTTAACATTCTCTTCAGTTTAATAAGATATGAATTTGCATTGTCGTTTATTAATTCTAATTTAGTTCTAATTTTACCTTTTGCATTTTATTTAGATAATTTATGCGAAGCTAGTACTCAAGTCCTCCACGATTTCTCATATTTCAGTTATAATATTATGATTTTATTGATCTTTATATTAATTAATTTTATAAATACATTTTTGAGATAATTTAAAATCACATTGGTTTTAATTTCAATATTCTGAGTGTTGGTTTAAAGTAAAATACTAATGAATAGCAAATTTTTGGGGCAAACAAAACTTAATATCCTTACATATTAAAAGAAGAATTCACCCAAAAATGTTCCTTAGGAACAGTGTTACTCCTTAAGAACAGTGTTTCCTTAGGAACAGTGTTCCTAAACTGCCTTCCTCTTCCTTTCTTCGCTTTGTTTTTTTTCTACCTTGCATTTCCTCTCTTTGGCTCTGCCCTCCTCCTTTCCTCTCTAAATCAGCTAAATCAGCCTTCCTCCTTTCCTCTCTAATTCAGCCTGTGTTCTTCTTTCTCCTTTCCGGTGGTTATGGAGGTTAGATCTTGCATTTTCCCTTTGTTGTACGAGCATTTTTTAAATAAATGAATTGAGTTTTGTTTAATATGATTAATCACAGAGATTAAACAAGCAGAATCAAGTTAAACGACGTTTAATGATTGGAAATGGTTGCAGTTTTGATCAAAATGGGCTTCCTTTCCTACCTGGGATATTTTTCATGGAAGAGGTGGGTCTTTTTGTAATTTAGTTAGTTGTATGTTTGTGTTTTAATATGAATTTTATTAGTTTTTGTAGGTGATTTAAGTGTAAATACTGTTTCATTTTAGCGTACTTGGGTTTGCTTTACGGATGTGTGAATTCAATATAATATAATATAGGTTCGGGGGAAGTACAGAGTGTACGCTTATATATAATTAATTGAGAATTCACGGTACCAGGTTCATACGGTACACTATGGCGGGGGTCTCATCTGAGCTACATACGAGTAAGAAATATAGAGATACAATCCCACATCCTGTTTTGGGAGTATGTTTTTTTTAACAGTAACAGGTGTGTGCTTTGTTACCTATGGTTGTAGTATTTCAGGATCTTAGGTACTTGCAAGCTAAGGAGTATAATATTACAACTTGATCTAAACTGTGTATTAGACAAACACTTGACTTTGTTGATGTTGTAGCAATTGAAATCTTTTGTGAAAGCGGAGGACAAAATACCGAGGTTATTGCACAGAAGGTTATGTTAGGTCATTGCTCGTGCACTACGTCGACTCTAAGATGGTTAAATATCCCAAACCATGTGATTAAATGAGCCAATGGAAGCATACAACTTAAAAGAGGAAGTAATATAAAAAAATTGTTTGGTCTTAGAACGTCTCTTACTTGTGGCACTACTCATACTTAACCAAACCTCTTGTTTGTTGATGGCGTAGGTTTTAGAGTGGACTAATTGGAAACTTGTTCAACACAAATTTTCCAGTGATCTACCGTCGCACCTTGATCTCATCGGCAAGGTGCATGGCGTTGACGCTGCAGAGAAGTTCTTCATAGAAGCAGACGACCATTCTGAAAAGATGTACAATTCTTTGCTTAATCTCTATGTTCAAGGAATGCTTGTAGATAAGGCTCTTTCTCTTTTCACGAAGATGAAAGAAATGGGAGTCGCTTCTACCCCTCTTACATACGACAAAATCATGTCGCTTTACCTTAAAAACCGTCTACCTGGGAAGCTGATGCACTTGTTTTTAGAAATGCAAGAAAGGGAGGTTCCCCTCAACCATGCTTGTTTCAAAATGTGCCTAAAAGCTTGTGCTTTATCTTCTGATTTTGATTCCATGGACAAACTTTTAAAAAAGATTAAAGACCAACAAAGCTTCACATTCGACTGGCCTATGTATTCATCGATTGCTAACTACTACTTGGACGGACGTCATCCCAAGAAGGCGATTGGCTTCCTACAAAAAGCAGAAGTTTTGGTAAAGGACAATCCCATTGGGTATGCTAACTTGATTAGTATATATGCAAAGCTTGGAGACGGTACTCAGGTGAGGAGATTATGGCAGAAATAGAAAGATGTTTGCAAAACACAGACTAATCATGATTATACAGTCATGCTTAGTACTTTAGTGAAGCTCGACAAGTTCGAGGAAGCTGAACTGTTACTGGAAGAATGGAAATCATCTGGCAATGTATATACCCATAAGTAGTCGCCGCCCTTTTATCAGGATATTCACAAAAGGGACATGTCGAGAAAGCTGAAAAAATATTCGAGGAGATGATCAGTAAAAACACGGAACCCTTTCCTATCACGTGGGGGATTATCAGCGAGGGGTACGTGAAGAATGGGAACATGCAGAAGGCGGTGCAGTGCATGGAGAAGGCTCTTCAGCTAGGCCCACAACGGAA
Source organism: Agrostemma githago (assembly GCA_958450325.1). Lineage (NCBI taxonomy): Eukaryota > Viridiplantae > Streptophyta > Magnoliopsida > Caryophyllales > Caryophyllaceae > Agrostemma > Agrostemma githago. The sequence continues at coordinate 11,285,912 of OY288242.1, forward strand.
AGGGTGGAACCTAAAACGCGAATTTATTTCAAACATATTGACTTGGCTAGGCGAAAATGGGGACAGCGATCAAGTGCATGAGTTTTTGAAGTTGATGAGCCAGGTTACCCCGATGAACAAAAACACGTACCAGACGCTGGAAGCGAGCAAGAGGCATGGTAAGGACATTAATGTGATTTTGCAGAGGTTGAAAGCGGATAATGTAGATGTAGATGAGGAGACAAGTAAGCTGATGGAGGTATCAACTTGATTTTTGTTGAGTTTTGTTGCATTACATCTTTCAAATGCTGCTATAATTGATCGTAAGGTCACAACTTTACTAAAACTTGCTTCTATGGATTGTTTTGGTGTTAGTAGAGTTTGTGTTTGTTTCACCTGTGTTTTTGTAGAGGGAATAGCATTGCTTATCATTCCTAAAATAAAGTACCATGCCTTATGATATACCCCAGTACAAATGTGCAATCTTTGAATTTGTAAAACTTTTCTAATACTATAGAAACTTAGCTTTTAGAGATTTGAGTAGTGAGTTGAATTTACACTTAACATAAATTATAGTGCAAGATCGTCTGAAATATTTGACAGTCCATTTTTTTAGACGGTCCAATTTTGTAGAAGGACAGTCCATTTATTATTGATAAATAAATTATCTTTTTATCCTGATTGAGCCAAAGACTCACTATTCCGACTAAATTGACTCGAGCTAACCCGACTCGAACCGAAAGTTTATTGGCGCATACGAACCGATATCTCTAAAATGTTTGTAAATGACACGAACCCAAAATGACCCCACCGAACCGAACTATACCTAAGTCTTACAGACTTGAAATTGACCAAACCCGAACTGACCCGGTCGTGACCCGACCTGGTTGACCTATTTGCCAGGTTTACAATGGTGATGGTGTGAGCTACTCATAATCTAGACAATGCTTTTACTCAGACTACAAAGATCAAGAGCGTGTACCTCAGGTTATCGGATGGGAACCTTATCAAAAGCAAAAGAAAACAAGAACGATCAACCTTGCTACATCATTGGATCCTACTAGGTATGAAGTCATCATCGCTTTTCTCTCCCGTGTTTCTTATTGCTTCGAGTGTATGTTTCCTTTATTTTTATAATCTATTTTTATTTTCCCGATACCTTGTCTTACAGGCTGGCTGAAACTGCTGCTGATCTGAACTTAAAATTGATGAGTTGGAGGGCATTACCTTCGCTGGATATCGATATTTTTATCTGAAACTAGGTGCCTTCTCATTGGAGTGGGCACTCTAGGATGTCAGGTTGCTCGGGCACTAATGGTAAGTAGACCTGATAAACAGGTCAACCAAGTCCTTTCAAGACAAATATTAACCGGGTTCGGTATTTTCAACTTTTTTTGGTATATAAGATCGTATGCAGTAATAAACATTCACATCAGTTCGGATTTGGTTGGGTTAATTCGGGTTAGAGGTCAAACTAGGGTCTTCACTTTAGGTGTCGAATCAGTTTTCCCAAGTGTATTTTATGATGGTATAAGCTTGCTTTTACTTTTATGTTTTTTCCTAATGTAGAACCTTATTTAATTACTTTTTTCAGGCTTGGGGTGTGAGGAAGATTACTCTACTCGACAGCGGTAAGGTGGCCATATCCAATCCACTGAGGCAATCTTTGTATACACTGAAAGACTGCGGTCAAGATAAAGACACAGCTGCATAAAACAGTCTAAAGAGTATACACCCTTCCGTGGTAAATGATCCGTCTTTTATACTTTCCCTAAAGACCGGTTTTGTACATTAATTATGGGGTTTTTTGTCAGAAGGCACCTAACATTTAGGCCTTCTGCAAAAAGGCACATATAGTTTTATTTTTTGCCCAAAAGTACCTTAAATTTACATTTATTTGTTGAAAGGCACCAAACCTCAACTTCCGTCAAAATACCGTCAATATTGACGGTCCTCTTCTTTTAATCATCTTCCTTCATCTCTTAATCAACCATTCTCCCTTAATGAACTTCTTTCTTAATCAAACTCAATCAACCATCTTCCTTTAATTCAACCATCTTCCTTAATCAATCTTCATTACTTAAGTCAAAACCACCAAGTTTTCGCTCAATGGATAAGTTTTCAATTATAACTCTTCATTTAAGTAAATTAATCATTAAGTCATCAACAACAAATTAAAATTTCGAATTCAATTTCCATTTTTATGTTACCTACCCAGTCCTTTGTTTATTAAAAATCCACAGACTAATTTCGAGAATAATTTTGGGTATGTGTTAGAGGTTATTAAATTTTTGAGCTATTACTAAATTGAAGTTTCTGTTGTAAGAAACTAAGAACACTATTTTTTTTGTTACATTTGTGATTTATGAGTAACCATTTGTTATTCTTTTTTTTGTCAATTCATTTTTGGGTTTAGTAACCATTTGTATTTCATTTTTTATGTGTATCATATAAGATGAGTATTTGAAGATGTCATGCTAATTGAGAATATGCAAAAGTGAAGAAAAAAATATGTGGTTCAATTAAGGGAAGAATAAAAGGGGGTTTGGATGGAAATTAAGTTTTTTGGAAAGGAAAAACAAAATGTTGTAACATTGTGGGAAATAAAGAGGATAAGAAAAAGAGATAATAAAGGTAATGTAAAGGAAGAGGGAAAGAAGATTTAATTGTGTTTGATTAAGAGATAATGGTTGATTAAGGGTTGAGGGAAGAAGATTAAAGGACGAGAACCGTCAATTTTGACGGTTTTTTGACGAAAGTTGGGGTTTGGTGCTTTTCAACAAAAAAAATGTAAATTTAAGGTGCTTTTGGGCAAAAAATAAAATTATAGGTGCCTTTTTTTGCAGAAGCCCTCAATGTTAGGTGCCTTCTGAGAAAAAACCCTTAATTATGCAAAAGGAGTTGGAAAAAATGCAAAATGCGTCAAGGAGGCATACTTGGCTTCTATTAGACGAAGAAGTAGCAGATTTTAATTTGCAAGTGAGTATTAAAAGAGCTGTTCTTAATTTGAAAAAGCCAATTTCTTCACCATTTGACGTGAATAGTAACCTTAGTATGTCTATGTTAGGCCTTCGATAAGGAAGCCATTGTCTTTTATCAAGCTTTAGTTAAGATTCCTTTTTATACCCAAATAAACAAAATTATTAGCACTGGGCAATATGGTTCTGTTGGGCGTTTACAAGCTTATGCAAGCAAAGATCGTTGATCCATCAACTGGAGAAGGGTTACCACCTGGCAAAGGAGAGTGATGGCTGCGTGAACCAACAATTTGGAAGGGTAATTTCTCCTTGGCTTTGTGTTGTAGTTGTGTGGGACTTGTTTGTCCATTTGTTCAAATTCCACTTGCAAACATGAGAAATAAGCAAAATGATTCACTGAAATTTGAATGAATACTGGTAAGATCGGTTTTAATTATAATTAGAACATGATCAAGTCAATGTCAGATATAATTGTGGATGAGTTTGTGATTGGGGTATACATTGATTGATATCCTTTTATACTCATTTAAGTTGATAGTATGATTCGTGTCACATTTCTCTTTTCGTTTCTGTAGTAAGAAAATGTTTCCATAAGCTATCTGCATTTAATAAAAATGGTGTCAACTGTAGGGTATGTGGGAAATAAAGAGGCAATTGCTGAAACATTGTTACCTGAAGGTTGGCTGAAAACAGGAGATCTTTGCTATTTTGACAGTGATGGATGTCTTTACATTGTTGATCGGTTGAAGGAATTGATCACTTACAAGGGATATCAGGTTGCAAGATTAGCTATTTACCAATGATTACCGGATGCAATGTTTTTAAATAATTTTGTTATTTTTGTGGGTGTCTAAAAATCATTGAATGACTTTACCTCATTTATTGTCAGGTTCCACCAGCCGAGCTGGAACATTTGCTACTATCACACCATGATATAGCTGTTGCCGTTGTCGGTCCGTAAGTTCAAAATGAATGTTTCTTATTTTGCTCTATAGGATGTAGTTGATTCCTTCATTTATTTTTCCTACAATATACTCCCTCTGTTCACTATTTGTTTGCTCATTTCGATAAAATACTCCTCACAATCATTCATGAAATGGGCAAAAAATAATGAACAGAGGGAGTATTGTCAGGCACAACGACTGTGGTGCAGCCAACAAGGATGTAGAAATCGGAGTGTTTGGGTGTTTAATAATCAAGCAAAGTCGCAACATCAAAGCCTCAGCAAACAACCGTCATTCAACAGGTATTATTCCTGTCAAAAATCGCTTGGTGGTCCATACTCGTGCGAGTTTCATGCGCATACATGTAATCGAATTGCTATGCATCATGTGCATACATCAAAGACGGGTAATGATGATACGTTTTCCATTTGTTGCTGGTTGAAGGAATCTAGCAGAAATTCACCAAGTGAAGTGCACTTCAGCAAAACGAAGTCCGAAAAGTAGGGCATGAATTCGAAATTTACTTGCTCGCATTTTCATCATGGTTACAGGATGATTTGAAAGCGGTTTTGTCGGGAGTTGAATCGAAACTCAAACATAGTATTAGTTGGGAGTTTGTTATATATGTTCACCTATGCATTGCTCACATGAACGAGTTTGCCGTTGCAAACGAAACATATATAAGTTTTATCACCCAAGAAAAATGTTCATTCAGAGTTGTTGACTGTGATAGTAATGATGATGGTATGACTCGATTTGACAATGGTGCACATTAATATACTTCGTAAGAGAGTAAGGAAAGTTGCTTATTAACTTAGACGAGTCTTAATAAAGTAAACATAAACTATATGATTGATACGAGTTAAAAATAAAATAAACGCGGACTAATGATTGAGATGAGGCGTAAATACGTCCAATGTAAATTATTGGCTGTGATGAGTCGTAAATAAATCAAACGTAAATTATTGACTGAGACGGATCGGGGATAAAATAAACGTACTATTGACTCAGACGGGCCATAATAAAGCAAAGATAAACTATATTGATTGCGATGGATCGTGAATAGAATAAACATAAACTACTACTGAGATGTGTCGCAAATACACTAAACTTAAAATATTGACAGAGACGAGTTGTAAATAAAGTAATCATAAATTATTGATTGAGACGAGTCGTAATAAGATCAACCAAAACTACTCTCTCCCATCCAGACGAAAGGTAACATGTACCCACTTTTTGTGAGAAGAATAGTGGGTTCATGTTATCTTCGGTCTGGATGGGGGGAGTATACTGTCAGAGACAAATCGTAAATAAAATAAAGGTGAACTATTGACTAAGATGAATATCGATGGGAAACTAAACTAGCCTATTATGGAGGTTAATTAGATAGTATAGTAGAAAGATATTTAGGGGGTGTAGAGTAGTTGATAGGGATGGTCGCAAAAGTTTGGAATGAGGCATGAGCATGAATCAAGGGGGTGGGGGTGCTAGCAGCAGAGGGAGAGGGTTGCGTTTGGGAAGGGGAAAGGAACGTGGTAGAGCCAGTGAAAGAGAAAAAATGAATTTAATAGAGGGGGAAAGAGGAACATGAAGCGAAAGAACGTTAGAGGGAGATGAACGAGGCTAAAAATGAGAGTAGAAGGAGTTACGGTGACGACACCCTCAGTTCTTCATTGAACTAGATGACAAAAACAAGTCATATTTAGGGAGGAAAATGAGGGGAGGAAAAGAAAGGAGAAAGGATAAAGTGGAATATCGGAGGGAATAGAGGAAGAATAATACAAAAGGGCCACATTCACTGAACTAGATAACAAAAGCAAGTCAAATGTAATTACTTTTCTGGAGGACGATAAGGATGCCGAAAAAAGGGGAAAAGTAAAGGCATGAGGATGTGAGACATGTGAATGTGAAAGACTAATCTTAGTAGATTGGGAAACAAAATCAAGAAGAGAGTGAACATTAATGTAGATGGGGTGGATGAGAAGGGGGAGTGTGAGAGAAGGGGTAGAAGTAGTTGAAGGGTCGACAGACTCACTGGACTAAATGACAAAAGCATAGTACTTTATGAGAGTTTATAGAGGCATTGATCATAGGGATGACGCAAAAAAATCGGTATAGGTATGTGGGGGAATCAGGAGGGTGAAGGGGTGACCGTGTGAGTAGCAGAGATAGAATTCTGGTTAGAATAGTTTGACTGATGTGAGAAGAGGTAGTGGAGGCTGAAAAATGATTTAGTAGATAGATGAAAAGATATGAACTTGAATAAGAGGAGCATTAGAAGAGGGGGAAGAAGAAGGGAGAGTAAGAGATCAAAGGAAGATGGTGAAAATGGCAGGTGTAAAAGAAGATGAAGGTTGACACTCTTATCAAAATAGGTTTAAAGAAGTCATATTTAAGGAGTGATCTAAAGTGATGAGGAAGAGGAGGAGAAGAGAAATAAAGAGGAACGAGAAGGAAATGTGGAGGAGGTAGTGAAGAGAAAAATTAAGCACGAGAAGGGTAGAAAGAGTTGAAAGGAATACACTCGCTAAAATAGATAACAAAAGAAAGTCATATTTATGACAATTTAATTAGGAAGGATAACTAAAGGTGGAAGAGTAGGGGGAAAGAGGTAAGGGGTTGGCGGAGGAAGATGAAAAATGGACATAGTAGAAGATGAAGGATTAAATGAGCATTAGGAGAGAGAGAGAGAGAGGGAGATAGAAAGAGAGAGAGGGAGAGAGAGAGAGAGAGAGAGAGATAGAAAGAGAGAGAGGGAGAGAGAGAGAGAGAGAGAGAGAGAGAGAGAGAGAGAGAGGAATGAGGAGCAAAGGAAGGAGAAAAGGACGTTGATGAGAAATAAATTAATCTTAGTAATAGAGAATGAGAATAGGTAGAGGAGGAGCATTAATGGAGATAGATAGGGGAGGGCCGAGGGATAGGGTAAATGGTGGGAAAGATTGGAAGGAATTGAAGGATAACACTCTCACTGTACTAAATGATTAAAAAAAGTTATAATTAGAAACAGATCTTAGATGATATGGAGGAGAAGAGGAGGGAGAACATGAAAGAGGATGTAAATTGTTCTTAGTAGAGGAGAAAGAACGAATAAAAAGTGGAGTGTTAGGGAGGAGCGCTGTGGTGATAAGGAGAAGGGAGCGTGCGGGAGGAGGGGTCAGGAATCATATGGGTATAAAGACATTAAGGGATCGATGACACACTCGCTAAAATACGTGACAAAAGGAATCATATTTAGGATTGAATTTTAGATGATGAGAGACAATAAAATATGGACACAAGAACGGGGACGCCGGCGAGAGTTTTTCTTGAAGTGGAAGGAGGAGAAAGGGAATAAGAAAGCAGAGAGGTTGAGAAGACGGAAAAAAGATCTTAGTAGATGGAAAATGAGCAACAAGAAGAGGCGTAGCATTAGTGGAACAAGGATACAGGGGAATGGGAGAAAATGACGTGATGAACAAGTGGGGTAAAATTAGTGGAAGAAATGAATCCGCGTTGAATTAGATGACAAAAGAAAGTCATATGTAAGAATGAATCTTGGACGATGATGAGAAGCAGAAAGAGAAGCAAAGTAAGGAGAACAAAAGAAAATGAAAGAAAAGAGAATGTGGAGGAAGTGAAGGATGATGAAAGCTGGTCTTAGTAAACGGGAAAGGAGGAACATGAAGAGGAGGAGCACAAAGGAGGAAAGAGAAGAAAGTTATGAGATGAGGTAGCAAAGAACGAAAGAGGTGAAAATATTTAAAGAACTGACACTCTCGCTGAGCGAGATGGCAAGAGAGAGTCGTATTACTTAGATGAGGAGAAGGGGGAGGAGGAGAAGAAGAAAGAGGGGAAGAAGAAGGAGAAGAAGATGTAAAGGAGATAAATGAAGAGGGAAGATGATCATAGTAGAGGGCAATGAAGAACGTCAAAAGGAGAAGCATTAGGAAGAGAGTAAGGGGATGAGGAGGGAAACGGGAGATAACGCCGTCAAGGGTAGAAGAAACTGAAGGAACAAATCTTCACTAAACTACATGCCAAAAGACCGACATATTTAAGGATGAAACTTAGATCATGAAAAGAGGCAGGAGACCCAGAGGGGAATGCTAGGAGAAGGGGATATAGATGAGGTGTAAGAAGAGGCCAGAGGCGTGGATGTGAAACCATGTACAATAGAGAGGAGATTTGCATCCTCTTATTTCTTTTCTCTCTCTCTCTCTCTCTCTCTCTCTCTCTCTATTTTTTCGACACCTCATACTCTCTTTCTTCTACTAGAGTTTCCACTATCTACATCCCCTTCCTCTTCTATTATTCAATTTTTCTCCCACAATAAAGATTATCCTCTTATATATTACTTTTCTTATTATTTTAATTACCATCCAATTTTTATAAAAGCTAAATAAAATAAAATCACATGCAATATATTATTGGTTAATTGGGCACAAGAGCCAATAATGTTTTTCCTCTAAAATTAAAGGAAGAAGTCATCTTCCTCTTACTAAGAGGATGCACAAGGAAGACATTACAATAGAGAGGACCTCCTCTTAGAAGAAAGAGAGAGCTAAGAGAAGGGTAAATCCTCTCTATTGTACATGTTCTAAAGGGGAAGCAAATAGAGGAGGAAAATTGATAGACGAGAAAGTGGAGCCTAAAGAGGTTGTGGACATAAGTTCACCGCTTTTGACAACTATAGTGAGCGGGAACGCATTATGCAATGTTGGCTTGAGGGTTCCGGACTCATGAGAGCATTTAAAGTTAGCTGCATTTATGTAGTTGGTGGTCATTTTGTTTAAATTAAGGACAACTATAGCATAAAATCAAGTCATATTTACGGACAAAAAGGAGGGGAAGAAGAGGAAAGAGAAAGGATAAAGTGGAATATCGGGGAAGATAGGGGAAGAACAAGAAATGTCACATTTCGTATAAGTACATGACTACAGCTAGACCTGACTTCTTACCAAATCCTATGTGAATGACTAATGCGGATGTTGTATTGGATATTTCCCTACATAGGTTGGCCGTTAATTATTCCGTTGTTACAGATAAAACATGGAAGACTAAAGGGATCAATGAAGACGGTTGACGTACACTTAGAATGTGGTTACAATGATGTTCACCGTAAACAAAATTTGAATAGGCAAAACCAACAAAACACCATCTCACATATCATATATGATATATTTCTAACCGTCTGCGCGCATACCATAAACATGCAATGGTTAGTTGCCCTTTCACTTTTCCCAAAATAATGAATAACGGTAACATACATAGACAGGCACATCCACGCATTGTTGAGTCCCATCAAGCAAAGAATCTTCAACCACATTAAAACAAAATAGTGTAGAGTAAACATGCAGGGGCTTCCCAGGGTTGCAACAAAATCCATACTTGTGAACAACTTCCTCAGCTGTGTCTTTTATAAGACCGTGTCTAAATTATTCGTGGGCGTACATATACGTCTCCCTTAGAACGCATTTTCCATCTTAAGTTCATAGCAAATTTGATAATATAGAACATATCTTTTATTGCTTTATTGAGACACGTCTATATCTGCAATTGAAAACTATGATGTATTCACAAGAAATGATGCTCGGCTTCTGTCAATTTTCGACATAGTCACATGCTAGCACAATAGATCTCAATAAACTTGGTAAAGATGAGCTCCTTAAGCTAGATCTTTAGTTATGTGATCAGTCTCCGCCTATAATGCTACTTCTAACATTTCAGGGATATATAAACTTTAAGGAGACGTTTTGAATGACGATTTTACAGTATGCTTGAGGTATATTTTGGATGACATTTTTACAGTATGACAAGGATGAAAATGAAGTTCATCCATTGTCACACCTTTCCTAGACTACATTGCATAAAAAGTATGTGTTTGACATAAGTCTTGTAATGAATAGAGCCAGCAACTGACATTACTAAATGCTTTTCCCCCTCGCTGTTTACAAACATATCCAGGAAAAAAGGAACCAGAACAACTATTTGGGGATTCTTCATTTGGGATCAGAAATGATTTCTGCTTTCAACTTAGGTGTTCATTTTTCTCCTGCACCAATCAAGTTGTTGTTTGCATAGATAGGCTTCATTCCAAACCAAATCTTTAATGTAGGAATTGTCTGTAGCACGAAGATTTAGTTTTGGACTTGGTTTTTTGCCTGCTAGGAACTTTTAATCGTCTAAAATGACCGCTCAAGCTTGGCAAGAGAATTGCAATTTAACTACTAATTTAGCAACTGCCTAAAATTTAGTCGCTAAATATATAAATTAGCTACTACTTTTGAGACATAAATATATTTAGTCTCAAATTTAGAGATCAAAATGTAGTGGTAGCTAATTACGTCGCTATTATAGAGACTAAATAAAGTCGATAGCAGATTTGGTATCTAATTTAAGTTTTTAAATACGGAAAAACGTCAGTAGCTAAAGTCGTCTCTATATATATCGACATAAAATTGCGAATAATGTATTTAGTCTTTATATAGGAGACCAAAGTAAATTCGTAAATAAGTATAGTAGTTATTATAGAAACGAAACCAAGTGAGTAGCAATTTTAGTATCTAATTTAAATTCTTGGCTACGGAAATACATTGGTAGCTAAATTTAGTTGTCGGTTGTTGTCATCATGTATTTTTTATATTTTTATTATGATTTTTTTTTTAAATATTTTTTAGTATATGTATATTATTATTGGAGTATATCTTACAATCCACATTTTAATGATTAATTTTACCTCTAAGTATACATTCACTGCCCAAATAAACATAAATCTTCAAGTGGCCCAATGGTTTGAATGTTGGTCAAGTGTTATTTATGAGTGTTATTTATATACATATTTCCATCCCCTAATTGTTAGTTTTATCTCGGTTTTTGTGCTTAACTCGTTAGTAATGATGTAATATATACTTTGAATGTCGATACTTCCGTATTTATGTGTATTTTATAGATTTAGATGCATTTGGAGCTAATCGAAGTATTACGGAATCGATAATCGAAGAATTCACATCTAAGCACGGAATCAAAGGAAGAAGATGCGGAATACACGAAGAAACAAAGATCAAAAAAGGAATGGGCACCAAACGAGATGAAAGAATGATCGCCTACACAAGGGTCAACTTCAAACGTCCATATCTTGAGTTATACAACTTCAATCAGGGTGATTCAAGTGGCGTTCAAAAGCTCTTTCTCTCAACTTTCCAACGGTATTCGCACGTCCGATTTGAACAAGGAACGAAGAAATGGCAGTCGTTTGCAGTCGAGCACGCGATGCTGAGACCTACAACGCTACTCGATCGAGTGCCCCAGATGCACTCGATCGAGTGCTACTCAGTGATGTCCCCTGCCCATTTTTTTGGTGTCATTCGATAGAGTGCCATCAAGGCACTCGATTGAGTGCACCCAAATCGGGCTCCGCGACAAATTTTTTTCGACTTAGAATTGGGCCTGCTTAGGAGTCCAACTGATACTCTTTAAATACTCTTGTGTCAAACACTTTTCTTCGGACCTTCTTTTACACACTTTTCATTATTATTGTTTTCTTAGTTTAGTTTAATTTGGGGATATACATTGAACCTTGCTCTTCATTCTTAAATCTGGAATTCTCCGGTATTGCAATTCTTAATTTCAAATCTAATTTCAGTTTTCTACTTTAATTTCCGTCTTAATTCATTCTTCGTATTCGTTGTGATTATCATTTTCATAATTCATATTACTTTATCGTTTCTAGCGTAGAATTTTTATTGCTTTCCGTAGATTAATTCGTATTGTTTTCGTTATGATTAATTGCGATTCGTATTTTGTTAGTTTGATTATTCATAGTATGCATAACTAAATTTCATCTAGGGTTTAGGGGGATCTACGCATATTATTAGGGTTATAGTCAATTGATCTGTTTTTAATCGTATGAACTATTGCCTGAATATCGTTTTAACTCTGATTAATTGTTTGATGCATCATTCAATTAATTAGTATCGCAAATTAGGACTTTTCGCCGACCGGGTTAAGAACTAATTAGGCTACGATAATTTGGGTAGGCTGACTTAATGCTAGCGATCGCAGGTTAAGTTTAGGTCTAAAGGTTGTAGTGTACCGACCGGACCTGCACCTTAGATAGTTCGATTATTGACCTGTTAGTTGACTCCCTGACCCGAGTAATATTCATTGTGAACCTGAGACCCTAGACTTTTCTCTTATTGATTTATCTATCAGTTATTAGTTATTAGCCTAAAATAACCAACTCAACTGTGACCCATAACCTATAGTCTAAATCTTAGGAATAGACAACTAAATTCCGTCTCCTTGTGGTTCGACCCCTGACTTCACTATCTATATTAGTTGGTGACCTTAGGGCATCATTGATTAGGGATACGACTAACCCCTGTCACAAATTCGGTCTCTAAGCTAATTAGCTACGGAATATTGAAGATTTGTTACTAAAACTTCCGACTCTAAAGTGACTTTACCTTGTACAATCACTTCTTGCCACACCGAAACCCTGTTCCCGCCTTACACATGACAGAAGCCAGTGAGTATGGCAGTACAGATCGGAGATAATGCATGAAACACTGATATTTAGTGGGAGTCAAATTAGGAAACACGGGTACATTGCAATCCTACAAACTAAACAGGAAACAACATAATATTAACTACATGAAATAACAGTTTGATGCAACAGATTCGTACACATAATTAAACCGGCACGAGGACAAAACCGCTTATGCAAATGTCGTTAACGGGCACCGATTCGTCTACCTACTTCCCATAGAACTCCGGGTACATATCCACTAATTCCTGCAGCACGACGTCATTGTGCGAAACTTTACTGCCATATGCATCACATATTCCAGCATTCCTAACAGCCACCGGCACAGACTCATATGCTGGCGTCCTGGACACGTCATGGCTATCTTCTCGAGTTTGCTTGTAGGACTATATCAGCAGCTTACTAAATACTCATCTTTAATGTCATATTCAATTATGATTAGTGAGTTAATGTAGTTATTCCACTTTCCAAATCTGCTGCCTGTTGTTTTCTAACTTTGCAAGAATTGGTCTTTTGTTAACCTTTTGGGATTTTCCAAGTTGTTGTTGACATTTGGGTGGTTGTTATTCATATTGTGAAGTAATAAGGTACTGATTCATTAAGGAAATCATGAGATAAGGTTTTTGGATGTAAGGCTGGCTTGGGTAGTTAATTAGGTTTCCAGATTGAGTTAGACATGCTTTGTAATTAAATTGCCCATTAACAACATGAGCAAAATCAATGAGTTTGCTTGCAGGATTAGATCCGCGATCGTAATTTTGTATTATTGGGGATTGTTTTCTCCTGATTTTGCTTTATTTTGCTATTATTTGATTATGTGTAAGAATTTCCTATTGTATGCTCCTGATAATGCATTGTTTGGGATATTATTCTACTCCTGATAATTTCCTATTGGGATAATTTTGTATTATTTGGGATTGTATGCTTTAATCATCTCCTGATTGTTTTCTCCTGATACACATCAAGTAAAATGCATTACGATACTTTCCATACAACTTTGATGAACTTCCGCCTAAGGAGATACAAAGGGCATATATGATAACTTCAGCGTTGCTAAGCGGTAAACATATCGAGGTGATCCGCTAATATGTTTTTATGAATTTGTATACCACAATTAATTTTGTGATTTTGTTTAGTGTACCTTCAGCTATGGCCCTTTTTCATACCTTGCTTTGAATGACGGGAAATAACCAAGAAACATTTTTTGTATTACATCAGCCTATTTTGCGCAATATCATATTACAACGCGTACTTCCTAGATTAGTAGATAGTTTCATCTTAGCACTATAAACGTATGACAAAAAGAAAAAAATCCTCAAACAATAGTTCAAATTATGCCAACAATTTGACAATCAATGACAACAATATGCGCCATCAAAATACATACACGAATCGTACCTAACCATACGCGCGCATCGCGCGCGGCAAAAAACTAGTTTAACTTAAAACATAAATTTATTGTTATTAAGAAATAACTCATCACTTCGTTATCCGTTTTAATTGCAGGTAAATACATTAGACCAACGATACTGAACACCACCAGTCCGCGGTTGCAACCAACAGAAATGAGATGCGACATCTACCTTAATGGTACAATTTCATTCCACTTTCTATTGTCCGATGCAAAAAGTTTATGTACTATAACATTGACAATGATCACTTTTATGAATTTCCTAGTATCTTCTAAAATTAACGCAATACTTGGTCGAAAATATATTAACACCACGATAAAACTTGAAACATATAAACTCGTGAATTTTACGGGTCACATACCTAGTTCATTCTTGAATTAACAAAATGCATGATAATCATTGATAACAATGACAACATCCCTAAATTCAAAAACGATATATTTTCTTATAACATGAACACAAATAAATACTCCCTTCAATTTTTTTTGTTCTTCCATATTTTCTAATTGAGGTGAGTCACCCCTTCTTCTTTATTTCTATTTTAGGCCATCAACATGTGGTCTAGTATTGAACATATATTTTGTATATTACCATATATTTAGGTATATCTTATAATATCGCATATACTTTACATTTAGGTGTAGATTTATCTCTCTATTATTTTGTTTCTTATTATTAGGAGATATGCTAGGTGGTAGTTCCTAATATAGTGGGATACCTTTTCTATATATGTGATGCTTCTTAACGTAATGGATATCAATAATATCACAAGTATTTTTCTTCCATCTTCAACTTCTTCATGGTATCAGAGCAGGTTCTTTAATCCTGATACCGGAAAAAAAAATCGATAACCATGACAGGATCAAATGGAGGCGAAAAATCATCCAAGGTCGATTTCATTCCACCATCTTCCCCACTTTATCTCCATCCAAATGAAGACCTCATTTTATCATTAACTCCCACAAAATTCAATGGAGAAAATTACGATTTATGGGCAGACGCAGTGAAGATAGCACTGGATGCGAAAAACAAGTTGGCCTTTGTCGAAGGAAGGATCGAGCAGCCTATCACGCCTAAGGGTCAGGAGGAAACCTTCGAAGTAGTAGCATGGCGACAGTGTAATGCTATACTTAAAGCGTGGATACGATGTTCAATCCACGAAGATTTGCATACTAGTATTAGTTTCTCTGGAACTTTTATTGAGGTTTGGAAAGAATTAAAGGAGCGTTATGCTGTCGGAAATGCTCCAAGGGTACATCAATTAAAGGCGGAATTGAGCGAGTGTAAGAAAAAAAAGGACCAGACCGTGGTCCAGTATTACACGAGTTTGAAGACAATATGGGACGAATTGACAAGTTATAGCAAGGTCCGTCCTTGTACTTGCGGAGCCGTCAAGGAAATTCTCAAAGAGCGTGAAGAGGAAAAAGTGCACCAGTTCCTTATGGGACTCGATATTAGTCTCTATGGTCACATCCGATCTAATTTGTTAATGGAGGATGAAATTACTTCCTTAAGCAGGGCTTATGCCCTAGTGTTACGAGAATAGCGACATAAAACAATGACTAAAGGGAAAGAAGAAGTGCTTGAAAACAACTCGGCTATGGCGGCTAAGATTACAGAGGAAGTTGGCCACGGTCGAGGACACAGTAGCATGACCGAGAAAGATGAACATGGTGCATTTTATTGTGGGCACTATGGAAAGCCGTGGCACACCGAGGAGCATTTTTGGCATAAACCAGGGAACTAAAACAGAGGGAGAGGAAGAGGACGCCGTGGCAGAGGTTGTGGCGGCCGTGGAAATCACCAAAGGGCAAATGCTGCAGGTGTTACGAATGAGAATGATAACGGCAATGCACAACTTTTGACCCTGGAGGAATTAACACAACTCCGTACTCTTTTGGCGAAGAGCGTAGGTAGCAATAAGAATGCGGGTAAAATTAATAATAGTTGTGACAGTTGGCTTATCGATAGTGGTGCTTCGCATCACATGACGGGTCGACGACATTTGCTTGAAAATATTCATAGCCGAGCACCGTCGAGTGTGGGACTCCCCAATGGTTCTCAAATCGTGGCCCATGAGCATGGGAAAGTTGTTTTGAATGACAACTTTGTTCTTAAAGATGTTCTTTATGTCCCGTCTTTAACTTGTGATTTAATCTCCGTTCAACAACTCATTAAAGAAAACAATTGTGTAGTAACTTTTTACACCAATCATTGTGTGATAGAGGACCTATCTACGAGGATGAAGATTGGACGGGGTGAGCTTAAAGACGGGGTCTATTATTTCAAGGAGAATCGGGACAAAATCGTGGCACGAGTAAAAAACAGTGGCGATGCGCAATTTTGGCACAAAAGTCTCGGTCATCCTTCAAATAGTATTTTACCTCTTTTCTCTACTTTAATTGGTTTTGATTTAAGCTGGAACTCTAAAGACATTTGTGATTCGTGTTGTCGAGCCAAACAAACACGGAGCAATTTTAAGTTCAATAATAAGCGCAATGATTCTTTATTTGGTCTTATACATTGTGACATATTAGGTAATTATCATGTTAAAAGTTTAAGTGGAGCTAAGTGTTTTCTTACCATTGTTGAGGATAAAAGTAGAGTTGTTTGGATTTACCTCATGAAAGATCGGGGTGAAGTAAATCAGTTAATGATTAATTTTTGCAATATGGTAAAAACACAATTTGAAAGACAAGTTAAAATTGTTCAAAGTGACAATGGAACGGAATTTCTCTCCGAAAATTTAAAGGAATACTATAATGAACACGGTATAGTTTTTCAAACTAGCAATGTTGATACGCCTCAACAGAATATTCGAGTTGAACGAAAGCATAAACATATATTAGAAAAAGCACGGGCTTTACGTTTTCAAGGGAATATGCCTATTGAATTTTGGGGGGAGTGTGTTGCTACCGCTGCGTATTTAATACACCGAACCCCTACTCATGTGTTGAACGTCAAGACGCCTTATGAAATTCTACATGGTCATAAACCAAACCTTGATAATGTATGAGTCTTCGGGAGTCTATGTTATGTGCACAATAAGGAGAGACCAAAAGATAAGTTTAAAGAACGAGGGACACGATGTGTCTTTGTGGGATATCTGTCAAGTAAGAAAGGATGGAAAGTTTACGACCTTAAACGACGACGTATTTTTGAGAGTCGGGATGTAACCTTTTATGAGCATGTATTCTCTTTTGTTGACATTCTCAATACTAAAGAGAATATTGAACAATCCACCCAACCAATGGGAGATCCACAAAGTACCATCTTAGTAGAATCTTTGGCAGACAATACTAACCATCAGGAGGCTTTAAAGGAGAATGACAACGAGGGAAGTGAGATTAATCTTGAAACTGTTGAAGACAGTGCTCCGATCGAAGAATCAGAAAATCCAGAAATCCCAGAGGATGTCGTACCAATGGGACGCGGGGCTCGGGAGAAAATTGAACCGTATTGGAAGAAAGATTATCATTGCATGTCTACTCGGATTATAGCCCCCACAACGACTCTAGCTCACCCATGTCAATCCGATTCCACAAAGAAAGGTACCCGTTATCCTTTGGTTGATTATGTAGCTACAAATTGTTTTTCTAACAATCACAGGTGTTTTTTTTACAAAAATTGATGAAATAATCGAGCCACAAGATTATTTTGAGGCTGCACCAATCCGTGAATTGAGAGAAGCAACGTTACAGGAATATCAAGCTCTAGAAAAAAATGCAACATGGTCCATTGTGGAGTTGCCTAAGGGAAAACGACCCATTGGTTGTCGATGGGTTTATAAAGTGAAATACAAAGCAGACGAAACAATTGAAAGATATAAAGCCCGACTCGTTGCTCAAGGATACACCCAAATAGAAGGAGTGGACTACCATGAGACTTTTGCCCCAGTTGCCAAAATGACGAGTGTGCGATGCTTGTTGGCAGTAGCTGTCGTGAAAGGATGGTCTATTGCTCAGTTGTATGTGAACAACGTTTTTCTTCACGGTGACTTGAGTAAGGAAGTGTACATGAAGATGCCACCAGGATTCAATAAAGAAGATACAAATAAATTTTGCAAACTCAACAAATCATTATACGAACACAAACAAGCATCAACAAATTGGTTTCAGAAATTGACAACGTCTCTAAAGAGGTACGGTTTTTAACAATCCATGGCCGATTATTCCCTTTTTACTTACAACAAAAACGGATTTTTTTATCGGAATACTTGTTTATGTGGATGACATGATAATTGTGAGTAATAATGATGAAGCTAGTACTCGGCTTAAACGATTTCTAGAACGGACTTTTGGCATAAAATATCTCCATAGATGATGGCAAGGATTTGTCGTGAATCCTGACACCAAATAAAACCAACCAAACCTAACTAGATAGATAGGGTAAGTCGGGTCGAATCCACGGGGACGGAAAGAGGTGTCTAGACTAAGTCAACTAAGCTAAACAAACTAAACAATGAATGAGGATAAAACTATGACTAAGAATAAGCTAAGTGTAGCAACTAAAACTAAAAGATTCAACTAACTAGAGGAATAATAGCTAAGAAGAAGAAGAAATCAATAAGGAAAGAACTAGGATTAGATTGGGTTCAAGGGTATCGAAACAATCAAGAGAAAGCAAGAATGAAGGGGTAGTCATGCTATCTAGGTATGATCTGAGCTCTCGCTCCTAAACCGACCTAGAGGTTCCTCGCTCTCGCGCAAGAACCCATCCTAGAGACATGCAAGGTCACAAGAAGAAGGCAAGAAAACATGCATTTCCAACTACAAGTCATTCAAGCATTTCATCAAATATGATCTATGCATACAACTAAGAAGCAACCAAAACTTCCACCAACTATCTAAACAAACCCTTAATCACCCATTAAGACACCCAATCCCCCCACTAATCCTAGCAAGAGGACTACTCACACATATCTAGACTAAAACTAACATAAACAAGAGAAATCAACATAAGAACAAAAACATTCATAATGAAGAACAACAAAGATGAACAACAAACAATAGATGAAGATGAAAACTTGACTAACTATGAAAGATTAAGAGAAAAGAGAGAAGAAAGATTATACCCACTAAACAAGGAAGAATGAAAGGAGAGAACTTTGAATAAAATCAACCCAAGGGATACTCAATGTTGTCAAGATTGAATAATCCACTACAAGTCTTCAAGCAAGAATCCAAAGATGAAACTAGGATTAACACTAAATTAAGGAGTAATTAAGGAGATATTAAGCTAATATACACTAATCTAAGCTAATCTAACCTAAAGTAGTCTAGGGTTTAGTGGATGATGTAGTGTAATCCAAAGTTCTTAAAACAATACAAGAGGGGGGGTATATATAGGGTTACAAGAATAAGGGAGGCGAAAAAATGAAACACGGGCTGAATTGGGTCCCTTCCCGACCGGAAAGGGATGATCCCGATCGGGAAGGGACCCATCGAAGCTCATCATCCCGGCCGGGAAGGCCCTCCAGGAACTCGTCTTTGCTCGTCACTTCATCCCGGTCGTGATGGATGTGTTCCCCTACCGGGATGGGTCCTGTAGGCTTCAAATATGGTCACGTAGGTCCCTACTTGCTCTTCTTAGGCTTCTTATCGATTCTCGGTGCTCGATAATGCGCTCCAAGGGACTCGGGATCGAGTCTAAGCCACCGAGTCATCGTTGCTTCTCTTCGTTGGCTCCATATGCGTCGGAAACGAGTGGGAATCATTCCATTTCTCCATGATAGGCCTTTGGAACCTAAAACAAGCTAGAAGAAGCGTAAGTAGCCTCAATACCGCTCCAAAGAGCGATTCCACAAGAGAAACCGGGACCAAACACAAGAAATATGCACTACAAAACAACACTTATCAACTCCCCCACATTTAACCCCTACTCACCCTCGAGTAAGCACGAACTAACTACTAAACTAATAAAAACTAAAATACTAGACGAGCGGGTATTAGCGCACCCTACGCCCTTTCAAATCACGCGAGAACATTTAAAGGAAAGGTGCTCTCCGCAAGGCAAGTGAGGTCTTGCGACAAAACTGCGGACACAACCGAACACAAAACACAAAAACAAACAAACAAACAAACAAACAATCGGTTGCATCCAAGAAGAAACAAATACCGCTTCCCTCTACAAAGCGGTGAAAGAAACACCGGTTAAGGACTCAAGGCAAGTGACAACGTTCCCAAGATAATAATACAAACCAAAATGGACAAAACCCTAATACTATGACAACAAAGCAATAAAAACGTTGGTAACTTACCTAGTTCCTCCTAACCTTCTAAGAACGTAGCACGGGACGATAGGCGGGATGGAAAAAGGATGAACCACAAAGTTAGTCGACACTGTAGGTAAAGTGAAACCCCGCCCCCTTTAGCGATGAGCCAAGAGGGTTGTCCCATGCTCAAAAATAGCCTAACTAGTCCAAGTAAAAAGGCGGATATGGTTGCAAAGTGAGGAAATACCGACCATTACCGCTATCATCCTTCCTAGGGACTCGGTCCTTTGGTAGGCTCTTCACGATAACAATCGGTAAAAGACTTATTTTTGAGGGGTGAGATTTTTTTTTGTATAATGATTTTCTTGGCATCTTTCTTCTTTTGCATTTTGCTTTTGATTTGCTATGCCATTCCTTTTTCTTCCTTTCTATTTTGTTTTTGATTTGTTGTGACTTTTCTTTTCTTCTTTTTTTTCTTTCTTTATTTTTATGACTTGGTTTGCCTTTTGGATAAATCTTGTATTGTAGGCACTCAATCACAACCAAGCATGAAACTTCAACAAATTACAACTTATTTGTGGAAAATGTGTAGAAGGTACGGAAATGGGTGAGTCGGGCGCGCTTTCCTTTCAAACCCACAAAAAGGGGGAAACTTGGACCAATCAAACAATTTCGAACATGGTTACCTAAGAGACGGGACTCGGCAACCAAGGCCTTTTCACTCCGTGGGTGGACAAAGTGGTCAAAATGCAAATCCCGCAGTAAATCCCTAGTAGACTAGGTGGACTCAAGGTAAGAAGCCAACGAAACTATTGATTTAAAGTCATTCTACTAGACTAAAGTCCGAGACTCAGTTCATATCACTAGAAAGGGAAAGTAAACACTTGCGCACTAGCCTCAAAATCGGGTTTTCGAAAACCTTTTCTACACAAGACACAACTAAACAAGACAAAACAAAGACGAAAGAAAACGAGACAAACAAAACAAAACAAAATAAAACAAACACACACAAAAAGTAAACAAACACCACCCCAAAACTTCCAAGCAAGCAACCACATCACTCCACAAACTACAAAAAGCTCCACCCGAGCACACACCATCACAAATTCTCCTCCAAACACCAAAATGGGAAAAGGAGAAAGAGATAGAAGGATATTACCGGATGTAAACAGCTTTCCGAAACTCACGGCGATCAAGCAACCTACACGGAAATGGGGAGGCAAAACACACACAACACAACAAATATACGACACAAAGACACAAAAGAAAATCTTTTTGATTTTTATGAAAATTTTCAAATTTTTAGGAGTTTTAAGATTTTTTCAAAAAAACTACGAAAATAAAACTAAACTAGACTAAGATATCGCTCCCCCACACTTAAACCGAGCAATGTCCTCATGCTCGATCGGTAGTGTGTGGAAGACACTAAAAATAAGAGAAAAAGGGAAAATAAAGCTAAAAAACAAAAATGAAAGTGAAGAAAGTGTAGAATGTGTCCGGTCGGGGTGTAGTCAAGTCACCAAGGGACGAGACGAGAAAAGATATGGATGGGGGAAGAAATAAAAAGAAGAAAATAAAAGGAAATGGGAGGGGAGGGCTAGGCGTAATCAAGTTACCTAGCCCTGATTCCGAATAAATTCGACCAAAAAAGGAATAAAAATATGGAAAAAGTGAAAAGACTAGTCAATTTGGATTTTTCAAATGATTCTCGATGTAATCACGTCATCGAGAATCGGGAGCAATAACTACCAAAGGCTCCGAGGGCCACCATGACACAAAAAGGATAAAGGGAAGGGGAAACAAAGGAAGACTAACCAAATAAAAGATAGAAAATAAAAGAGAGTGGTGCCTACCAACCGGTTAGCAACTCAACAATCTCCATCGTCTCAATGATCATTATCGGCACCATGCTTGTCTTCATCATCGATATTCCCCCTCTTCCTAAATGTAGTCGCATGGTTGAAGTACCGGGCTTGTAATGGTGTAATGAGGTTGGGATTTGAGGGGAAACTCGGTGTATAGTGGTGAGAAGTTGAGATGAAGGTGTATAATTGAAGTGTAAGGTTGGAATGATAGTGGCAAAGGTGAGTAGGGAGGTTGGGTGGGGGTATAAAGTGGTGGGGTGAGGCTTAAATGAAGAAAAGAAGGCGAAAACCACCTAGGGCTCTCCTTCCCGGTCGGGATCATGCCTTGCCGATCGGGAAGCTCTCCCTTCTCGAGCAGGATGGCCTCACAGTAAGCTGTCTTTTGGAGCACAACTCGTCCCGGTCAGGAAGACACCTATCTCGAGCGGGATGCTTCTCTAGCTCCTCATTCCCCTAGATTCTACCAAGTCTTCCACCCTTAGAACATTAACAACTACGGGATAAAAATCCCGTCCCCAAAAGCTTATAAAAAGCTCAAAAACCGACTTCCTCCACCAAGCTTCAAACTCATATCATCCAACAACTCTTCAAAACTCTTCATCTTCACTTCAAACCTATCAAGTAAGCTCAAAAATTTCCATCAAAGATCCCTCCCTCACATCACTCAAGAAAATCCCAAATTACAAGAATTCCACAAAACATACAAAGCCTAGAAACAAAAAAATCACACAAATACAAACACAAAAGCTTAAAAGAAGAAGAAAGAGGAATATACAACATGACGGTTCTTGAGGAACTCCGTCAAACCGAGGATGGTGGACTCTTCATTTTAATCCATAGCCCTCAAGGGCTCAGAGGAGCAAGTCAAATGCTCGAGCCACATCACAATGAGGACTCATTGAGTACCCGAGCCAAGCTATCCTCCAAAGCCTCCAAGTCGGAAGAAAGAAGTAGTCACCTAAAGACCCATTGTCATGTTTCATGTGATCACCGGGGTCTTTCCAACCTACAAGCTTTAATGACCTCTTTTTCCATAAGCACCGTCTCCAATCACAAGCAAGCTTCAAATATCTAGCACAAGAGTCAAAAGGGAGTTTAACCCTCTTCTCTCCATCAACCATTCCTAAGTCATCAACAAGTTCCGGCCCAATATCTCCAAATCCTAAAACATCGTTCTTCCCCACATCATCAATAAGAAGAGATTTATAACTCATACAAGCGGTTTCAACCTCTTCTAAACCAAGATCCAAATTACACACAAGGGATTCACAATATTTTATTGGATTTTCACATATAGGCGACTTGATTTCATCGTTCATGTCCCATGACTTCACAACTTCTAATACCTCACTTAACTCACCCCAAAGTTCTACATCCTCAACAACAGGCTCATTAGAAGCGGCATGAAGCTCAACAAGAGGGCAAGCGAAGGGGATTGAAGGTTCAACGAGTATGGAGGGGGTAGACTCTTGAATTTCCTCAATTTTATCGGTGTTTTCATCAATGAAACTCTTTAAATTTCCACTAACATTTCCCAATTCTTCACCAACAATGCCTTCATCAAGGATTATTTCCTCATTCATCTCCTCTTGGGTAGACAATCGAGGTTCTTCAAAGCAAGTCTCGCTTCTCAAAGGGATTTCATTAGCGGCTTCATTATTGGGTTGTTCCCCTTCCCCAAATGAACATCCTTCATCAAGTTGTGAAGTTCGAGTTAAAAACATTAAGGTTTGAGCCGCTATAGCATTTAATCTAGCCTTACATGCCTCGTTTTCCCTTTGAATTTGGACCATCATTTCATATTGTTCCTTTTGCATTTGGATGGCCATTTCTTGTTGGCTCTTTTGCATTTGAAGAATCGATTGAAATAACTCCAAGTTGGGCATTTGGTGGTCACTGGGGTTTTGGAGTGCTACTTGAAAACCTTGATGATGCCCAAGGGGTGGGGGATCATATGGTTGAGGTTGAGATGATTGGTAGTATTGTGGGTTTTGGGGTTCATAATCTGGTTGAGGTGAAGGGTAATATGATGGGTTTTGGGGAAATTGGCTTCCATGTGAAGAAACATGATGAAACATGGTGGGCTCACAATGGAAATTTGAGTTATGATAAGCATTCACTTGTTCGAAGTCGTTTCCATGCTCTTGAAACTCATACCCACGGGCTTCTTGATTACCCCAAGAAGCTTGATAGAAGTTAGGAGACGTCATGGCATAGTCTCGATTCATAGAGGGAGAAGAGGAATTTATGGTGGCTTCTATAGGTGGGGAGTTTAGATCAATCCTCAAGTTTTGCTCAAAATCGTTGCTTGTACCCGGTTGAGAACCTCTCAATCTTACAACCGTCCGTTGACGAAGGCTTCGAAAAAACCCTTTCGGCTCTGAGTTGTAAAGAAGAGGATGGTCACCACCTCTAGGCATAAACTGTACACTAAGAACAAAAGTGAGAAGTCTAGTGCTTTTTGGGCACTAGACAAGAAGGAAATAAACTTCACACACACAAGAAGCAAAGGAAAACAAAGAAAAACACAAAAACAAAGACAAAGTCAAGTAAATAGGCAAACAAAGTCTAAACTAGCACCGTCCCCGGCAACGGTGCCAAGTTAATGGCAACGATTTATCATGAATCCCGACACCAAATAAAACAAACTAAACCTAACTGGATAGATAGGGTAAGTCGGGTCAAATCCACGGGGACGGAAAGAGGTGTATAGACTAAGGTCTACCTAAGGACTAGACTAAGTCAACTAAGCTAAACAAACTAAAACAATGAATGAGGATAAAACTATGACTAAGAATAAGCTAAGTGTAGCAACTAAAATTAAAAGACTCAACTAACTAGAGGAATAATAGCTAAGAAGAAGAAGAAATCAATAAGGAAAGAACTAGGATTAGATTGGGTTCAAGGGTATCGAAACAATCAAGAGAAAGCAAGAATGAAGGGGTAGTCAAGCTATCTAGGTATGATCCGGGCTCTCGCTCCTAAACCGACCTAGAGGTTCCTCTCTCTCGCGCAAGAACCCATCCTAGCGACATGCAAGGTCACAAGAAGAAGGCAAGAAAACATGCATTTGCAACTACAAGTCATTCAAGCATTTCATCAAACATGATCTATGCATACAACTAAGAAGCAACCAAAACTTCCACCAACTATCTAAACAAACCCTTAATCACCCATTAAGACACCCAATCCCCCCACTAATCCTAGTAAGAGGACTACTCACACATATCTAGACTAAAACTAACATAAACAAGAGAAATCAACATAAGAACAAAAACATTCATAATGAAGAACAACAAAGATGAACAACAAACAATAGATGAAGATGAAAACTTGACTAACTATGAAAGATTAAGAGAAAAGAGAGAAGAAAGATTATACCAACTAAACAAGGAAGAATGAAAGGAGAGAACTTTGAATAAAATCAACCCAAGGGATACTCAATGTTGTCAAGATTGAATAATCCACTACAAGACTTCAAGAATCCAAAGATGAAACGAGGATTAACACTAAATTAAGGAGTAATTAAGGAGATATTAAGCTAATCTACACTAATCTAAGCTAATCTAACCTAAAGTAGTCTAGGGTTTAGTGGATGATGTAGTGTAATCCAAAGTTTTTAAAACAATACAAGAGGGGGGGGTATATATAGGGTTACAAGAATAAGGGAGGCGGAAAAATGAAACACGGGCTGAACTGGGCCCTTCCCGGCCGGGAAGGGATGATCCCGGTCGGAAAGGACCCATCCCGGTCGGGAAGCTTATCATCCCGGCCGGGAAGGCCCTCCAGGAACTCGTCTTTGCTCGTCACTTCATCTCGGTCGTGATGGATGTGTTCCCGACCGGGATGGGTCATGTAGGCTTTAAATATGGTCACGTAGGTCCCTACTTGCTCTTCTTAGGCTTCTTATTGACTCTCTGTGCTCGGGAATGGGCTCCAAGGGACTGAGGATCGAGTCTAAGCCACTGAGTCATCGTCGCTTCTCTACGTTGGCTCCATATGCGTCGAAAATGAGTCGAAATCGTTCCATTTCTCCATGATAGGCCTTTGGAACCTAAAACAAGCTAGAAGAAGCGTAAGTAGCCTCAAAACCGCTACAAAGAGCGATTCCACAAGAGAAACCGGGACCAAATACAAGAAATATGCACTACAAAAAAACACTTATCAGTAGACTTAAATATTTCTTGGAAATTGAAGTGGCAACGGGATCGAAGGGGTTATTCCTTAGTCAACGTAAATATGTTATTGATATTTCGAAAGAAGCGGGTTTGGAAGGTGCAAAACGGGTTGACACACCAATCCAACCGGAGCATAATTTATCGCTTGCCAAAGGGCGACTCATAAATGACCCGATGAAGTATAGGCGATTAGTAGGCAAGCTTATTTACTTGACAATTACAAGACCTGACTTAATTTATGTTGTACACATTCTTTCTCAATTCATTCATGCCCCAAGACAAGAGCATTTAGACGCGGTGTTAAGGGAAGTTCGTTACATTAAGGGAGCTCCTAACAAAGGGATAGTTTTAAGTCGGGAAAGTGAATTGCGAGTTCGAGGCTTTTCCGATTCAGATCATGCAAAATGTCCATTGACACAGCGATCAATTACTGGTTATTATGTAGCTTTGGGTTCCTTGCTTATTTCATGGAGAGCTAGGAAACAAACTACAGTTGCGGGATCGTCGACGGAGGCCGAGTATAGAGCCTTGTCAACTCTCACGAGTGAAGTCATTTGGGTAAAGTCTTTTCTTAAGTCTTTGGGAATTGACCATGTTAAACCTATGACATTATTTTGTGACAATCAGGCGGCCATACACATAGCAAAAAAATCCAGTTTTTCATGACCGGACCAAGCACATTGAAATTGATTGTTATTTCATCAGACATCATCTTGTTGAAGGTACGATCATAACGTCCCATGTACGGAGTAAAGAACAAATTGCCGATCTCTTCACAAAAGCCTTAGCAGGAGATGCCTTCCATTATCTTCAATCCAAGTTTGGAGTTGTCATACCAACTACTCCAACTTGAGGGGGAGTATTGAACATATATTTTGTATATTACCATATATTTAGGTGTATTATATAATATCGCATATACTTTACATTTAGGTGTAGATTTAACTCTCTATTATTTTGTTTCTTATTATTAGGAGATATGCTAAGTGGTGGTTCCTAATATAGTGGGATACCTTTTGTATATATGTGATGCTTCTTAACGTAATGGATATCCATAATATCACAAGTATTTTTCTTCCATCTTCAACTTCTTCATCTAGAAACTAGAATTACCCTTACATTTCTTTCTCATTCTCTTTCTCTTTTGAATCACACATTCCTACACCCTTATTTTTCACCCAAAAAGTAAAGAAGAACAAAAAAAAATCAAAGGGAGTAGGATATTATATTATAATTCAATCTAAAAAAATTGACGACTTAACAATTGTAATAAAAATACGAGTACAACAATCGTACCAATTTGATAAAAAGAATTGTCAACATGACAACAAACACAAAAAGTAAAGGGAGGAGGGTGGGTAAAACTTAAAAGGGTTAAATAAAGTGAGGGGTAAAAAAGGTATATCAATTAAAATGCGGACGACATTAAGAAGCAAAAGTGATGTTTAAATTAACTTGAAAATCAAAATAAACACCATATTGAGAATTAAGTTTTAGTATATACTGTATAGTTCTGAATTGGATAACTTAAATTTTCTTGCAAATAATTTTTTTTCTTGTTTCATCTAATATTTCTTAATACATAGTTGATTAATTAATTTTCTAAAAGGTCGTGCTAATGAAACATATATGAAAAATTATGTGTTTGTATCTATCTATTGATGTGTGCTAAATTTAGCTCATTTTTCCTCCCATTTAGACTCATTTTTCTCTGTTTTTGTGAGATTAGAATGCGATTATCGCTCTATTCTTAGTCTTTCTCGCATTAACATCTCTCCTGTGCATTTCACGTGTTTTTGGGTAGTTTTCCTATCTATTTTTGATAGGATTCGTCTCCAAGAGCATGTCCAAGTTTCCACGACCACAAGAGAGTGGAATACCGTCCAGAAGCATCGCACGAAGCCTAAAGCCCAAACAACAAAACGACAAAGAGCGAAATCAGAAAAGAGGTCAAAGAACACATCGGGTGAAGTTTCACCCGATGAGGAATCATCGGGCGAAGTTTCGCCCGACGGCATATTGACCTCCCCGAAGATCTTCAGGGAATCGAACCCACAAGGTGAAATGATAGGGTAAATCTTTCACTCACCGGGTGAAGTTTCACCCGACGATAGTGATGCCCTCAAATGCAAAATCTAGAAGAAAAGTCCACCGGGTGAAACAACCGGGTGAAGTTTCACCCGAGGGAAATGGCTCGTAAAGATCAGTAATCCGCAGGGCGAAGTTTCACCTTTGAAGATCCATAGGGCAAAAGTTTCACTTAAAGTGCAAAAATCAGATTTGGGCTTGGTTTTATGATCCATTAAGCAACTGCTATATATAGTTTTAACCTAAATTAGATGAAGGATAGGCACACTAGAGAGACATTAGGAAACATTCATTAGAAGGCTTCACAGTTTTCATTAGTCTTCATCTTCTTACTCTAGCTTTAGATCAAAATTATTGTAATCAATTCAAGATTGAATCAAGAATTTTTTGGGAGATCACCAAAGGATTTGTCACAAATCCGTTGTTTTCATCTTCAAGGCTTCATATTTATTTTTATGCATCGTCATCTTCTCCATCCTTATTTTTCTCCATTGTTGGTGTACTTCTCTTCCTCTCCCTATTCTCTAGTTTAGTTTTTACTCTTACTCCCTCTTTATTGCATCTTTTCCTTTGATTTTTCTTGCATTGTTTTGGGATTGATTGGTAGTTTCATTTGTTGATCTTAGTTTCTTTCATTGTGATAGTTTTAATTCCTCTAATTTTCATCATCATGCATGTTGTTAGTATGATTACCTTAGTTATTGTTCTTAATATTTCATCTATGAATTGTGAGTAGATTCTTGTTAGGGGGTTAAGGGAGGAGAATTTTGGGTAATATAAATTGAGGAATTGTGGATTGGTTGCATATTTGTTGATCTATCTTGTTCAAGGTTATTGTGTCTGATAGATGCCATTTTGGTAGTCATTATTTTACCCACATTTATATCTCTATTTGTCCCTATTTTGTGTGCTTAATTGTTATTATAGCTCATTTTAGTACTTAATTATTATTAAGTGTTAATTAGGTGGTTTAGTTATAATTATCGTAATAATTATTATTTTCCGGGAATCTGGTAGTGCTTTGTCTTGTTTATATTTTGTAGGTACCATCCCAAGAAGATCCGACACAAGTCAAGATGGATCAAGATGGCAAAAGTCGGGTCAAAAATAAGTCAAGACCAAACATATCATCTCCTTTTACCCATAGACCAAATTAAATCAACCCAATATTATATCCCCTCCACCATCATCATCGTCCATCATCAAAAATCCATCAGCCTTCCATTTCAAATTCAATATTCCTCCATTATTCATCGATCAAACTCCATTAACATCCCCAATAGACCACCAACTGCTAATCACATCTTCTTTACTCATTAATTACCTCCACAATCAATCATCTTAATCAATCAATCAATCAGCGAGACCACCACCATTTTCCGGCTCAGATTCCGACCACCGAGCTCCTGCGCCTACTTGCACCACAGCTCCGGCCAGGTCCGACGGCCCCAGCTCCGTCCACCATCCTCCCCTGCTCGTCGCTTCCTATCATCGACGCCACCTTCCTCTAGCCTCGACCAACTCCGGCGACCGAGAACGACCACGCGCGCCTCTTCTCTGCCCGTGTCGCGCTCCACCGAGACCACCACCATTTTCCGACTCCACTCCAGCCCAGATTCCGATGAGCAGCCTCGACCAACTCCGGCGAACCACCGAGCTTCCCCTGCTCCTTCGTCCACCGCCACAGCCGTGGCTCTACCAGACCCCATCACACTCTTCCCTGGCGCGCCACCGTGATTAGAACGCCCAACTCCGGCCACCAGGTCCACCGGCGTCGCACCTCCAGCGATGCAACCACGGTCTGGCGTTGGTTCAATATAAGGAGTAATTGAATTCAGTTTATTGAGCTTGGTTGGAAAGGAATTGAGTTGTAATTGCCTTATTTGCCCTTCATTAATGAGGTGGCACTGTTGACTCAATGAGAGGACTGAAGGCTGAAGGGAGGATGCAGGCAGTATATATAAGAACAGAACCTTGAATTGAAAGGGGGAGGAGAGTGGCCGTAGACAGTAGAGTGCCGTAGGAAACGAGAAAACGGAGAGTAGGAGCAGTAGAGTAGATTAGTTTTAGGATTATTAATTTTTTTTCCTCTCTTAATCCTCCATATTATTAGTTCTTAATCTAGATTTTGTTAGTCTTAATTATTTGGGTTAATCTCTGAAACTATATTCTCCATTTCTGCAAATTTTCCATTTCAAGTTGGTATTTCTTCTCCCTTTTCTTTATTGTTCATCTTTTATGTGTTTAGTTTTAGTTTATTTTATCACTTAATTAGTCTAAAGTTTGCATATTTATTAGTCATTCATGTTTATTATTATAACTAGAGTAGTGGGTAACTTAATTAGTTTACTTTTAATCATGTTTGAGTAGTTAATTTCTAGGGTCGGGGAAGACTCAGTTTGTCTCGATTGTGAGTTTTGTTGTGAGTTTACGTTCTTGTCTATTATTGTTGGTGTTCTCCATTGATCGCGATTTTTGTATGATTTGCTTGTCTTGGCCGCGATGGGTGAATCGTATTTCGTCGAGCTTTCTTTGGGGTGGGTCGACCTAGTAATAAGTGCGAAAGCCCGTTATTAGGACCGTCCCGGGTAGATAGAGACTCGAGAGAGACCCTTTATCTTCCTAATTACCGACCGTAATTGACTCATTTGTGAACTTTGATATTTCCCTTGAGACTACCTCGTTGACCTTGACCTTAGGTCTTCTTATCGTATTTATTTCATTTGTTTGTTTGATTCGTTTAGCTCGCTAGTTTAGAACCCGCTTCCAACCAAATATATATTCTTCCGACTAATACCTTACTAGACCGAGACATTTAGTTTAACTAGACCGTCCCTGTGGAATTCGACCCGACTTACCCTCGACTACCCAAGTTTAGGATTAGTTGGTTTTTATTTTGATCGATCGGGATTCGCGACAAATCCTCGTCCGTCAGTGTCCTTGTTGACTTAGTTTGCCCATCTAGATCGACCTTGACTCTCTCTTATCTATATGGGGAAACACGGGGTAGGAGTTACCTTGACTTGAGACTTATCCTTTTCGCCGCAAAAGCGGGATTTAGCTATGTTGGGTGAAGAAATCGAAAGATGGTTTTCTCCCTTTATAGACCTTGTGACCGACCCCATAATCCCTTGATTTGTAGAACCGGATTTCCGATTCTCCGACTCCCCCTAGCGCCTTTTCCTTATTGATTACTACTTGTCATTAATCATCCTTAGTCTAGTCCCTACCTAAAACCCCCTTAAAAAGATCTCAATCACTAGTAGACTTAGAACTCATTAGCTTTAGCGTTCATCCCTCGGATCGATCCCTACCTACTACTACTGCATTAATTTGTTTTGTGATTTGTCGGCGTTATAAATATGGTTTGCACGTGGGCTCGCGACGGCCCCACGTTCAAAATGGCGTTGTTGCCAGGGATGGCAATTAATTAATTGAGTCTTAGTATATTTGTGTTTGATTAATCACTTTCATTTTATTTTTCCCTTTCCTTAGTACCAATTGGTGTTAGGCGACTTATCATTTGTTGAGTTTTATGTCCAGGAATACGTCATCACCCTTGTGGTTCGATCTGGAGTCGGAAAAAACATTTAGAGCCTTAAGATTTTGGGGAAAAAAATTCAACATCTATAATTCCGCATCCTTCACTATCACAACCAAATCAAAATCACATCCTACCAAATACACCTTACACTAAATAAACCTTCCACTTCCTTTACATCTCAAAATACACCACCAACTTCACCATCACCAAAACTCCACAACAACCTCAACAAAATCAACAAAGCCCTCAAAAACAACCACCACCATCTCAAGCAATGGCAACTTTAGGATCTCATTCTCAACTCACCCATGAAGAGACTCCATCACCGGTCAATTTTGGGGAGATTCCCGAAAATTATGAACTTAAAACTTCCCTCACCAATGCGGTCCAACAAGACACTTTCCATGGTTTTTCCCAAGAGGATGCCCAAGAACATATAGCATCGTTTAAGGAGAAACCAGTCGGGGCCCGATTGAACGGGTTAACATCATGTCAACTTCACCGACTTCTATTCCCTAAAACCTTGCGAGATGGAGCTCGAAGATGGTTTCATGGCCATCCGGATAACACTTTTACAACATGGGCTCAACTTTCCAATGCATTCTTCGAAAAGTATTATCCTCCATCGAAAACTAACCAATACCGCATGGAGATACAAACCTTTAAGCAAGATGAATTTGAAAGCTTAAGCGAAGCTTGGGAGCGGTTTAGGGATATTCTTCGAAAATTCTTTATCACGGAATACCCGGTTGGCTAACAACCCGAACCTTTTACAACACCCTTTCATCGAGAACCAAGGAAAACCTCAACTCGGCCGCCGGAGAAGATTTCTCTTCCTTTATCGATGAGGGATCTAAGACTCTTATTGAAAACATGGCAAGGAGTGATTCTAGGGTGGGTCAATCGAGGGATTCTGGAAAGAAGGTTGAAGTGAACTCTTCTAAGAGTAACAATGAATTGAAACTTGAACCTAAAATTGAAGAATTGACAAAAAGAATGGATGTCATGCACTCTAAACCAACTCCTAGAGGCATGTATCAAATTCAAGGTAGTGCTCCAACAGGGCAACTATCACCATCTAAACAAGATCCAACATGGGAACTCCAATGTGAGCATTGTGGCAACTATGGCCACGACTCTAGTTCTTGTATTCCAAATGAAGATAATTATTTGGAAGAGCAAAATGAAGTGCAAGCTATTCAATCATATGGCAAAGACCTCAATTCGATCCTTTTTCTAATACTTAAAATGCCGGCAC